>OZ012740.1:424097624-424697624 GCA_963859935.3 Lathyrus sativus
TTACATGACCAGAGCATGACTCGACCCAACATAATTAAATCACTAAACGGCTACACCAAAAACGACCTCGTAACTACGAGCAATACTACTCCTTGATACCTGCACGATGTCATGTAGGACATCATTCCAGCAGAAGGGTGAGAAATATTATCATAATAACAATGCATATAATTATATATACACAAATACACAAGCACAAAATACATATATTCCACGTTTTCTCACCACAATTCATTATAACTCATCATGTACAATACAACATATATATATATATATATATATATATATATATATATATATATATATATATATATATATATATATATATATATATAATATATATATATATATATATATATATATATATATATATATATATATATATATATATATATATATATATATATATATATATATATATATATATATATATATATATATATATATATATATATATATATATATATATATATATATATATATATATATATATATATATATATATATATATATATATATATATATATATATATATATATATATATATATATATATATATATATATATATATATATATATATATATATATATATATATATATATATATATATATATATATATATATATATATATATATATATATATATATATATATATATATATATATATATATATATATATATATATATATATATATATATATATATATATATATATATATATATATATATATATATATATATATATATATATATATATATAATCAAATATGGATAATCACCAAGCATATTCATCATGCACATATCCATAAATCTCAACATTCCACATGAACATACACATATTATGTTTACTCACTAATTCCCAATTACACATTCACAATTCTCAAATCAACAATTCATGTTCATAAGCATATTTTCATACAATGATCACATATTCACAACTCTCAATTACACAAGTAATGCACATATGCATATTCCACCATTCTCACCATACTTCATCATAACTCATCATATCCTTCACAAAGCACATATATATATATATATATATATATATATATATATATATATATATATATATATATATATATATATATATATATATATATATATATATATATATATATATATATATATATATATATATATATATATATATATATATATATATATATATATATATATATATATATATATATATATATATAATATATATATATATATATATATATATATATATATATATATATATATATATATATATATATATATATATATATATATATATATATATATATATATATATATATATATATATATATATATATATATATATATATATATATATATATATATATATATATATATATATATATATATATATATATATATATATATATATATATATATATATATATATATATATATATATATATATATATATATATATATATATATATATATATATATATATATATAGGCAAATATGGACAATCATCAAACATATCCATAGTTCACAATTACACAAGTCATGTACATACACCTACGCATAACTTCATACAACAATCATATATTCATTCCATGAGACTCAATGCAACTCAATGCAACTCATGCCATGTGGTACCAACACTTGTTATCATTTTTCAGTTTTTACACTTAAACCGGGTCCGTTCCCTAGACCGATAACAACAAAAGCCCGTTCCCTAAGCTTTCAAACCCCGCTCTAGGTTTGGGACAAGTCACTAGCCTCCACGAAACTAGCAAACATTGCCTCTTGACTAAATGATGCATATGCAATCAACAACAAAATGCACTTAAGACCGACCACACGTCTTAATCCCATGCATTCACATAATTCCTCCCTTCAAGAATTAAACAAGATTGCACACACAACATATCATATAATCAAGTATTCATACTTTTCATCAACATATTTGTCAAACAATGCACGCATATCTTACAATATGCTCCCATGCATTAATTCACAATAATCGGATACAACAAATATGCATTCATAATTCAACCTTATTACCTTTTCAAACAATGCACACATATTCACAATATGTTCTCATGCATTCACAATATCGCATACAATCAATATGCATTTACACTTCAATATCATTACCACATTTATTAAGCAATACACACATATTCACAATATGTTCTCATGCATTCTTCACATACAAACAATATGCATATATTTGTTAAAAGACTATATTTCATAATCGATTCCACCATCTAGGATTCACGCCATACGGCTATCCACAACATATCATATCACAACATGCACAAGCTATACGTTATATAACAAAAGTATTCTGCACAATAACACATCAATCACACACATTTGCGACGGTAAAAATCAACACAATAATATGTTTTCAATTTTCTGCTATAATTGAACCAGGTACAGACCTCAAAGCCATTTTTTCTAGAAAGACAATCTCGTTAACTTACCAACGCTTCGAACGGGGGTCAAAACCGACTTACGGTTCAAGAGTTATGAATTTTTGAAGTTTTCCGAAAAATCAGAATTTTGCCTAAACACGGCTACGGGATTTTGCATTTTCGCCCGAAAATCCGACCGATTCAATTCTTTTTTTCGAAACAAACACATACTCATACTCACCTAACATATAGCAATGAATTATAACCATTAAACACGATTTCTACGACGTCCGATTTTCACTCAAATCTCAAACCCTCAATTATCCAAAAATGTCAAAACTCACAAACTCAACCAAATTCAATCAAACGAAATCCAATAATCACGGCTAAACATTATCCGACTAAACTATGCAATTTATTTTGAATTCTAACCGTTCAAAACTCAATTCTATCGATTTAACTCATTTGCCCTAGAAATGGAAAATAGAGAAAAACATCCAACAAATCCAACACAACTCATACATAATCATACACATTGATCAAATAATAATGTTTCTCACCCTTGCCTTGATCGGATTGAAGCTTGAAGTTGATTCTTGATGATTTCTCCAAGTTTCCTTCTTCTCTCCTCTTTTCTCCTCTTTCTCTATTCTTTCTCTCATTTTCTTTCTTTCTTTCTCTTATGTTTCTATCTCTTTTCTTTTCTCTCCAATTTCCCTTATATATCCTTCTATTTTTTTTTCCATCATAATTCTTCTCTAAAAAATACCTATCAATTCATTTCTCACAAAATATCTCATCTTATCATTAATTAGAGAATATCTAATAAATCCACATTATTCTACCAAGTAGAATAAATTAAATCAAATCCATTAACTCATTTAAATAAATCCAATAATTTATTTAAATCAGATAAATCACATAAACCAATTAATTAGCACAATTAATCACTTATTGAAAAATTGGGTTGTTACAAGGGATGCGTAAGGCATGATAATGAGATACTCCTAGAAGCTTTTAGGGAAAAACCAAATTCACTTCGGAATGAGAGGGATCCAGAGGCTATGCAAGTATAGGACTGCATGGTTGAAGGAAGGTTTATATGGATTAATTGGTACTACCTATACCAACAAGATGCATATTCTTTTCGGTAGCCCGTTTCATAGGAACTCCACAGTCAAGCATGCTTGACTTGGAGCAATTCTGGGATGGATGACCTTCTAGGAAGTTTCCCCGAAAGTGCATGATTGAGGATAAAGCATGTTGAAAAAACTTGTGTTCATCGTACCCGCGACTGAGAGGTTTATAAACCAGAGAAGATGGAATGAATATGTTCATCGTACCTAGGGAAGCGTTTCCCGATGTATGAGTTCGCCTTCCAGGAGGCGAGGCTTCGCCTACTTTTCAACGACTTCCAAGCGAAGGTATTTCAATGGCTGGAGTTAGCTCCCTTGCAACTTCATCCTAACGTGATTATGTTCATGCAGGCGTTCGAGCTCGTGTGCCAACATAGGTGATTCCTCGTGGAGTCGTTAATGCATGTTGTCGTTGACTCCTTGTTTGAGCGTGTGGTGAAGCTCATGGACAAGTAGAGGGAGGATAACTTGGAATAAAATATCCCCCTTGAGTGGTAGAGGAACCAATTTAAAAGAGGGACAAAGAGCTACCTTACGAAGCCCTACGAGCTGGACGAGGAGGACAGACTCGCCTATGACAGGATCGTAGCTTTCGTTGACAGCTTTACTCTCACCAAGTTGGCGAGTAAAGATGGGAGTTTCATCTGCGAAGAGAATGGGAAGATCTCTTTTGAGGCCCATTTAATCAACACCAAGGCGCTTTTCGAATGCGGTTCTGACAAGGAGGCCTTGAGGCTTTTAGGCAGCGAATGTGTTCCTTACTTGTGTATTCGCTTATTCTTCTTTGTTGTATTGACTTGTTCTTTTTTGTTACAGGTCAGATGTTGAACCTCCAAGAACGCATGATGAAGCTCGTGGCGAATAAGGGCACAAAGAAGGTCAACAAAGGTCGAGTCTCCTAGGTCCAGCAGATGGCCAAGCCCGACCAACATCCCGGGGGCTCCTCTTCTTCGCTCTAGTGCAGTCAGTCCTCGTTTTCCCAAGAGTATCCACCCAAGAGGAAGTGCGCTAATGAGTCTGGGCCTGTCGACCTCCTAGAGAGTGTTGTTGGAAAGAGGTTTGTGTTGCCTCCCTACCATCTCCATCGGGGGATCTTTGATGGGGATAACTCCCTGGTCGTGCCTGCATCAGAGTCCAAAGCAATCATGGGTGTCGACACGGGGACCAGGAGAAAGGCTTTGTGCAAGGACATGACCGCTATGATGAGGGTTTTTGAGACGGCCCTGGTCTGTTGGGACCTGCCCTCTGTCGAGTTGAAGAAGTTCCTGGAAGAGCTCACGACTCTTGGGGCGAAGAAGACCCAGGTGGAGAATGATTTCCTTGACTACAAGGCGAAGCATGAGATCTAGGTCAATCTTTACCGCGAGATGGATCAAATGCAAGAGAAGGTGAAAAAGACCGACGAGGAGAACGAGAAACTCCAAGTGAGGGTTACTAAGAAGGAGGTCGCTGCTAGGTCCGCCAAGGATGAAACTGATGAAGAGAGCCTTGACAACTCGAGGTGACTTGGTTTCCTGGATCAGGGAGCTCGAGCAGGATTTCCTGTGAACCATCAAGCTGTGTTTTAATACTACAGTGGAGCAGTTTCCAGTCGTTAATCCTGAGCTTCAACTAATCATCAAGGGGATCAGCTCTTTTCATCAGGTGGTTGACGGTCAAATGGTCTCTCCAACTACGCTCGATGTAAGTGGTGATCAAGCCGAAGGGGAGACCTAGCCTGGGGAGGAGGATGCGGTTGTTTAATTTATCCTTTGTTTAGTTGTTTAGCCTGCGCGCCCCATTTGTATTTTGATTTTGCCTGGCCTGCGCACCATGGTTTGTAATTTTGATTTTGCCAGACCTGCCCCCTCATGACTTGTAATTTTGATTTTGCCAGACTTGCACCTCATGACTTGTAATTTTGAATAGTGGGCTTTGCCCAACGTCGTAACTGAATATTTGATTTGAGATTCCAATATGAATGTTATTTGCTATGTGTGTATGCTTTTGTATGTCGAGTACTTATTTTCCTTGTCAATATGTATGCAATGTTGTGTTTGCTTATTTTATTAGGGTCTTTGCTCGACATAATTTGTCACCGACTATGCAGAAAACTGGTCGGGTGATCGGAGTTGGCTTCCGATCGACAATGGAGCTAAGATCTCGGTTGAGGTCTTTGCTTTACGGTGTGAACTTCCCATCGCGAGTTAGGTGTTCTGCCTTATTGGTACGATAAAGACGGAGCTCGGTCGAGGTGTCCCTGTTGGGCCAAGAGTCTGCCTGCATACACAAGAGAAGGGTCTTGGCCTTTCGTTTTAATTTGAGAAGTCGTGCTTGTATCTTAGTGCGCTCATGTGATCGGAACGTACTTCGTTGCGGTCTAACCAAGTTTTTCGGATGCAATGTCTAACTGTAATATTCTTTGAGCTTTTCAGCGTTCCATGGTCGAGAACGATCCTCCCCGTGTAGGTCTTTGAGGTAATAGGCCATATTCCTCATCTTCGCTCAAACACAATAGGGGCCTTCCTAGTTTGCGGCAAGTTTGACCTCGCGCGAGTCCTTCTGATTTCTCTGCAGGACTAGGCTGCCAACTAGGAACTCGTGTCTAATAACTTTGTTGTCATGCCGCAAAGTTATTTTTTGTTTTAGCGAGGCTTCACAGAGGGCTGCCCCCGACCGAATTTCTTCGAAAAGATCTAGCTCCTCCCTTAGTGCCTCGTCGTTCATCTCCTTGTCGAAGGGAGATTCGATCTACCTTAAAGGCTCTCTGATTTCCACCGGGATAACTGCCTATGTTCCATAGGTTAGTCGGAAGGGAGTCTCCTCAGTGGTCGAATGTGGTGTCGTCCTATAGGCTTGGAGCACACTATGTAGCTCCTTGGTGTCGCTTGCGCAAAAATAAGGTGCCGGCATGACAGAAGAGTCGCCACCTTTCATTATTTATCCCTCAGAGCGGGAAAGGAAACGATCGGAAAAACCTGACGAATAAGGGTAAGACAAGGTCATCGCAACCATTGTCTGGGTTCGGGAGTCGGTTACGCAAGGGGAAGGTATTAGCACCCCTCACGTCCGTCGTACTCGACGGGATCCTCTCTTGCTTGTTTACTTGGACGGGTTGGTTATAATCTATCTACCTATCAAGGCTGGCTGAAAAAGAAAAGAAAAATGACTCGGCAAAGCGTCGCACTTTATGCCTACGTATTCTCATCAGAGAATGAGAAATCAGAGTCAACGTAGTTCGGCCTACTACGGGTGAAGGTGGGGAAGGTTGCTCGCTAGGACGTCGCATCCTATGCCTACGTACTTCCACACTGTATGGAAGATCAGAGCAAACGTAGTTCGGGAAACTACGGGTTATCTCCTGAAAGAAGTGTTTTTTATTGTGTTTGCGATTTCAACCGCACTAGAGACTATGACCTGAGAGTGAATGCGTCGCATGTCACCCAAAGGGTACCATACTAAACATCCAGACTATGGGAAAGAAACTCTCCCACAACCCTTTCTCAGATAGCTTAAGGCTCGTAACGTACGAAAGAAATCATTCATGCTTACTGTATCTTAAACTGTTTGAGATGAGAAGAGAACAGGCCCGACTAGGAGGGAGACTATCAAGTCCTACTGTTGTCATGCCATGGATTCATCCTATGGTTGAGGTTTGAACAGGGAACTCCTAGATGTTGTCATGCATAGGTTTCAACCTAAAATTCTATCATCAAATCCTTATCAAAGGAAATGAGAGTCCTAAGGGATCATGTCAATGATACACCAAAACAGACAAAAGCATCAGCTTTAACAGTAAAATGCATGCAATGCAAGTGAGGGAGGAAATGTGTGTGGGGCTTCAGCCTCCACAAGCTCGTCTCGACCTCAAGCCAGTCATGAAATAACAGTAATCATACTGAAAAATAGATAGTAAACTGCAATCATACAGATAAAAGGAAAACATGCTATCAAGCAAAATAAACACATGGGCAAGGGAGCTGGGCTCTACCGAATACCCGCAAGCAAAGCCACACAATAACAATACAAGCAGAAGGAGCAACTCAACCTCTAATGCAATCATGCTCCTAGACTGAACTTATCCTAGATGAACTTAGTCTAATGCAACAGACAAATCAAGCAAAACAAACAATACAGAAAAGAAAAACAGAAGAAAGCCTCAGCTCCTCCAGCAGCTACTCAGTCTTCAGACTTCAGAGATCACTTGCTTTCCAGGTATCAACCCTACAACATGAGTATCAACTCATCTTCTCCCCTTAAGCTTCAGCTTCTTGATCAGCTCCACCTTCAGGCTTCACTATCTTCAGGGATTTTCAAGCATCAACTTGATCTTCACAAAGTCTTCAGACTTCAGCAATCTTCAAGGAATCATCCTCTTCAAAGCTTCAGCTTCTACCTTCAATGGCTCAACTGCCCCAGCAAACAAGATTCAGTCAACAAGATGAGGTGAGGATGTTACAGTGCTCACTGACTTCCAAAGGATGCCATTAAGGACTTAACATCAAAAGGAAAGGCTCTCTCAAAGTTCTTCCTCAGAGGGCAAGGTCACTAATCCCTCCAAAGGAGAGAGGTGAATACCCTTAAGGGACTTTATGTCATAGAGAAGGAAGGAGGTGAACAAGACACTCCTTGTTTATTGAATGGAATTATGCTATCTAAAGCTCTACCTATGCACTTATGATCCTATAAACAAAACAACAAAAGCTGAACTAAGCTCCTCTGCAAGGTCTTCAAAGCTTCAATGATGATCCACAAGGTCTTCAACTCAATCTTCAAGGCTCACACACTCAAAGGAGAAGAAAAGAAAACAAAACAATACAAACTATGCCTTTAAGCAACACACATACTAACCATACATTCAAAAATCAATTAAAAATACCAAAACACCATATAATATTCTAGCAAAATTCTAGGGGATTCTATACATACTTACCCTTAACCCCTATATTCCCCACACACTAATTTGGCCTATAAACCCCAAAACAAAATGGTTCAAATCTACTTATACAACCTAAAACCCTAATTTGAGCACCTAAATGTCAAACAAGCAAACTATATCAAATTTTAATCTACAAATTGAGAATTAAATCCTATATGAACTATGATTCAACATCTAACTATGCCAAAAAGAATGGCTTAAGAATCCTAAGGGAAAGTCCTAAAAGAAATTATACAAAATTGGGTATCAACTAAAATCAATTAAAAATACCATTTAAAAGAAAATATGCTAAAAAATATTAAAAGAAAAATAAAATGTAATTTTGTTTATTGGCATTTTTCTAGACATGATTATGAATATGTGAAAAAAACAAGGAGTGAAAAATATTAATTTTTGAATTTTATATGATTTTTTTATATGCAAGAAATATAAAAGAAATTAAAATATGAAAATATGAGAAAAAGGGATGGGGGGTGTCATGAGTAACTGCGCCCAGTTGTTTTTCATGATGGGCCAAGATCCTGGGGTGCGCATAGCAAAGGTGCTAAGCCCATGTGCGCTCAGAAATTGGAAATAAAAAACAAAAGAAAAAGATGAGGGACGCGGTGCAGTTAGCAACGAATCTTAGTTCAAAAGTGGGTTGGGCTCCGTGAGGGGGTGTGAGTAGCGAAGCTGATCCAGGCCCAGGATTCACAACTAATTCAAACGGTGCGTTTTGAAGCTGAGTCTTTCCCTCCGTTTTTGAATTCAAACCATGGCCGTTGGATGAGCTGATCCAGTCAAATATTTGGGACAATCCAACGGTGGGAGTTCATCGTCCCCAAATGCCATTAGGGTTTTGTCTGAAGCAGAATCCATGCACGATCCTTCAACTCGATCGTTCTCAATGATTACTTGATGAAATCCAGAAATTACAAAAGCGAAATTGTACTACTGATTACCATGAACACAACCATACAAGTAGTTTTCTTTGAAACTCCCTAAATCGCTCTAACAGAAAGCTTCAACATTAGGGTTTCACCATGATTCTCTGTGATCAACCTTAACCAAACTCAAATCCAATGATCTAAACTTGTTCCTTAGGTTACCCTCATCATTCTATACTATACCATGTCCATCCATACCCAACACACGACTCATTCTTGAAACTGAAAGAAATTAGGGTCTGCCATGGAACTTCATGAAACTTTCTCAAATTCTCAGAAAACAATCCTCTACCTTATCTTAACAAGTCTAACCCTAGAACTATGATGGAATGCATATAAATAAGGTGATACGAGTAAAATCACCAACCTGTCAAGTTGTAATGGTGGATGTGGTTTCACTCCAATTCAATTCCTGCCACCTTCCCTGATTGATCTTTAATGGAAGATAAGAATTCTGTATGCAAAAAGATTGATGAACAATGCTTGAATCTTGTGTTTGATATCAAGTTGCCTTTCTTGCAAATTCTTCAATGAAGCTTCAAACCTCCATGGATCTTCCTCTAACTCAGTATGCAAGTAATCATAAGGATCAGAAGAATGTGTTTGTGGAGAAGAAAAGAATGGAAATGGAAGAGAATGGAAGTTTGTTATGGAATTGAAAATGGAAGAATTTCACTCTTTTGCACTCTAACCTCACCAATCACCAACAATCATCACCAACCTTTTTCTCATGGTGATCTACCCTTCTTATAGCAATCCAAAGAAGAGTCTAGACTCATCTAGAAACTTATGGAATCATCTAGAAAGTTTTAGAACTTCTCTTGAAGTGATACATTGGATATCCCTTATCTCATGCCTTAAGCTTGTAATTTTGGCTTTAAAATCTCCCCTTGTGAGATATTGAAAGAGAATGAGTGAAAAACATGCACTTCCTTGCCTTTGGTGAAGTTTTGTCAAGTTGCCTTAATATGCAAGTAACAACATTACAAAGTAACCCCCATTTCTAGGCTTCAAATCAAAATTCTACTTGAACCATTGTTTTTAAAATAATATTTGGAGTCAAAATGACATATGGGATGACCCATTTTGGATTTGTAAATCTCCTAAACCAAAATTCCATTTCAACCTTTTTAACTTATAAGCCATTTTTAGGTCATTTTTACCCAATCTTGTAAATCCTTGCTACAAGCTTTTTCAATAACTCATGACCACTTTTCTAGGCTTAAAATCCCATTTTGAACAACTTTTATGTTTTGATTTTTTTCATTTGAGGCTTGGAAATAGGAGATATGGCCTTTGCTTAAAATGACCTATAATCACCAAATGACCAAAATACCCCTGTCTTGTTCAAACCATAAGTTGAGTTCTACAAATCCTATCAAGGACTTATAGTACTCTATAGAAAGCTAAGAAGATGATCTTCAACATTCATGTTGACCAAGAGATCATAGGAATCATCCTACTAGGGCAAAAGTTGTCTGCAAGTTGGGTGACTTTCAAGGACCCAGATTCACACACCCCTGCTGACCTGTAATTTGTCAAAACCATAACTTGAGCTCTGCAACTCCTATCAAGGACTTCCACCACTAAAATTAAAGATATGAACAAGCTCTACAACATTCATGTTGTGGGGAAGATGAGATATCAATCACATCTTGAGCTAAAACTGCCTGGAAGATAAGGATCAAATTAGGGTTTTTTCACTGACAATCCTCAGAAACCCTAACTCAAAACTTCTCAAACTCCTCAATCATGATGAGTTGGTCTAGGAATCACCTTTACATCATCTCTATGCATCATTCCATGATCTCATGGCCCTTGGATTAGGTCTCAACCTTCTCCAAATTTTCAGTTATCCTAGGGCTGACCCAGTCAAAACCCTAATTCTACCATTCATGGTTGAATCCTCTGAACTCTTGCACAATGACCTCTCTGGGCTTCATGATGGCTATCAAGACATCTCATAGGCTTTCTCAAATCTCCAAGTTCATTCTCAAAGTCTCAGAATCATCTGGGGAGTACCCACAACTCTCAAGCTATGAAGCACACAACCTTGGTTTCAACCAATTCCTCTGAGGATCTCTTGAACTTTCTGATGAAGGTATCAACTTTCAAACACTTGATAGATAAATAAATGTTGGTCAAATTTTGGGGTGCAACACTTGGCCCACCTCTTCTTTGCCTCACCCAATCTTTGTTTGAGGCCTTGTAAGATCACTCTATTCGCGACCTTAGCCTGCCTGTTGGTTTGTGGGTGCTTGACAGATGTGAAGCGTTGTTTGTTCTAACCGTTTTTCATTGTTCATCCAAGAATTCCATTTCTCAATCTTTATTTGTTGAAAGGTATTGTTTGTGATCACAACAAACTGGTGCGGTGAGCGTGGAGAAGATGTCGTCAACAAATTTTGAAATTGAGAAGTTCACCGGAGTTAATGACTTCGGTTTATGGTGTTTGAAGATGTGAGCCCTTCTTGTTCAACAGGTGTTAAAGGGAAAAGATGTTATGGATGTTGCATTGATGGAGAAGGAAAAGACAACGATGATCGAGAAATCCCACAATGCAATTGTTCTGAGTCTTGGTGATAAGGTTCTCAAGAAGGTTTCGAAGGAGACGATGGCAGCTGGTGTTTGGCTGAAGCTCGAAGGATTGTATATGACAAAGTCCTTGGTGAATCATTTGTACTTGAAACAAGCTTTATATTCATTCATGATGAATGAAGATAAAGCCTTGATGGAGCAGCTGGATACGTTCAGTAAGTTGATTCTTGATCTTGAAAATATTAATGTTACCATCAATGATGAAGATCAAGCATTGTTATTGTTATGTTCTTTACCTAAGTTGCATGCTCACTTCAAATAAACCCTCTTGTATGGAAGAGAGACCTTGACCTTTGAAGAAGTTCAAGCAGCCTTGAATTCAAAGGATTTGAACAAAAGAAATGAGCAAAAATCATCATCATCAATTGACGAAGGGTTATCCGTAAAGGGGTAATCCTCAAAGAAAGATGGTAGGTTTGAGAAGAAGAAAAGGTAAAACTTAGCAGAAGTCTTATGGTGGTGATATTTCTGGGATTAAGTGTTATCACTGTAAGAAGGAGGGTCACACAAGAAAGTTGTGCCCTGAGCTCCTAAATAATCATGGAGGTAAGGACAATGGAAATGCAACCATTGGGCAAGATGATTATGAATCATCTGATGTCCTTGTGGTGTCGAGCATCAACTCTTGCAAAGAGTGGATTATGGATTCAGGATGTACTTGCCATATGACTCCAAACAAGGATGTGTTTGAAGAATTATGTGATCCATATGGTGGATCAGTGCTGCTGAGAAACAACCAAGTTTGCAAGATTGCAGGTATTGGATATGTAAGATTCAAGCTTCATGATGAGTCAATAAGGCTATTGACTAGGGTTAGGTATGTACCTAACCTTAAGAGGAATTTGATTTCTCTTAGTGAATTCGACAAGAAAGGATATGTCTTCAAAGGAGAGCAAGGTATCCTAAAAGTCATGAAGGGGTCGAACGAAGTCTTGGGAGGTGTGAAGAAACAAGGCTTGTATACCCTTGAGGATGAGGTTGTAAGTGGTTCAGCAGATTTTGCATCCATGAAATTGGCGTCGAAGACAGAATCATGACACATGAGATTGGGCCATGTCAGTGAAAAAGGCCTGGTCGAACTAGGGAAACAGAACCTGATAGGTGGTGAAAAAGTCGAGAAGTTGGAATTTTGTGAACCTTGTGTATTTGGCAAATCCTGTAGGGTGAAGTTTAACAAAGGTAAACAAATAACACATGGATCCCTTAATTAGATTCATGTTGATCTTTGAGGGCCTACAAAAAATCCTTCACATTCAGATGCAAGGTATTTTCTATGCATAGTTGATGAATATTCCAGAAAATTATGGGTATTCATTCAAAAGACAATGGATGAAAATTTTGAGAATTTCAAAAGTTGGAAGGTTATGGTCGAAACTCAAACTGGTAGAAAGGTTAAGAGGTTGAGAACCGACAATGGTCTTGAGTTCTGAAACGAAGCTTTTGACAGTTACTATGTTGAGTCTGGGATTGAAAGGCATAAGACTGTAGTAGGTACTCCTCAACAAAATGTCTTAGTTGAGAGATTTAATCGAACAATCCTTGAAAGGGATAAATATATGTTGGTTAATGTTGGATTGAAGAAGGTGTTTTAGGCAGGGGGTTGTTTTAACAGTAGTTTATCTGATAAATAGATGTCCCTTGACTGCCTGGGGAATTAAGACACCTGGATTTTTTTGGTCAGGTCAACCACCAATTCTTGACAAATTGAGAGTATTTGGCTGTTTGGCCTATGATCATATTAGGCAAGACAAGGTCGAACCTAGAGCTATGAGATGCATGTTTCTTGGATATCCTAAGGTAGTCAAGGGTTATAGGTCGTGGTGCCTGGAACCAGGTCACAGAAGATGTATCACAAGTTGTGATGTAGTTTTCAATGAAGTCGAGATGGCGTTTAAGAAAACTTGTGATGTTAGTCGAAGTGCAGAAATCTCTGAAGAAGAGCTGGAACAAGTAGAGATTCCTGTTGAGGTGGAACATAGTGATGCTGAAGTGCATAACCCAGATGAAGTCGAAGAAGAAGAGAAAAATGCTAAATAGAATGAGGAAATTGTCAATGGCTACCTACTGGAAAGAGATAGGTCGAAAAGAGTTATCAAGCCAACTTAGAGACTTGGTTATGCAGATCTTATAGCTTTTTCCTTAATCTCTATAAGTGGGGTACTTGAGGAAGAACCTAGAGATTACAAGGAAGCTATGAGGAGTCGAAATAAGATTGAATGGAGAAAAGCCATGGATGACGAGATGAAATATCTTCATGATAATAACACTTGGGAGAGATTGAGAAACCTGCAGGGGCCAGGTTAGTCGGTTGTAAGTGGATTTTCAAGATTAAGGAAGGAATGGAAGGAGTGATGTTGAAGCGCTTTAAGTCAAGGTTGGTTGCTAGGGGGTTCACTCAAAAAGAAGGTGTCGACTTCAATGATGTGTTCTCACCTATTGTAAAGCATAGATCCGATTAGAATGTTGTTAGCCATGATGGCAAAGTTTGACATGGAACTTGAACAGATGGATGTGAAGACAGATTTTCTATATGGTGATCTAGATGAAACGATCCTGATGCGTCAACCTGGAAGGTGTGTAGAAAAGGATAAGGAAGATTATGTGTGCAAGCTAAATAGGTCTTTGTATGGCTTGCAACAACCTTTTCGACATTGGAACAAGAGATTCGACAAGTTCATGACACACATTGATTTCACTAGGAGCCAGTTCGACCACTGTGTTTACTTCAGATTTCGACCTGGAAATTCACTTGTTATTTTGTTGCTTTATATGGATGATATCCTCATAGCCTGCAATAGTGTCGAGGATGTAATAGAGGTGAAGGCTGAACTCAGTAAGAAGTTTGAAATGAAGGATCTAGGAGGTGCCACTAGGATTCTTGGGATTGACATTCAGAGAGATATAAAGCATTCAAAGTTGTGCTTATCTCAAGAGACATACCTACGAAAGCTTCTCGACAGGTTTGGTATGTCGAATTTAAAGTCTGTTGTGACTTCGACAAATCCTCAGTTTAAGATTATTATTACTCAAAGTCCGAGTACTGAAGCTGAAAGAATATATATGAGTAGCATTCCATATTCTAGTATTGTGGGTTCTTTGATGTATGTTATGGTCTGTACGCTGCCATACATAGCATATGGAGTGAACCTTATAAGCAGGTATATGGCCAATCCTGAAAAGACGCACTGGAAAGCTTTAAAGTGGATTCTCAGGTACATAAATGGGTCTCTAAGTCGAGTCCTGATTTATGGTGGAGCATGTAGTAATGATAGCAAAGTTGAAATCGAAGGATTTGTCAACTATAATTATGCAAGTTGTATGGATTCCAGAAAGTCTATTTCTGGATATCTGTTCACTATGTTCGGCACAATAATTAGTTGGAAAGCAACGCTTTAGAAGGTTGTTGCTTTATCAACCACTGAAGCAGAATATATTGCCCTTACTAAAGCTGTGAAAGAACCATTGTAGCTTGAAGGTTTTGTAAATGAGCTAAAACTTCAAGGTCAAAGTATCATTATTAATTGTGATAGTCAAAGTGCAATACACCTATCAAAGAACCCAGTCTAATATGAGTGAACCAAGCACATTGATGTGAGGCTTCACTTCGTCAGAGAGATGATAGAGCATGGTGAAGTCCAAGTGCTGAAGGTTTTGACTAATGATAACATTGCCGATATGATCACCAAGACACTGTCGAGTTGCATGTTTTTCCACTGTATGCAATTGATAAAGCTACATGAAGAAAGCTAGTATATTCCATGTTGTTTGTAGAGTTAGATCCAAAGTGGAGATTTGTGAGATTTTGGATCGAACTCTAGCTTTGTCGAGGGATAACTTTCATGTGTTTCGACAGGAGAAAAGCATGAAGACGAAGATTGTTCACATGCTGATATCGAAGTGTTACATATTGTAGTCAAAGTCAATTCTAGCATGTAGTGTCGAATTGGACTTTGTGCTATGGATCCAATTATTTAGTTAACTTGTAATATAAGTTAGCTAGTTAGTCTATAAATAGGCTAGATCACTCAAGTTGTTGAGTGATACCAGTTGTGTTATTCACTTGTAATAATTTGTAGACCCTATATGAGAAAGTGAATTGAAAACAGTTTGCCCAAGAATCTTTCTTCCTTCTTTGTTTTTTATCCTTTCTTCTTTCTCTCTTTGTTTAAACTATTTTTCATTGTTCACCCAAGAACTCCGTTTCTCAATCTCTATTTGTTGAAAGGCATTGTTTGTGATCACAACATCCACCTAATGTTATGTTATGAGTTACAAATGATTGTATCATTTTTACTCCTGTTGCACCCCAAAATTTGACCAACCATTTCTTGTACTTGGCTTATGTTTCATTTCATTTTAGCATTTACATTTGCATAGCATTTTTCTTAACAAGGGATCAAGAGGTGTATTATGCCATTCAAGAGGAAGGTTATTTTGGTTTCAAAGCTCAAGCAAGAGCATTTGTGCAAGCCATCAAGTATTTATCATCACCATGGAAGTTTCAAAGCTCCTTGAGGGGAGAAGTTTGTGTATTGGTATCACCTCCTATCCTAAGGATCATCAGAGGGTTTTCAAGGATTCATGAGGTCTTGTTCTTGGTTGAGGCATGGTGCAAATGCTCATTTATTAACTTAGGGTTATTGTGGAGCTTGAGTAGTCATTAAATTCATCTGCATGAGCCATAGTCAAAAGATATGGAACTAGGGTTTCATCTGGTCAACCCAAAGTCAACTGTGGACTTGAGAGGGTTCAAGACTTGGTTCTAAGTCATACAAGTCATGGGAAGTCATCTTAAAGCATCTAGGATGTCATGATAAGATCAAAGCAAGAGGATTCAAGAGTGCAAGAAGTTGCTAATTTAGGGTTTCAGATGATTTTAGTGTAAAATCCCCTTCTTTAGTACCCAACTTCAATGACAGTTTACCCCATGATGTAAGCTCAATATCATTTTCATGAAAACATGAGACTTGTAGAGCATCTTTCAAGATTTCTTTTGAGTACAAGAACTCATCCATTGAGTTTGTACATCTCAAGTTATGAAGCCAACAAGTTGGGGTCCTTAGATGAAGAGAATTTTGGTCAACTTAAAGTCAACTCACTTCCAAGGCATTTTTAACCTAGAAGAAAGTTTCTCCTCAACTTCAAGTGAACAGGAAAGTTGTTCCTCATGATCTTAGCTTTTAAAAAAGTCCTAGAAGTCCTTTTTATAATGTTTACATCTCATGTTATGGTATTCACAAGGCAAAGGCATTTTTGGAAAGTTCATTATAGGTCATTTGTTTCAATGGTCAATTCCATGAACTTTAAGGCCTCAAATCCAATTTTGACCAACATGAAACTTGTGCCTAACGCTCTCAACTTCACAATGGACTCAAAATCCATGGATTTTAGTGCATTATGTGATCATGTGAACCATTTTAAAGGTGAAATGTTGACTTTTGGTCATGGTTCAAGTATCTTACATTACAAGTCGCCTTTTGGCCTCATTTTTTTATCTTTTCACACCAATACATAATCATAAAGAAGTTTACCACATCTAGACCAACATGTTTAGGTCACTATGTGCCACTTTTTTCTCAAAATCACTTAAAAATTGATGAATCCAAACTTGGCACAACCTTATGTTACATGACCAAAATTAATATCATTGTTTTCTACACACTCCAAATGCTAATTGCTGACCACAAGAGGAGTGAAATCGTGCCTAACCCGTATGAGTAGCATAAGTGGAAATTTTTGGATGAAAATGGAATTCACACATTGCAGCCAACATGGGCCTGCATGGTTGCTGAAAAGCCCTCATATAAGAGTCAATTATCTGCCCTAAACCATCAGAGTGAGTGTTTGCTGCGTGAGAGAGCTCCATCATTCCAAAATTTCTCAAATTTTCATTTCTTCGAATCTGCCATTTCTCTAAGAATTCTTGCAAACTGTTGCTCAATTCCTCTTCACAAAAGCTCAAGGAACAAGTTGGGAGGCTGAAATAGAAGTTTACTTGAGGTTTGAAGGGTCAATGGAATCTCTCAGTTTGGTAAAGTTCTTCCAACTGTTTCTCCCATTCTAGGCACATTTTTAGGCTCATTATTGGCGCATCTAAAGTCCTACATATTGTAGGCAATGTTTGTCATGCTATCATGCTTGTTTGAGGAGATTTCAGTTCATGTGTTCAAAAATCGTGGCCCATTTTCTTGCTTGTTTAAGAACCTTTTTGAGATATAAATGGTAGATTTGGATTCCTTGTTGAAGGAGCTTTTGAATGGTACCAGCTTTTGCCATTTTTATTGAGATTTTTGGACTGAGCTCCGGCGAGTTGGCCGATGAAGACGACCGGAGCCCTACCTCCGACGTCTGGTCTATTTTTTGATCAAAGCTGACTGGGATCCATTTGAAAGGTTGACCATGCAAGTTGTTGCTCTCTGATTCGCTTGACCTTGTCCAGGTGGGATGTTGACTCCACGTATGTTTAATGAAAATCAGAGTTTCATTAAACTCTAAGTCTTTGGGATCATGGGTCTGGTTTGATATTTGCACCCCTGTTGTTTTGAGCCCAAGCGAGTTTATCACATGATCCCAGTTCATTCTATTTTTGCTTATACACCTCCTTCCTCTTTGTATTTTATTTTTATTTCTTTTTCTTGCAATTTCAAATTAAATCATTTAAAAATAGTTTTATGATTCATAAAATTCCCCAAAAAATATTTTCTTACACTTTGGAATGTTATTCAATTTTCCATATTTTTTATTTCTGTTTTTATTTTATTTTGCCATCTTATTTAAAATTTGCAATTAAATGACTTTTATGGTGTTTACCTTGTATGGTCATGATTGTTTGGGCTTCAAATCCTTATCCCCTATGATCATGGCTTCTCCCTCATTTAGGTGAGGGATTGAGGCATCTTTGAGGATGAATTTGAATGGCCATTGATCATTTTTCATTTGACTTTGAGTTGATTTTTAATGCCCCTCGATTAATGCTCGATAAGGTGGAACATCCTTAACAATTGAATTGTTTTGTGATGCCTTGAGATGGATATGACTTTGAAACTTTGGTTTCTGTTTGCCCTTTGGCTTGGCTACTTTGTTCTTTTTATTTGGAATTTATTGAACAATCTACCTATTTTTGATGAAGCTTGCAAGTAAAGTCATCTTAAAAGATGTTCATACAAACTAGTTTGACCTAGTTCCTTTGGGAAATGACTTCTAATGATCCCATATGAACCCTATAAGTCTTGATACTTGTTTATAACATGATTAAGGTGTTGGTTCCTTGGTTTTACGTCATACATTTGTGTAACTTGTTTCACAAGTTACTTGTAAGTTAGGCATTTCCATTTGTCTTTAAGTGTTGAATTTGAGATACAACTTTGGTTCTTCCATTTGCCTTGAATTGGTTCTTGCTTGTGCTTTGTTCTTAACCTTGATTTGAGCTTTTCTCTCTTGGATTCTCTTCTGCCCTTCTTGCTTTGATCATCATTTAAGGTGATTTGGTGTTCATGTTTATGCTTTGAGTGTGCCTTGAATGATGCATCTCTTTTAGCACTTGTTTGCTCCTTTCTTTTACATGATCAATTTGAATTGTTTGGTTGAGATACTTTATATGTGCTTGCTGCCCAATTTTCTTTCTCCCATATTCTCTTTGATCATGGCCTTTTAGTTTTGCTTTTTGTTTAGCTTTGCTTAAGTGATTGATGTTTGAATGGTTGTAGGACTTGTTACTTCTCCCATTTTATCTCACTCTTTTTGACTTGTTTAAGTCAACTTATTTTGATCATTTGTCTTTGTTGCATCATTGATTCTTACTTCTCATATTTGCACCTTTGCATATCATGTTTGCATTTGCATTGACTTGTTTAAGTCAACTTCTCCTCATTCTTCATTTCATCTGTGATTGATACATTGAGTGTTTACTTGGTCTTTTGTCATGATACCTTAGGGTTCCTAGTCCCTCTGTTTAAGATGGGAGTAGGAGAGACATTAGGTGTTCAATCCTTTGCATGATAACATTAGGATATATTCTTCCCCTCTTAATCCCAACTTTAGGATCACATTGCATGATACAATTAGGGTTGATTTAGTTTCCCCTTAGAGTTTGTGTCTTCTTTTCTCATCTCTTAACATCTTAAGACACTTAATAAAGGATAATAAATGTTATACGCTACGAGCCTTAAGTACTTGAGGAATGATAGTTGGGGAGCCTCCTCTCAATCTGTCTAGAGTGTTTAGCGTATGCCCTTTGGGCGATATGCGACACATTCACTCTCAAGTCATAGTCTTTAGTGCAACATGAGTTACAAACTTGACTCAATTCACTTCTTCATAAAAAACACAAAACAAAACATCAAATCTTTTCATCCTTCGGGATTGTTTAAAATCATTTTCAGAAAGAGTGTGTTAAGTCTTGATTCTACCGCAAACAGGTAACGCCTAAGTCTCCAATGGTCGAGCAGCAACACACCTAACTGCTAGAACGAAGGTTTAACCCTACTCAGTTAAAAAACTTGAACCAATATGTGGTTGCGTCAGTCCGAACTATGTTTGCTCTGATTTCTCGTACCAGATGAGGATACGTAGGTACAAGACGGTGATGTCTTGGCGAGCAACCTTCCCCACCTTCACCTGTAGTTTTCCGAACTACGTTGACTCTAACTTTTCCATTGCACGAGGGAATACGTAGGCATAAAGTGGCGATGCTCTATCGAGTCTCTTTTCTTTTCTTTTGTCCCTGTGAGCCAGCCTTTTGATAAATTAACACCTTTTTAGATAGACAACAAGCGTGGATCCCATTGAGTACAACGGACGTGAGGGGTGCTCATACCTTCCCCTTGCGTAACCGACTCCCAAACCCAAGATTTGGTTGCGTTGACCTATCTTTTCCCTTTTTTGTAGGTTTTCTCTGATCGTTTCCTTTCTCTCTCTTTGGGATAAATAACGAACGGTGGCGAATCTTCTATCTTTGCCGACCCTTTTTCGCAGCGATGCGACAACTCCTCCTAATATTATGTTATGAGTTATAAATGATATTGTCCATTGATTAATTAATTATATAACATATAATACAAAATTAATTAATTAATTAATTAATTGAGATGTCAATTGATGACAAATTCAATTAAAAGAGTAAGGATGTCAAAATGGATATTGTCTACTATGAAGACCAAGTAGATCAACACACTAGTGAAAATCTAACTGAATCCATTATCATGCCTGCTAAGAACTTTAGCAAGGTCATGAGAAGACTTGATAGAAGATCAAGGAATAATGTTTCTACTAATATCAAAGACTATCAACATCAGAATTTAAAAGGTGGTAACTTTTAGCGATAAAGCAAAACATGGTGAAATACAAAAAGTCAATAGAGGCAAAGGGATTCAATGTAGAGAATGCCAAGGATTTTGATACATTTAGGTGTATTGTCTAAATTATCCTTGGAAACAAAGAAAAGGATACAATGTCATTTGCTTTAATGATGAATCAGACAAAGAAAGTAAGTTTGATCAAATAATCTTTGTTGTAGAATTTACTAATTGCTTCAAAGAAAGTTTCAAGTCTGACTTACTAATGATAATATAGTCCCAAATAATAATGGGAATTACAATGACGATGATCTATTTAATGATGCTTTTGTTGAATCTTATAAGGCTATGCATCTTAAGTGGACTGAAGAATCACAAGTTATTGAAAAGCATAAGTAAAGGATTAAAGTCATATTTCAAGACAAGACTCATCGCATGCTCACCATTTCGCAAATAAAAAAATAAGTTAGGCATCTCAATTTTGAACTTGAAGGAGTGGAAAAATATATTCACATATTGAATTTTTGAGCTGAGAATCTTGTTGCCATTTCAGGTATGGAAAAAATATTAAAGGACATGAAGGAAATTTGAAATATTGGTGAACCGGCCAACCTAAACACTTTGTTTTTTTTTTGCTATACATAAAGTAGAAACCAAGATGTCAAGTAAATCGTCACAACAACCTACCAAACATTATTACCAGCATATCATACCCATTTGGGTATGTCATTAGTGTGATACACTTGCTCACATTCGACCTTAGTGTTATATATTGTATGGTAAACAACTGCATTACAAACAACTATATCCTCAAAGAAATGTGAAGTCTAATCTACATCCTCAATGGCTCTAACGTGGCAAGCCAAAAATTGTGGTTCATGTTGCATTTACCTGCCTCAGAATCTCATCTCACGAAGACTAATACTTTGACAGCAATTGTTGTAGACACATGACGGGTGAAAGAAACTATCTAAAAGACACCAAACCTTATTACAACAATTATGTTATATTTGATGATGGTGTGAAAGGAAAAATTATTAAAAAAAGGAAGTTAAAATTAAAAATATATTAATTAAACAAAAATAATAATAATAATTTAATAAATAATTTTTTTTTGCAAGTTAAATTTTTAGACAAAAGTATAATCATTGATAAAAAAAAATTATTTTAGAATTCACTTAGGCTTTATTATATGTTGGGCCGGCTCTAGGTATGACCGGTCTTGTGGGTGTGCAAAGAGTGTCATCGCATGGGCATCCAAATTTAATTAATGGGTCTAATATAAATACAAAATTAAACAATATATAATGTTTATGCTAAATTTTAGAAATTATTGTTGTATAGCCATGCGGTGTAGAGTGTATTTTGACAATTCGAGTGCCAGCTTTTAGTTTTTAAATGTTTTTTTTTTTTAATATTAAAGAAAGCTACCACCTGTAATTGTTTTGAAATTTAGCGTGGTACATAATCAACAACTTAATCAATTCATTTCCTATATTATATAATATAGATTATGTGACCATGCGGTTTCTAGAAATTATTCAAAGAATTATTATCTTTTATTAAATGGTATGAAATTTTTTATAAATAAAGAATCGTAGGAGTAGAAAAATGTGAAAAATTAAATTTGAGTGTAAATTTTTACAGAATTTTTACATGTCATTTTTTCTCTATTTATTAATTTTATTTATAATTTTAATTAAATATAATTTTCTTAATCCATTATGTTTTTATCTATTCAAAACTTAATTTTAAAATAGATTAGGACCACTAAATTGTTTGGGTCGACTCTGACTTTTAAACTAATAGTATGGAGGTTAACTATTTTATGTTTTTTTTTTATAGTAAGAGCACTAATTATTCAGCTATGTAATAAACTTTGAAGTAATTTATATTTTTTCACTAACAATATTGTTATTGGTTAAGAATATTTTTTATATTAGATTTATTGATCTGTTTTAAATAAGTGTAGGTAGTATCTAAAACTAGTACGTACGTGTGAATGTTTAAAGTTATTAATATTGCCAATTGAACATTACAGTATAAAACAGGCGCAGGATTTGATACTAAGGTCTTTGGACATGGGGGCTAAATATTTTCTAGGTAAGATTTAATCTTGAAATTCTGGAGACTAAAATAAATTATGTAGAACTGTTCCACATAAGTACCTTTTTTATTGACAGAAAGAAATGAAATAGATTTGGTTGAAAATTCAAGCCATCGAAGCCTATATATATGGCTAGAAGCAGAGAACAACTTTATCCATCACTCAGCAAACTAAACTATAACAGAAAAGAAAAAATCATTAATTCACAAGAAAGCCATGACGACAAGCACCCATGTTTCTCTCTTGCTTAGCTTTGCATTCCTCTTCTATGGTAAGTACATCAGTATTCAACAATCACCATTTTATATATGAATGTTTTCTCTTATAATATAATTCACATGTCAGTTTGGTTTCTTTCTAGCCGTTGCAGGAGGTAACAATAATAAAAATAATAATAAAAATAATAATAATAAACTATACTCTACAACTACAACACAGTGACACAGTATAAAACCCATTTTCATTCACGAAAATGATAATATTATAGATTCATGAGGATTCGAAAAAACGCCAAGCTTTCCCCTCTTCTATACACTTGTTCTTCCTCATTGCTCAAAAATGGCTCATTTCCAGTTGAAACTTTTCAAACGCATGTCTGCCAGCTTAACCAGTCTCCATGGGATGTGATCCCCTTTCACTCCAACAACTCAATCCAGGTTCTTCTCTTTTCTTCTTCTTTTTTCAGATCTATTAGGGTTTTTTTTATCTCATTATGGTTCTTCTACATATATATCACAAACATTAAAATTATTTCATCTTTTCATTTTCTTTCTCCTCTTTTTACTTCAAATTAGGTTTATGGATATCTATTTTCTCTCTCATTTCTAAATATCTTCTCAGTATTTTCGATTTATTTTTTTTGTTCTTAGTTCGAAGATGAAGATACCTTCAAGACTCGGGATTTTCATCGAGCTTTTGATGAAAGGTAACCTTAAATCCCAATTGTAAACTTATTTATTTAACTTTCGAAACTTATTAGGGTTTTCTTTTTCTTCTTTATTTGCTCGAATGAATTTTGTTATAATAAATAAACAGTGTTGCGTCGAAGATGGAAACTGAAGATGCTGATATTAATAAACCTCCGATAGAAAATTTTAATACGACTGCGCTTGAGGATGATAATATTAAGAAGGTGGTTAATAGCAATGGTGCTGACAAAGGTTTGAAGAGCGACAGCATTGCTGCGGGGCCGCCGCGACGCGGAAGAGGCCGACCAAAGAAAGCGGTAGGTTCGAGTTCGAATAATAATAACAATGAGTTCTATTATTATTCTGGATTTGGTCCATTGTGGGGAAAGAGAAGAGGTGATAGTGATAATAAAAATGGTGATAATGGTATAACATTAGGTTCTAGTGAGGATAAGGTTAAGGTTAATGATGGTGTTGGTGTTGGTGTTAATGCTGTTCCTTGTTATTCGGCAATGGAAATTGAGGGATTGGATTATGTTGATGATTATGATTATGATGATTATGGTGATGATGATAATGGGAAGAGAAGAATGAGGAAACCAGTGAAAGAAAGGTCACTAAAATCGTTAATGTGAATTTTGAAGATAACATGTTTGTTAAAATGCCTAGCTAAGAATTGGAGAAAAATGATTGTTTTGATATTGAAATTATGTTGGCTAGCTAAATGAAATAATTTATAAAGAACCTCCTTCAATATATGTACCTGCACGTTTTTTATTGATGGTTGAAGATTCAAGCCAGGCTAGAAGCAGAGAACAACATTCATCACTCAGCAAACAGAAAAAGAAAAATCATTAATTGACAAGAAAGCCATGATGACAAGCACCCATGTTTCTCTCTTCCTTAGCTTTGCATTCCTCTTCTATGGTAAGTACATCAATATTCAAGTTCAACAATCACCATTTTATTATTAATTACTTTAATCATATGTTTTTTCTTTTCCAGCGGTTGCAGGAGGTAAGGTGACATTCACGAATCGGTGTCGGTATACAGTATGGCCAGGAACTTTAACTGGCAACCAAAAACCACAACTATCATCAACAGGTTTCGAGTTACAACCAGGTGCAATCACCTCATTGGACCTTCCATCTCCTTGGTCAGGTCGGTTTTGAATGAACAGTAGCATCAAATGGGGGACAAGATTTCTACGATGTGAGCAATGTTGATGGGTTCAACGTGCCCATGTCTGTAACGCCACAAGGTGGGAGTGGTGACTGCAAAACCTCCAGTTGTCCAGCGAACATCAATCTTGTTTGTCCTTCAGACCTTCAAGTGAGAGGTTCTGATGAGAGTGTGATTGCTTGTAAAAGTGCTTGTTTAGCTATCAACAAGGATCAATATTGTTGCCGTGGAGCTTTCAATACCGAACAAACATGTCCACCCACAAACTATTCTACTGTTTTCAAGAACCAGTGTCCGCTTGCTTATAGCTATGCTTACGATGATAAGACCAGCACCTTCACCTGCTCTTCAACACCCGACTATGCCATCACTTTCTGTCCATCCACTTGAAAACTTTTAATATCTCTCTATCTATAATAAAATGAGTGCATATATATAAACTCACAATTTAATTAACAAACTTGTGGTATACTATCAACCACAAATATGAATCAAACATATATAGTGTTTTTTTCATTATTACTTGGATTTCTTTTGTATTGTTGTATTGATTAATATATTATTTGGCTCCTTCTCTTCCTAATGTTATGAGTTGCAAATGATGTTTACATTTTTTTAGTTTTTAAGAAGATTATAAGTAGGTATAATACTACAAAAACATTTTTATATTTGAGATTAAAAAAATTTAATTCTAAAATATATAACATATAATATCAAATTAATTCATTAATTAATTGAGATGCCCATTGATGACAAATCCGAGTAAAATAATGAGGATGTCAAAATGGATATTGTCGATTATGAAAAATAAGTAGATCAAGACTGAAATTTAATTTAATTCATTGCCATGACGGCTAAGAACTTTAGTAATGTCATCAGAAGATAAGTTTTAGCGACAAGGAAAAAATGGTGTAATGTAAAAAGTCAATAGAGCCAAAGGAATTCAATGTAAAAAATACCAAATGGTGAAATGTAAAAAGTCAATAGAGCCAAAGGAATTCAATGTAAAAAATACTGAGGATTTGGATACATTTAGGTGAATTGTCCAAATGTATTTTTGTCCATCCACTTGAAATTATTTTACTTTTAATATGTTTCTATCTATCCTCAATAAAAATAAATAAACAAACTTGTGGTATACTATCAACCACAAATAGGAATCAAACATAGTGTTTTTTTTCATTATTACTTGGTTTTCTTGTATTGTTGTATTGATTAATATATTACTTGGCCCTTCTCTTAATATTATGAGTTACAAATGATTGCATCATTTCTAATGGTTTTCATGAAGGTTATAGTAGTTACATTACTCTATAAAACATTTTTATAATTGGGACTACAAATTAAAATTGACTTATTATCTGATTAATTAGTTAATTAATAATATAAAAATAGTATGACACTGTTTGCATGGATTTTTTGTGCGGACAACTTCTGATTTCCTGACGCGGATTTGTTTGCGGAATCGGCCAAACTAGTCTCAGGACTCTTGGTTCTGCGTGCGTGTATTCGCGAAATACTTTGAATTTGTGATACACTTAATAGTTTTGGGAACGTGTGTATGATGAATTTTAAAGTAGGCAAAGACAACTAGGCTTCTAGCAAAACAAAGAGAAAATAGAAGAATAACAACAAAGTAAAGGTACGACTTTCATAACATAAAAACTTGGTAAATTTAACTTAAACTGGTAAATATAAATAGGCGTGTTCGTACATTTTGTAAGGAATGGGGAAACTATTTTCTCTCAGTGTGCGGTACTCATAGTGTTTTTCTTACAATGCTGACCAAAAAACGCCCCTTTCTTCAAGCCAAGCTTTGCTTTATATAGGCAAGTGAAATAACCGTCAGATCGCCTCTGGTGTCGCCACGTGTCTGGCCACTACTTTTGTAACTTCCCTCATATTCTCTTTTTTCAAATCTATTTCCCGCCAGGCAACAAACCCCTTTGTCAGCTGCCTCTTTTGTTGTTTTGGTCGACCAGTCCATGTCCCGGTCGACCATGCACCTTCTCTTGTGTTTGTCGATTTAGGATGCGTCCTCCTGAGCCTCGTCGACTTTGACACTTTACTGTCAATATCTTTTATTGGCTTTTTCCAGCCAACAAGCACTGTCGGCTTGGGACGCTTTTTCCTACTTCCTGTCGACTTCGACCCCTTTGCTGTCACTTCTTTTAGTTGGCTCTTTTCAGCCAACAAGATGCCCCACCAAAACCCAAGTCTCGACGGAGGGTCCTGTCGACTGAGAGACTTGGAATTTTTTAGACGTGTTGCAGTTGTCTGCGCCATCATTGTCTCCTGTCGAATCAACCACGTGTCAGTCGCCTCCTGACGTGATGATGAACCCTTTCTGCGCCACAATTTTCAAGGATTCTTAATCATTTCTCCCACTTTCCCACGTCAAAACCAATTTCCACTCATTACTTTTCCTTTGAATGAGAAACTGAAAAGTCTTTTAGCCTCTTCGTCTCCAGCAAGCTTCAGCTATAAATAGTCCCTTTTGTCTTTCTTTTGAGCCTTTTTCAATACTCCCTTTCTTGCTGCTCTTTCTCTGAAAAAACCCAAAACACGTTCCAACTTTTCTTACAACCACCTTCAATGGCTTTCTCTCCTGCTTCTCAAACCCACACAACGGGAAACAACCCTATTGCATTTGTCATCTCAGAGGCATACTCTCACAAAACTCTTCCCAGCCCCATTTCTGCTGATGAAACTGTGGTGGCTGCCTGGAAGCTGCAGATGATCATTCCCTTTACGGTGGCTGGAAAATTGCATGCATTTCATAGCCCCTACCCCACTGGCAAACCTAGCCATGAAGACATGCAGATGTTCTTCCCTGGTATTTCGGCCGCTCTTCCTCCAGCTTTTCGCAAGGGTGACACTCTCGATTTGAAGTTCATGGTGCCAAAGGTCAGGGTGTTCCATTTGATGCCAACCCTAGGAAATAAATACTATCTCGCCTGGTTGAACAAGGTCCAAAAAAACACCAGGACCAGTGGAAGAGATCTGGCATCTTCGACGCCATTCAACTTTCTAGGAATGCTCACAAGGTCAAACCCTGTTTGTTGTTGGTGTCGATGTTCTTTTAGGAAGGTTTGACAAACACTTTTCAGTTACCCTGTGGGATGCTGTCGCTTACCCTTTTCAATGTGGCGGCCATTACTGGTCTTTCCCCCTTGGGTGAAACCTTCGACCCCAACCTAGAAACTGAGGCGTCCTTCGACTTCGACCGTGCTGGCTTTCAGAATTTCATCGAAGATCATCATGACAAAGATACGATCGAAGTGTCAAACGAGGAGCATATTGCTTTCTTGACCCTGTGGCTATCATATTATCTCTTTTGCCCAGGCTCCTTGCAAATAGCCAAAAGCTACATTAGTTTGGCTATTCAAATTCATGAGAGTCGACAGGTAGCCCTTGGCAAACTTCTTTTTGCCTCTCTGCATCATTCTGTGGGATTGTTGTCTCTGAAAATTTCTTGACTTTATGAAACCACCAAAGCTC
The DNA here is from genome assembly GCA_963859935.3 of Lathyrus sativus. Classification (NCBI taxonomy): domain Eukaryota; kingdom Viridiplantae; phylum Streptophyta; class Magnoliopsida; order Fabales; family Fabaceae; genus Lathyrus; species Lathyrus sativus. The sequence continues at coordinate 424,126,578 of OZ012740.1, forward strand.
TGAATGTGTCGGGGCCTATGTGGTTGCTGCAACATTGGCTAAATGCCACCTTTGAATATCAACTGGGTTACCCTGTGTCGGCCATGATGCAACGCCTGAACGAGGATCGACCGGTGGAAGGTGTTTGACTTGCCCTTCTGACCATGCAGGAGACCCCCTACAAAACACTCTTCATGAAGTACCTTACTATGTTTGTTGAGGCAAACACCTTTGTTCCTGGAATGGCCCCCTTCCCTGGTGCTTCCCCCAGAACGGCTGCACTGTCCAACTCTATATAGAGAGCTTTTTTAACTTCTACAATGTTATCATTCCGAATTGATTCGAGGAACACTGGTTATGGGTTCATGAACTACCAGCCCAACCTAGTTTCCCGATAATTTGGCCTGAGCCAGATGCTGCCAAAACCATTAGTCTGACATCCTGTTGACATCGTGTGGGCTGGTCAAAGTCTTAACTTAGCGGGCCATAAGAATTATCTTAAGTTCGCTAGGTCGACCCAACATCTGGAGCTGCCCGTCTTCAGTTACAAACCATCGTTCTTCACCACCAAAAGTTTCAATGTCTGGTGGTCGGAGTACCAAGCCCAAAATTTAAATCATGACCTCTTCCTGGAGAATGTGGTCGACGCCTTTGGTGGATGCAAGGCCAACTAGTGCTCCTGGGGATGCACCAAAAAAGGTAAACCCCTTTTTCCTTGTCTTTATTTTCTTATACCTGAGTTTTGGTATTGTTTTTTCTGACTGTTACTCACCTCTTTAGGGTCACAAGAGAGACACACTTGTGGTGTCGACTTCAACCCAACCAACTAAAAAACAAAAAACTTTTAGCGCTCAGGTATGACATGTCCCTTATTGCTCTTGTTTCACTTATCTCTGCTTGTCCACTTACGTAATTTGTTATGGCTAGGCCCCTGAGCAACAAATAATTCCTGACGTCATGTTGTCGGATGAGAGTACCCACTCTCGGGTTTTTCCTTCTGAGGCGTCAGACTCTCCTCCGGCTACACCTCTGAGGCGGAAGAAAAAGGTTCTAGCAAAGAAGACGCCTCTCGAATGGGCTGCTTGGACCCCCAAACCTGTTGTTCCTGAAGACCTGACTGGGATTTTCCATACAGTGGTCACAGAAACTCCTCCATCGCCCAAAACTGCTGAGGTACCCCTCTTTTCATCTTCTGGTCGATATTTTCCCTGCATTTCCTTATCGACCTTTCCCTTGGTTGTTTTGTAGGATGTTAAAGACCCAGATTCGCCAACATTGGCTGACATCATTGCCAACACTGTTGGTCAATCTACTAAGACTATACCTCCTTTAAGTCCTCAAAAGGTTGATGAATTCCCTGGGACGTCGCCAGAGGAAACTCCTAAACAAAACCCTGTTGTTTTTATTGATCTTGAGGCCAATACAAAGAACAATGCTCCCATTCACAGGGAAGAGAGTGTGGGCGCTCATCATGCAGCTGACACTACTCTGAGGGGTGTCATCGAAGATACGATTAATGCTACCCCGAAGGAGATTTTAGCCTCAAAAGTGTCGAAGCCTGCAGAAACGTTGAAAGCCCTCCTCAAGCTTCGCGGCTCTGTCAAGGCTGTCACCCCCGCTGGGTCGAAGAACACTGTTGACCCAATAGAGGATAGCACTTTCACCCTTAAACTGCAGGAATTAAGGTCCTACTTGTTTGAGGACAAATTTGTATAAGCGGTCGCTGAAGACCCGGTGGCTCGTGATGTCTTCAAGATTCTGGATGTGCTTTCGACGTTCGATGTGCCTGCCTCTACAGCCAAATATTTGATCGAGTTTGAGGCCTTCTTTACTCAATTAGCGAAGGACGTGTCTTTATGAAAACAAGCTGACGCCCAGATTCGAGCTAAAATTAACGAGATGAAACGAAAGTGGTATCTCAGCTCTATTTGTGAGAATAAATTAAAAGATTACGAGGCTTCTCAAAGGACACGTTTTGATCGACAACATGCCCTCGACCAACAAATATCTGACTATCGTGCTCAAATAGCGGAGCTGGAACTAAAAATTGCTGACATCGAAAAGGACAAGGCTTCTCTGGATGCTGAAGCACCCTTACCCGCTAGGGAAGCTATCGAACTGGATGTGGCAAAAGGGATTGATCATGTCGAAGCTTCCTTGAAGATTAAGAAAGCCATTAACAAAATGCGCCAAAGGAAGTTTGTCTTGGAGAGTCGGGTGGACCATGAAAGGACCTTGCTTGAAAGTTTTAAAGCAAGGTTTCTAGAGTAACCATATTTTCCTTTTATTTCTGTGTACCTCATGTTGGCCATCCACAACCGTCAGCCGTTTAATGAAATATTATTTTTTAATTTGGATCTCTTGTAGCATAAGTCTGTATTTTTTTTAAATACTTCCCATTTATCCTAATGACACGTTGGTCTCCCCCAATTTCTTGGACCACATAAGCATTGTTGTTAAATGCTTGGATTACATGGAATGGACCTTCCCAATTTGGGGACCACTTCCCTAACCTTTGGTCCTTTTGATCTGTCGGAAGTATGGCCTTCCAAACATAGTCACTGATTATGAAAGCCTTCTTATTGACCTTCTTGTTGTATGCTTGGGCTACTTGAGCCTTTTGGTGCAACAGCGTGTCGAGTTCCTCCATCCTTTCTTCGCCTAGGTCCACCATCTCGTCCGTCATCATACTCCAATATTGCTCCAATGGGATGTCATATTGATGCTGGATGCGCACTGACTGGAGGCAAACCTCCGCTAACAAAACAATGTCGTGTCCAAATGCCAAACAAAAAGGTGACGAACTGGTAGACTCCTTAGGAGATGTTCGGCAAGCCCATAATATCTGGTCCAACGTCTTGTGCCAGTTCTTGGGTTTTTGGGCAATGTGTTTTTCAATAAGCCCAATTACCACCTTGTTAGTTGCCTTGACTTGGTCGTTCGCCTGTGCATAATAGGGTGTGGATGTAACAAGTTTAAACCCTTCCTCTGCTGCAAATTCTCGCATCTTCTGGCCGACGAACACTGAGCCTTGATCTGTAGTGATCGTCTCAGGTGTGGAAAACCTGTACAAAATATGTTTCTGAACGAAGTTGATTAATGCCTCTTGGTCTACTTTTGACAATGGCACCGCCTCAATCCATTTAGTGAAATAATCTATTCCAATGAGGATGAACTTGTGTTGTCTGGTAGAGGTTGGTCGAATCTCTCCGATTACATCCAACGCCCACCCTTGAAAAGGCCATGGCTTGACTACAACGTGTAGTTCTTCGGTTGGCACCCGCTGTATGTTGGCATGCTTTTGATAATCTTGACAACCTTGTGCGAAGTCTATGCAGTCTTTGAGCATCCTTGGCTAGTAGAATCTTTTTCGGAACAATACCCACTTTATTTTTTGTCCAGCTTGGTGTGCTCTGCATGCCCCACCATGCACCTCTGATATTGCCAAGTATGCGTCTACTTCCCCTAGACACTTAAGTAACACCCCTTCTGGTGTCTTTTTGAATAACTCGTTTCTCATTAGAACGTAACTCAATGCTTGATACTTGGTGTTTCTAGCAGTAGCCGCCATTGGTCCTTTTAGATACTCGACCAGTGGCCTTCGCTAATCCATCTGGGATAAATCGTCCACCATACACACTGGGCCCCTCATCCAATGGTTGCTTCAAATTTCTGTTGGGTCACCCATTTCTCCGTCTTTATGCACACCAAATGATTTGGATATTACTTTTTATTTAAATTCGATAAATTCTTTCAACCTGTCTTCTGAGACTTTGTACCCGGAGGCAATTTGTGCCAGCTCGTTAACTTCTTGGTTGTCTATCCTAGGCACGTGCGCAATACTGACCACCTCAAAGCGTTCCAACAATCTTTTCCCCATCGTGAGGTACATCACCAGATGTTCTTGAGGCATTTATATTCTTTGGTGAGTTGTCTGATGACCAGTTCAGAGTCGCCCTTAATTTCGATGCTCTTGGCACCTACTCTCTTGAGAATTCTCAATCCGACAATCAAAGCTTTGTATTCTGCCTTGTTATTGGAGAATCTTTTTTCGATCCTACACTTAAACTTGGTCGGATGAACCTGAGGGGAAATTATTAGGACGTCTATTACGACTTCATTTTTGTGGCTCGACCCATTGAAGTATAGCTTCCAGGGGTTGTTGTTGACCCTGCAAAACGGTTGTTCGACCACTGCATTGTCAACCATAAAGTCCACCACTATTTGTCCTTTCATAGCCCTCAGAGGAACATAGGTAAGGGAGAATTCAGTTAGTGCCAGGGCCCATTTTCCAATTCGACTGTGCAAAATGGGTTTAGACAACATATGTTTGATAAATCAAAATGTGATGAAGCATAAACTTCGACTGGTTTAATATATTATTTTAATTTCGTACATGAAAAATACAAACACAAGCATAACTTCTCAATCATGGAATACCTAGTTTTAGCATCAACTAACATTCGACTAAGGTAATAAATGGGCCTTTCGACACCATTATCGTCCTTCTGAGCTAACATGCTTCCTATAGTTGTGTTGGACGCTGCAATGTATAACTTCATGTTTTTATTTGGACTTAGTGGCAACAAGACCGGAGGCTTTATGAGATATTCTTTAATGGTGTCGAAAGCCTCTTGTTGCTCCCGTCCCCAACAGAACTCGCTTTCCTTCTTGACTTTTAATAATGGCGAGAATGCTTTCGTCTTGCCACTAGATTTGATATGAATCTTTGCAAAAAGTTAACCTTCCCCAGCAATGACTGGAGTTTCTTTTTCGTCGAAGGAGGCTTGAGGTCCAGAATTGCCTTTGTTTTGTTCTGATTTATCTCGATGCCCTTCTAATGGACCACAAAACCCAGGAAGTCTCTTGCATGTACGCAAAAAGCACATTTTAGTGGATTCATTTTTAATCCATATTTCCTCATCCTCTCAACTGAGCGTCGAAGGTGGTCCAAGTGGCCGACCTCTGACGATGATTTTATGACTATGTCGTCAATATATACCTGCATGAATTTTTTAAAGAAATCATGAAAAATAGCATTCATAGCCCGTTGATATGTTGCTCCAGCGTTCTTCAAACCGAATGACATTACCATCCATTCATAAGTTCCCAATGCCTCTGGGCACCGGAACGCCGTTTTAGGAACATCTTCCTCAGCTATGAAGATCTGGTTATATCCAGAATATCCATCAAGCATGCTTAGATACTCAAAACCAGTGGCTGAATCGACCAACATTTCCACCACGGGCATTGAATACTCATCTTTAGGGGTGGCACTATTCAAATCTCTGAAATTGATGCAAACTCTCAAAGTGACATTTTTCTTGACAACCGGGACTATGTTCGCCAACCACTCAACATACCTTGCTGTGCGGATGAACCGACTTTGTAGCAACCTTTCAATTTCCCTCTTGATTTTCAGCGTGACTTCTGGGGCGAATCTACGCGGATGTTGCTTAACTGGTACTGACTTACGTAGGTTTCCTTGTGGTTCCTTCCCCTAAATCAATCTCTTCGAGTGGATCTTGCGCATGTATTTTATGTACTTCGTAGGTTGGGTTTTTCTCAAACCCCAAAGGCTCATTGTCATAAATGCAGTCAAGCCTCCGGCTTTCTGAAGTTGTTGTCTGGCCTTGTCGGAAAATTGTACATGTATTACGGTCGCGGTGAAATTTGGATACCAAGCTATTGATTAGCTTGAATCTTTATTCATTTTTAACCGAACTTTGATTTGTCCAAAGGAAGGGAAAAAGATCGAAATACCCACAATGCAATGCAAATGCAAGCTAGAGAGTTTTAGGTTCGGGGGTTGGTTAAACTTAGGGAAGATGCTAGCATCCTAAGTTTCTGTAGTACTCTACAGGAACCTCTTGTTTTATATTTGTTTTATTGCTAAGGTTTATCTGCTTAAGGATGAGAGACCTAGGGGTTTATTTCTAAGTATACTCGATAAGATATCACATCTTATGCCTACATATCCTTACGGGAGTGGAATCAGAGTATTTGTAGTTCCCCTAAAGGGTTTAAGGAGTTCTTTGACTGTGGTCAAAGTTCCTACGGGTTTAGGGTAGTTGATTGATTGATTTTAGGAGAAAAGATGAATTGTCATTTTAAGGGAGATTCCTTGATTTAACCGCCACAACTTTGTAGGAAAATAGTCTTTGCATCGTCTTAAGAGAAGGGCTCAAGCACTCGGAATTTAATCGACAAGTATGCCACTATCTCTCCTAAGGCAACGTTCCTACGTATTGATTAAATTGTTATGGGGTAGGAGTTTTGTCTCGCTTAAGATGATTAACATATTATTCTCTAATGTGTTTGAAAAGTTTGAATTGAATTGTTGAATGTGTTCGTCTAAGTTGTAAAGATAACAGGTCCTCCTTTTGGGGTAGGATCTAAACTTAGAAGATCGACTTGAATGGGATCAAGGATCAATGGGGAGTATGATGCAAATGAGGTGCATACGCACAATTGTTTAGGTTATGCGCAGGTTCTTCCTTTGGACGCATACAATACGGTAAAGTAAATTGCGGAAAAATGTAAATTGCGGATAAAATAAAAGTAGATAAATAAATCCATACACAAACGCATGAAAGCGCTAAATGAGTGTGTGAAGTGTGAAAAATTGTGAATAACGTGAATGTGCAGATACAGAAGCGTGCACGATTGATTTGATTACGATGTTGAATGATTTTAATCAGGTTAATTTGACTTATAAGAAAATATATTATTTAATGAGATTTGGTTTTAAGTCACTTAAGGGAATGGCTTTGAAAGAAGGGTTCAATTATTATTATTACCAAATGTTATTTAAATTATAAAAATGGTTTTCTTGTTATAAAGGTTTATTAAAGTTATATTTTTATTGATAAAATAAATATATCATGTAGTGAAAATTTTCTAAAATAAAATAGTTGGTTTAATTAATTATGAAATGGCTTTTATTATATAAAAGTTATTAAAAAAAGAGTTCTTAATTATTATAAAAGCTAGAGGTTGATTTTAGATTAAAAAAGGTTTTATTATTATATAAAAAAAGTTATGAATAATTTTATTATAAAAAAAAGGATTAAATTAATTAAGGGATTACTAAGAGGTTAAAATAGGTTAATTAGAATAAAAACAAATTTTATGTTTTTTTCAGAAAAATTATTAATTAAATAATTAAGAAAAATGATTATTTAAATCAAAAAAGGGTTAATTGAAGGTGGATTAGTGTTAATCAGCTGGGATTAATTAAAAGTGGGGCGTGTGATCGTACGTACGCAGGCACGTGGAGGCTGCCATAGGGCGTGAGTGGTAGCCGTGTGATCTGATCCATTGGAGATCGTGTGTCTGTGAGCGAAGGTGCACGACATGTGTGTGTGTGTGTGCTGAATACAGGTGATTTCATGATAATAAAACAAAAATTACAAAAGGATAGAAGAACCCTAATTCCCAAGATCCCCGATTTCGCCCCCTTTTGCGTCGATTCTCCTTCGCCTCCCTCGCTGCGATTTCCGTCCTGATTCGTCCTTCTTCATCTCGATCCCCTGCATAAACAATCAACAATGATCCATGTTAGCGGGAAAAGACCTACCCTTTCAAGATACAATGGCTCTCTTCGCCTGCGTGATAGTTGTGATGTAGCGACGATGACTCTATCGGCAATAGGAGCTCCTTCTGAGATAAGTCTCTCTTTTATTTTATTTCAGGCTTTGGATTAGGGAATTCGTATTGGGTTCTTCTGCGAATTTTTTCGTGTGTTGCTAATTTCTCTGATGCCGTCTTATATAGGATTGCCGGGGGCCAAGTGGATTGAAGAAAAATTATGGAGTTTCCATTCTGGATGGATCGTGCTGGGCCGCTTTTGGAAGGTAAAGGTAACGCCTGTGATTCTGTTTCCAAAAGTTTCTGTTTTCATCTAATTGTGTTGGAATCTGTTTAAATCTGCTTTGATTCATATTGAATTTCTTTGAATGCTTTCCTTATTCATTCTGATATGTCGTATGATTGTTTTCAAAGTTCTCTCCTTTGGATTCAAAACGTGATTATGTGCAAATTTCCATCTCAATCTTTCCATAAATGGTTAATGACATTCAAATATGGGCTTTGTTGCAAAACAGACGAAAATGATTGCTTGCTTGTGTTTTGGAAACGTTATTTATGACTCTTGTACCCTGAAATGAGTGCTTTTCTTGTCTTGGCATATCTTATGGGTGGGACCAATCATTAATTGTTCACTAAATGAAGAAGTGCCCTTCCTTGTATGTTCATAACTGGTCATCATTTTGAAAGTGCAGGTGTAGATTGGACGACAAGCTACCCGACTGGATTTGGCGATGGACAATTAAGATGTGGGTAGTGCAACTGAAACACAGGTCTCTCAAGATTTCACTTCGTTCTGTGGTAATGCATTCTTGTGGAAGGGAGAGAGCCGCTTTACTGTGATTAAGTAGTGTTTTGCTTCTTGATAGGATGCGAGGTATATGTAGCTTCTGCTGCTATGATGTTTCTCCTTTTTTTTAATTGACCGAAATGTCCCTACTCATGCTCGCAGGTAGACGTTCTATCTTACGGTTGGCGCTGAGGTAAAGCAGTGTGGGGTTGCTCTCATGAATATAGCATGGTGCGAGATGAACTTGGAAACTGACAGCGTTGTAAGTCGGGGTTTGTGTGTGTTCGGTTAACTCCTTGCAGTTCTTGATTTGTTTTATAATTCAGTGTGCTATAATGGTCTGTATCTGGAAAATTAGAGCATGAGATTAAGGGTACTGCAGCTGACAGGAATCTGTTTTAGTTGGTGAGGTACGGTTGTTTGCAGGATACCTGGAGAAGTTATGGTGCAAGAAATGGTGTAGAGGTGAAATCAAGATGAAGCAACCACGATATGCAATCCTCTGCGTGGACCACAGAGGTGAGGTTCGGCTTTGAAACCTTCTCGAGATTCTCTATTAGTGTCAAACTTAAAGGTTACTAACCGCTTTCGTTAATTTGCAGCTTCAACTGGGGATTAGGATCACTGTCGATACGCTTTGATATACAGTTCCGCAAATTATTGTTTAGTGAGCATTGTTGTTGGTATTCTTGTAAAGTCTGTTACTCACTAATACCTTTCTGGATTTTTGAATTAAACTCAATCAGTAACAGCAGAAGTTTATTCCCAATGGTCTGTTGATGTTTCATGTTGTTATTGCAGGTGATGGAAGTTGGATTCAGAAGCTATCATCATGGCATTGGGAGCCGGTGAATCGAACTGCCAGGGCTGCGAAGTATCTCACAAGTTGCTCCAAGGGCCTGAAGACGCTTGAACCTTATGTTTCCGTGAGATACAAAACTCTTTCTACGGCGAAGCTGACAAAACTGACAAGGGTATGAAGGCCTTCTTCTTCGCAGATAATCTATAATTCTTTCGAAGTTTTGTCGACTGTTCTGACCTTCTGTTGCGTTTCCTTTGACAGGTTAATTACGCTTGAATGCGATGAGTCTTCTTGCGACATTTGAATGCCCCCTAGTTCTTAAGATAGTAACGACCTGGGCTCCTTACAGCATTTAACATGTTTGCATCTTATCAATTCCCTCTGATACTTGCGATGGCTGACATGAACTAATTTGTGAATTGCAGAACCCGTTCGCATGTCCGGTTGGGGTGACTGATGGATCTCTTGAATCGGTAGCCATTGAGGAGCCAACAGTAAAGGCCTGAATCACAGGTCCAGCTACCGGAGTCGTAACTGTGCACATTTCTGTTACACAAAAATGCAAGAAACAATAACCCTGCTATAGCAACTGTTCAACTGTTATAATGTTTGGCATGGAACCGTGGAACCAATTACATGGCATTCCTGTGAACTTCCATGGAGAAAGTACTACATTGCACGTAATGTTTAGCAGATTCAGTATAAAGCTTTCGCACAGTGGAAGAAGGCTTCCACTATTATTACACAACCAAACAACTTATGTGTATTCGTTTGAGTTTGCCATGAAATTGAATATAAGATGTTAAGTTGTATTGGAATGAGATTTGGAATTGATCATTGACTCTTGTAATGACTCCTGACATAAATCTCCTCATGTAAAATATATGAACTAACTTGCAACCTTCCTTTGATGGAAATAAACTTCAGAATTAAATGATAATCTTCAGGCACAACGCTATGGTTCTAGACACATCCTTCTTTAAAGCGAACCATGACATCAATAGATTAAGTATGAAGTGATTTCATCTTGCTTGTAACCATAACTCCCTTATCTCCCGAACTTAGTTTTAACTTGAATTCGTAGTCACAAATTGAATTATGGGTTTTGAGATCAAATGTGAGCTCTCCCTCTTTTAGGAAACGAGAACCCACTTCTTAGAGGTACCATAGATCAGAGTTTTAAGATCAATTTGATTAAACCCCTTATCGAGAAAATTCAAATAAGTGCTCCCTTGGCATCTTAAAACTTGTAGTCTCTCTTTTAAAAGGTTTGAAACGAATCATGCGGACGTGAATCTTGATTTTTAAAACTTGTCATTCCTGATGCCACAAAATCAAAGATCAATCTCAAATAACTATGCTTAACCTTAAATCCAACCATCTTTTCATGAGTAAACACCGAAGCTTTTAGAAGATACCGACAAAACCTCATATTTAAACTGAATCAAACCCAACTGACCCTGAGAATGAATGTTGATCCACTTGGAATTACTGCATCTGCGTAAGTTGGTTAGCCATAACAAACATACATACGAAAGTAAAATGAAAGAAGCAAGAAAGAGAATGCACAAAGAGGTGGAGTCTTAAGGTCAAAAATTAGAGTGTGACAGATGCCCCTATTTAAGTTACTTCTATTTGGAGATACTGAGATTGAAATATTTGTCTCGACGAGATAGGAGGGACTTAAATACAAACCTTGCACGAATTTTTGGCCCTAAGACGCCAACGAATGCAAATGATATGCAAAGATATGAAAATGGAACACAGGGGGTTCTGTGAGAAAATGATGTCACAGGGGATGAATTGGACACAGCCCGCGAAACAAAGGAGCAACAGACCCAACGAAGCGGGGCTCCACGGGGACAGGGAACAACCACCAATGGGGAATCTCCAAAGTATAGCAGTAGCACATACACCAAGGATACAATGATTTAGGTAATAAGTGAGAACTTGTAATCGAAGGATAATTCACTACCAACGTGTGGTATCCCCCATAATGGTAATAACCAAAACAAACTCTCTTGATCGGTACAGAATTCTGTTTCTTAATTGAATGTGGTGTTGATGATAGTGTAGACAAAACTTCCCCACGCTTCATGGTGTGTTTTCCATGAACGGGTCTCAGTTCTTGAAATAAACCTCCCCAACGACTCATGGTGTGTTTGCCATTAACGGGTCTCAGTTTCTTGAAATAAACCTCCCCAACGACTCATGGTTTGTTTGCCATTAACGGGTCTCAGTTTCTTGAAATAAACCTCCCCAACGACTCATGGTGTGTTCGCCATGAACGGGTCTCAGTTTCTTGAAATAAATCTCCCCAACGACTCATGGTGTGTTTGCCATGAACGGGTCTCAGTTCTTGAAATAAACCTCCCCAACGACTCATGGTGTGTTTGCCATGAACGGGTCTCAGTTTCTTGAAATAAACCTCCCCAACAACTCATGGTGTGTTTGCCATGAACGAGTCTCAGTTTCTTGAAATAAACCTCCCCAACGACTCATGGTGTGTTTGCCATGAACGGGTCTCAGTTCCTACCCAAAAATGATGAGAACTCGGGAGAGCATCTTCACAGGGGATTAAAATATCGTTTGTTGATTGTAGGATTTTTGGCTGTAGGCCATAATGTACTAGAGATTGTGAAACTTCACCGGGGATCTTCGGCAGAGAGGTAAGTCGGTTGATTTGCAAAATATGTATTCATAGATCAAATGTAATAGACTTCATCAAATTTCTTGGGAGAGATGCCATTTGATGGGATTAATCTTGTGGTAGACTCCTGGGGAAGCACGTTCCTGAAGAGTGTTTTTTTGTTGTAGCTGTAAAAGCATGTGTACTTTGTAGTGCAAATTCTCAGATAAAGAAAAATATTTGTAATGTCTTCGACACATTTCTCTGACGGATTTCCGGAGGAATGCCTTTTGATGAATTGATAATCTTGATAAATCCAGTGGGGATGGACAGATTGTCTTGAAGAGACTGCCATTTGTCGTTTTGAAGGGGAACCTGATTAAAACGAGTTGCTCAAATAAAGAGGGTGCTTGCAGTCCAGATGTAAATTATTGAGAATGTTGTCGGAGAAATGTCCATCTTCAATAGTTATCTCAGAAAGAACCTCTTGGGTAGTAAAGTGCAAAATAAATGCATGCTTAATTCATATTTAAGCATTGGGGATGTCCACAATGTGATTGCCAAGGACCAAAGTTCACTTGGGGAAATAACCGGAGAGAAACTGTCAAGCAAGACTCGACCATTGAGGTATGAACTCAGATGGGAATGTACTAAAATAACTGTCCTCCACGAGGATCAAACTCCATGGGGAGATAGAAGCATTGAGCTCTTTCTGCCTAGGGCTGACAACTCTATCTGAAGGGATAAGACAAACCCGGTCACTCGGTGATAACACAGCCAGAGTGACAGAATAAACAAACATAAAGATGCCAAAATGCATATGCCATGCTATCTATCTATATGATATGCGTATGCTAACAAAACCAACGAGCCGGAAACCAAAGTCCCCGCTCAAACCAAATCTCCACAAGTCGGTCACCTCCTGAGGGAAATCTTCACCTGTCCTGTACGGGGTACGACAAAACTCCATCTCCGTGGATGAAATAAACATCCATGAACATCCTTTTGTCCTTCATATATCAAATAAACACAAGGTACTCTTTTAAAAAGATATAATTCAGGATTTTGCCATCATGACGAAAATATTTAACACGCCACAATTGGAAAAACTTCATTTATTAAAGCGGTAGTCGGCAGAACAACGCGACTTCAATATTACAATGTTGGAAAGTAATAATAGTGATTACATCGATGGAATAATGATTTTGTTCCTGAGTCAACCTGAACTTCTTAAGTTCTAAGAAAAATACTTCTTGACAACATCTATGTTCACGAGGCAGGTGATTTCTTCTCCGTCCATTGTGGCTAACATCAGGGAACCTCCTGAGAAGACCTTCTTTACCACATACGACCCATCATAGTTTGGAGCCTATTTCCCTCTGGCGTCGGTGAGGAAAGACTGGATCTTCTTGAGCACAAGGTCGCCTTCCTTGAATTCGCGAGGGCAAACCTTCTTGTCAAATGCCTTCTTCATCCTCTGTTGGTACAACTGCCCATGGCACAAAGCCGTCATCCTCTTCTCTTCGATTAGGTTCAACTGATCATATCTGCTCTGGCACCATTCGGCTTCTGACAGCCTTGTCTCCATCAATATCCTCATGGAGGGAATCTCGACTTCTATCGGGAATACAACTTCCATACCGTAGACAAGTGAAAAAGGAGTTGCCCCAGTTGATGTGCGTACCGAAGTACGATATCCATGTAGAGCGAACGGGAGCATTTCATGCCAATCTTTGTATGTGACTACCATATTCTGAATTATCTTCTTAATATTCTTATTGGCGGCTTCAACAGCCCCATTCATTTTTGGTCTGTAGGAAGAAGAATTATGATGCTCGATCTTGAATTCTTCGCACCGTTCTTTCATCATACTATTATTCAAGTTGGACCCATTATCTGTAATAATTCTGCTCGGCACACCATATCTGCAGATGAGCTGATTCTTGATAAATTTGACAACCACATGTCGAGTTACATTAGCATAAGACGCAACTTCGACCCACTTAGTGAAGTAGTCAATTGCCACTAAGATGAATCGGTGTCCATTAGATGCCTTTGGTTCTATCATTCCAATCATATCAATTCCCCACATAGAGAATGGCCAAGGAGACGAGATAACATTCAACAAAGTCGGAGGCACGTGAATCTTGTCGACATAGATCTGACACTTGTGACATTTCCTAGCAAGTTTGTAACAGTCGGATTCCATCGTAATCCAATAATAACCAGCTCTTAAAAGTTTCTTAGCCATAGCATGTCCATTTATATGAGTACCAAAGGACCCTTCATGAATTTCCGTCATTAACATGTCTGCTTCCCGCTTGTCCACACATCTCAGCAAGACCATGTCAAAATTCCGTTTGTATAACACATTATTACTCAGAAGAAAATTACCGGCCAACCTTCTCAGTGTCTTTGTATCCTTGTTTTAGGCTCCCAAAGGATACTCTTGCGTTCTGAGAAACATTTCAATATCATTGTACCAGGGTTTGTCATCTTCAGCGTCTTCAATGGCAAAGACAAAGGCGGGTCTGTCAAGACGTCTTACTTCAATCCGAGGACACACATTCCAAGTATTCACCACAATCATGGAAGCCAAAGTTGCCAATGCATCTGCCATCCTATTCTCATCGCGAGGGATGTGGTGAAAGTCAACCCTGTCAAAGAAAGGCAACAGTCTTCTTGCATAATTTCTATACGGGACCAAATTATCCTGTCGAGTTACCCACTCTCCTGTGATTTGATAAATGACTACAACAGAATCACCGAATACATCTAAATTCTTAATCCTTAAGTCCACGGCCTCCTCGAGGCCCATAATACATGCTTCATATTCGACTTCATTATTGGTACACTTGAATGTTAGCCTAGAGGTAAACGGAATATGAGACCCATAATGAGTCACAATAATCGCGCCTATTCCTCTCCCATGAGCGTTGACGGCTCCATCGAAAATCAGACTCCATTTAGAACCGGGCTCGGGTCCTTCACCTGGCAGAGGTTCTTCGCAATCCTTCATTTTTAAATACATAACCTCTTCGTCTGGGAAATCATCATTCAAAGGTTGATGATCCAAAATAGGCTTATGTGCCAAATGGTCAGCCAAAATACTTCCTCTGATAGCCTTCTGAGTACGGTATTCGATGTCATATTCTGATAACAACATTTTCCATCTTGCAATCCTTCCAGTCAGTGTGGGCTTCTCAAAGATATACTTGATAGGATCCATCTTCGAAACTAACCAAGTAGTGTGACTCAACATGTACTGTCGCAAACGCTTAGCGGCCCACACCAAAGCACAACAAGTTTTCTCAAGCATAGTGTATCTGGACTCACAGTCGGTAAACTTCTTACTCAAATAATAAGTGACGTGATCCTGTTTTCCTGTTTCATCTTGTTGACCGAGTACACAACCCATCGAATCTTCCAACACATTCAAATACATGATCAAAGGTCTCCCTTCCACCGGCGGTATCAGAATAGGTGGTTCAAGCAAATACTCTTTGATACTATCAAAAGCCTTTTGAAAATCTTCGGTCCAAACATACTCTTGCTCTTTCCTCAGCAGCTTAAAAATAGGTTTACACTTAGCACTCATATTAGATATAAACCGGGAGATGTAGTTCAAACGTCCCAAAAATCCTCTGACTTGTTTCTCTATAGACGAAGCTGGCATTTCCTGAATAGCCTTTACTTTATCAGGATCACTTCAATACCTCTCTGGCTGACAATGAAACCCAATAATTTCCCTGATCGTACCCCAAACATGCACATGTTGGGATTCAAACGAAGCTTGTATTCTCTCAATCGACCAAACAGTTTCAACAAATGCTTGACATGATCATCTTCAGTCTTTGACTTAGCTATCATATCGTCCACATAAACTTCAATCTCTTTGTGCATCATATCATGGAACAAAGTAGTCATAGCCCTTTGGTATGTTGCCCCGGCGTTCTTCAATCTAAATGGCATAACTCTATAGCAAAAGGTGCCCCAGGGAGTAATGAACGGCGTCTTCTCTCTGTCTTCGAGAGCCATTCTGATCTGATTATATTCTGAAAACCCATCCATAAAAGAGAAGATTTCATATCTCGCAGTGCTATCAACCAAAATGTCGATGTGAGGCAATGGGAAATCATCTTTCGGACTGACTTTATTCAGATCCCTGTAATCCACACACATACAAACTTTCCCATATTTTTTTGGAACGGGCACAATGTTGGCTAACCAAAGCGGATACTCGGTAGTGACAAGAAAACCTGCATCAATCTGCTTTTGTACTTCTTCTTTGATTTTCAAGGCCATACCGGGCCGAGTTCTTCTGAGTTTCTGTTTAACCGGTGGGCAATCTGGTTTCAACGGCAGGCGATGTTCAACTATGGCAGTATCCAATCCAGGCATGTCTTGATAGGACCACGCGAACACATCAACAAACTCTTTAAGCAACTCAATCAACTGCTCCTTCACATCGGGCTTGAGCAGAGTTCCAATTTTCACTTCCCTAAGGATTTCTTTTGTTCCCAAATTGATTACTTGCACTGGCTCTTGATGAGGTTGGATAGCCTTTTCTTCCTTCTCAAGTAGTCTGAAGATCTCTTCTGGAATATCATCTTCTTCGTCTTCAGCCTCAAACACAGGGAATTCGAAGTTCGGCGAGGGAAGAGGGTCATTATTCCCGAGATGTAGTGGGTGTAGCAATCTGCGCATGTGATATTATTTTAGTTTTATAAAGTGGAAAGTGTGTGTACGCGAGACGCTACTCATTATTATTTTCCAACATAGTAATAATGAAAATGAAACAAAAGAATAGCACACAAATGGAAACAAATATTTATTGATGATAGCAAAATCCGAACAAAGAAATGCCCAACAGGGCCACCTTTGCCTTGGGTAGAGCAAAGGGGATTATTAAAAGCAAGCCCACATAACAAATTTTTGCCTTGGGAAGAGCGAAAACTTTAAAAATAAATGTTTACTTTGATATATGGATCACAGCAGGGGCTTCAACCACACTTCAATTCTTGACCAGAACTCCCGGAGTCACGAAATCTGGAGCATCTTTATCAGAATCCTCTTCAGTAACAACATAGACTCCAAAACTATAATCAAAGTCATCTGAGACATAACCCGGATCTTCCATATAGGGCTCATAATCCTCATATGTAATGGAGAGACTTGCTGAACCATCCGATATGTAACCTTCAGACTCGTCCTCGGACACGGCGTTGATATGAGGAGGATGGATGACCCCTCCACTGCGGAACACCTCGTTGATCGGCGGGAACTCTTGACTTCTGATAATCTGTTGAGCAGACCCACTGGAAAAACCAAGACCTTTCTTGTTCTTATTTTTTGGCAAAAACAACATTTTGCCCCAACCTGTATGAGGACCACTGCTCACAACCTGTTGCGCATCCTTGAATGATGACATGGGCACTCTGGGTTTTTGAACACTGTCGCCTATGATAGATAAATCCTGGAATTGTGTACCAACCACTTCTTCAGCTTCAACATACGAAAATGATGATAAATGACTCACCACCAAAGCTCTTTCTCCATAAACTGTAACCGTTTTGCCTTCAAAAGCGTACTTCAGTTTTTGATGCAGGGTGGAGGTAACTGCCCTAGCTTCATGTATCCACGACCTCCCTAACAAATAGTTGTAGGCGGCACAAATGTCCACGACTTGGAACGTGATCATGAAAGTCTGCAAGCCGATGGTCATCGGATATCTACTTCACCAATTACCGCTTTTCTAGATCCATCAAAAGCCTTGACGATGACATGACTGGGCCTCATTGGCGGTCCCTGATAAGATAACTTGGATAAAGTGGTTCTAGGCATCACATTCAGAGAGGATCCGGTATCAGCCAACACACTGGACAAAGAATGTTCCCACAATTCACAGAAATATGCAAGGCCATATTATGCTTCTTTCCTTCTTCTGGGAGGTCTTCCTCATTGAAACCCAGATTGTCGCATGCAGTAATATTAGTGATGATATTATCAAATTGCTCCATTGTGACATCTTGTTCTACATATGCTTGCTCCAATATCTTTTGGAGCGCTTCCCTGTGTGCCTCAGAACTCATTAGCAACTGCAGAACAGGGATCTTAGATGGGGTTTGCAGAAGTTGGTCTGCAACTCTGTATTCACTTCTCTTGATTACTTTCAGCACTTCGTCCTCCTTGGACAGTTTGGATCCACCAGATTGATCCACAATTGGGTCCTTTGAACTTGGTTGCTCTGCTGAGGCTCCCTTGTCTTTCGAAGGCACTGAAGGGTAAACTCGACCACTTCTGGTTACTCTACTGACATCCGCGATGTTTGTTAGAACACAGATTGGTTCTTAATAATAACTCTTTGTTTTGATGATAACTGTTAGGAAATTTTATATTTAAGAATTATATACTCTAAAATTTGTTTGAGAGTTTTACTGCAGATTGAAATGAAATTAACTCTCTAGAAGCAAATCTGTATTGTATACAAGAAGTTATCCTGACTCTGAAACGCCAGATGCATCCTGCAGAAGATTCTGATTGCTGTTTACAGAAGATCCTGAGCGTAGTCTCCAAAAGGATCTGAAGCAAGAAGCTCTAGAAGATTCTGAAGCAGAAGCATCTGAAGCTAGTCAGAAGCATCTGAAGCTAGTCAGAAGCATCTGAAGCTTAGAAGAATATTGTTTGAAGAGTTTCTCAAAGCATAATTTCTACAGAAGTTTCTGAAAGTACTAACGCTGCCAAGTACTGAAGATCTGTGTCAAATATGCTCTGATGATCAACACGCTAAAAGCACACATGCTGCAGAAGACTCTGATACCGCAAAGTTTTGAACATCATTAGAAGACTCTGACTCAATCAGACTCTGAAGAACTTGCTGAAAACTGAAGAAGGAATATTCAAAGATTATATCCGTTGGAGTAAATCAAACGTCTCTTTCCTCATTTGTGCTAGACACAATAACACAGACAAAAAGGATTTTTCTGTGCTATCTACTTCTAGGAAAGGTCACTTGATGTGAAGACAAAAAGGCTCAGACCTTTTTGGGACTCTCTTTTCAACGCTCAGCTTCCTTGGATCAGCTGCCTATAAAAGGAGGACTCCACCAAATTCTTCAGTTACACATTTTGCTGAAAAGAAATCATATTATTCAAGCTTTCATTCTTTCATATTCTTCTTAGAATTTCTTGTACTTAAACTTAAGAGAAAAATCACTGTTGTGGTAAAAGCTTTATAGAAGCATTAATACTCTTGTATTTGATTTACATTGATTGTAAATGTTTTTCTTTAAGAGGATTCAGTTGGAATCAGTAGCTCTTGAGAAGACTAAGAATAGTTGTTCTTAGGTGTTACTATTGTAATCAGTTTGATTAAATAGTTGATTAAGTCCTTGTTGAGAAAGGCAAATCACTCTAGGAAGGGTGGACTGGAGTAGTTGTTTTAAACGAACCAGGATAAAAATAATTGTGTCATTATTTTTAAAGTCTTAATCTTTCATACTTATTCAACCCCCCCTTCTAAGTATTATCTCACCTTCAGTTGGCATCAGAGCTCCGGTTCTGTGTGTGCTACCACTTAACAGTGTCAGTAAAGATCCAGAGAGAAATACTTTGATATATATTTATTTGTTACAATGGCTGATAATTCAATATCCAATATTAACAATAAATATGAAGAAAGGGATAGGATCAGCACCAAACCCCCAATGTTTGATGGGGAGAAATTTGACTACTGGAAAGACAGAATTGAGAGTTTTTTCCTAGGATATGATGCTGATCTATGGGATCTAGTCATAGATGGATATGTCCATCCCACAGATGGGAATGGCAAGAAGATTGATAGAAAATCTATGACAGATGCTCAGAAGAAAGATTTTAGAAATCATCACAAAGCCAGGACTATATTATTGAATGCAATTTCACATACTGAGTATGAAAAAATTACAAACAGGGAAACTGCTTTTGATATGTTTGAATCCCTAAAAATGACTCATGAGGGAAATTCTCAAGTTAAGGAGACAAAAGCTCTGGCTCTGATCCAGAAGTATGAGGCCTTCAAAATGGAAGACTCTGAATCTGTTGAAGCCATGTTCTCCAGATTTCAGATACTCACTGCTGGGCTGAAAGTTCTGGACAAGGGATACTTTACATCAGATCACGTAAAGAAAATCATCAGAAGTCTACCTACCAGATGGAGACCAATGGTGACTGCCTTGAATATGGCTAAAGATATGAACAAGATCTCTCTAGAAGAACTCATCAGCTCACTGAGGAGCCATGAGATTGAGCTTGAGGAAGATGAACCTCAAAAGAAAGAAAAAGGTAAATCTGTTGCATTAAAATCTAACAAAACTGCTAAAGCTTTGCAGGTCATTCAAGAAAGCTCTGAAGAATCTTCTTCTGAAGAAGAAGATGAGTTATCCATGCTGTCCAGAAGGATCAACAGACTCTGGAAGCACAAAGGAAAGAATTTCAACAACTTCAGAAGATCTGATAATAGAAAGGAATCTTCTGGACACAGAAGATCTGCCAAGAAAGAAGTTGTGTGCTATGAGTGCAAAGAACCTGGGCACTACAAGAATGATTGCCCCAAACTTCAGAAAGAAAAACCCAAGAAGAAGTTTAACAAAAAGAAGAAGGTTCTGATGGCAACATGGGATGACTCAGATGAATTTGAATCATCTTCTGAATCAGAAGAAGAATGTGCTAATGTTGCACTGATGGCCAACACAGAGGATCAAGAGGAAGGTACCTCAGGATATGAATCAGATTCTGAATCTGATGATGACGCAGAAGAGGTAATGGCTAAACTTACCAAATAAGAACTTACAAAAGTTTTAACAGAAGTTCTTAAAAGTTATAACAATATCAAACTCAAATACAAGAAGCTGAAAAGCAATCTTGAATATGAGATTGATCTTCTGAAAACAGAACTTGTTGAGCAAAAAGAAATAAATCTGAAAATCAAAAATGACTTTGAAATAACTCAACAAGAATCTGAATCTGAGACTAAGTCATGTGAAAACATTTTAGAAAAATATGACTCTAGCTTTCAGAGATTTCTTACTAAGAGTATAGACAGAAGCAAGATGGCTTCTATGATCTATGGTGTTAGTGGAAACAACAGAAGAGGTATTGGATATGAATCTTCATCTGGAAGCAATCCAAAACCTGTTGACAAACTTTTCATCAAGAAGACACCTCTGTATTCTCAATTTAAATTTGGTCACTTAAATGACATTAAACACACAAGCTCTGAGAAGAATACTTATGTGTTTAAACCCAAGGCAAGTCAGAATAAACATTATGTTGAAAAACAGAAGTTTAGACAAACCTACAAACCAACTAACCCCAAAGGACCCAAGAAGATCTGGGTACCTAAAAACAAAATAATTCCTGTTGCAGATGTTCTTAGCAGCAAGGTCAGGACGCCAATCATGGTACCTGGACTCTGGATGCTCACGACACATGACAGGAGAAAAGTCTATGTTCCAAAGCCTGGAACTTAGATCTGGAGGTGACGTGAAGTTTGGAGGGAACCAGAAGGGCAAGATCATTGGATCTGGCACTATTGGAAATGGTAAACTTCCCTCTATTACTAATGTTTTACTTGTTGAAGGGTTAAAGCATAACTTATTGTCCATAAGTCAATTAAGTGACAATGGTTATGATATTACCTTTAATAAAAAATGTTGTAAAGCTATTAGTCAAAAGGATGGCTCTATCCTATTTAGTGGTAAGAGGAAAAACAACATTTATAAAATAAATCTTTCAGAACTTAAAGTTCAAAATGTTAAATGCCTCTTGTTTGTAAATAAAGAGCAATGAGTCTGGCACAGAAGATTGGGCCATATTAATATGAGACGTATATCTCAAACTAATAAACTTAATCTTGTCAGAGGACTCCCTAATCTAAAGTTCACTTCAGATGCTCTTTGTGAAGCATGCTAGAAAGGGAAGTTTTCAAAAACATCTTTCAAATCAAAAAATGTTGTTTCTACTTCTAAACCACTAGAATTACTTCATATTGATCTGTTTGGACCAGTGAAAACTGCATCCATCAGAGGCAAGAAGTATGGATTAGTCATTGTTGATGACTTTAGTAGATGGACATGGGTAAAGTTCTTAAAACACAAGGATGAGTCACATTCTGTGTTCTTTGACTTCTGCAAGCAAGTCCAGAATGAAAAGAATTTCAAAATTATTAAAGTCAGAAGTGATCATGGTGGTGAATTTGAAAATAAATATTTTGAAAAATATTTTTCTGAAAATGGCATTGCTCATGATTTTTCCTGTCCTAGAACTCCACAACAGAATGGGGTTGTAGAGAGGAAAAACAGAACTTTGCAAGAAATGGCCAGAACCATGATCAATGAGACAAATCTGGCAAAACATTTTTGGGCAGAAGCAATCAATACAGCTTGTTACATTCAGAATAGAGTGTTTGTTAGACCTCTTCTGAAGAAGACTCCTTATGAACTGTAGAAGAACAAAAAGCCCAACATTTCATATTTTCATCCTTTTGGATGTATTTGCTATATGTTAAACACTAAGGAAAATCTGAGCAAGTTTGATTCCAAAGCACAGAAGTGTTTCATGCTTGGATATTCTAAATGCTCTAAAGGCTACAGAGTATACAACACTGAGACACAGATTGTGGAAGAATCCATTCATGTCAGATTTGATGATAAGCTTGGCTCTGAAAAGCCAAAGCAGTTTGATAACTCTGCAGATAGGGAAGTAGTCTTTATTGACTCTGAAGTTCCAGAAGCAGACAAAATTCAAGTGAAGGAACCAGAAGTAACTCCAGATGCTACTCCTTTAACTTCTCAGATGAACAATCTAAACATTTCTGAAGAGTCAACAATTAGAGGATCATCATCCAGAATTAAAGCTTCTCATCTAGAGGATGTCATTATTGGAAAGAAGGATGATCCCATCAGAACAAGATCCTTTCTAAGATCATCTGAAGTATCACTATTTGGACTAGTGTAAGAAATTGAACCATCTTCTGTAGATGAAGAGCTAAATCAATTCAGCAGAAATGATGTATGGGATCTAGTTCAGAGACCTCAAGGATTCAATATAATTGGTACAAAATGGGTCTTCAGAAATAAGCTAAATGAGAAAGGAGAAGTTGAGAGGAACAAGGCAAGGCTGGTTGCTCAAGGGTACAGTCAACAAGAAGGTATTGATTACACTGAGACATATGCTCCAGTGGCAAGGTTAGAATCTATACGCCTTCTTATTTCATTTGCTGCACAAAATAACATCACTCTGTATCAGATGGATGTTAAAAGTGCATTTCTTAATGGTATTATAGAAGAGGAAGTTTATGTCCACCAACCTCCTAGTTTTGAAAATGAAAAATTTCCAGATCATGTTTTCAAATTAAAGAAATCTCTATATGGATTAAAACAAGCTCCCAGAGCTTGGTATGAGAGATTGAGCAATTTTCTTCTGGAGAAGAATTTCATCAGAGGCAAAGTGGATACAACACTCTTTTGTAAAAAAATTAAGAAAGATCTTCTAATTTTCCAAATTTATGTAGATGATATTATTTTTGGATCAACAAATATTATGCTTGGAAAGGAGTTTGCTACATGTATGCAGGCAGAATTTGAAATGAGCATGATGGGAGAACTCAGATTCTTTCTAGGAATCCAATTTAATCAAACTCCAGAGTGCACCTACATACATCAGACAAAGTATGTTAAAGAACTTCTGAAGAAATTCAACATGTCTGACAGCAAGCTGGCAAAGACTCCAATGCATCCAACTAGCTCACTTGGCAAGGAAGAGGTAAGTAAGAAAGTAGACCAGAAGCTCTACAGAGGTATGATTGGCTCTCTTCTTTATCTTACTGCTTCTAGACCTGACATATTGTTCAGTGTATGCTTGTGTGCTAGATTCCAATCAGATCCTAGAGAATCACACTTGACAGCTGTCAAGAGGATTCTAAGGTATCTGAAAGGTACTTCTAATGTGGGTTTGTGTTACAGAAAATTTGATGATTTCAAATTAGTTGGATTATGTGATGCTGACTACGCTGGAGACAGAGTGGAAAGGAAAAGTACTTCTGGAAGTTGTCAATTTCTAGGAAGAAATCTAATCTCCTGGTACAGCAAGAAGCAACCCACAATTGCACTGTCAACCACAGAGGCAGAATATATTGCTGCTGCTGGATGTAGCACGCAGATGCTCTAGATGAAGAGTCAACTAGAAGACTATCAAATTTTTGAAAGTAACATTTCTATCTTTTGTGATAATACTTCTGCTATATGTTTGTCCAAGAATCCCATTTTACACTCTAAGGCAAAACATATAGAAATTAAGCATCATTTCATCAGAGACTATGTTCAGAAGAGAATTATAAATTTAGCCTTTGTTGATATAGATCATCAATGGGCAGATATTTTCACAAAACCCCTTGTTGAAGATAGATTCAAATTTATTCTAAAAAATATTGGTATGGATCTTTGTCCAGAATAATAATTGTCAGAAGCAAATTTTACAGATGCAAAAATGCTTAATGCTCTGAAGTATTTCTTCTGATTACTTATTCATTTCCTTTAATTATCTTTTTTTGTGTGAAACTCTGAACTAACAATACTTAGAGGATCTGAACGTTGGTTAACGTTTCATTTCTCAAGAGAATTCAGAAGCACATGCAAGCAAACACGTGTCACTCTGAATCTGCAAAGGTGGCGTGTACACTACTGAAGAGACGTTTGAGGTGAAGTTTGAATAGTGAAAATCTTGATTTTCCCCCCAAATTGTCAGAATCAATAAATGCTTGAAATGATTTTTATTCTTTTTCATTAAATGCTTTGTGTGAACGTGCTTTTATCTGACTATTTGTATGCCTAAGTGTTCACTATAAATATCACACTTCTCACCACATTCACACTTTTCACATCTCAATCGTTTATGCATTTCTGTCTTCTTTTCTCTCTTCACAAAAACCCTAAGAGTTTGACAAACTCATCTTCAATGGCAACTTCATCATCCACTGCTGCTCAGTTTCAATCAACCATGGCTGTAGTTACTTCTGCAAATATGGGTGTGACTCCATATATGACACCAAAGAGAACTTTGTTAACACCTGTTGACAAACTGGAGGTTCTCTGTGAATCAATGGTGGAATTTGATTCACTGGCTGAGAATGGGTTTGAGTTTCGCTCCATAATAGATGCTCAAGGATGGGTAAAATACTTTGATAGACTTTTTGGACCAGTTTACCCCCTTCTAGTTAAATAATTCTGGATCCATGCTGATGTATACCCTAAGTTCATTTTATCTTCTGTTCTGGGTAAAGAGATAATCATCACAGAAGATCTGATCAGGAAACTCATTGGATATGAGGAAACAGATGGAGTATCTCATCTGCCAGCTGG
Source organism: Lathyrus sativus (assembly GCA_963859935.3). Classification (NCBI taxonomy): domain Eukaryota; kingdom Viridiplantae; phylum Streptophyta; class Magnoliopsida; order Fabales; family Fabaceae; genus Lathyrus; species Lathyrus sativus. Next base: position 424,151,761 of record OZ012740.1, read on the forward strand.
GCGTGTAGATATGGATGAAGTATATGAGGAAGTGATGACTGCTGGACAAGCTTCTAATAAGTTCAAAGATCTGAAGCCTGACTACAAGATCTGGGCTAAGATTTTCATGGGATGCATTCATCACAGAAAGTCTACAAACTCTCCAGACTGTGTCAATAATGAACAACTCTACTTTATGTATTGCTTAAGTCAGAGCACCAAGGTAGATCTTCCCTATATTCTGTTTATGAACTTATGGAATCACATAAATGCCTCTAGAGAATCTGTGAAAGAAAAAGGTCAGAAGATCAGAACTTGGATTCCCTTTGGAAGGTTAATCTCAGATTTTCTGACAGAAAATGGATTGGTGACTGCTATATATGTTGCTGGCGTCACAGATGAACTTGAATTCATTCTTGGAAAATCTCTGAATGCAAAGAGTCTTCAGTGACTAAAAATAGTAGAAGAACTCAGAACAGCACCCAAGAAGCTGAACATCACTGAACTCAGTCAGAAGAGAATCCCAGTGGATGACTACCCTCTGTTCTTTGCTGAGGAACCCAGAGAAATCATAGTGAGTTATATTGATGCTTGCAAGGCAGATGGAACGCCCATTCCTGCAGATATTCTGAAGAGAGCAAGGGAACCATTGCCTATTGTAGAAGAAGAGATCCCAAGAAAAAGAAGTCAATCAGAAGCAGAAGCTGCACCTATTCAGAAGAAGCCCAAGGTTGCTGAGAAGCCTCAGAAGCTGATCAAGAGGAAAGCATCTGGAGACACTCCTTCTGTTCCTGCAAAACGTATCAAGATTAAAGGTAACAAATCTTCTGTATCTTCTGTAAATAATATTGTTGTAAATGAGTCAACACTTAAGTCTATTCCAAAACCACCTTCTACCCAAAAACAATCTGTTCCTGCTCCACCTCATACATCTGTTCCATCCCCACAAAAATCATCTGTACCAAAACCAACAACAACAAAACCACAAAATCAGACTCCACAACCAAAAATATCAATAGAACAATCTGCACCACAACAACCACAATCAGAACAACAACCACAAAAACCATCTGAACAACAAAAAGAAAAACCATCTGAACAACAACAACAACCCCAAGAAAAACAATCTGTATCACAACAAACACAACAACCACAAAAACAATCTGAACAACCACAAGCACAACAACAAGAAAAACAACCAGAAAAACCACCATCAAACACATCTGAACCCATTGCATCTGTTCCAGTTACCTCTGAACCAATAAAAGTTACATCTGATCCACCCACATCAGAACCACCTACATCTGAACCCCCATCAAAACCCTCTGAAAATATTTCAGAATCAACCAACCCATCTGGAACCAATATCCCTGAGATAGAGGTTCTAGATGTTACAACTCTCAAAACTGTCTTTCAAGTATCCTCTACCCCTTGTACACCAACCACATCCTCAAATTCCTCAGAATCAGATATTCACCCAGATTTCCTGGTATCCCCTTCTCACAGAACTTCTGAAGTAAACCAACCAGAACCACCTGTATCTTCTGAAGTTCTTATTCCAGATCCTATTCCAACACCTAAACCATCTTCTGAAATCACCATTCCCAATCCTACACCCAAGTCAAGCACATCTGAGTGTGTACCTTTTGCTTCTCTTAAACTGTTTTCATCACACCTTCACAAACTTCCCCATGGTTTAAAAATAAAATATTTTTATGACAGATTTGAACCATCTGAAACCATCACTCCTCTCAAACCCAAACTTACCATCATTCTACCATCTGTGCTTCAATCCTACATTAAAACAATGTCAGCAGTACCTTCATCAGATCCAAAACCATACTCTGCTATATCTGCTAAAGCTGATATACCTGCTTCATCTGATAAACCTGCTAATTCTGATAAACCTGCTACTTCTGATAAACCTGCTAAATCTACTTTCCAACCTTACTCTAATAAACCCTTTGATGTGGTTTCCTATCACACAAAAGCAAAACCAAATCTGTTGAATGCCTTACACAGATCAAAACCTGACAAATCCTCTAAAATTCCATTCATACCCTACTATCCTCCTCCTCTGATCACCATTCATAAATCCATATTTCCACCTACTCCCCAACCCAAGCCAATTACCTTGGAAACTCTGTTACACCCCAGACCTAGACTAAATGTTGATAATTTATTTACATGTTTTTTGCAAGAAATACAGATGTATTTAGGTACTGTACAGAGGAAGTGTTCATCAATAATGGATGCAAAGGAATCTGATGTCATTTGGAATGGCTTCATAAACAGATTCAGCACTGTAGCATCAAATCTGAAGAACGTATGTTCTGATAATGCGAAGCTCAGATTTGTTGAAGCTGCTAGAAGTCTGTTCTGGACTGTTAAGAGATCTGGACCACTGCTTCTTACAGATGCTCCTTCATCATCAGAAGAGAATACTGAATATACATCTGAAGACAACCCTTTGGCCATGACTCTGATAGAACATCCTTCTGGCTCTACTGCTCCAAGCTCCAAAGCCCCTATGGAAATTGACTCTGTTCAAGCTTCAGAAACTGTTCCACCCTCTTCATCTGAGATCAAGAAAGAACATCCAGATCTTGAAGATAAGATTACAGTTCTGGAAGTTGGTCAATCAGAAATCAAGTCATGGATGGCTAAACAAGATAAGAAGTTTGAAGACATGACTCAGTGGATGTCCCAACAGGATCAGAAGAATGAAACAATGGCTAAGTGGATGTCAAAATAAGAACAGTCCTCTTCTGAGATCACGGATCTGTTGAAGATGCTTTTGTCAAAACACTCTTAGTTTATTTTTTTTCTTCTGTTGTTTGCATCCGATGTTTCCATATGTATTTTGAATATCTTCTGATGTGTGTACTCTTGCTCTAAATTGAATGAATGAATGTTTCAAAGTTTTCTCCACATGATTTATCTCATTTATTGTTTCCTTTTATTTGTCTTTTCAAAGTTATTACTTTTTGCTTATGACAAAAAAGGGGGGAGAAAATATAGATCTGAACTGTTTAATTAAACTTCACCAGAATGAAACTTCAGACATATCAATTTTATCTAACATATAATCTGAGTATTTCAGAACATTTGATGAGTACACTCTGTAAAAGAAACTCTGAGACTCTCAGATCATTTGACGTTTATCAGACTCTGACTCTGAAATATGCAAGACACTCTGACTCTCAAATGTTAAAGAACAATCAAGCTCTAACTCTGAAAAATACTCAAGACAAAAGGGAAGTTTCTACTCCTTACTTGTATTTAATTCAGGGGGAGATTCATCATCTCAGGGGGAGTTATAATTATTCTTTTTTCAATTAAACAAAATTTCTGATGTTTTTGTCATCATCAAAAAGGGGGAGATTGTTAGAACACAGATTGGTTCTTAATAATATCTCTATGTTTTGATGATAAATATTATGAAATTTTGTAATTAAGAATTATATACTCTAAAATTTGCTTAAGAGTTTTTACTGCAGATATTAAAGTAATTGTCACTCCAGAAGCAAATCAGAACTGAACATAAGAAATATGCTAGACTCTAAAGCGCCAGATGCATCCATTAGAATATTCTGAATGTTGCCAACAGAAGATCCTGAGCGTAGCCTCCAGAAGGATCTGAAGCAGAAGCTCCAGAAGGATCTGAAGCAGAAGCTCCAAAAGAATCTGAAGCAAGTCAGAAGCATCTGAACCAAAGAAGAATTTTGTATGAAGAGTTTTCAAAGCATAGTTACTACAGAAGATTCTGAAAGTACTAAAGCTGCCAGTACTGAGGATCTGACTCAAATATGCTCTGAACTTATACATGCTAAAAGCACACCTGCTGCAAAGACTCTGATTCAGCAAAACTCTAATCAACATCAGAAGGCTCTGATCAAATTAGACTCTGATGAATCTTGCTGAAAATTCAAGAAGAAGAATTCAAAGATTATGTCCGTTGGAATAATCCAAACGACTCTTTCCTTATTTATGCTAGACACAAGAACACATACAAAAAGGATTTCTCTGTGCTTTCTTCTTCTAGGAAAGGTCACTTGATGTGAATACAAAAAGGCTCAGACCTTTTGGGACACTCTTCTCAACGTGAAGTTCTCTTGGACCAAGCTGCCTATAAAAGCAAGTCTTCACCCATCTTCTTTAGTTGACGTTTTACCTGAAAAGAAATCAATATTCAAAGCTTTCATACTATTCACATTCTTTCTAGAATTAATTTCTTTGTTCTTAATATTAAGTGAAAAATCACAGTTGTGATAAAGCTTTATTAGAAGCAATTTAAACACTTGTATTTGTTATTACATTTGATTGTAAGAAAACCTTAAGAAGATCCAGTTAGGATCAGTAGTTCTTGAGAAGACTTTGAACAGTTGTTCTTAGTGCTTACTATTGTAATCAGTTGATTAAATAGTGGATTAAGTCCTTGATTGAGAAAGGAAAATCACTCTAGGAAGGGTGGACTGGAGTAGTTGAGTTCAACGAACCAGGATAAAAATACTTGAGTTTTTATTTCTAAGTTTTTATCTTCATACTTATTCAACCCCCCTTCTAAGTATTTTCTCACCTTCATTTCAGACCAATGGGGTTCTTCTATCTGCTCCCAAACAGAAGGGTGCCGAACTAGGTGGGCAATAAACCATGAATACAGCAAGGCGGTACAATAGACAATGTGTCCCCCTCCTTCAGCATTCCTCGAATGGATCGAATGGTACATGTCAGCTAACAGGGTAGGAGCTGGGTTCTTGAGGATGAACAACTTAATTGCATCCATGTCGACAAAATCATCAATCTTTGGGAACCAGAAAATCCCATAGACCAATAAAGCAAAGGTAGCTTCCATTATCGGGACCTCCTTCCTTTCAGCGTGATAACGAACTTTCTCGATCAAGAAATCGGCCGGAAATCCAAGGACTCCTTCCTTGGTGGTTAAGTGAGCTTGAACGTCCGCTGGACTGAGAAGAGTAGCATTGACGATCTCTTGGCCACTGGGCGTGTCCTCCAATCCAGTAAACACGGGTCGAGTGGTCATGGGTATCTTCAGAAATTCAGAATAATCCTCCAGGGTCGGCATTAGTTGGTAATCTGGAAAGCTGAAGCAATGGTACAACGGATCATAGAACTGAGCAAGGGTCTCCAACAGGCCCTCTTTCATCTTGAGCCCGAGAAAGTAAGAAACTCCTCCATATTCTGTTGCAAAGGCGTGATGGTTCTCGATGAGTTTCGCTAGCTCTCTTAAGCTTTCAATGTTAGGACTCTGAAAAGTGTACTTCAATGCTTCTCTTTTGAAGTCCATGGTTATAATACCTGTGAAACAAAATTGAGTTTCTTGAAGTGAATAAAGAAAAAAGAATGCAATGCAGGATGAGTAGGACTTCATGGGATCCCAACTATTTATAAACATTGCGGTAAAAGAAAAACGTTTTATTAATTTTGAAACGAATTACAAATAATTGCTTTTAAAAGTCCCAAATAAATAGCTAAATAAAAGCTAATGAAAGCCCTAAGGAAGTTTCGAATTCCGCTGCTTGAGCTGCTCTTCCAGCTGGGTCTTCTCACGGATAAGCTTGTCCACAATCATCTTCCAAAGAGTGCATTGAGGGTCGGAGGAAAATAAATCCTCTAGAACTCTCCTCTTCTTATAGGGGAGTAACTCATCATCCTTCGACTATAGTTGTTTCTGAAGTTTCGCATTCTCTGCAACAACCACTTGATACTTGTTCTTCTACGCTTCTGACTCGTGCTGCGACTTCCTCAAAGCGACTTCTAACTTCTCAGCTTCGGACATAAAGACATAAACAGGTTCTTCTCTAGGAGGTATAGGATCTTGACGGAGGTAAGGCATCCTTAGCTTGATTGCCCTGTTTCTGACCCACTGAAGGTATGGTTCCAAGGACACACAATTAAGTTTCCCAAGACTGTCCTTCCCTTTCTTATGCAAATGCCCCCATGCATCCACAATCTTCTCTTGAAGATCTTTGTTATTCTTGAAGAAAATGATCTCCACTTGAACACTCTTAGGTGGTTCCTTCAACGGATATCCCAATTGTCGACGAGCTAAAATAGGACTATAACTAATCCCTCCATCAAAGCCAAGCAAGGGTACGTTAGCAAAATCTCCACAGTTATCAATGATTAGAATCCCATCATACTCACGGCTATACCAATTGATGTCTGAATGAGTCAAAGCCATAATCTTTTCTGACCAGCGTCCATTATTAAGGTTCCAAAAAGAAACATACTTAGGAAAGTGCGAAATAAACCACTTGTACAGCAAGGGCACACAACATGTGATCATCCCTCCACCATGAAGGTTTCGGAGATGCACAGAATAATAGGTGTTAGCGAATAAGGTGGGAACTGGGTTTTTCTTCATGAAAATCTTGATAGCATTGAGGTCGACGAACCCTTCAAAACTTGGGAATAGCAACACTCCATAAACAAGTAGGGCAAAGATTGTTTCAAATGGAACCCTATTCATATAATTATCATAATATCGGGCTTTCTCGATTAAGAAATCTGTAGTCAGACCGAAAGTCCCACCTTTAGTAACCATATTTTCCTTGATGTCAGATACTTTTAGGTAGAGGATCTTAGCAATGTCTTGCTCCTTAGGGTCGTCTTCTAAGAAAGGGAAAGGAGACTCTTCCAAGATGGGTAGGCCAACTAAATAAGAGTATTCTTCTAGGGTAGGCAATAACTGATAATCCGGGAAATTAAAACAATGATAAACCGGGTCGTAGAATTGTAGCAAGGCAGAAAGGAGGTTCTCATTCACCCCACGACTCAACAAAGGTAGTAACTTCCCATAATTTCTCTTGAATCCTTCTTGGTCTTCAATCGAAGCTCTCAACTTCCTTAGGTCTCCCAATTTAGGACTCTTAAAAGTATATTTCAAAGTATTTCTTCTATTGGAATCCATAATGTCCTACAATGTTCATAAACAAAGGGTAAATCCCATGAAGTCCAATGTAGTATGATGCTATATGGATGCAACAAACACAAGTAAGCACATAAGGACACATATGTAAACAAACAAAAGGTCCTAGTCTTGTAACGAGCATGGAGCCGAAGGGTCTACCCATTCCCAAAGGACAAGGACTAGTGGTGGATTGTACCTGCAGAACAAGGTTCTAAGGAGGTCCCAAAGTCATTAGTCCATCTATCAAATATTATCAATTTCCTGACTAACTCGGTGGTTAATAATATTCTCAAGAGAACTTATTTTGAGTGTAGCATCGCGTAGCACTATTTCGGGACTACTCCTTCATAGTCTCGCACTACGTCCTAATAAAGGCCAAAGTGAGGTTAAAGGTAACTATGGTCCTCAATATCATGGACTCCAATCAAAATAGTAAAATTTTTCACGACTATACTCGTTCAACCGAACTATTTTAGAAAGGGTCTCAATTGAGCGGTAATTCTCGAGTCAACTTGGTCAGGACTCACTCCCTATAAGCCTCGTCGAATATATCACCATCCTATCTTAAGTTCACTCAAGTCCGGGTGTAGGACTTTGTCTCACCACTCAAAGATCATCCCAAGAAGCAACAATTAAACAATTATAGAAATAAACAGATAATCAAAAATAACAATAAGCAAGTAAAATAAATAAGTTAGGGAAACCCACTAAGAGTCCCCAGTGAAGTCGTTATTTCTGTTGTGGTAAAATTTGGATACCAAGCTATTGATTATCTTGAATCTTTATTCATTTGCAACCAAACTTTGATTTTTCCAAAGGAAGGGAAAAAGATCGAAATACCCACAATGCAATGCAAATGCAAGCTAGAGAGTTTTAGGTTCAGGGGTTGGTTAAATTTAGGGAAGGTGCTAGCATCCTAAGTTTCTGTAGTACTCTACAGGAACCTCTTGTTTTATGTTTGTTTTATTGCTAAGGTTTATCTGCTTAAGGATGAGAGACCTAGGCGTTTATTTCTAAGTATACTCGATAAGATATCGCATCTTATGCCTACATATCCTTACGTGAGTGGAATCAGAGTATCTGTAGTTCCCCTAAAGGGTTTAAGGAGTTCTTTGACTGTGGTCAAAGTTCCTACGGGTTTAGGGTAGTTGATTGATTGATTTTAGGAGAAAATATGAGTTGTCATTTTAAGGGAGATTCCTTGATTTAACCGCCACAACTTTGTAGGAAAATAGTCTTTGCATCGTCTTAAGAGAAGGGCTCAAGCACTCGGAATTTAATAGACAAGTATGCCACTATCTCTCCTAAGGCAAAGTTCCTACATATTGATTGAATTGTTATGGGGTAGGAGTTTTGTCTCGCTTAAGATATTAACATCTTATTCTCTAATGTGTTTGAAACGTTTGAATTGAATTGTTGAATGTGTTCGTCTAAGTTGTAAAGATAACAGGTCCTCCTTATGGGGTAGGATCTAAACTTAGAAGATCGACTTGAATGGGATCAAGGATCAATGGGGAGTATGATGCAAATGAGGTGCATACGCACAATTGTTTAGGTTATGCGCAGGTTCTTCCTTTGGACGCATGCAATACGATAAAGTAAATTGCGGAAAAATGTAAATTGCGGATAAAATAAAAGCAGATAAATAAATCCATACAAGAATGCATAAAGCGTTAAATGAGTGTGTGAAGTGTGAAAAATTGTGAATAATGTAAATGTGCGGATACAGAAGCGTGCACGATTAATTTGATTACGATTTTGAATGATTTTAATCGGGTTAATTTGACTTATAAGAAAATATATTATTTAATGAGATTTGGTTTTAAGTCACTTAAGGGAATGTCTTTGAAAGAAGGGTTCAATTATTATTATTACCAAATGTTATTTAAGTTATAAAAATGGTTTTCTTGTTACAAAGGTTTATTAAAGTTATTATAAAAGATTATTTTTATTGATAAAATAAATAGATCATGTAGTGAAATTTTGCTAAAATAAAATAGTTGGTTTAATTAATTATGAAATGACTTTTATTATATAAAAGTTATTAAAAAAAGAGTTCTTAATTATTATAAAAGCTAGAGGTTGATTTTATATTAAAAAAGGTTTTATTATTATATAAAAAAAGTTATGAATAATTTTATTATAAAAAAAAGGATTAAATTAATTAAGGGAATACTAAGAGGTTAAAATAGGCTAATTAGAATAAAAACAAATTTTATGTTTTTTCAGAAAAATTATTAATTAAATAATTAAGAAAAATGATTATTTAAATCAAAAAAGGGTTAATTGAAGGTGGATTAGTGTTAATCAGCTGGGATTAATTAAAAGTGGGGCGTGTGATCGTACGTACCAAGGCGCATGGAGGCTGCCATGGGGCATGAGTGGTAGCCGTGTGATCTGATCCATTGGAGATCGTGTGTCAGTGAGTGAAGGTGCACGACATATGTGTGTGCTGCATACAGGTGATTTCATGATAGTAAAACAAAAATTACAAAAGGATAGAAGAACCCTAATTCCCAAGATCCCCGGTTTCGCTCCCTTTCACGTCGATTCTCCTTCGCCTCCCTCGCTGCGATTTCTCTCCCGATTCGTCCTTCTTCATCTTGATCCCCTGCATAAACAATCAACAAGGATCCATGTTAGCGGGAAAAAACCTACCCTTTCAAGATACGATGGCTCTCTTCGCCTGCGTGACAATTGTGATGTAGCGACGATGACTCTCTCGGTAATAGGATCTCCTTCTGAGATAAGTTTCTCTTTTATTTTGTTTCAGGTTTTGGATTAAGGAATTCGTATTAGGTTCTTCTGCGAATTTTTTCGTGTGTTGCTAATTTCTCTGATGCCGTCTTATATAGGATTGTCGGGGGGCCAAGTGGATTGAAGAAAAATTATGGAGTTTCCATTCTGGATGGATCGTGTTGGGCCGCTTTTGGAAGGTAAAGGTAACGCCTGTGATTCTATTTCCAAAAGTTTCCGTTTTCATCTGATTGTGTTGGAATCTGTTTAAATCTGCTTTGATTCATATTGAATTTCTTTGAATGCTTTCCTTATTCATCCTGATATGTCGTAGGATTATTTTCAAAGTTCTCTCCTTTGGATTCAAAACGTGATTATGTGCAAATTTCCATCTCAATCTTTCGATAAATGGTTAATGACATTCAAATATGGGCTTTGTTGCAAAACAGACGAAAATGATTGCTTGCTTGTGTTTTGGAAACGTTATTTATGACTCTTGTACCCTGAAATGAGTGCTTTGCTTGTCTTGACATATCTTATGGGTGGGACCAATCATTAATGGTTCGCTAAATGAAGAAGTTTCCTTCCTTGTATGTTCATAACTGGTCATCATTTTGAAAGTGCATGTGTAGATTGGACGACAAGCTACGCGACTGGATTTGGCGATGGACAATTAAGATGTGGGTATTGCAACTGAAACACAGGTTGCTCAAGATTTCACTTCGTTATGTGGTAATGCATTCTTGTGGAAGGGAGAGAGCCGCTTTACTATGATTAAGTAGTGTTTTGCTTCTTGACAGGATGCGAGGTATATGTAACTTATGCTGCTATGATGTTTCTCCTTTCTTTTTAATTGATCGAAATGTCCCTACTCATGCTCGCAGGTAGATGTTCTATCTTACGGTTGGCGCTGAGGTAAAGGAGTGTGGGGTTGCTCTCATGAATATAGCATGGTGCGAGATGAACTTGGAAACTGACAGCGTTGTAAGTTTGGGTTTGTGTGTGTTCGGTTAACTCCTTGCAGTTCTTGATTTGTTTTATAATTCAGTGTGCTGTAATGGTCTATATCTGGAAAATTAGAGCATGAGATTAAGGGTACTGCAGCTGACAGGAATCCGTTTTGGTTGGTGAGGTACGATTGTTTGCAGGATACCTGGAGAAGTTACGGTGCAAGAAATGGTGTAGAGGTGAAATTAAGATGAAGCAACCACAATATGCAATCCTCTGTGTGGACCACAGAGGTGAGGTTCGGCTTTGAAACCTTCTCGAGATTCTATATTAGTGTCGAACTTAAAGGTTTCTAACTGCTTTCGTTAATTTGCAGCTTCAACTATGGATTAAGGATCACTGTCGATACGCTTTGATATACAATTCCGCAAATTGTTGTTTATTGAGCATTGTTGTTGGTATTCCTGTAAAGTATGTTACTCACTAATACCTTTCTGGATTTTTGAATTAAACTCAATCAGTAACAGCAGAAGTTTATTCCCAATGGCCTGTTGATGTTTCATGCTGTTATTGCAGGTGATGGAAGTTGGATTTAAAAGCTATCATCATGGCGTCGGGAGCCAGTGAATCGAACTGCCAGGGCTGCGAAGTATCTCACAAGTTGCTCCAAGGGCCTGAAGACGCTTGAACCTTATGTCTCCGTGAGATACGAGACTCTTTCTACGGCAAAGCTGACAAAGATGACAAGGGTATGAAGGCCTTCTTCTTCGCAGATAATCTATAATTCTTTCGAAGTTTTATCGACTGTTCTGACCTTCTGTTGCGTTTCCTTTGACAGGTTAATTATGCTTGAATGCAATGAGTATTCTTGCGGCATTTGAATGCCCCCCAGTTCTTAAGATGATAACGACCTGGGCTCCTTACAGCATTTAACATGTTTGCATCTTATCAATTCCCTCTGATACTTGCGATGACTGACATGAACTAATTTGTGAATTGCAGAACCTGTTCGCATGTCCGGTTGGGGTGACTGATGGATTCTTGAATCGGTAGCCATTGAGGAGCCAATAGTAAAGGCCTGAATCACAGGTCCAGCTGTCGGTGTCGTAACTGTGTGCGTTGCTGTTACACAAAAATGCAAGAAACAAGAACCCTGTTATAGCAGCTGTTCAGCTGTTATAATGTTTGGCATGGAACCGTGGAACCAATTACATGGCATTCCTGTGAACTTCCATGGAGAAAGTACTACATTGCACATGATGTTTAGTAGATTGAGTATAAAGCTTTCGCACAGTGGAAGAAGGCTTCCACTATTATTACACAACCAAACAACTTCTGTGTATTCGTTTCAGTTTGCCATGAAATTGAATATGAGATGTTAAGTTGTATTGGAATGAGATTTGGAATTGATCATTGACTCTTGTAATGACTCCTGGCATAAATCTCCTCATGTAAAATATTTGAACTAACTTGCAACCTTCCTTTGTTGGAAATAAATTTCAGAATTAAATGATAATCTTCAGGCACAACGCTATGGTTCTAGACACATCCTTCTTTAAAGCGAACCATGACATCAATAGATTAAGTATGAAGTGATTTCATCTTGCTTGTAACCATAACTCCCTTATCTCCTTAACTTAGTTTTAACTTGAATTCGTAGTCACAAATTGAATTATGGGTTTTGAGATCAAATGTGAGCTCTTCCTCTTTTAGGAAACGAGAACCCACTTCTTAGAGGTACCATAGATCGGAGTTTTAAGATCAATTTGATTAAACCCCTTATCGAGAAAATTCAAATAAGTGCTCCCTTGGCATCTTAAAACTTGTAGTCTTTCTTTTAAAAGGTTTGAAACGAATCATGCGGACGTGAATCTTGATTTTAAAACTTGTCATTCCTCATGCCACAAAATCAAATATCAATCTCAAATAACTATGCTTAACCTTAAATCCAACCTTCTTTTCATGAGTAAGCACTGAAGCTTTTAGGAGATACCAACAAAACCTCAGATTTAAACTGAATCAAACCCAACTGACCCTGAGAATGAATGCTGATCCACTTGGAATTACTGCATCTGCGTAAGTTAGTTAGCCATAACAAACATACATACGAAAGTAAAATGAAAGAAGCAAGAAAGAGAATGCACAAAGAGGCGGAGTCTTAAGGTCAAAAATTAGGGTGTGACAATTATTGGCGGTATCTTTGTGTTTTCCTTTTCAAGCACCGCTTTTTGTTTGTTTTCAGCCATAAAGGCCGAAATTCGAGTTAGAATTTCTGACTCAGCAACCATCTTTATCTATGGGGGGCCACCCTGTGGGTGGGCAACTCTGTGATGACTCCGTTGGGGTGTCAGATGAGTCCCATATGAAGCTATAATCTGGGTCTAAATTCAAGATACGATCGGTGTTGGCAGAAGTATAACATCCTGACTCATCGTCACATGGTGCTACGTGCGCCAGGTGCTGGTCAAAAGACCTCTTCGTCCATTTAGCTTCATCGATCCTATAATAACTCTGGTCGGCCTCAACATTCTCAACGACGCCGTCTTTCCTCCAAATTGTCAGTTTTTAGTGTAGAGTTTAAGGAACCTCCCTGATTCCATGGATCCACTCTCGTCCCAATAAAAGGTTAAAATTTGCCTTTGAATTTATGACCATAAAGAGTGTCGACCTGGTGGTGGTTCCCACTGCCAGGTCCACTTGGACCACTCCTAGAATATTGCTGGTTTTACCCTCATAGTTGGATAAAACCATGTTGTGTTGTTTGAGGTCAGATTCAGTCTTCCCTATCCTCTTAAAGGAGGTGTGGGGCATTAAATTAACCGCTGCCCCTTCATCCATGAATACTTTATTCATTGTCACGTCGTCGACCTTTGCCTTTATGAACAATGGTTTCAAATGATACATCATCCCAGGGATGGGTCTTTCGAACATGGCAGTTTGCTCTTCTACCACACCACTGTTCATCACATAACAGCACAACGGCTTATCTTCTGCAGCTTCGTCTAGCAAGAAATCATCCTCTGACTCCGAGACTTCAGATACCCTGTCATATTCCGCCGACAATATTGACACAATCCCACAGTTTACCACGAAGTCTTCGCCGTAGGTGTCGTCATTTATTTCATCGTACATGTATACATCTAAATCATCTTTTGGAGATGGGGTGTATTCCTCGTCTGTTTGAGTTGTATACTCAGGTTCGTCCTTATCTAACTAAGGGGTGTATTCTGGCCCCTTCTTTCTTTCTGTTCCAGAGGTAAACGTCGGATTCTGGGTCAACACCATCACCTTTTCTCCAGAGACTCCCATGGTTACTGTTGTGATTTGGTTTGCCATTATCTTCTCCTTTTCAACCCGCCTAGTTTTTGGGGGTTGCCTTTTCGATCCGAGATTCCCGACAGGCCGTAGTTGCAAAGTCGATGCTTCTCTGGCAGCTTTTTTGTTCCGCTGGTGGCTCCTCCATTGGGTCCTTGTCATTGGGTTTTGCCTTTTTAGTTGGGGACACCACATATCCCTTAGGCTCAACGTTCTTGTCAGAGGCTTTTGCCTCTCTTTCCTGATCTAGCACTCTCCACTTTGGCCTCTTGCTCCCTTTCTAGGTTATGGGAGCCACCCACTTATCCTGTGGGGTATCCGACAGGGGCACAAAAGTCTTGGGCCTTTCATGTTGGAACAACTTCTTGTACTCCTGGTTTTGTCGAGGAGCCCCATCTTTGTCGAACACGAACCTTGGGACCGACGGCTTGCCCGACTCAAATCTGTTTGCTTCTTTCTGGTCGAACACAGCATGGCATCTGGGACAAAGAATGGCTTTAGAGCCGCTAACTCTGCAATTTTCCTGAAACTCAGCTAAGCTTTCTCCAGCTTGAGGGTAGATTCCCTCAAAGTCCCTTTCTGCTTTCTTGTCGAGGCCCTCAGTAGCCTCGACCATCATGCATTCGAGCATCGGGGTTGTCACATGTTCTTCAAGGCCCTCAGTAGCCTCAATTATCATGCACTCTGCCACTTCAGCGTACATTGCTTCTTCCATCTTCAGAGGGTCTGTGTCCACTTGCACCTTCGATCTTTCACCAAACTGGAGCCGTCTTTCTTTAAAAGCTTTCTGCACCAAATCCCTGAAAAGAACACATTGAGCTGTTTTATGACCAATGAAATTATGAAATTTTCAAAATCTCCTCTTTTTCTTTTGTTCCAGAGGGGGATCTTTTGTCCCAACTGGGACGACAACTTGAATATCTTTGACCAACAAATCAAATATCTCGTCGCATTTGGATACATCGAAAGAGTATGTTTTCGCAACATATTTGTCCGTCTGTTCCATATCGATCGAATTTTTTCCTTTCGACGGCTTTAGGACTCTACATGCATATGGGGGCCCAGGTTTTAATTCGGCCACATTGAAAGCATTTTCTTTGACGAGCTCTTCATCGTCAATATCCTTCGGTGTCCACAAACGCAACCTTTTCTCTTTTACAGTATCGACTAACCTGAGATTTCTCGCTCTTTAAACGTTTGACTTGCCGGACACGGTCGACTAGTTGTGCCATATCCCTAAGGTATTGTGTGTCTATCTTTTTCCTAATAGAATAATCTAAACCTCTTGTGGCCATTTTGACCAACTCGTGTTCAGGGACTCGTGTAAAGCATCACACTTTCAATAGTCTGAACCTGTTTAGATACTGGTCTACGAACTCCGCTGCCTTTCGTTTGATACTAGCTAGTTCTTTAAAACAGATCTTTGATCGTCCCATGTAAAACTGCTTGTGAAACAATATTTCTAACTATGTCCACATATGGACAAACTGTGGGGGCAATGAGGTGAACCATGTGAACGCGTTCTTGGTTAGGGAACTAGGGAAATATTTCATTTTTAGGTCTTCATTATTTGTTATATCCCCGACTTCCGTTTGATACCTAGTGACGTGTTCGACGGTGGATTCTTCCGTCTCTCCTGCAAATTTGGTGAATTTTGGCACCTTCCATCTCCTTGGCAACTCCGTTTGCAAAATGAAATCTGGTAGAGGGGACGTGTAGGCGGGCCGTCGAAAGCTTGGGTTCGCACCGTTGCGAACCATAATGCATTCCACCATGGCCTATAGATTAGCTTCACCCCCTAGAGTATCGTTCCCAACTTGTCTGACCATGTAGTCTAGGTCTTGGTTCCTATGAACCATCACAATGGGGGGCCTTTGGGCCACCCCGGGTATGTGTTCGGACTTAGGCGCCTGTAAGTCATTTTTTTCTTCGACAGGATCATTCTGTCGGACAGGCGTGTCAGGATGATTGGGCGGTGTTTGTCTTCCTGGGGCCCCTAAAAAGTCTCTTATTTATGTCATCTAAGTTGCTAGTTGTTGGTAACTCTGAGTCGAATCATGTATTAATGGTCTTAGAATGGTGCCCATTTGTTAGTTTAGCAGATGTACCATTTCGTGATTGCTTTCGCCCATCTGTTGTCGCATAACTGCGACAGAATTGGTGGTAAAAGTTGGTATCGCAGGGGAAAACGAACCAAAACTTTGCGACCTCCCC
Source organism: Lathyrus sativus (assembly GCA_963859935.3). Classification (NCBI taxonomy): domain Eukaryota; kingdom Viridiplantae; phylum Streptophyta; class Magnoliopsida; order Fabales; family Fabaceae; genus Lathyrus; species Lathyrus sativus. The sequence continues at coordinate 424,167,887 of OZ012740.1, forward strand.
CCTTGATGGGTCACATGCCCTAGGCTCCGGTATAACGAAAGTGCTGATGAGGAGTTCTCTCTCGTGCCTAACCCACTATAGCGTAGCGTTGACATGAACTATGTCGACATTTCCAAGTGCTAGGGTGCCGACATAGTAAAACTGGGAAAGTATTTCCCTTCGACTCCTGTCGTTGCTGGCCTTGCCTCAAGTCGACGCGGAGTCGTGAATGGTTCGTTATGAGCGGTCAAAGTTACCGTTGTGGACTCAATGCTCACAACCGTCACAGGTGATAAAACCAAATTTTCCTGCAAAGACGGTTCTTCGTTTTGTCGTGGTGTTACCATTTTTCCACTGTGTAAATGCATATACCCAGACCTTTAGGTCCCACCAGGTGTGCCAATTTGTTCGCACAGGTTTTTCACACAGACAACCTCTGACCTCCCGACGCGGGTTTGCTTGCGGGACCGACCAAACTAGTCCCAGGACTCTTGGTTCTGGGTGCGTGTACTCGCGAAATACTTTGAATTTATGATACACTTAATAGTTTTATGAATGTGTGTATGATGAATTTTAAGTAGGCAAAGACAATTAGGCTTCTAGTAAAACAAAGAGAAAATAGAAGAATAACAAAAAAGTAAAGGTACTGCTTTCATAACATAAAAACTTGGTAAATTTAACTTAAACTGGTAAATATAAATGGGCGTGTTCATACATTTTGTAAGGAATGGGGAAACTCTTTTCTCTCTATGTGCGGTACTCAGAGTGTTTTTCTTGCAATACTGGCCAAAAAACACCCCTTTCTTCAAGCCAAGCTTTGCTTTATATAGGCAAGTGAAATAACCGTCAGATCGCCTCTGGTGCCGCCACGTGTCGGGCCACTACTTTTGTAACTTCCCTCATGTTCTCGTTTTTCAAATCTATTTCCCACCAGGAAACAAACCCCTTTGTCAGCCACCCTTTTTGTTCTTTTGGTCGACCAGCCCATGTCCCAGTCGACCATGCACCTTCTCTTGTGCTTGTCAATTTAGGATGTGTCCTCCTGAGCCTCGTCGACTTCGAGACTTTACTGCCAATATCTTTTATTGTCTTTTTCCAGCCAAAAAGCACTATCAGCTTGGGACGCTTCTTCCTACTTCCTGTCGACTTCGACCCCTTTGTTGTCACTTCTTTTAGTTGGCTCTTTTCAGCCAACAGAGACTTGTAGTATATATTTTAGCATTGTGTAGAAAATTCGTGATATTGTGTGGAACTAACTCATAATTAATGAATTACGCTATGGTATGTGTTTTTTTTGTTGTTGCCACTGTATGCTTGGATGGATCTTCTGATGTAGCTATTGTTGGTCTAATTATTTCTTTGATACTTAGCTATTGGGTGCTTGAAGAGTTTTTTTTGCGAAAATTTGTCAAAGGGGGATTGTTGGTGCTTTTGGGATTGACTGCATTATGCAAAATAATATGGAGTTTGCTCATACTGGTTCTAGTGCAGAAGGGGCACATGTTGAACAAGATGTTCCAACATGTGGGATGCAACATCTGGTCTCTTGTAAATAGACAAGTGAAAATTTCAGTTGGTTTTAATTTTGTCTATCCAAGATTCTCTCTACAATAGAAGATCCAAAAGTCAAGAAGAAGAGTTGATTTTGGATGTACTGGTGTAACATGCTGAACTCGGTGTTCCAGCATGTATTGTATAACATTTAGTCTTGACAGCAGGTCATGTTGAATATTGTTTGATGTGTATTTTCTAATAGGTTTTCAATCAGATTTAATGTAGTTATTTTAGCAATGTTTGGTTGATATGTTTGTCAACTGGAATTATTCAAATCAGATTTAAATTTGATTTAAATTTGAGTTTTAAATATAAATAAATCATATCTTTTGGAGAGATTTGAGGAGAAAATCATATCCAACTAATTCAGTTACTTTCTGGACTAATTAAATGCAGATCCATAAAGAGAAAAAGCTCAGAAGACATTGCTATATAAAAAGACTCAATTCTCATTGTTTGTTGAGGGTTTTGTACGCTAGATTAAATTCTAAGTGTCTAGGTTTTGTGAGTCTTGTATTCTACGCTAATGCCATAATAGTATTTGTGTTGAATCTTTGTGTACACCTCTATGTTTCAGTAACTTAGCATTGAAGGTTTGTCTTAGTTGAACTGTAATATTCAACATTATTCATTAGTTTTAAACACCAATCACAAGGTGTGTGATTGAGAAAAAGTGAGTATGTTATCATATTTAGGGAGAATTCTTAAATAGAAAGTCATTAGGATTAGGAAGAGGCTTTGAATAACATAGAGTTTGTTGGTTATTGTAAGACTAAGTTTACTAATTCAAAATAATTAGTTTTCTTTCTTGGATAAAGTGCCCCTAAACGTAGGTGTGGTTTCACCAAACTGGATTACCAATCTCTTTTTTTTTTCCTTCTATTGTGTTTATTTATTACTATCATATTATGTTTTTCTGGTTTAAATATTTGGGACAATTATTTCAACATCGTGTCTAACATATGTCCCCTCAAGAATAGAATTTCAATTGGCATCAGAGTAGATACCCTATTTTGCTTGGGTGAGCTCCAAGTAAGATATTTCATGTTCAGATGGGCAACACCAGAGATGAAGGTTCAGTCAACAAGCCACATGTGTTGGATGGCACAAATTATGACTTTTGGAAGGCAAAGTTGGTATCTTTTATCAAATCCATTGACAACAAAACTTAGAAGGTTGTGGTTAAAGGTTGGAAACATCTCGAGATCACTTTTGAAGATGGTTCAAGAAGCTTAAAGCCTGAAGCTGATTGGTCCGAAGATGAAGATCATAAAGCTCTTGGAAACGATAAAGCCTTTATTGTTATATAAATGGTGTGGACAAGAAAATGTTCATACTCATAAACACTTGCATTGTAGCTAAAGAATCTTGGGAGATCCTCAAGACTACTCATAAAGGTTTATCCAAGGTTATGATGTCAAGGTTGCAGCTTCTCACTACCAAGTTTAAAAAACTAAGAATGGAGGAAGATGAATATATCTCTGATTTTAACATCTGACTTAGAGACATTGCCAACAAGTCCTTTGCCTTGGGAAAGAATATGTCAGAAGATAAACTGGTTAGAAAGATCCTCAGATCTCTGCCTCAAAAATTTGACATGAAGGTAACAACTATTGACGAAGCTCGGGACCTAAGCACCTTTAAGGTAGATGAACTCATTGGTTCTCTTCAAACCTTTAAAGTTTCTATAAATGGTAGATTTGAAAAGAAGAACAAAAGTGTAGCTTTTATTTCTAACACTTAAGAAGATTAAAATCAAGGTGATAAGGTGTCGCAACTGCGAAAAGGGCCGGCGGAAACAAACAGAAGAGTCGCCACCGAACGTTATTTATCCCAAAGAGAGGGAAAGGAAACGGTCGAAGAAAACCTAAAAGAAAGGAGAAGACAAGGTCATCGCAACTAAATCTTAGGTTCGGGAGTCGGTTACGCAAGGGGAATGTATGAGCACCCTTCACGTTCATTATACTCAACAGGATTCACGTTTGTTGTCTAATCAAAGGGTGTGTTTATCTATAAGCTACTGCTAAACGGAAATGAGAAAAAAAGAAAAAGAAAGAGACTGGATAGGACATCGTCGCCCTATGCCTACATATTCCCTCATGCAATGGGAAAGTCAGAGTCAACGTAGTTCAAAAAACTACGGGTGATAGGGGAAGTTTGCTCACCAAGACATCACCGTCTTGTGCCTACGTATCCTTATCTGGTATGAGAAATCAGAGCAAACGTAGTTCGGATAATGACAAAACCACAGGTTGGTTAAGTGTCTTTTTTATGAGTGACGTTAAATTCTCATTCCAGCAGTTAGGGACGATGCTTGTTTGCGGTAGAATGAAAAATTAACGTATTCTTTTCTAAAAATGAGTTTGAAACACAAATCCCGAAGGATAAAAAGGTTTGAATTTTGTTTGTGAGTTTTATTGAAGTGAATTGAATTTGTTTGAGATTCACGTTGGAATAAAGACTATGATATAGGAGGGAATGTGTCACATACTGCCCAAGAGGCATACACTAAATACTCTAGACAAGTGAGGAGAAACCCTCCACTCATCGTCTTTTATTAAGTGTTATAGAATTGTTTTGAGATGAGAAGAGAAACGCACATAAGGTCTAAGGGAAACTCGATTCTAACATTGTCATGCAAAGTGGTCCTAAGGTCGAGAGGCGAAAGGAAATTCTATCCTAATGTTAGCATGCAAAAGATGGACCTAAGGTTGAGGTTAAAAGGGACTAGCCTAATTTTATCATGCATGGATTAAACTCCTAATGTCTATCCTACTCCAAGCTTAATCGAAAATTAAGTTGGACTAGGAGGCCTTAAGGGAGCATGCAAGAACAAGACAAAAACAAGGAAAGCAAGGCAAAAACAACAGCTACAACAGCGTTTCCTGCATAAAACAACAATAAAATCCAACACACAAGCAAAATAGCCTACAATAACACATGTTTTTAGGCAGAAACAGGTGAAAAAACAGCAGGCAGCATGGATGCACAATTAACAGCATGTCAAAGTCCAGAACAACAGGTGTGAAAAGTGCAGGCAGCAAGTATACATGAACACTTAAAGCAACAACTCAAATAAGCAACGATCATTAATTAGCATGCATAACAAACCAAAACAAGCATCAAGAGGCAAGCATCCAAGACTAAACACAAATAAATTCCACAAGATTGTATAATCAAACATCCAATGGGATCATCATGTATTCAACATCGATTAACGAATTCGAACAATTAAGCAATTACAGAATCAGAATCAAACATAAGCATGAGATACACATTCAACAAGATATGCATTAATAATCAACAAGTTGCAAATGAATATGCAACATGATCAACACACCAAGAATGCAACACAATGATCATAAACGTTCGTCAACAGAAAACCAAAAGTTTTGTATCAAAGAAACACAAACATGCTATCAAGAATGATGGAAAAGGTCAAAACAATCCACACAAATGCGTCATATCAATCCATGAAGTTTAAGGATGAAAAAGAACCTAAAAAAGTAAGAAAATGCAAGAAAAAGGCAATATGTCCCGGTGGTAATCGATTACCATGATCAGGTAATCGATTAACCTTTTGAAAAATGACCAGAAACGTTAAAAATAGGCAGGGTAATCGATTATCTGATTGTGGTGATCGATTACCACTAAGACAGAGGCAAATAATCATCTTCCAAAAGCACTTTTCAGCAGCAAATGACTTATCGGATCATCCAAATGAACAAGTAAACAACTATGCATGAAAGTTAGGTCATATCACAACAATCAAACACCAATTACATCAAACAAACAACAAGATCAAAGATCAAATAAAAACAAATGGATCAAAATCCAATAAAAGTCATGAATCTACATTGTAACATGCAAGATTAAGCAATATAAAAGCTAGATCTAGAAATTACTAACCAACAAAGTTGAGAATTGCTTTGGTAAGTGTTGTTAAGCTGCAATTAACAGATCTAAGCAACAAATCCAAGGATCTATGAAGCTTTAACAAGAAACTTGAAGATCCAAGCAAGAATCCACAAATAAGCAAAAAATCTTCCAAAAGTGATTCCAACAACTTAATTCAAGATCTAAATGAACTGTAGAACCAGAATTGAACCAAGGATGAAGATGAAATAAAGGTTTAGCTCAAAGATTCACAAATTACAATGCATAATTTGTGAAGCTTTTGGTTATGGAGCTTTGGTGGAAGGTTTTGGAACGAGAGAACTGAAGTGAGATGTGTAGAAAAATCAGAAAAATGAGTGAGAGTTATGAAAGGTTTGGAGTGAAATGGATTAAATAATACATAGGTTAGGAATTAAAATGTGGCTTGGAATATGGATTAGTGTGAGGAATGGAAATTAGGAGTGAAATTAGGAATGGAGTGTTTGAATTTGGGAGGGAAATGATACAAATGAATCAATTCTAGATCCTTCCATGTGAGATCAAGGGTTGAAAATGATTGGAAATTTTGCAGTACTGAAATTTGAACCACTTTTGCAAAATACGCCTGAGGTAATCGATTACCCATATGTGGTAACCGATTACCATATTAAAAAATTGCCAATTTTGGTTCCATGTGGAGGGAAACTTGCGTAATCACCTGTTGCCATCTGTTCTGAACCTTGTTAAGCCTCTGAAACTTGTCCTTTCACATTGCACCTGTAAAATGCTTGAAATAACCTGTGAACTGCCTCCTGTGCTCAAAATTACTTTCCAAAGAAAATAAAATCGGCCACTCGGTTGCTGGGCAAAATAAATGTCGACGCCTTTGACGCTCGTTGTTTAAAATCTTGTAATAAAAAAGAAGTCTTGAGCCACAGAAACACCTTGATCCCATGTCTTGAAAGCTAATGCCATGATATGCAAAAATGTGAAATGAACAAAACACAAACCAATTATGGTTAAAACAAAAGGGCAAATTTTGGGGTGCTACATAAGGATACTAAAGAGAACTTGTCATATGTTGTAGCTTATGTTGATAGAAAGTTCAACAAAGTCTTGAGGAATCTGGACAAATGCATGACAAATGCTCAAGACATTATATCTGACATTGGTACCCAAAGAAAGATCTTAGAAGAGACAAAGGCAATTGAGTTAGGTGTTTCACATGTGAAGGTTTTGGTCATATCAAAGTTGGATGCCTTACTTTTATCAAAAAGCAAAAAAAAAAGGATTATCTGCTAGTTTGCTTGATTTTAATTCTGATTCTGAAAGAGAAACTGTTAAATCTGTTATGGAATTCACTAGAAAATGTGAATCTAAGAGTGTGTCTAGTGATGAAGACATGACTGATGAAGAGCTAGTTTCTACATACATGCTATTGTAAACCAAAGGGGATGAAGGATGCCTAACTATGAAGAATCAACAAGAAAATATAAGTATACTTTAGAAAGAAAAAGAGGAGCTTGTATCAACCATAACTGATTTGGAAGAAGAAGTATCTTTTCTAAATTCCAAAATTGATAATATGACAAAATGTGCATGCATGTTGAATAATTGTTCAAATATGCTAGTTGAAATTTTGGAATTTGGGAAAATGTCTAGGAATCTGAAGGGAATCGGTTTTGAGTCCAACCTAAATAAGAAGATCCCGACTAAGAAGGTTGTTCTACCTAAAAAGGAAATGGATCACATGTCTCAGTATTATGCTCAACATGTGTACCCTCAACACAGAGGCTACAAGAAAGCTTCCAAGAGATGTCATCCTTGTGGTAGATGTGGTCATATAAGACCCTTTTTTTATAAACTGTATGGTTATCCTTAGTTTTACAGTCAACCTAGGCCAAAAAGAATGAAAGGGAAGAAATCTCAAGCTAAGGAGGTGTAGAAACCGAAAGAAAAAGTCAAGTGTCTAATAGCTCATACTTCTCTCGGTGTTTCCTAATGAGAAGATGAGTATTTTGATTGGTATTTTCCTTAAGAGAAGATCGATACTTTGATAGTGTCTAATATCTCATATTGGTTTGTTAGAACAAGATTTGTTCATTGTAACACTCTTTTCTACCCCACAATTAAAAGGCACATTTATTCAAAGTCATCAGAGTAAAATGTTAAACTCAACAATAAATCATCTCAAAGGGCGTACATTTCTCAAAGCTCAAAATAAGACAATGCTCCGTGTATAACGGGTTTTTCCAAAAGATATCAAAATTTGCTCAAAGGCAGCGGAACTCACAAGGCATATTCCAAAGTTTTCCTTATACGGAAAGGTAATCAAAATAACTCAATAAAACATAGCTCGACTCAAAGACCCCAACCCGATGTTACACTATCAGAGCAAGACCCTCTACGTTGACCAAAGGCCAACAACTCAAACTTCAAAAGTACTCATCGACATCCACGACTAAACCTGGTCATCTGCACGTTACCCATGTAGAGGTAACATTCAAATAGGCAGGGTGAGTAAAACGATTCATAATAATCAATGTATGAAAATCAACATATAAAATGGCGTCATAGTAATATTCAACATCATCTTATTCATCAATAGGCCTCCAAGGCCACAACATCATAAATTATTCCAAATCACTCATAAATGCAAATGCAACAAGACTCAATGCATGTGGTACCAATCATCACAGCGCGATGGACACTGGGCCATCAACCCTTCATAGATCCCCATCAATATGATCGCTTCTACTAGAGAACCGGAGCATATCAAAACACTTCACATCCGCAAAATGGGATTGAAGCCAAAGTAATCGAGGTCCTGAACCGAAGTCCGGATGTACATGAATGCATGATGGACACGTCACAAATCATCCTCATAATAACATCATAGGTGCATCATCATTCATCAAAATCATATCAGCATAGCTCATCATAATAATCACCATCATACATCAGGTCATCATAGCTCATCATAATAATCATCTTCATACATCATGTCATCATAGTGTAGCACCCCAAAATTTGCCTTTCGTTTTAACCATACCTGGCTTTTGTTTTTCTTTGCATTTAGCATTTCGCATTGCATAACATTCGTTCTCGAGGCATGGGATCAAGGCTTTCCTATGACTCAAATTCATTTTGGAGCAAAAGACTGAATAGCAAACAGTGAGCATCAGAAGATTGGGCATTTATTTTGTCCAGCGGTCAGGCGACCGATTTTTATTTTGCAAGTTAATTTCATATCAAAAAGCAGCACTCAGGCTCATAACAAACATTTTCGCGATGATAATGTTCAAAAATAAGGTTCAACATCTACACAGAGCTCCAGACAGTTGAAACAGAGCAAATGGACAAATGTTATGCTTGCATGTTTGCATACCGATTCAATTTGAATCATCATAGATCAGTGTGGTGCATTAGAATTGAATTGTTTTGGATATTTGTCACTGTTTGTGGTTGATTAATCATGACGTTGTTGACTTGTATGATCATTTTCCAATTGTTTGTGTGCTTGAGTATGTGGTTCGAATTGATTGTTCGTTTGCATGTTCATTTGCTTTCATCTCTTGTTTTCTCCACATGTTTGCATCATTCTTGCATCGCTGTTGAGGTCGAGATGCGCTTGTGGTGGCTGCTTCCCCACACACTTTTCCTCCCTCCCACCATTCTAAATGTGCATTTTTCATGTTTGCATTTTTCTACTTGTGATTGATCCTTCCTTTGTTCTTCTTGTGCTTTCTTGCCATGACCCCCATAGGATTCCTAGTCCCTCCATTTAGGATGGGAGTAGGAGAGACATTAGGTGTTCAATCCAAGCATGCTAACATTAGGGTAGATGTTCCCCCTTTAAATCCTAACCTTAGGACCATATTGCATGACAACGTTAGGGCCGAGTTTCCCTTAGACCTTCCGTGCGTCTCTCTTCTTATCTCAAAACTATGCTAACTCATTTAATAAAGGTGATAAACGTTGCGCGCTACGAGCCTTAAGCTACATGGGGAATGATGAGTGAGGGGTCTCCTCTCGCTTATCTAGAGTGTTTAGTATACATCTCGTTTGGGGGCGATATACAACGCATTCGCCTCCATGTCATAGTCTTTAGTGCAACGTGAATCACAAACCAAATTAATTCACTTCACTAAAAAACACGAACAAAATTCAAACCTTTTTCCTTCGGGATTAATCGGAAACTTTTTTCAGAAAAGAGTGTTGTTAAGCTTCGGTTCTACCGCAAACAGGCTTAGTCCCTAACTGCTGGAACGGATGTTTAACTCTACTCGGTTAAAACACTTAATCAACCTGTGGTTTCGTGTTCGCCCGAACTACTATTGCTATGGTCTTTCATACCAGATGAAAGTACGTAGGCACAAGACGCGATGTCTTGGCGAGCAACCTTCCCCCTTCTCTCCCGTAGTTAGCCGAACTACGTTGACTCTGACTTTCCCATTGCACGAGGGAGTACGTAGGCACAGAGCGGAGATGCTCTTCCGAGTCTCTTTTCTTTTCTTTTTGTCCCGCAAGCCTGTAGCATAGATAGTTTAAACACACCCTTAGATAGACAACAAGCGTGGATCTCGTCGAGTACGACGGACGTGAGGGGTGTTAATACCTTCCCCTTGCGTAACCGACTCCCGAATCCAGGACTTGGTTGCGATGACCTTGTCTTTCCCTTTTTCGTTAGGTTTTTCCGATCGTTTCCTTTCCCTCTCTATGGGATAAATAACGAAAGGTGGCGACTCTTCTGTTTTCCGCCGGGTGTTTTTCGCAGTTGCGACAGCTGGCGACTCTGCTGGGGACTCTGGTTCCTTATGTGAGTCACTCCTAGCGCTTGTCTGTTGCGTCTTTGGGTGTTTACTTTTTGTGCATTTTTTTGCTTTATGTACATTATATGTTGTATATTATTGCATTGCATTTCTGTTGCTGCTGTGTTGTGGGTTGGGTTGTTCTATTGAGAGATAAGCCGGACATGGGCTTGAGTATACACATAGGATTAGAGTGGAGATTAGTGGGAGCTTGTGTGGCGTCTGGCTGCGCAATAGCTCGCGTGAAATTCACATTCAGACGAGGTTTTTCTTTGGAAATATTCTATCATGTGCATCTGGTGTAGTTGAGAGAATATTGACTTAGAAAGACTGTCGACTCTGGAGACCGTTCATTTGGGAAGTCAGCTAAGTGAGGCCGCTTCGTTAGACTATGATGCCAAACCGGAAACGATGAACGTATCATCGTTTCTCGAAATTCTGTGACGCTGACCACCCGCATAGGATGCCGTAACATTCAAGATTAGAACCCACATGTGAGAGGGATGGGTTTTGCAGGAAACCTGGCCTTCAACCAACCCTGGTTTTCTCATCAGTGCAGAATTTTGGTCCTGAGTGTTCTATCCAGTGTGTTATCTCAGTGTTCTGGTTAGAGCGGAGCTCTGGTTGAATTTAGTCAACGGCACAGCAACACATTTGAGCATTGGATACCTTGATCCCATGTGTGCATTTGCATATCATCCTGCATTTAACATTGCATGTTTATGTGTGTTAGAGGTTCTCGCTTTTCCCTTGATTCCGGTACTGGTCTTCTTCAGAGATGGAAGTTAGCAGAAAGAGGATTGTTGTGTACAAGTTTTCGGCACTTGAGTTGAGACCTTTATTTGGTCTGATTTCCATGGCTGAGCCTGGTGTTCTCGCTGCTTTCAGAGAACATTATGGTGGAATTCTGAAGTTTGTCCGTAAGCTTACGACTTATGAGCATGGAACTATTCATACCCTGTTGCAGTTTTATGATCCTCCTCTGAGATGCTTCACACTTTCGGACTACGTGTTGGTTCCGATTCTTATGAGCATGGAATTTGCTTACATCTTGGGTGTTCCAATTCTGAACAAAGTACCTTTCTTCGGCTCCGAAGAAGAACCTAATCACGAGAAGTTATCAGCCGCTCTTTATTTTAGCGCCTCTGACTTGGCAGATCATGTTGTTAGCAGAAACGGAGTCTCCAGACTTACTTTACCTTTCCTGTCGACAAAGCTCGAGAGTATGCTGACAAGGGTTGTTGGGTGGTTTTCAGTGCTATCTTGGCTCTGTGTGTCTATGGCATTGTGTTGTTTCCCAATGTACCTGACTTTGTGGATTTTGATGCTTTTCATATCTTCGCTTCCAAGAATCCCGTGCCTACTCTTCTGGGAGACTTGTATCATGAAGTGCATTACAAGAAGGAGAAAAGAAGAGGAAAGATGGTTTCATGTTGCGCATCGTTGTTGCATAAGTGGTTTGTTGATCACCTTCCTCGCTCAGGAGCTTTTGTGACTTCTGCGAACTCATCTGAATGGTCGAAGAGGCTTATGGGTTTAACAGAGAAGAATATCGTCTGGTTCAACCGAAACTTGCTGGGTCATGAGCTTATCTTCAGTTGTGGTAGCTTTCCTAATGTGCCCTTGATAGGGAGGAAAGGCGGTATCAACTATAATCCTTCTCTTGCTGTGAGACAATTTGGGTATGCTTTGAAAGGACCTCCGAAAGAAGAGGAAGTGTAGGAATCTTTGTATTTCACAGGTGTAGTTGATCCTTGTATCTCGGCTCGATTCGTGGACGCTTGGGGTAAGATTCACAAGAAGGGAAAGCTTTCTTTGGGCAAAGAAGATTGTAGAGCCTATGATCCATACTCGGATTGGATTCAAAAGAGGGTTGAAGAGGTATTGTTGTCGTTTCCTATTGAAACACCTTTATATCCCTTAGTCATCAAGCCGCCTACAACTGTTGATATCTTGAGATATACCAAGCTTTGGGCAGAGAAGTAAGAGTTGCGCAAAGAGAATGAAGAGTTGAAGCAGGAAATTAGTCAGCTGAAACATGACAAGGGTGAAGCTGTGTATTTGGCCAAGACAAATGCAGAATTGTTGACTAAGTTGAAGGAAGAACTTGTTAAGCAGATACAAGCACGAAAGCAAGTCGGTCTTGATCTGAAAAGCACTTGTGATGTTCTGAGAAGTAAGAAGGAGGATTTAGACAAAGCCTATTTGAAGATATCCAAATTCAATGAGCAATGGAATGCTACCTTGATTGCCAACAAGAGTAGAGAAGATCAACTTCGTGTTTAGGTTGATAAGCTGAAAGCGCAATTCAAGGATAAGGACAGAGAGGTATTGTTAGAAACGTTCCGCAGGAGCACGATCGAGCATAAATACCAAGAGACTTTGTCATCCCTTAAAGAGTTCAAGATTCGGGCAGAGGTGAAGAAACCCAGGCTTGAGGATGCCTTCAGCGAAGATGCTTGGGAGGATCATTGTCATTATCTCTAGGATGTGATACGCAAGAGGGATGTCCTTATCCGAGAGTTGATGGAGAGGCCAGACCATCCAGATACGAAGGAGATGCTTGAGGAGTCTCAGGAGTGGTGTACAAATCATGGCTACTAGGAGTTTTATCTTTTGTAGTTTCATTTGAGTTTGTATCTTGATCATCACCAGAGATGTCGGATGAGATCAATGCCTCTTTGTACGCGGATATTTCTCATTCTAGTTGTATTGTTTCAGCTTTACTTGATATATGAGAAGTTTATTGTGGTGTTCTTATCCATTTCTGTTGTTCTTGTTTATTGAAACCGGAATCAAGGGGAAGATCTCCCTATGCATACATAGACATGTTTACATTTTCCATCTTGCATTCTCATTTGCATTGCAGGTTGTTCTTGGTGGCCTTGTGTTCTTATCTCTGCTTGGTTTTCTTCAGTTCTGGATTGAGGAATTCAGCTTCCACGGGTACTCTACTCGAGGGAATCAGCAGAAGGTGATGGATCAGGTTCAGGAAGAATTGCAGGAGGTCAGGGCTCGTATGGCCCAATTCATGGAATTGATGCAGACTGTTGCCAGTGGACAGGAACAGCTGAAAACTCTCGTCCAGCCGTTGATAGCACGGGTTGATGAAGACGGTGTTTTTCACGAAGGGGTTGGTGTTGTTCATCCTCCGGTTGGTGGGTCTATTCCTCAAGGTATTCCTACTGTTGTTGTACCTCCGGGCAGAGGAGTTGCTGGTGAGAACGATAATATTACTAGTAATGGCAGTGTGTACATTGTGCACGGGGTTGCTGGGCCTCATTGGGAGGATAATCAGGATGATATATTTTCTGTGAAAGATCTGGAGGGCGGTTTGCCGACTGAAGCTGACCGAATGTTCAAACTGATTGAGGAGAAAATGAGATCATTGGAGAATCAGAACTCTTTGGGCTTGGATATGTCTGATCTTGGTTTGGTTCCTGGGGTCAGGATTCCCCCCAAATTTAAGGTGCCCGATTTTGATAAGTACAAAGGGACGACTTGTCCCAGAGTACACATTCGGGCTTATTTCAGAAAAATGTCTGCTTATTCCAGTGATGAAAAGCTGCTGATGCATTTCTTCCAGGATAGTATGGCAGGGGCTTCATTGGAATGGTACATGGGGCTTGAGAGAACCATATTCGTAGCTGGAAAGAATTGGCTGAAGCTTTTGTGCGTCACTATCAATATAATAGTGATCTGGCACCCAATCGGGTACAATTGCAGAGTTTGTCGCAGAAGAATTCTGAGAGTTTCAAAGAATACGCCCAGAGGTGGCGGGATCTGACTGCAAGGGTACAACCCCCTATGGTTGAAAGGGAGTTGATAGACTTGTTTATGGCTTCGCTACTAGGTGTGTATTTTGAGAAGATGATAGACTGCATGTCTGCAGGGTTTTCTGATTTGGTGATTGCCGGTGAGCAAATTGAAAGTGAGATCAAATCTGGTAAGATTTCCAATGGTGGTGGATCCTCTTCGGGAGGAATGAAGAAGCCGTATTCTGCAAACCCCAAGAGAAGGGAAGGGGATGCAAATGCTATCTTGCATAAAGGTAAGGGTAGAGCACAGTCTCGTCAGCATCATCAAGTTGCTACTGTAAATATCCTGGTCGCAGTTCCGCAACAAGGCAATGCTCTGCGACCTTATCCTGCTAGGCGCCGGATGCCAGATAGACAATTCACAAATCCTTCGATACCATATTCTCAGTTGTTACAACGGTTGTTGCAATTACAGTTAGTTCAGAAGAGGACTTTGGCTCCTCTCACAGGTATAGCGCCTCCTGGCTACGATGCAAACGCTCATTATGATTTTCACTCTGGCGCCCCAGGCCATGATATTTACCATTGTAAAGCTTTTAAGCATAAGGTCCAGGATTTGCTTGATTCTAAAGCTATTAACTTCACCAATGAAGGGCCCAATGTTACTCAGAACCCGATGCCAGATCATGGGGTGGAAAGATCTAATGCTGTTATTGAGGGTGAAAAGTTGAATCTGACAACTGATGTTGAAGATTGAAAAACTCCACTGGGTTTTGCGAAGGCTTGTTTGTTGAAGAAGAGAGTATTTCCTGGTTGTTCTGCTGACTGCTCAGAATGTTAAGTGCAGCCTGAGGGTTGTGATCTTTTGAAGAGGGGTATTCAGAGAATGATTGATGAGGGTTGTTTGCAGTTTGACAAAGTCGTGAAAGAAGATGTCGTGAAAGAGGTGAGTAATGATGGAAACGAAGTTGCTACTATTTCCATTCCATACCGGACTATCAATATTTCAGCGCCTGCTAGGCCAGCTCTGGTGACCATTACTTTACCTGGGCCCATGCCGTATGAGAGCACTAGAGCTATCCCATGGAACTATGAAGGAGAAGTGTTCTGTAACGGGCAGAAACAAGAATGGATAGAATCGACAAGCGGACGTTTGTCGGTTGAGAACATAGTTGGTGCCGGAGGTGTTACCAGAAGTGGTAGGGTCTTCTCTCCATCAGAGGTTGTTGCTGATAAGAACGACAGGGGTAAGCATAAGGCTGTGAGTGAAGAGAATGTTCAACCCCAAGCTGTTACTGACGATCTTTCAAGGGATACAGTGGAATTTATGAGGTTAATCCGGAAGAGTGACTATAAAATTGTGGATCACTTGAATCAAACTCCTTCAAAGATTTCTATCTTGTCGTTGTTGATGAGTTCGGAGGCGCGTCGCAATTCCCTACTGAAAGTTTTGAATGCAACGTACGTACCCCCGAAGATTTTTGTTAATCAGTTGGAGGGGGTCGTCGCTCATGTGAATGTCGGTAATGGTCTCGGCTTTACTAATTTAGATTTGACTCCTGTTGGAAGGAATTATAATCGTGCTCTGCACATATCGTTGGAGTGTAGAGGATCTCTGATGTCGCATGTCTTGGTTGATACGGGATCATCCCTCAATGTGCTTTCGAAGAAGGCATTGATGAAATTGGACATTCAGGGTTTGTTATGCACGCCTAGTGATCTGGTCGTGAGGGCTTTTGATGGATCGAAGAGATCAGTGTTTGGAGAAATCACGCTGCCTATTCAGATAGGGCCAGAGATCTTCAATGCAACTTTCTATATTATGGATATCCAGCCAACATACATCTGTTTGCTTGGCCGACCTTGGATACATGCTGCTGGGGCAGTTACCTCAACGTTGCATTAAAAGCTGAAATACATGGTAGAAGGGAAGATAGTTACCGTGTGCGGTGAAGAGGACATTATGGTCAGCCATTTGTCGTCCTTCAAGTATGTGGAAGTGGATGGTGAGATCCACGAGACGCTCTTCCAGGCCTTCGAAACAGTTCAGATTCAGAGGAAGTCTCCTGTAGAAGCGAAGGGTCCAGAGGTTTCGATGTCGTCGCTCAAGGAAGCCCGTGCTATCGTAGAATCCGGCTCGTCTCAGAAGTGGGGTCAAGTTCTCGATGTTCCTGTCAAGTAGGACAAGTTCGACCTGGGATACAAACCTCCCAGTTCTTCTCAGATTCTGAGATACAGGGGACATGTTCAGTTCACCAGCAGTGGTGTGATATTTGACAGGATTAATGTCGTTGAAGGCGATGAAGGTGACAGTGACTGCGACATGGATGCGTGGATTCGTCCATGTACTCCCGGCCAGAAGCTGTGCAACTGGATTGTTGAAGAAGTCATTCATGTTACTGCTGTAGAGTAATGTTCATTGTCTTGATTATGTTCAGTCATGTGTTCTGCCCAAGACGTAGTGACCCATTTGTGGGGATTCTTGTTATTTACAGTTTATCGTTAATAAAAGACGTTTCGCATTCAAATTTTGTGATCCCTGTTTTTCTTGTTTTTGTTTTCCATTTGTACTTAACAAAAAAATGGCAATGTGTTTTGTTTGTTGCATTGCATAATAAACATAACATCCTCATGCAGGTATTTTCTATCATATGCCATCGATTCAGGGTCGGCTATGACTTTGTATGACTTTGATAATCCCATTTATCAAGCTGAAGATGAGACTGACGAAGACTGTGAACTATCCAAAGAGTTAGCCAGGCTTCTCAAGCAGGAGGAAAGGGTTATTGTACCTCATCAGGAGGATATTGAGATTATCAATCTGGGTACCGAGGATAACAAGAAAGAGGTTAAAGTAGGGGCTGCATTGGAAGACAGTGTCAGGAGAAGATTGGTTGAAATGCTCCGAGAGTATAAGGATATCTTCGCTTGGTCTTACCAAGACATGCCTGGGTTGGATACAAATATTGTGGTACACCGACTACCTCTCAGAGAAGAATGCTTGCCAGTCAAGCAGAAGTTGAGACGAACAAGGCCTGACATGGCAGTCAAGATCAAAGAAGAAGTTCAGAAGCAGCTGAATGTTGGGTTTCTTGCTGTCACGAATTACCTTCCGTGGGTTGCTAATATTGTTCCTGTACCTAAGAAGGATGGAAAGGTCAGGATGTCCGTTGATTATCGAGATCTGAATAAAGAGAGCCCGAAAGACGATTTCCCGCTCCCTCATATCGATGTGTTGGTTGATAACACCGCTCAGTATTCTGTGTTTTCGTTCATGGATGACTTCTCTGAGTACAACCAAATCAAGATGGCCCTAGAGGACATGGAGAAAACTACTTTCATCACACCGTGGGGGACTTTTTTCTATAAGGTGATGCCCTTTGGATTGAAAAATGCAGGGGCAACTTATCAGCGGGTGATGGTCACTTTGTTTCATGATATGATTCATCATGAGGTGGAAGTCTATGTTGATGACATGATAGAAAAGTCGCATACGGAGGAGGGACATCTGGTTGATCTTCTGAAATTGTTTGAAAGGCTGAGGAAGTTCAAGCTGAGGCTGAATCCTAACAAGTGCACCTTCGGGGTGAGATCTGGAAAGTTACTGGGTTTTATTGTCAGTGAAAAGGGTACTAAGGTAGATCCTACCAAAATAAAAGCTATATAAGAAATGCCTGAGCCGAGAAGGGAAAAAGAGGTTCGTGGTTTCTTGGGGAGATTAAACTACATTGCAAGGTTTATATCTCATCTCACAGCCACTTGTGAACCAATATTCAAATTGCTGAGAAAAGATCAAACGGACAGGTGGAATGAAAATTGTCATAAGGAATTTGAAAGAATAAAAGAGTATCTGCAGGAACCTCCAATACTCGTGCCTCCAGTTGCAGGGAAACCACTGATCATATACCTCATGGTTCTTGAGAATTCAATGGGATGTGTGCTCGGTCAACAGGACGAGTCAGGTAGAAAAGAGCATGCCATCTACTACCTGAGTAAGAAATTCACCGACTGTGAGTCGAGGTACTCGATGTTGGAAAAAACATGTTGTGCACTCGCTTGGGCCGCAAAGCGTTTGAGACAATACATGTTAAACCACAAAACCCTATTGGTTTCGAAGATGGATCCAATCAAATATGTCTTTGAAAAACAAGCACTCTCCAGAAGGATTTCCCGTTGGCAAATGGTGTTAACAGAGTATGATATTCAGTACGTTTCCCAAAAAGCCATTAAGGGAAGCATCCTGTCAGAATATCTAATGGAACAGTCGATTGAGGATTATCAGCTAATGAAGTTTGACTTCCCAGATGAAGGCGTCATGTTTTTGAGAATGAAAGACTGTGATGAGCCTTTACCTGACGAGGGTCCTGAGAGGGGATCTCAGTGGAAATTGGTTTTCGACGGAGCGGTTAATTCATATGGTAGTGGAATCGGCGCGATCATTACTACTCCTCACGGTTCTCACATACCGTTCACCGCCCGGTTGACATTCGCTTGCACCAATAATGAAGTCGAGTATGAAGCTTGCATTATGGGTTTAGAAGAGGTCGTTGATATGAGGATTAAGAATCTGGATGTATATGGTGACTCATCGTTAGTCGTTAACCAAATCAAAGGAGAATGGGAAAATCGTCAGGCCAACCTAGTGCCTTATAGAGATTATGCAAGGAGACTGCTGCCTTTCTTTGACAGAGTTGATTTACATCATATGCCGAGGGCTGAAAATCAGACGGCGGATGCCTTAGCCACGCTCGCTTCGATGTACAAAGTGAATTTCTAGAATGAAACTCCTGCTATCACCATCATGCGTCTTGATAGACCTGCTTTTGTATTTGCCATTGAGAAAGCATCCGATGGAAAGCCTTGGTATTTTGATATCAAGCATTTTCTCAAGACTCAGGAGTACCCATCTGGGGCATCCAGTAAAGATAAAAAGACTCTGAGGAGGTTAGCCGGTAACTTTTATCTGAACAAGGACAATGTGCTCTACAGGAGAAATTTTGACCTGGTCTTGCTGCATTGTGTTGATGAGCTTGAAGCAAACCTATTGATGGAGGAAGTCCACGAAGGTTCTTTTGGCACTCATGCCGGTGGATATGCAATGGCTAGAAAATTATTGAGAGCTGGGTATTATTGGATGACTATGGAATCCGATTGCTTCAAATACGCCAGAAAGTGCCATAAATGCCAGATTTATGCCGATAGGGTGCATGTGCCACCAGCTCCTCTGAATGTGTTGACATCTCCTTGGCCTTTCGCCATGTGGGGAATTGATGTGATCGGAAATATTGAGCCGACTGCTTCTAATGGACATCGCTTCATTCTGGTCGCGATTGATTACTTTACGAAGTGGGTAGAAGCAGCGTCCTCCACTAATGTCACGAAACAGGTGGTCGTCCGATTCATAAAGAAGGACATCATTTGTTGTTATGGTATTCCTGAGAGAATCATTACTGATAATGGTTCAAATTTGAATAACAAAATGATGAAGGAACTGTGTCAGAGTTTCAAGATCGAACATCACAATTCTTCTCCATATCGTCTGAAGATGAATGGTGCTGTTGAGGCAGCTAATAAGAATATCAAGAAGATTGTGCAGAAAATGGTTGTAACCTACAAGGACTGGCATGAGATGTTGCCTTTTGGTCTTCACAGTTATCGTACTTCGGTGCGTACATCAACCGGGGCAACTCCTTTCTCACTGGTGTATGGTACGGAGGCGGTCCTGCCATTAGAGGTTGAGATTCCTTCTTTAAGGGTTTTATCGGATGTGAAGCTTGACGAAGCTGAATGGGTGCGAACCAGGTTGAATTAGCAGAGCTTGATTGATGAAAAGAGGTTGGCGGCCATTGCGCATGGCTGGTTGTACCAGAGTAGGATGAAGAAAGCCTTTGATAAGAAAGTGCGTCCTCGGTGCTTTCAGACAGGTGATTTGGTGTTGAAAAGGATCCTTCCTCCTCAGACAGATCACAGGGGAAAATGGACTCCTAATTATGAAGGTCCGTATGTGGTAAGAAAGGTTTTCTCTGGCGGAGCCTTATTGCTATCCACCATGGATGGTGAAGATTTTTCGTTCCCTGTGAACGCGGACGTGGTTAAAAAACACTTTGCTTAAAAGAGACCCGCTGGACACAAAAAGAAAGGTCCAGGTAAAAATGGGGCATCCCGGCGAACGATAAAAAGAAAAGGTTCGGGCAAAAATTAGGGATAAAATGAAAAGATGTGAACCCGCAAAGTTGAAAACCTGAAAAGGCAACTTTGGCAAAAATGGGTATCCCGGTGGATCGAAAACCCGAAAGGGCGATCCAGGCAAAAGTTAGGGATTTAAAAAGCAAATGATCACGGTCCGAGTTCGATCTGTAAGCTTGTGAGAAGTTATCCCGAAGGAAAGGAATCAGTTCAGTCAGTCTTGTAAGAAGGCGAAACATGGGGAACATCAAATACATACATGTCATAGCCGAATCGACAAATGGTGGTTGTCTGTTTCCACATTGTCGACATTTCTATTGTATTTGTGTCTTGTTTTTAAGCAATTACCTCTTTTCAGGAATTGTGTCTGAATTGTAATTCACCTATTTACAAGCCTTTCATCAATAAAGTATTCACTTCAGTCAAAGAGCTTTCTTTTTCTTGTCCATTTTACTGTTTTGTTTGTGAAATGTCTGTTATTCCGGTAAACATTGCAGGTAAAAGCAAGAGGCGGTACAGAGCATAACGAAAGCGCTGACTTTGCTTGAGCGGCAAGTGTCATGGATGGTAACTGAGGTAACCATTTCACATGTAGAACATTTTGGTGTTTTTCTTTGTTGCAGGTTAACAGGGTTATCACAACCAGGTGAGATTCCCTTGTCCTCAGCAGTGCAAGTCACAACAAGTAGTAGTTGTTGTCAGCGGGGTATTCTCAGCGGATTAAGTGTGATACTTCCGACAGAATGGACTTGTTCCTCGCAGGTAAATGCAATCAGGCATAAGCAACAAAGAGGTATGCTTCCCTAGCAGAGATTTTGCTTCCCCAGTGAAGTGGTTATCTTCTCTCCGGCAGAGTCGTTTCCTCTCCCGGGAAGAGTTTGATTATCAAGTTTGAAATGTTATATCTCCAGCAGAACAAAGCTTTGTCTTCGTGAGAAAGTGAGTCCCTGGCAGGGTAGAGTTTGTTCTCAGCAAGGCAGGATAGAAGTGTTTCCCTCGGCAGCAGTTTGGTTTGTAAACCAGTTTTCTTCTTTAGCGGAGGCAACGTCGGTGATGCCCTTTCCCCACGAAGTCAGTTCAGGATTTTCTCCAGTAGAGTGCAGTGCTGATTCTCTCGACAGAGTAAGTAAGGGAATAGGAGTCTGGGATTTCCCCAGTAGATTTAAGTTCCCCGTAGAGTAGGAGTATCTGATATTCCTCGGCAAGACAGGTTGATGTTTGATGTAATTCCAAGCAGAGTGGATCTTCTCCCGAGCAGGATAGAGTTCTTTGGGAAATGCCATTCACGGTTGGTTTCTTGAGCAGGATAAAGTCAATCTCCGGTGGTCGATTTTTTTCCCCCGCAAAGATGGTTTCTTCATCAGAAGAGATTTGGTTTAAGCATCGAACTGCTTGTGTCCCCACAGAGTTGTTCAAGTCCCCAGAAGATTTGATCCCCAACGGTGTGGATTTCTCTTCCCGGCTTTGGTTTGTTCTCTCTCCCCGGCGGAGTGGGTATCTTTTCTCCCTAGCATTTATTTTGCTAGGTTGGTTCTTTTGCTTTTGCATTTTTGCAATAGCATCTCCATTTCGTATGGAGCATTACGCCATTTTCAAACATACGCATCTGAAGCATAAGCCAGGTTTGGTGTTTTGGGACCGGATATTATCTTCTCAGCAGAGATTTTTTTTGAATCAAGGGGCTTTTGTGTTATCCGCATTAGGATAGATTTTTGGGTGGTTATTTTATCAGATTTCTTCCCAGCTGAGTTTGGGTGAATGTTTTCGCTTTTCTCAGGTGAATCTCTTGCGAGTGTTGCCTTCCCTGGTCAAGCTTGTGGTTCTTTCCCAGCAGAGTTGTTCCGACTTTTGGTTAGTCATCATGGTTTTATTTCAACTTTTGGTTGATGACCCAGTGGCGTTTGGATGTTATTCCAACTTTTGGTGGTTATTCTTTACTTCTCTCAGCAGAGTCGAGGATTCCAACTCTTGGTTGGCACCCCTCAGTGTAGTTCAGATGGTTGTATTTGGTTCCAACTTTTGGTTGGTCACCTTGGTTGTTTCCAACTGTTGGTTGGTAATTTCTGATTTCCCCGAGCGGATTCTCTATCCCAACTTTTGGTTGGCAATCGTTGTTGTTCTAACTCTTGGTTAGTAGCGGTTGTTCTAACTCTTGGTTAGTAGCTGTTGTTCTAACTCTTGGTTAGTGGCCTTTTATTTTAACTCTTGGTTGACAATTTGGGATGATCATCTCAACTTTTGGTTGGTAGTCTCCTGTGATGGAGTCATCTTCGTTTAGCGTCCCCTAGCTATCCTAACTCTTGGTTAGTAGCTTTTGGTCGATGAGGATCTTTCTCCGGCAATCCTAACTCTTGGTTAGCAGTTTGTGTTCCGACCTTTGGTCAATGGCGCCATGGTGATTCTAACTATTGGTTAGTACCTTTGTTTCCCAACTTTTGGTTGGATGTTTCCCCTGCTGTTGTCCCAACTTTTGGTTGGTATTCCTCTATTTCCCCAGTAGGGTCGGTCTGGGATGTCTATTGTTGTTCCAACTTTTGGTTGGTATTCTCCCTTTTTCCTCAACGGAGTCGTTATCTCAACTTTTGGTTGATGGGGAGATTTGGCGTTTTCCAACTTTTGGTTGGTGGTTATGGTTTCTCTGGTAGGGTCAGTCGTGGACGTCGGTTCGTTTTCCAACTCTTGGTTGGTAATCTTTGATTCCCCAGTGAGGTCGCCATATCCGGTTTGGTCAATTTGTTGATGTTCTTCCAACTCTTGGTTGGTAACCTTTGGTTCTCTGGTTGTTGATTCTGACTTTTGGTCAGTATGCCTCCTTAGCGAAGTCGTCTCGCCATGTAAATTGCGGTTAGTATGGGTTCCGACTCTTGGTTGGTAGGGGTAGTTTTATCCTCAGGGAGTAACCCTCATCCCATCTTTTGGATGGTGTTGCTAGATTGTTGTCCGGTGATGGATGTTGACTCCCCAGCGAAGTCGTCTCGCCGTGGAAGTTTCGGTTAGTGATGTGGTGATCCCAACTCTTGGTTGGTAGTGTTTGGTCCTTTATCCCATCTCTTGGATGGTATCCTTTTATTACTATCTTTTGGTAGATGCTTGTTCTCCACAGAGTCGTCTGATTAGTCTACTCTTTCCCCGGTGAAGCCGCCATAAAGCTGTTTGGTTACTCATTTGTTCCTCAGCAAGGTTTGTTCCAACTCTTGGTTGGTATTCCGAGTTCACTATCCCGATTGTTGGTTGGTATTTTTATGGGAGTGTTCCAACTTTTGGTTGGTATTTGTTGGCAGTTTCGTCCCAACTCTTGGTTGGTATCTTTGGTTGTTCCCCAACTTTTGATGGGTATCCGTTGGCCTTTGGTTGTCCGACTCTGGTTTGGTATCCTCCGGGCGCTTCCTCGACTTTTGGTTGACATCTTTTGGATGAATTTCAGATTATATTGGATTGTTATCCCCAGCGCGTCGTTTTCCGACTCTTGGTTGGTAGTCGCTGTTTTTCATTCCCGCAGGGTGCAAATTTCCAGGTTCTTTTGTATTCAATCACCTTATACCTTGAATGTTTGAAAGAAGATGCTTTTCTTCCCTTCAGGTCCAAGTCGAGTGAATAGGGGCAGCTGTAGCACCCCAAAATTTGTCTTTTGTTTTAACCGTACCTGGATTTTGTTTTTTTTCGCATTTAGCATTTTGCATTGCATAGCATTCGTTCTCGAGGCATGGGATCAAGGCTTTCCTATGACTCAAGTTCATTTCGGAGCAAAAGACTGAATAGCAAACAGCGAGCATCAGAAGATCGGGCATTTATTTTGTCCAGCGGTCAGGCGACCGATTTTTATTTTGCAGGTTAATTTCATATCAGAAAGCAGCACTCAGGCTCATAACAATCATTTTCGCGATGATAATGTTCAAAAATGAGGTTCAACAGCTACACAGGCTCCAGACAGTTGAAACAGGGCAAATGGACAGATTTCCCACCAAAAGGCGCCAAATTCAAATTTTTGAAGGTGTTAATCGGTTAACACATATGGTTAACCGATTAACCATTGGAGAATTAGCCCAGATTTGGAATTTTAACATTGTTAACCGGTTAACGTATATGGTTAACCAGTTAACCATAGCAGATTTTTCCATGTACGTGATTTTGCAAGCCATTGCACTTGGGGTCCACTTTTGATCACTTTGGAATTCAAATTTTCACTTGGGAAGGATCTAGAACATCTTTAAATTTCAGATTTCCCTCCAAAATCCCATTCCACATTCCAAGCCTTGATTTCCAATCCAAATTCCAATCCTTGCTTTGGATCCCAAACCTAAGTCATATTTAAGTGATCCACTCCAAACCTCACCATCCAATTTTCATTTCTCACATTCATTTTTCAGAATCGATCAGAATTCTCTCTCAAATTCTCTCAACTTCTCCATTTCCAAAACTCACTAAAAGCTCTTTTTTATCGGAATTCTTGATTCTTCATTAGAATCAATGGATTCTTGAGCATAATCCTCCATTTACCATCACCATTGAATCAATTTTCATCTTCAATTTTCGTGCAAGCTTGGATCTGAATCTGGGGTTGGATCTAGAAGTGATTATTTGAAGCTTTTTGACTCAAATTTGGTGGATCTTCATTCATACAACAATAATTATTGTGGATCTTGAAGTTTTCCGGATTTCTAGCATTTGATCTGCTCAAATTCAGTTGATCAACACTCACCAAAGCAAATCTCCGCTTCGAAGGTTGGAATTCTCGATCCGATTTAATTTTTAAGCTCATCATGTTAATCTTTATATTCGATTGAATTTTGTTGATTTTGATCCGTTCAATTTGTGATGTTGTTATATAATTATGTATCCATGATGTTGGATCTATGTTTTCTGTTGTCAATTTCGTGCTTAATTGATGAGTTGATCTTTTGGAACTTTGGATAAGATGTTTCTGTGCTGGAAGTGATTTTCTGCTGCTGTTTTTAGCTTCTGGTGCAGTGTTAATCGGTTAACCTATATGGATAACCGATTAACCAATTCAAATTTTCAAAAAAATTTAAAACATTAATAGTGTTAATCGATTAACGCATAGGGTTAAACGATTAACCTGTTCAAAACTTCAGTTTTTCTTCAAACTTTTAAGGTGTTAACCGATTAACAGTATGTGCTAACCGATTAACAGTATGTGTTAACCGATTAACACTGTACCAGAATGCCATATTTGTTGTTTTGCTTGCATGGTTGCATATCGATTTGATTTAAATCATCATAAATCTGTGTGGTGCATTAGAATTGAATTGTTTTAGATATTTGTCACTGTTTGTGGTTGATTAATCATGATGTTGTTGACTTGTATGATCATTTTCCAAGTGTTTGCATGCTTGAGTATGTGGTTCGAATTGATCGTTCGTTTGCATGTTCATTTGTTTTCATCTCTTATTTTCTCCACATGTTTGCATCATTCTTGCATCGCTGTTGAGGTCGAGATGCGCTTGTGGTGGCTGCTACCCCGCACACTTTTCCTCCCTCCCACCATTCTAAATGTGCGTTTTTCATGTTTGCATTTTTCTACTTGTGATTGATCCTTCATTTATTCTTCTTGTGCTTTCTTTCCATGACCCACATAGGATTCCTAGTCCCTCCGTTTAGGATGGGAGTAGGAGAGACATTAGGTGTTCAATCCAAGCATGCTAACATTAGGGTAGATGTTCCCCCTTTTAATCCTAACCTTAGGACCACATTGCATGAAAATATTAGGGCCGAGTTTCCCTTAGACCTTCTGTGCGTCTCTCTTCTTATCTCAAAACTATGCTAACTCATTTAATAAAGGCGATAAACGTTGCGCACTACGAGCCTTAAGCTACATGGGGAATGATGAGTGAGGGGTCTCCTCTCGCTTATCTAGAGTGTTTAGTATACGTCCCGTTTGGGGGCGATATACGACGCATTCGCCTCCATGTCATAGTCTTTAGTGCAACGTGAATCACAAACTGAATTAATTCACTTCACTAAAAAACACGAACAAAATTCAAACCTTTTTCCTTCGGGATTAATCGGAAACTTTTTTCAGAAAAGAGTGTTGTTAAGCTTCGGTTCTACCGCAAACAGGCTTAGTCCCTAACTGCTGGAACGGATGTTTAACTCTACTCGGTTAAAACACTTAATCAACCTGTGGTTTCGTGTTCGCCCGAACTACGTTTGCTCTGATATTTCATACCAGATGAAAGTACGTAGGCACAAGATGCGATGTCTTGGCGAGCAACCTCCCCCCTTCTCTCCCGTAGTTAGCCGAACTATGTTGACTCTGATTTTCCCATTGCACGGGGGAGTACGTAGGCACAGAGCGGCGATGCTCTGTCGAGTCTCTTTTCTTTTCTTTTTGTCCTGCAAGCCTCTAGTGTAGATAGTTTAAACACACTCTTAGATAGACAACAAGCATGGATTCCGTCGAGTACGACGGACGTGAGGGGTGCTAATACCTTCCCCTTGTGTAACCGACTCCCGAATCCAGGACTTGGTTGCGATGACCTTGTCTTTCCATTTTTCGTTAGGTTTTTCCGATCGTTTCCTTTCCCGCTCTGTGGGATAAATAACGAAAGGTGACGACTCTTCTGTTTTCCGCCGGGTGTTTTTCGCAGTTGTGTCACATAGCTCATCATAATAATTATCATCACCATCATATACACATCACATAGAATTCACAGTCATACTCATGTTAATTCATCATATTATCACATATTAATCACATAGAATTCATAATTATACTCATGGTAATCATCATATTATCGCATATTAATCACATGGAATTCCCATTTATACTCATGCTAATTCATCACAAAAATCACAGAATCAAACATCAAGGCATCGCTGCATGCAATCAACATTCGCGAAACTCTGCTACATTCTCTAGCATGTTCTCTAGGCGAGTCTGGGGCGAGTTTCTTCGCTAGGCGAGTCTGGGAACAACATTGTTCGATGTGCAAAGCATTCTTCACTAGGTGGACAGTGCGATGACAGCAAATTATGCTACGCACCAGAACTTAATTCAACCTAAAAGTCCACACGATTCACTTCCTCAATTCCCCCAAAACATCCCTAAATCATCCATAAAGTCTTACGGCGATAAAGGCACAAAACCTATGGTTCATTAGGCCAATCCCGTATCATACTCACGCCCTAAATCATAAATTCCTTACAATTACCCTGCAGGCATCGGAGTTACTCACTATCTAATATTCTTATCCCTTCAACGTTAGCCAAATAACAAATCATGGTTTTGGCCACGAAGGCCTAACTTTCCCTTTTCCCCAATGAATTCTACGGTTAGATTCACAATAATAGATTTAGGCCACAAAGGCCAAAGATCACTAATTCTCATATCCACCCTCAAAACCCTTAAACCTTAAATCAACCTTAAATACATTGAAGTTACATATGGAAAATCATGAAGGTAATACTCCCCATACCTTAATTGTCGATCAAGGTCTTCTCAAATATTTCAGGAAACCTTTCGAAGCTCTTGCCTCCAATCTTCCTCCTCATAGCTCTGACCTCAATTCTTTTCACAGTCTAACAAATGAATCCTAATCTCTTCACACTTTCCTTTTTGTTAAACCTAGTCTTGGGCCTCACAATTGGGCTTTTCCCAACTTACCCTCACTAACTCCTCTTAAATATCCAATTTTCCCTTAGTCAACTTGTATTTATTTTGATTAATAATAATAATATTAATATATTCATATTATATACTATTATTCAAAATAAATAACCCAAATTCCATTAATTTCCAATATTCCACAAAACCACCGAAAATCATCGAAATGCGAATATTCTTATTTAAATCAATTAAATAAATATTCCAATTAAATTTAGGGTGTTACAAATCTCCCCCACTTAAAGAATTTTCGCCCTCAAAAATTACCTCAAGGAAACAGAGTCGGGTACGACTTCCTCATCTGATCCTCACGCTCCCAAGTCCAACTTTCTCCAGCTGGTCCTCCCAAAACTACCTTTACCAAGGCAATCTCTTTGCTTCGCAGTTGCTTCACTTCTCGTTCATCAATCCAAACAGGAAATGCCTCAACAGTCAGATCATCTCTTATTTGTACATCATCCATCTGAATCACATGCGACAGATCTAGAATGTACTTTCTCAACTGAAACACATCATGTAAATTCGCAAGCGACGGTGGTAAAGCAATCCGATATGCTACTTCCCCCACCCTCTTCGAAATATGATACGGACCAACAAAACGCGATGTGAGTTTTCGAGACTTCAAAGCTCAGCCAACACCAGTTACCGATATAACTCTCAAAAACACTCGACCTCCCTCTTGTAATTTAAGTGATTTCCTCCTCTTATCATGGTAACTTTTCTGACAACTCTGCGACGCTTTCATCTTTTCTTGGATCATCTTGATCTTTTCAGTCGTCTCTTGCATAATCTCAGGTCTGAGTACAACACTCTCGCCTGAGTCATACCAAAACAAAGGAGTCATACACCTCCTACCATACAAAGCCTCATATGGTGCCATTCCGATACAAGAATGATAACTATTGTTGTAGGTAAACTCAATCAACGACAAATGACTATCCCATGATCCACCTTGATCCAACACACAAGCTCTCAGCAAAACCTCTAAAGACTGGATAGTTCTCTCTGTCTGTCCATCCGTCTGCGGATGATAGGTAGAACTCAATCTCAACGTGGCACCCAAAGCATCTGCAAACTCTCCCAAAACCTCAAGGAATATCTCAAATATTTATCAGACACAATACTCGACGGTACCTCATGCAACTTCACAACTTCCTCAATATACATCTCAGCTAGCTTCAGCATAGAATGATTAATCCTCATTGGTAAGAAATGAGCTGATCTAGTCAATCTATCCATAATTACCCAAATCAAATCATATCCCTCTCACAGTCTTTGGAAAACCCGACACAAAATCCATGGAAATACTATCCCATTTCCACTCTGGAATATTCAGCAGTTGCATCAGACCCAACGGTCTCCATTGTCCAATCTTCGACTCTTGACAAGTTTAACCAGTATACACAAACTCAACCATTTCTTTCTTCATCCCTGGCCATCAAAACAATTTCCTCAAATCCGGGTACCTCTTCATAGCACTGGTATGGATACTCAATCTACTTCGATGTCCTTCCTCAGGAATACTCTTTTTCAACTTAACAATATCTGGAACACAAACTCTATCACGACATCTTATGATACCATTTTCATTAATCCGAAAATCATCTCTTCTACTTTGATTCCTCAATTTCATCCGATCTACCAACTCAAATCAGATTTATGACCTTCTCGAATCTCATCAAGAATACCACTAGTAAGCTTCAACATACCAAGCTTAACTCCATAAGAAGTCTCTTCACAAACCAAACTCATATCACGAAATTGCTCAATCAGTTCTAACTCTTTTACCATCATCATCGGTATATGTGAAGATTTCCTACTCAATGCATCAGCTACCACGCTTTCTTTATCCGAATGGTAATTCAAACCAAAATCATAATCCTTCAGAAGTCCCAATCATCTCTTCTGCTTTGCATTCAATTCTTTCTGATCAAAGAAATACTTCAAACTCTTATGATCTTTAAACACCTCAAATCTCGAACCAAACAAATAATGCATCCAAAGCTTCGACACAAACACAACAACAACCAACTATAAATCATGCGTTAGATAATCCCTCTTATGCACTTTAAGTTTTCCTTGAAGCATAAGCTAAAACTTGTTGATATTGTATTAACACACCTCCCCATCCCAGCAACGAAGTATCACAATATACAACAAATGGTTCTGTCGGATTCGGCAAAATCAAAACATGAGCTGATGTCAGCCTCTTCAAAAGCTATTGAAACTTTATTCACACTTTGCATCCAAAACAAAAGCTTGAACCTTCCTAGTCCATTGCGTCAATGGCAAAGATAACTTGGAAAAATCCTTCAATGAATTTTCGATAATAATCTGTCAGCCCAAGAATACTTCTAATCTCAAAAACAGGTTTTGGAACTTCCCATTGTGATACAGCTTCAACCTTCGACATATCAACCACAATAACCCTACTCGAGATCACATGACTAAGGAACTCACTTCCTTCAACCAAAACTCACACTTTGACAGTTTTTCATACAACTGCTTCTTTTTCAATGCTGATAATAATTTTCAGATGCTCAACATGATCTTCTTTACTCTTTGAATATAACAAAATATCATCAATAAACACAACCACAAACTTGTCCAAATAAGGATAGAAAATGATGTTCATATACTCCATAAATACACATGGTGCATTAGTCACACTAATTGGCATCATGAAATACTCACAATGTCCATACCTTATTTTAAAAGCAGTCTCTTGAATATCTTCAGCCATCACACGAATCTGATGATACCCAGATCTCAAATCTATCTTACTGAACACACTTGCAACAACCAACTAATCCATCAAATCATCAATCCTTGGAAGTGGATACTTATTCTTGATAGTCACCTTGTTCAATTGTCTATAATCCACACACAGCCTCACAGAACCTTCTTTCTTCTTAACTAACAAAATTGGTGCACCCCATAGTGACACACTCGAACAAATGAATCTTTTCTCAAGAAAATCTTCAAGTTGACTCTTCAACTCTTTCAATCCCAATGCAGACATACGATATGGAGCCGTCGATATCGTACTAGTTCTAGGAACTAAGTCGATCACAAACTCCACTTCACGTTCCGGCGGTAAATCACTTATCTCATCAGGAAAAACCTTCGGACAATCACAAATAATTGGCACACCACCAACTTCTCCACTTTATTAACACTCAAGTTTCCATCAAAATAAACATTTCAGCATCATCATGTACTGACTCACCAACACAATCTGTAAGCACTTAGCTTAACTCAAAACAATTCACTGCACACGCCATCTAAGCTTGCAAGACACGTCTATCCCATCCAACATGACTCCATCTACTATCAACAAGAGATTAAGGGTGATCAGTTCCTCAATTTGCCAATAGACAGCCGGAAATCATGATGGGCATAAACCATCTTTACCAAACCATAAGAGCGTTCAACAACACACTGAGCCGCCACTCTACACTTGCAGCATCCTAGAGAAACACAAGCTTCTCCCCCACTTGTTTCATTCTCACTTCTGCAGACAAAGGTTAGAAAACAAACGTGTACCGACAGTGTTTTCACACACATGTCGCATACAAGGGAACAAATAACGTTATACAACTTGGCCTGACGGACCGACCTGCTCTGATACCACTAATGTAATACCCTTTTCTACCCCACAATTAAAAGGCACATTTATTCAAAGTCATCAGAGTAAAATGTTAAAATCAACAATAAATCACCTCAAAGGGTGTACATTTCTCAAAGCTCAAAAGAAGTCAATGCTCCGT
The DNA here is from genome assembly GCA_963859935.3 of Lathyrus sativus. NCBI lineage: Eukaryota > Viridiplantae > Streptophyta > Magnoliopsida > Fabales > Fabaceae > Lathyrus > Lathyrus sativus. The sequence goes on from OZ012740.1 coordinate 424,199,445, forward strand.
GTATAACGGGTTTTCCCAAAAGATATCAAAATTTGCTCAAAGGTAGCGGAACTCACAAGGCATATTCCAAAGTTTTCCTTATACGGAAAGGTAATCAAAATAACTCAATAAAACATAGCTCGACTCAAAGACCCAAACCCGATGTTACACTATCATAGTAAGACCCACTAAGTTGACCAAAGGCCAACAACTCAAACTTCAAAAGTCCTCATCGGCATCCATGGCTAAACCTGGTCATCTGCACGTTACCCACATGGAGGTAACATTCAAACAGGCAGGGTGAGTAAAATGATTCATAATAATTAATGTATGAAAATCAACATATAAAATAGCGTCATAGTCATATTCAACACCATCATATTCATCAATAGGCTTCCAAGGCCACAACATCATAAATTATTCCAAATCACTCATAAATGCAAAAGCAACAAGACTCAATGCATGTGGTACCAATCATCACAGCGTGATGGACATTGGGCCATCAATCCTCTATAGATCCCCATCAATAGGATCGATTCTACTAAAGAACCGGAGCACATCAAAACACTTCACATCCGCACAATGGGATTGAAGCCAAAGTAATCGAGGTCCTGAACCAAAGTCCGGATGCACATGAATTCATGATGCACACATCACAAATCATCCTCATAATAACATCATAGGTGCATCACCATTCATCATAATCATCATCATCAAAATCATATCAGCATAGCTCATCATAATAATCACCATCATACACCATGTCATCATAGCTCATCATAATAATCATCATCATACATCATGTCATCATAGCTCATCAAAATCATCATCATCATCAAAATCATCATCGTCATCAAAATCATCATCATCATCATATACACATCATATAGAATTGGCAGTCATACTCATGTTAATTCATCATATTATCACATATTAATCACATAAAATTCATAATTATACTCATGGTAATCATCATATTATCGCATATTAATCACATGGAATTCTCATTTATACTCATGCTAATTCATCACAGAAATCACATAATCAAACATCAAGGCATCACTGCATGCAATCAACATTCGCGAAACTCTACTACGTTCGCTGGCATGTTTGCTAGGCGAGTCTGAGGCGAGTTTCTTCGATGTGCGAAGGATTCTTCGCTAGGCGAGTCTGGGAACAACATTGTTCGCTGTGTGAAGAATTCTTCGCTAGGCGGACAATGCGATGGCAGCAAATTCTGCTACGCACCAGAACTTAATTCAACCCAAAAGTCCACATGATTCATTTCCCCAATGCCCCCAAAACATCCCTAAGTCATCCCTAAAGTCTTACGGCGATAAAGGCACAAAACCTACGGTTCATTAGGCCAATATCGTATCATATTCACGCCCTAAATTCCAAATTCCTTACAATTACCCTGCAGGCATCAGAGTTACTCACTATCTAATATTCTTATCCCTTCAGGGTTAGCCAAATAAAAAATTATGGTTTTGGCCACGAAGGCCTAACTTTCCCTTTTCTCCAATGAATTCTACGGTTAGATTCACAATAATAGATTTAGGCCACAAAGGCCAAAGATCACTAATTCTCATATCCACCCCCAAAATCTTTAAACCTTAAATCGACCTTAAATACATTGAAAGTTACACATGGAAAATCATGAAGGTAATACTCTCCATACCTTAATTGTCGATCAAGGTATTCTCAAATATTTCAAGGAACCTTTCGAAGCTCTTGCCTCCAATCTTCCTCCTCAGAGATCTGGCCTCAATTCTTTTCACGGTCTAACAAATGATTCCTAATCTCTTCACAACTTCCTTTTTGTTAAACCTAGTCTTAGGCCTCACAATTGGGTTTTTCCCAACTTACCCTCACTAACTCCTCTTAAATATCCAATTTGCCCTTAGTCAAATTGTATTTATTTTAATTAATAATAATATTAATATATTCATATTATATACTATTATTCAAAATAAATAACACAAATTCCATTAATATCCAATATTCCACAAAACCACGAAAATCACCGAAATGTGAATATTCTTATTTAAATCAGTTAAATAAATATTCCAATTAAATTTGGGGTGTTACATTCATGACATATATCCATTGGGCTTTGATGATAACAAAGTACAAAAAAGAACAATGGTATGTGTGTTCTAAGTGTGGATGTTCTAAAGCTTAAAGAAGAATATATTCAAAATCTGATATAAGGATGCACTTGAGAGAAGCTAAGTTATTGGCTTCTGGTGGTTCAGAATCTGAAGAACGTTCTTTAAGTGAAGAATAATAATATAGGTTTGCATAGACTATGAAGTTGAAGGTCTCAGCATCATAAGAGAAACGTATTGTCTCTAAACTTATTGAATGTATTAGCTTCTGGTGATCATTCAGAACCAACAATAAAGCTAAAGTTATCCATACTACAAAAAGCAAGCTACATTGTCAAATCTGCTGTCAACTACAGTCTCTGTTCACAAGAATCAAGAAGAGTTGACATGTTTTAGGATATCTACTCTCAACGGATCTATAGCACAAGATCACATGAATGACGCAATGGTTAAATAAGTTATACAATGGATCAAGATCTTTTGGTGTATCTATCTTTAACATCTCTTGTACTATGGAGTAAGGAGGACATTTTTAGAAGTTATCTCTTCCAATGGCTATTCCTCTAAAAGTTTTGTTAGTTCCATGGTTCTATGATATAGAATTGTCCATGGTTCTATGATTGGCTAAATTGTGGTAAAACATGACTCTGCACTAATGTTAAGCAGGATGTCATTACCATAGTTATGACATCGCTAAAGGAGCAAGCAAGAGCTGGTGAAAGAACTGTTGTGGAGTGGTTTAATGTGAATGTCATGCTGAATGTCCTGACATCCATCACGACATCCATCTGCTGTCATGACAGAACTACTGTCATGTGTGAGAAACAACAGGAGTAGTGGTGCAGCAGGAGCTAACGAGAACAGATTATAGAGATGCTGTCATGGATGAACTACTATCATGGATGTCATTACCAAAGTAATGACATAGCTATCTGGCACAGTAGGTGCTGTTATGTGTTAGCAGTAGCCACAACAGGTTGAGTTGTGGTGAAGTTCCTCACAGTCATTACCAAAGTAATGACATAGCTGTTTGGCACAGCAGGTGCTGCTATGTGTTAGTAGTAGCCACAACAGGTTGAGTTGTGGTGAAGTTCCTCACAGGTACTGAGTGAGGTGTGCAGCCACAACTGTTGGAGTTGTGATGAAGCTCCTCACAGGCAGTGTGAGGTGTGCAGCCACAACAATGTGAGTTATGGTGAGTGAGGTGTGTTGTCATGTGTTTTAAGCAAGACATAGTTGCATGACAACAGAAAGAGCCGCTAGTGTATATCTCTTGACGGAATTGGTTTGGATTTATGAAACCATGTTGAAAATACCTCATCAGTAAATATGTCAAGGAGATGGATTAGGAACAAAAACAGATTGTATTGGTATTCATAAAAGGATCTTGGAGACCTTTTAGGAAACTTAAATATACTTGTTTCTAATATTATTCTGCAGAAGATTGGGAGAAACCATGACTGTCATGATGAAGATTCTGCAGAAGTGTTCAGCAGGGCAAGCTGGTCAGCTAAGAGGAAGTGAAGCTGAATGTCATACTGAATGTCATGACATTGATCGTATGACATCAGTCTTGCAGGCATGTTGGTTTTCTATTATCTCAGGCTAGATTTCACGAGACTTGTTATGACCCCTGAGTTATCTCAGGAGAGATTCAAGGCAATGCTGACCATGCCATGACCTAATTGGACAGCACCTTGAATTGTGGAAATTAGTTTTATTTTGTTAAAACTAATATTTGTTACTTCTGCACAGCCCAAGCCCAATTTGCAGTGCTATAAAAGGAGGCGCAGAAGCAAGGGAAAAGCAAGCACTCACATCAGGAAAAACCAGAGTGTAAAATAGAGGTCTAGGGTTGAGAGTCCCTTGTGTGTAAGTCACCCTTTGTATCTTTTGATACATTGAGGTAGACATATTTGTAAGTGAAGAAGGCTAGTCTTCACTTGTAAAGTCTATTTAGGAATACTTGTAATCCAAGAAATTGTCTGGTGGATGATTGTTTTGGTTAGATAGATTCTAGGCTATGTCTCACTCGAAGTTGTGAAGCAAGAGTGTGTGAGTTCCTTGATCAAAGTTGTGAAGCAAGATCAAGGTGTGTATGAAGTGTCTCTTCATACTGTTTTTGTAATTGTTTGAAATCACTGTTGTGTGATTGAGGGGAAGTGAGTGGGTATACTCAGGTACTAGAGTGTCTCTAGGCTAAAATTGCATTGGGTAGGGATTAAGTGAGGAGTGTAAACTGGAGGTTTAACTCTAAATTAATTATGCTAATAGTGGATTTCCTTCCTGGCTTGGTAGCCCCTAGATGTAGGTGTTGTTGATACCGAACTGGGTGAACAATTACTATGTTATTCATCTTTCTGCATTTACAATTTTGTACTTCAAATGGTTAGATAAATAGTATGACAGACTGCAGATGTCACAACAGAGGTCGTGACATTGGTCATAACATTGGGACAATTTAAAGAAATTTAAATTGGCCATGGTCTGTCCTTATCCTTGTTGAGCAGAGATCAATGTTCTTGGAACACATGTGATCTGCATACCAGAATTTCAAGTTCTATATATGTAGCTGAAGATTCAAGATGGATTTTCAACAAGGAACAAGGAAAATAAAGAAGAAGAGCCAAGAAGGATAGAAGCGATCCACACTTCTATCAGAATAGAAGAATAAAAAGATCAACAATAGTGTTTCAGACTGGCCCAATGGCTGGACATGGCCTAATCCACTTCTGCTCCGAGAACGGCCCAATCACCCAGGTCCAACCTCTTTGGTGGAAAGTTTACCTTTATGTCCCTCCAACGGGGGAGGCTGACCTATTTACCCTTGGTCACAACACTTCTCCCCGTTAGTCCCTGCCTGTCACGTACGGTTCCACCATCCAGAAATAGCCAAGACGCTTGTGCCCATGACTACGCCTCTGCTCTGGCCAACGGCTAGTTATGGGCACATATGCCCGTCTCAACGGCTATTTCTGGCAGTTACCTATTCTTCGGGAAACAGTTTATTCGCCCCGAAAATAGGGACCAATGGCCAAGCGCTGGAGGCATTATAAAAACCCTTTAATTTGAGAGGGTCAAGTATCCAATTTCTCACCTTGAAACATACATATTATGTACTTGCTCGCTCTCTTGCTTGTTTTCTTACTTTAGCATCGGAGTGCCTTGTAGGTACACCCCCTCCTCCTCTTTCACACCCAGCATCACAGACATTTGTCATTGGCCCATCTCATATTCTGATCATTTGGTAAGATCAGTGGCGCCATCTGTGGGAAACTTGTTATCCCCGTCTTTTCTCTCTTCATAAGAACACAAGACCAAAACAATTCTTCAATCTTCTGATCATGGTTTGCCGTGACAACAATCTTGATGCTCGTAACTCTGCCTTCCTCCCTATCAGCAAGACTGATGTTGAAGAGGCTTCCACCTCTAATGGCGGCGACATCCTCCGACGAAGGGACAGAGCCACGGCTTCCCCATCCCTTGCTCCCGAAGATCATGGTGAAGCCCCACTTGCCCCATAGCACCTACCAGTCCCACTTCTACGAAACACCGACCCGACAATGGCTGCCTTCCTCGAGGTTCTCAACAAAACCAAACTCCTAATACTCAACCAGAGAGCGAGGATTGAAGCATTAGAAGAATCTCGTCGTCCAAGATACCCCCCACCGAGGAAAGAATGACAGCAACAAAGGAGTTCCCCTCCCCGGCATGAAAGAAACCGTCAAACGCCTCCGGAACCCGAGACCCTGACCGTCCGTAAACACGACCAGATCTCTCCCTAGAACTGGTATTCCCTGCAGCCCAAGAGAATCCGAAGAGGACATCAGGTAGAATCTCCACGTTCGCAATCCAGATCTAAGGGCCAAGCACAAACCCCGTCTCCGCGACGAGGCCACCGTCCCACCTATAGACGTGACGCTCGCTCCCCCTCTTGGACCAGCAGGAGCAGCAACAACAAGCCTCGCGGCCCATTGTCCCAGGAAATCATAGTCATGCACCTCCCAAAGGGACTAGAGAAACCCCCTTCTCTAGGCACATACGATGGAACAACCGACCCTGACAAGCACATCGAAAACATCGACGTGTTGTTCGACTATCGTGGTGTTCAGGGCGCCATCAAGTGCAGGTTATTCCCAACCACACTCAGGAAGGGGGCAATGACCTAGTATAAAGGACTCCCTGATGACTTCATCACCTCGTGGAGAAAATTAGGGAGACTCTTCTCCAAACATTTCACAACTTCTCACTGACATCCGAAGACCGAAGCCTCCCTCGAGGCCATCATTCAGAGCAACGACGAACCTCTAAGAGCCTATATTTAAAGTTTCAATAAGGAGGTCGTCTAAGTTTCCACCATTGATGACATGAAAAGGTTCCTTCTAGAGCGTGGGCTCCGTCCCTGCATAGACTTCGCCAAAGCTATAGGCCTCCGGCCCCTGGCAACATTGGATGCTTTTCTCCTCAAAGCTCAATCGTACATTTTTTACGAGGAGAAAGAGGCTTCCAGCTCTGCTCGTGAAATCTTAAGTGTTGTGATCTTTGTTATGGTTATTACCTTGTACCTCTGATTATGTATCAAGTACACATTGCTTTCTATTCTGCTAGGTAAGTTGTTTAGTAGTTTAGATAAAGACTCTTGCTATGTGCTTGAGCATCAAAGTCTCTTATTGTGAAACTTGAGCCAGGTAAGTCTCTTGCTATGTGCTAGAGCACTGAAGTCTTAATCAGTTGTTGATTGAGAAAGAAAGTCTTGGACCGTGGGTATGAGCAGAAGTCTTAAACTTGAGGGGTTTCAGCAGGGAAGTCTTGAATCTGTGGGATTTAAGCAGGAAGTATTGAACTGTAGGTTTAAGCAGAAGTCTTGGATTTGCAGAATCTGAGCAGAGAAGTCTTGGACCATGGGTTTGAGCAGAAGTCTTGAACCTGAGGGGTTTAAGCAAGGAAGTCTTGGATTTGTGGAATCTAAGCAGGAAGTTTTGGGCTAAGGGTCTAAGAAAGGAAGTCTCGGGCTGAGGGTCTAAGCAGAAAAGTCGCATGCTTAAGTACATAAGTAATTGTAATCATGTTTTGATTATAATGGAAAATATCTTGTGCTGCAAGGGGATTGGGCTACTCTCACTTTGGGAGGAACCGGTATAAATCTCTATGTGTTTTGTTTTTATTTATTTTCTTCTGTTATTATTTCGCTACAATTAATTATCAGAATTTGAACGGTGGTTTAGAATATGAACTCTGTTCAGAAGAAAATTAAAAAACTAAATAATACAATTCAACTCCCTCTTCTTGTGTATTTTTCTCATCTTCAGTTGACATTAAAGCATGATCTATGCATAACACTTAATAGTGGTGCAGATAAAGATCCAATGAGAAAAATATGTTTGTTGAAAACTTTCCTTCAAGAAAGAACCGAGTATTATATGAAGAATATTACTTTGTTAATTTTACCATATTAAGAGGTGACTTCGTTGAATTTAAATGATGGAAAAAGACAAAATATATTCTTATATCATTAGTCTTGATGAAAGTCTATGGAATACCCTTGATAAAGGTATTACTATAGAAGTTAATGGTATAGGTATGATCTATGATAGAAAATCTCTCACAGTAGCTCAAAAGAAACTTTATGGAAATCATCTTGGAGTTAGATGCATTCTGGTAGGCGCTCTATCTCATTATAAGTATATCAACATCATTAATATGTATAATTCTCAAGACTATATTTGAATCCTTGTGTTCAAATTTTAAGGAAATCAGGTAGAAGTTTATCGAATTACACTTCATCTAATATTTCCAAGCAAATTCTGAGAAGTCTGCTTGCTAGCGTCAAACCAAAAAGTCACATCTATTCAAGAAGTTAAAAACTCGAGTATACTAAGTCTTGAAGGTTTATTTAGCATTCTTCAAAGTAAAGAAATTGAATTAGATGAAGAAAAGCTCTCAAAGAGATCACCCTTCCTCAAGCCTATTGAAGAAAATTTCTATGGAATGTCTAATGATGAGGAATTGACCGTACTTATCAGAAGATTCTACCAGCTAGCTAAATGGAGTGGGATATTTGTTGATAGAAGAGTAACTTTAGGAGCTTCTGAAATATTCATATTTCAACTGGTTTTCCCAATCCTAAGAACAAAGATAAAAACTACCAAATAGAAAAACCTAAAAAGAAAAATGTCAGAGATCTTCAAAGCACAGTCTAATGAAGCAGACATAGTTGAGGATTCAGAATCTGATGAAACAGTAATCTGGCATTGTTGACCATTACTTCTTTTGAAGAAACAATTTGAATTCAAGAATAAATCAATTATTGAAGAGAAATAGGTATCAACTAATCCATCTTCCTTCAATATTGATAATAAAGAGTCTGCATCTTATAGATAAAATCTTAAGTGACCCCATTGCTCCTAAGGAAATTGAAGGCTATCACACAATCTATGTTAAAGGACAATTATGTGAGAAACCTTTCATTTCTTCTTTTGTTTTTTGGCAATAATAAGTTAGTGTTGAAAACTTATCTCATGCCAACCTCTGATAGCAAACACTGCTAAGAATTATGAAGTCAATAGATTTAATCCAAGACAATGAAATCAAAGACTCTGCTAAGAATGAGATTTTCTTAAGTGCCATAACTCATCCTAGACTGCGTTCAGGAATGAATCTTAGTAGTACTATCAGACGAAGACATGATGTAAAAGAAAACCTGTTAGTGAAGTTTTGGTATGTAGATCTCATATGTCCTAAGAGATTCTAAGAACATTGATCTATGCTAAAACAGAACAAGGTCAGAACATGACCATTGTAAATCCCTTTAAAAAGTTAACAATGTCATGGCCAATGTCGTGACGTCTGTTGTAACATCTGCAGACTGACAGAGCTATTTATCTAGCTATTTAAATTGTGCAGAATTGTAAATGCAGAAAGATAAATAACACAATGAATTGTTTACCCAGTTCGGTGCAACCTCACTTACATCTGGGGGATACCAAGCCAGGAAGGAAATCCACTATTAGCATAATCAATTCAGAGCTAAACTCCCCCGTTTACAACTCCTCACTTAATCTCTACCCAATGCAATTTCTGCCTAGAATCCACTAGCAAGATACCCCGCTCACTCCCCCTCAATCACTGCAGTGATAATCAATTCAATACAAAAGACAGAATTTAGAAGACACTCTTCAAAGTCACAACACTTGATCTTGCTTCACAGCTTCAATCAAGAACACAACACTCTTGCTTAAAAGCTTAGAGTGACACACAACTCAACAATACTAACCAATGCAATCATACAGCAGACAATTGCTTGGCTCACAAGTATTGCTAAGACACAATAATACACGTGAAGAACAGAACTCTTCACTCACAAATACACTCTTGCTTAAAAGCTTTGAGTGGACAATTAGCATTGTACTAATAACAGCCTAAACATGTCTACCATTATGCATCCAAAGATACAAAGGGTGACTTACAAGGTCACACACAATGGACTCTCAAAACCCTAAACCTTAATTCTACACTCAAGTTTTTCTTGTTGTGAGTGCTTTATTTCCTTTGCTTTTGCGCCTCCTTAAATATCAATGCAGACTGGGCTTGGGCTGGTCAAAAGTAACAAACATTAGGTTTAACCAAGTTAAACCACTTTCCATAATTCAAGGTGCTGCCAAATTAGGTCACAGCTGCTTCATGTTATGCCCAGCCCTAACTAGAATCTCGCCTGAGATAACTAATGAGCCATAACAGGTTTCCTGAATTCTAGCCTGAGATATATCAGGTAAAATACCAGAAAACTAAAACACGCGCGCTGATGTCATACGCTTGATGTCATAACATCCAGCATGACATCCAACATACTTGACTCTAGCTAACCAAACTTACCCTGCTAAACACTCCTACAGAATCTTCTTCATAACAGTAGAAACAAGCATATTATAGTTTCCTAAAAAGTCTCAAAGATCATTTTTATGAACACCAATTAAATCTGCACTTTATTCCTAATAAATCTCTTTGGCCTGCACATACTGATGATGTATATCCAAAGCACTGCTGTCAAGTGATATAAAACAGCAGCTCCTGCCGTACCAGACAGCGATGTTATGACATTGGTAATGACATCCTAATTAAACCACATGATAGCAGTTATGTCACCATAGCAGATGGATGTCACGACATTCACATGACAGCAGTTCTGTCACCACAGCAGATGGATGTCACGACATTCAGCATGACATTCAGATTAAAACACACCACAGCAGTTCTGTCACCACAGCAGATGGAGATGTTATAACATCCTGCTTAACATCAGTGCAGAATCATGTTTTACCAAAATTTATCCAATCATAGAACCATGGACAATCATAGAATCATGGAACTAACAGTTAGGACTAACAATTATGGACCCATATAAATATGGGTACCAACATTGAAAATTGTATTTGCTGCATGTATCACATAAGAAAAGAGCAAGGAATCTTCCATGATACATGATCAAAGGTTGTTTACAACATTTGATGGAAGAAATTCATAGATACCAAACTCAAGAGCTGAAGGATGCAAAAATATGGAGTTTGGAGAATCCACTCGAGACAGAATTCAGATTCCATGGTCAAATCTAAATACTCATCTGAAGCCTGACCAAGAAAAACAAAACAAAAAAAGGTATGTTATGTTCCTTAACTTTTGCAAACTTCTTTACTCAATGAACTATTTAAGTATGAGTGAATAAAAAGTCTTTGTTAGATTTCTAGAGAAGTTTTGTTTGTTAATAACAAACGAATATTCAAAAATCTTTGAAAAGAAACTTTGTATTTGACTATACTGAATATGTCACTAACTAGAATATGATCTTCTTTATGGAAACAAAATTCTCACTGTTTGTGGTAATACTACTGCTAGTTAGTGGTCAAGGAAACCAATTCAATATTCATAAATTGAGCATGACTCTAGTTTCAAGAGAAAATGTTTTACTCTGAATAGAATATCAAAGACTGATAATTAACACAAGATGTCTCACTCGAAGTCTAATCTTACTAGACTCTAATGACAGATAGCTTTTGAAAAATTGTCAATCTCTGAGATTTAGAAAAGGAATCTTTACTTCTAATGAAGCAGTTTAAGTAAGAATTATTTTAAAATCCTTGCCTTACTTAAAATTCCATAAAATTGAAAATCATTTAGTGTATTCAAGAATTTTGCTAGGTAAGGATCCTTGGGTAATGATGTTTTCTTATTTCATTCGTCTATGTCTCTACCCCTTGTCTTTGTGAAACATCATTTTGTGTCAACTTTTTTGTCCCTCTGACAAGATTCTTATTCCTCAGTAGTCAGAATCTTGTTCAGATCTTTTCTTGTTATTTATTTTTCTTTTGTGTGTTGATCAAACCAAACCTGGGATGAGTTCTCTAGTTATTTCTTCACCGAATTAACTAGTTGTCATCAATAAAAAAATTGTGAATTTTGAAGAGCTGTTTAAGTAAGGTTTTAACTTCTAGAAGACTAATTCTGAACAAAGTTGGAATGGATACTTTGATATGCTCTGTGGTTTTACTTATACAAATCTTGCCAAAACGTTTTGGGTTAATGCTTCCGTTGTTGAGCTAAATTCTGAGTATGCTATTCTTTCCAAGGTTTATGGTGTTTCTATAACAGTAACCTCTAAGATGATTGCTAATGTAATCAACTGTGAGGAAATTGGAGAAATTCCAGGTACTCTTGTTTGGGAGTACTATCTTCCTACATGACATACTTTTGTAGATCCATCATATCTTTCTCTGGTCTTAAATCTTCGTCCTGATGCAATTATTTGGAATCAGATTCTAAATTCAAACTTTCTATCTAAGGACAAGGAACTAGACCTTGTGGACTCTATTGAAAAATATTTTCTACTTCTTCTCAATTCAGACTTGCAGATTGATCTTCCTCAAATTATGTTTGACTATTTGAAGAAGACTCTTTCATCCTTTCACAAGAGAAATACATTCTTCATTCCTTACAGATGAGTTCTTTTTGAACTACTGATCCAACAAGGAGTTGTCATAAGGTCTGAGGATGATTGTTCTAAAATCTGGAGAGAAAAGCCTGAAGTTATTTATGAAAGATTCTGATGTTGGATTTTTGCAAATATATGCCTTGTAATTGTTAAATATTTTATATTAAGCAATATTGTTGTTAAAAATTGTCCATTGTTCTTGTTCATATTCGTGTGTGCCTTAACTATTATATATGCATTTTCTATGTTGATTGGAGAATAAAAGATTAAGACTAAAACTTAAAACACTTGCAACATACTCATTGAAAGATTTGAAACTAATACATATTACTAAAAAACCTTTCTAGGCATTCCGATCTGTTTTAAGGAATTCCCTAGGCTCATCTGACATACCTATATTGTTTAAATAATATTCCCAATCTTCCTTTTGCAAAATCAACGAATTCCTTTCTCGGAAGATTCTCGCATTTTGACCTGGAAGTTTTTTTTCTTCTTTGTGTCTCAACAAAGGTTGCTGGAGATATATGTGCTTCTGAAGAAATCCTCTTGCTTGAAGATGCTTCAGTTGCTACATTCTTCCCGTTTGTTTGAGTTGATGCATTCAGTATTGTTGCCTTTCTAAAATCTCTCTTTGGAACCCATATTTGCTTTCGCTTATACATTCTTAGTGTTCTAAAGATTAAGTTATTCAGAAAGATGGTTTTCTAAACACTTTGTAGTGACTATTCATCTATTATCTTGAGTGTTTAGAGTTTCAATATTGATTAGTCAAAATCAATCTTTTAATGTTCGACTTTTGGGAAACGATGTCTAATATATAATCCTAATAAATATTCTGTTAAGACAACTGTAAATGTCATCTTAACTGCTATTTGTTGGTTTTATCATTTCATTTGTTCATCTTTTTACTTTGTTTATGCATTTGTCAGAAAATCAAAGAGAAAAGTAAAAATTGTACTTATGAAAATTTAATAATGGTCAAAATATTTTTTTTATTAATCATCAAAAAAGGAAGGATTACATAAAGGACATATCATATTAAGGTTAAACTAATCTAACTCCTCTAAAGCCCTAAGACTCATCCAATTTTTCCAATCAATATCAGGCTCATTCTCATCCTCGCAGTCGGAGATAACTATCAGAAACTCCATCTCATCTCTGTTCTTCTTCTTCCTCCTCTTCATTGACTTCTTCTTAGGTTTTCGAATAGTAGTTGATGGACCAGCTTCAAAAGAACCCATTATTGCTGATGATGAACCCTTTTCAGAAGACTTCAGGAGAGTAGATGAGGATCCAGTTTCAAAAGCTTTAGAGGATGCTGGTTTCTGAAGACTTTATGTCTCCGGACTAATAATATCTTTTGAAATTTCTGTTATGACAGAAATGTTAGTGCTCTCAGATGTTGCTTCCATGATTGCTCTAAAGGATGTTGATGAAAATTACTCATGGTTCAATTGCTTACATAGTGGAGTCTGTGTAACCTAAATGATGGAAATCATATTCTTGATCCTTGAAACTGTTACGACCAATAACTATTAAAGATGCACTGTACAAGCTTTTAATGTTCTCTATTACTTGAATTGTTTTCTCTTCCTTGGGAATCGATCATGTAATGATGATCTTCTTTACATTTATGAATGTTTTTCTTTTGTTTTTCTTTTTTATGTGACAAAAGGGGGAGAAAGATATAGAAGTATTTAATAAAAAATCTTAACTCATTCAATTTTAATTATTTTAATTATTAATGTTTTTTATTTTAATTATGTTATTTATGTTATATCGGTTGTTTATTTTAAATTCTATTATTCCTGTTATTTCAGTTATTACCCGTGAAAAATATTTTAGTTTTCTTGATAGTATAACTTATATGAGCTTACATACATAAATATTTGGACTATTAGACTCAGGGGAAACTTACAAACCTCAGACCCTGATGTTGCCAAGTAAATTAAAATATATTTTTGTTTTCTTGTATATAAAACTAAGGGGGAGCTTACAAACCTCAATCTTAGACTATTAGACTCAGAGGAATCTTACAAACCTCAGACTCTGATGTTGATAAGAAAATTAAAATAGCCCAACATTGACATATTTTAGTTTTATAGAATATAGAACTTAGGGACAGCTTACAAAACTCAACCTTTGACTATTAGACTTAGATGAAGCTTACAAACCTCAGACGTTGTCGTTGCCAAGAAAATTAAAATAGTCTAACATTGTTCCTTAAATACTTATGTTTGTCATCATCAAAAAGAGGGAGATTGTTAGAACAAAATTTGTTCATGACATATATCCTTTGAATTTTGATGATAATAAAGTATTGAAAAGAACAATAATTTTACCTAATGTGTGTTCTAAGTGTTTATGTTATAAAGCTTAAAGAAGAATATATCCAAAATCTGATATAAAGACGCACTTGAGAGAAGCACTTCACATATAATTGTTTTTTTTTTTTGCAACCACTTCAGAAAGTGTTTGAATGAAAGTGGGGGAATTTCATATTTTCTAGGGAATTTGGCTTAAAATTCAATGGTAGTATTAGAAAAAGACATTTAACTGAGAAAATTCATATAAGATTGTCGTGTACTATTGATCATTTAAACAAATCAATTTCTTTTCATTGAACTACAACCCTCTAGACGTAGGCGGCGTTGCACCAAAATGTATTATCAATTATCTGTATTATTTGATTTATTTATTTATTCTTTAATCCTTTCAAATCATGTTATTTCATTCATTATCTCAATAATGTACGAGATATTGTCGTTAAATAAAAAAAAATTAAATAGGACGATAATTTTGTTGGAATTCAACGACAACCTTTGGAGAATTTCACTCAATCTTGATCTCAAGATTGTTATGAATCACACAATAACAATGAAAAAATGTTAAGAGAGAAAGAAGAAAATAACATTGGAGAAGAAGAAGAATGAATAATCTGCAGAGTTTCTCTCTGCCCACAAACTGTGGAAACTTTCTTATTCACTTGTAACTGCAAATTATGTGAATATAATGTATGAGTTATATGTATTTACAAAATAAGGGTTGCTCCCTATTTATAGATTTAGGTTAACTTGCACCCTAAGGCAAAGCTCAAAACTATAAAATACCAAAATAATTAACATTACTAAAATAGGCCTAAGTCAAAATCTTGTGTGAAGCAACTTGTTTCGACACTTCGACACGCTAATACAACTCAACACACAGATATTTCGACACAAAGAATTACATTCTTAACATACCACCTAATTCATTGTGTCTAAACTATCTATATTCATCATGGATTTTAGTCTTTTGAAAACTTCGACCTGCACCCTCTTCGTCATGATATTTGCAATCTGATTTTCAGTTATGCAGTGTTCCAAGTTCATCTTCCCTTTTGCTACCTGCTCACGAAGATAATGGAACCTTATTTTGATGTGCTTGCTTCGACCATGTGCTATTAGATTCTTCGCCAGATTGATAGCTGGCATGTTGTTGATCTTCATGGTAATTCTCCATGACTCTTCCCTGTAATCTCTTCGACCAGATTCACAATCCATGTTGCTTGATATGCACAAAGAGAAATAACTATGTATCCTGCTTCGCATGACGACAATGCCACTACTGGCTCATTTCTCAAACTCCAAGCAACTGGTGCACCACCTAGCATAAACACATAGACAATTGTGGATTTTCTATCCTCAGCATCACTACACCAATTTGAATTAGTGTATCCTACTATCTTGCATTTTTTTTCCTTCCTCAACTGCAGGAAACAAAATGGCGTAGTTGAGAGTTTCTTTCAGATACCTCAGTATCCTCTTCGTCTCTACTAGGTGTGATACCTTTGCCTTCTACACGAATCTACTTACCATACTCACACTGTATGCTAAGTCAGGCCTTGTGTGACAAAGGTATCGAAGTGACCCAATAAGTCTTCTATATTGGGTTGGATCGACATCATCTTCATCTGAATCTTTTGAGAGTTGCAATTTGGTCTCAGTTGGAGTCGAAGTTGGGTTGCAATATTGCATCTCAAATCTCTTGAGTATTTCTCATGTGTATCTTCTTTAGTGCATCATCAAACCTCTACCACTCTTATAGAATTCGATTCCAAAGAAATATGATAGATTTCCCAAGTCTGACATTTCAAACTCTTCACTTAGGTCATGTTTGAAATCTTTGATCTCCTTCTTGCAACTTCCTATTATCAACAGGTCATCGACATAGAGACATAGTATAAGCAATTCACTATTGCTTCTCCTTACATATACTCTATGCTCAATTGTGCACTTCACAAATTCCTTCTCCCTTAGAAAGTTGTCGATCTTCTTATTCCAAGCTCTTGGAGCTTGCTTAAGTCCATACAGGGCTTTATGCAGGTTGTACACCTTTCTTTCTTTGCCTTATTTCACAAACCCAACTGATTGTGCAACATAAACTTCTTCGTCTAAGGGGTCATTCGGGAATGCAAATTTCACATCCATCTGACATGTGTGACAATTGTTCATGTTTGCTATACCAACAACCAACCTGATTGTTTCGATCCTAGCAACATGTGCAAAAACATCGTCAAAGTCGATTTCTTCCTTCTGAATAAATCCTTTCGCCACAAGTCTCACTGAATCGAACAAATTGTATCCTCTAGTCGAATGGTATCCAATTAGGATCATTTGACTCGACTTGTCATCAATTTTTCTTCTCAACTGATCTGCCACATGTTTATATGCTATAGATCCAAGTACCTTCTCCCTATAATTCTTTGGGTAGATGCTTTCCTTTCAACATACTTCTCACCATGTTCATGATGGTTCTATTCTTCCTTTTCGCGGTTCCATTCTACTGTAGAGTGTAGGGTGGCACCACCTCATGCACAATCCCTTATTTCTCACATAATGCATCGAAATCTTTCGAAACATACTCTCCACCATCATCCATCCTCAGAATCTTTAGCTTTCAACCATTTTTTCTTTTGACCATAGATTTGAATTTGGCAAATAACTTGATCACTTCACTTTTCTTCTTGATCAAGTAAGTCCATAATTTTCGACTGAAATCATCTATGAACATGACAAAGTATTTGTTACCTCCAACCGAATCCACCTGGATAGGACCACATACATCAGAGTATATGACTTCGAGAATTACCTTCGACTTTCTTCTTGCATCCTTGCTGAAGATATTCTTGTGTTGTTTCGCCTGAACACATTGTTCACACACTTCGCTTGGAATGTCGATTTCTGGTAGTCCTGAATCTATATTTCTTCTCTTCAAATCTTTGATGTCTTCGAAATTGAGATGGCCAAGTCGATAATGACATATCCATTCATCTCTGTTGGCTGGAGTTGCAAGGCACTTATGCTCCATCACATTAAGTTCAATCTTGAAGGTTCTATTCTGAGACATTAGAGCCTTCAAGATTAATCTACCTCCTGAGTCAAGAACTCTCATCATCTTGTGTTCGATCTACACCTTGTAGTTTTTTTTGACCAGCTGTCCTATACTGAGCAAATTACTCTTCATGCATGGTATGTACAACACATTGGAAATTACTAACCTCTTGCCATCTTTCCTCATAATCAAAACATCACCAATACCTTCAACTGCTAGGATATTTTCATTTGAAAATTTCACCATATTCTTCATTGAGGGCTTCATGTTAACAAACCAATCTTTCCTACCAGTCATGTGTGATGAGTATCCTGAGTCCAAGTATCATTGGTCCTGAAATATTTCTTCATCTCTTGTCGTAACCATCAACAACATCTCTTCTTCTTCATGTTTTGCCAACTTTGCATCAGTTTCTTGATTCTTCTTCTTTTCTCGACACTCACTAAAATAGTGACCATACTTCTGACAATTGTAACACTGAATGTGACTTTTGTCAGGTTTTCGACCGTCGCCTCTTCCTCTACCTGCAGTACCACCTCTTAGGTTGCCTTGGTTCCAGGGTTTTCTCTGATTCAACCAGTTTCCTTCCTGCTGATTTCGACCAGTCAAATTGTTGTATCCTCTTCTACCTTTGTTGTCATTCCAGCTTCCTTTACCTTTGTTTTCTTTTTCTGATTGCGCCTGCAAAGCCATATAACTCTTCGACTTTCCTGCAACTCTTTCAGTCATCCTTTGTTCATGAGACTCAAGCGTCCCTTGAAGCTCTTCCTTCGTCAATACTGACAAGTCTTTCGAATCTTCTATGGCTACTACTACGTGGTCGAACTTTTGAGTCAATGACCTCAAGAACTTCGCAACAACTGATTTTGATGTCAACACTTCTCCACATACCTTGATTTGATTCACTAGTTTATTAAACCTAATGAAGAAATCAGTTATGCTTTCACTCTCTTTCATCTGAAGCAATCCATACATCCTTTTGTGAGTTTGTAACCTCATCTCTTTCACCTTCTCCGCGCCTTCAAACAACTTCTCTAAAATTTATCATGCTTCCTTCGTTGATTCTACATCACTGACCTTTTTTCAAAATTATTTGGATCAACACATTGATGGATTATAAAGAGAGCTTCATAATCTTTCTTCTTCAAATCTTTGTGTGCAGCCTTTTCTTGATCCGTTATATTTTCTACAAGCGGTGTTACTCCTTCCTTCACAAGATCCCAAAGATCTTGATAATAGAAAACCACCTTAAACTGCTTGCACCAATTCTCATAATTATCTTTCTTGAGAATCTGAAGGTTCGCCGAAAAGTGTCCGTTTGAATGATTCATCTTCATCACGGTTTTTCTTCCTTGAATCGCAACCGAAACTCTGATACTAGATGTTGGAATTCAACCACAATCTATGGGAAATTTCAGTCAATCTTGGTCTCAAGATTGTTATGAATCACGCAATGACAATGAAAAAAGGTTAAGAAAGAAAGAAAGAAAATAACATTTGAGAAGAAGAATGAATAATCTGCAGAGTTTCTCTCTGCCCACAGACTGTAGAAACTTTCTTATTCACTTGCAACTGCAAATTCTGTTAATACAACGTATGAGTTATATGTATTTACAAAATAAGGATTACTCCCTATTTATAGATTTAGGTTAGCTTGTACCTTAAGTCAAAGTCCAAAATTATAAAAGCTCAAAATAGTTAACATTATTAAAATAAATCTAAGTCGAAATCCTGTGTAAAGCAATCTGTTTCGACACTTCGACACTCTAATACAACTCGGCACATAGATATTTCGACACAAAAAATTACATTCTTAACAAGTTTTATGAATTGTAACTTAAAATATTAATTGTATTATGTTATTTTTAATATTAATTTTCAGTTTTAATTAAATAACATAAAATATTAAATTTTGCTTAGTTGGAACTACAGTGTCATTGACGCATCATTGCCACTTATTAAATTAACATGTCACTTGTTCATGTTACCTCTGGAAAATTGAAAGAAGACCACAAAATTTCAAAATTGGAAGAGGACCACAAAATTTCAAGAATTATTAATTTTAGTTCTTAAGAAAATACCCAAGATCCAACTTGGATTCTAAGAAAATTAAACTCTTTCTTAGTACACGAGTAAATTAGGTGTAAATAAACACAGACATCTTTCCCATAATGTTGTCTGTAATGCAAAAATACCCTCAGTTTTAAGATAGAATTCTAGCCAAACGAAATACAACTGTCCTTAATTTAACTCAATTATTAAACGCGTAAATGTAAATTCAAACATGAAAACGGTATACTGGGAAAAATTCTGTCCAGAATCTAAACCATGCTCTCTGAGCAGTCTTTCATAGGAAAAACAGACAAGTAGGTCAATAACGGTGTATGAGTTGCTTGTATGCTTCCTTGTTCTCCAAGTAATGATCAATTTCAGCCTGCCATAATAACTCACATTTTGGTTAAGCATCAAAATTAGTAGTTTGGCTCAGAGAATCACTTCGAGGTCAAAAGTTTTTCATATCTTAATTATTATACC
This sequence comes from Lathyrus sativus, assembly GCA_963859935.3. NCBI lineage: Eukaryota > Viridiplantae > Streptophyta > Magnoliopsida > Fabales > Fabaceae > Lathyrus > Lathyrus sativus. Next base: position 424,219,425 of record OZ012740.1, read on the forward strand.
TTTCGAATTGCTTTTATCACAGTCAGCAACTTAACACCAATAAATTCCTCAAGGAAGTCGGCCTTATCGAGAGCTTCCAAAGATTCCGAAAGTGATTTTGGTAATCTCTGAAGGTTGTCAGGATTTGGATCTGTATCTGTTTCATTCATGATATAACAATGTAATTTGATGATCAAAAAGTGATGAAAATGGTAACAAATTAGGAAAAATATCTTATAGTTTATATTATCTTACCAACAGGTTCGGGAAGGGAAAGATGCTTACGAAGCCCGTCAATGCCAGCACCAACTATAGCAGCTAAGCCTAAGTACGGGTTTGCGGAACCGTCAAATGATTTAATCTCAAAATTACTTGTTAAACCGTTAGGAATTCCAGGGGGAGATGAAGCTCGTATTGGAGCCTCCTTATTTTCATTTCCCCAGAACAAGTATGCGCCACTCCATGTGTTGGGTTGCAACCGATCGTAACTGCAATCAAATTGAGTACTGATGTAAGAAAACACAGGAACATAATTTGTATTCCGACATCAAGTTCTCATCCGCCGGTTTTCTGATCTAAGAAAACATATAAGCATACTTTAGGAGAACGAGTTGTTATAGATAACAGAAACCTGATAGGAAGTGGTGCTATAAACGGCAAAATCGAAGGAAGGTTATATAGAACTCCAGCCATAAATTCTTTTCCCAAAGTTGATATTCCATACTTTGATGATCCATCGGATGCCATAAATACATTTCGACCGTTCTGCCACAAGCTTAGATGCACATGGCTTCCGGAACCCAAATCATCTAACTTGTACCTTCAATATCACAAAGAAAACACTTTTATACACTTCCAAAAAGTATAAAGTATGTTGCTTCATGCTTTCAAAGAACATGGTCATCTCAGACACCTCTGAAAAAAGGTGCGTCCATGTTAGTGTCGGTGTCTGAAACCGACGCCAACATTTTTTATTACGTTTACTTTATTCATTTTTTAAAATTATTACTCATGTCGACGTGTCAGTGTCGTGTTTCCGGTGTCCGTGCTTCATAGATAACGACTTACTTTGGAATAAAAGTTGCGAGCAAGCCATGTTTTCTAGCAATTGCCCTAACAGTTTCATGCGTGTAAACTAAGTTGTCTGCAGCTTTGGTACAAACAGTATGTTCTAAAACCAACTCAAATTGACCTTTTCCAGCTTCAGCATGCAACTGCAATATGGAAAATGGGCCACATGTGTTAGAAACTAGAGGGTACTATTTAAGCATTTTTCAAGGAAAGCTAACGAGGAAACAGAAGCAACTTATATATTTACCTGTTCTACTTGAATGCCGATAGAATGTAAACCAGAAGCAACTTCGTGAAGTATTGTGGAAGCAGCATCAAACGCTGACGAGGAGCAGTAAGGACTCGAGTCAACTGGTATCCATTCTTCTATTCCTTCCCTGGACGGTTTTCTTCGTTTTTATAATAAATAATTGGCAGGGTAAAAATATTACTAATCAAATCACAAGATAATTTTGAATGGCACCTTGTTAGGCTCTTCAAGAGAAAAAACTCATTCTCAAATCCTGCATTCATTACCTAAAAGCAGAATATAAATTGTTATTTGAACATCACAAATCCGAAACCGTTTAAAAATGCACTCAACACAGTTGTTGACGCGAGAGAAAGATGGAGAAAAAATCAATAAAAGAACACAAAAAACATGCCATTAAACACAAAAGAAAATCCTAAATAATAGAAGATGTGAAACATACCAAGCCAAATTCATCTTTCAAAATTTTGGAAGCTCTTCTTAAAGCTTCTCTTGGACAACATTCCCATGCTTGGCCTGGTTGAACATTCAGATCACCTAAAACCATTTCATCTTGGTTGCTCCTATAATAATGAAACATAGTTGCCAACATCTTAGGATGATAATTTCGTTGAAAAACATTATCTCAGAAAAACTTGAGAATCGATTGCTATACAAGGAATGGAATCAACTGGTGATGCATTCACACGTCATTTTCATAAAAGAAATTGCTATAATACTAAGAAATCTTAGAACGTCCATGTAAAAAAATACTTGCGTACCAGGGAATCACCCTTTTAGAAGACAAATCAGGCGTTAATCTTGCTTCACCAACAGCCCCTAAACCAGATCCAGCTGCAGGTCCATCCAGAAAAGAAGTCATTCCCATAACCGCAAACGCTAAAGCAACCCCATTCTTCGTAACAACATCATTGAAACGCTTTTTAGGAACAGCCTGAAACAAAATAGCACAGCACCTCAGAACATAATATAAATATAAAAAATCTCTAAACTGTCTATATTGACATGAACACGGTAGAGGGAACTCACGCGGCATCTATGTTGTCCTGAATTATCAACCCATATTATACGAACAAATGAAACATCACTCTCTAAGTCATCGATCACATTTAAGGGTAAGATATTATGTGAACTAACAGCACTGTTAGAAATATTAATCTTATAGAAATTGATTGCATTTCTAGCAAGGATATCTTTTGCAGCTTCCACAGCCTCAGAAACTGAGATATCGCCATCAATGCACGAATCACGCAGAACCGAGAAAACAACTTCGCGAGACTTCTTTGCACCTGCGAATACAGAACTCGTTATGGTAAGCAACACAATTAAACTGTGGCACTACTCTTTCAGACAAGAACCTCAAGCAATAATTCAACAATCACAAGAATGCACTCAAGTATAATCTTCATTTTCGGTTAAGTTAACCAACCTAAGTAGTAGGTTTCAGGAAATGCATAGCCATCGGTACTAAACATCACCTGCAATACAAAGTTCGTTTTTGTGAGACATGGAAATAAGCTCAAATAAATCAATCCATTATGTACATATATTCTTTTGGCTATTATGCAAGATACATTTATATGAAAATCGTGAATAATTCTTAGCATTGCTTATAATGGTACCTTATTTATTGGAGCCAGATCTACAAGCTCTTTCAGTGATGAAATCATGCCATGTACACTAAGCTTTGGAATTGCCAACCCAAAATCAAGATAAACCTGAATGAGAAGATTGTTACTTGCGAGTGAACATGTAATACATATTCAAAACTACTAACACAACTAAGTTATAAAATGTTTGCCTGGGAGTACACAGATGCTAGATATGATGCTTCCCTTGAGAATGGATAAGATGCATGTAAAAGAACAATCCGAGATTTTGAATATCTCTTGTCCTTGAAAACTGAACGGAGATGAAGAGGATTCGACAGTCGCATATCCAAATCTTTATCCCCGAACCTAATCACAGAAAGGAAAGTTTAGTATTTCGGTAAAAGTAAAAGCACATTTACAGGCAAGCCGAAACTATGTAATAACATGCGTATCAGACAATTGAAAACCATTCATTACCCTGTGTGTATCTGCATTGGCAAGTCATAGGATTGAGCAACTTCCAAACTTTGCAAGAAGATGTAGTCAATAAGATTTTTGTTAGCAATACGGATAGGCTTCCCGGCTGAAAATGTAGAATGATTAGTATATGAATACAACGAAACACAACATTTTAAAACCAATTTTCATATTCAACTCACCGAGTAACACCTGCGTGAGACCCTCCTCGGCATCTTGTTTAGTCACATTTGTATTGATTTCTAGGCCACTGCGGTAAGCTGCTATGCTTTTCAATCCAAAGATCTCACCAGCCACCGTTAGATGATGCTAAGGAATACTGTGATTTATTGTTAATCATTGTTGCTGCTAAATAACTAAACACGACAAATTATAAATCACAACTAAGCTAAATTCTTTCAACGAATTTCAACCCGTGCGTTACACGAGTTCACAATACTACTACTAGTAGTTGAGGTTTTAAAATACGGTCCGTTATCACGAAAATGCTGCGACAAAACGGTATCAGAAGGTGCCAATACCGATACTGTTATAAACAGTTTTTATGATGGAAAAGAATTTGTAGTTAATTCATACCGTGATAACTGCAATCAGTATCAACTGAAATCGCAAAAACCTTTACGCAACTGCTACCGTTATTTAAAACCTTGCTAGTAGTAAAACATATGAAGGATATGATTTCAACTTTGAGACAAATGCTTCAGTGAACAAATCCAATGTCCAGCGAGAACCGTCTGGAAAATCCTACAAAGAGTATAACACATTATGAACACAATTGCAAAAGTATATATTAAGAAAATCAAAAATCAATATCTAAAAAACATCTTACTTCATCAAGGATTTTCTCAGCGACTTTTTCAATTCTTAAGATTCTACCAACAAAAGGTGTAAAATTCTTGTGCCATTCTATATCATGCTTTTTGTCCAATTCTAACCCATCATCTATGAGTATAGCAGAGATTCTTGCAGCTTTGAAACACGCCGAACATGTGGATTCCAATCCAGAAACTCTTCGGTATTCTTCGACACCTTGTAAAGATGACTCACATCCATACAGCTCACCTAAATCCCTTAGATTTCTCTGAACATTACATATATTATAAACTGTGATAATAACATTCCACAAACAGAAGAATATTTAAACTTCCACAAAGAATAAGGTTTAACAAACTTTGAACTGCAAACACATGTGACAGTCTCTGAGAGTCTCTGAGGACGCGCAAGGCGAACTACTGCAGCGGGTCCGAAATTTGTCACACTTAAACCGTAACTAAATAAAATCTCTTAAAATATTGTCATGGTTAAATCGTGGTTGAATAAAACCTCTATTTAAACCGCTGTTAATCTATACACTACCTCTAAAAATTTGAAAAACACATAGACACACATAAACAATATCGTTGACCTTTATATACATTCATGTTCATAGCATGAAACAATTAAAAAAAAAGTTGTTTCAACAGTGCAATATGGCGTTTGATCAATAAGTTGAAAAGAAGTAGTTACCTTGAAGGATAGAGAGTGATGTGAAGAAGCGAGAGCATCACCTTGTGCTTCGGAAAAGGCATGAATGAAAGGAAAGTTGGAGTGAAGTGCAACCAAGTTGTGGGCATGGCCATCTACAAGTTCAACTTCCTCTATCGCTTTTCTCAACTCACTCAAATCCATTTTCTCTTCTTTCAAGTTGTCAGATTTTTTGACTATATAATAATTTTATATCAACATAATTTATTATTTTACGATAAAATATATCTCATCTTTTTAAATACTTAAAATAAAATTCGAATAATTTTTATTATTTACAAAATTTTGAATTTAAACTACCTATATGTGTTATATATAGGAAATACATTACGCATATAGTATTTTATTATGGAGAATGATATTTTATATATTATATATTTAACTTTTCAAAGTTAATATGTTAGTTTTTAATAAAAATTTATATTTTTAATATTTTTTTAACTTGTGCCCTTAACAAGATTCTTATTTTATTACTATTACGTTTTTATAGAATATTATATAATTCTATGTAATGAAGACTGAAGAGCATGCGTATGCTTTGTTCCGTCCTTTGAGTATGGCTATGACATTGATATGTCTAGATTCATAGGGAGGACCTTACAGAAGATGGACCTGGGTTATGACTTTCAATTACTTTTATATCTTTATGTAAACTACTCAATAATAAACTGGTGCCTATTTTTTTAATTTTTTTTACGTTCATTTGTTTATGAATAAAAATTAAAAAATGAAATAAAGAAAAAAAAAATTTAATCAATACTATCTTTATATTTTTTTTATAAAAGACAATTTACTTTTTAGATTTATTGAATATTTAATTTATCTAGTCTATAGCTTTTCATCTTTGATCATAGCTTTTCGTCCATTGCTCATTTGAATAACTATGTCACCAGTATCTTTTGCTTGCAATGAGCTATTATCAGCAAGTCTGACCTTGCTCTTCTTCGAAGATTCGAAATCTGCTAACTATGCTTTTTGACCAGTCATGTAATTCAAGCAGCCCGAGTTGATAAACCAGATCTTGGAGTCGACATGGTCATTTGCAAATACATTTATAACCACCATATTTTCATAATCATCTGAATCTCGGTGTGTAAGGTTTGTTCATTCCTCCTTATCTTTTATCGCTCCCTTTTCTTTATTGTACCAATAATTATTGGCCAAGTGATCCCACTTCCCACAGTTATAGCATTGGACACTTTTTTTCTCTTTGTCTTTTTGATAGGAGTTTCCATCTCCTCTTTTCAAGACTTCTTGCTCTGAGTCTTGCCTCTTTTGCCTTTAAACTTGTTGGAATCACAATGTTTCTTCCAAGCTTGAGCCTGCAGTGCTTGTATCGAATCTTGAACCATTTTTCCTTTCGACAGTCCTAATTTCATGTGCCTCTAACGAACCAACCAAATCTTCTAGTTTCAGGATTTAAAGATTGTTGGATTTTTAAATAGCTACGATAATGTGATCAAAGTGAGAGGTCAATGTACACATTACCTTCTCAACTATCATCTTATCAATTAGGTTTCACCACAATCCTTCATGAGATAGACTAGATTTTGTACCTTCGACACATTGTCTGCAATATTTTCATCTTCTCCCATCTCCAACAATTCATACTATTGTCACAAAGTCTGCAACTTGACGACTTTGACTTTTTTACCTTCTTCATAGTACTTGACAAGAATATCACATGCCTCTTTCGTCGATTCAATAAAAAGAGATCTTGTCGAAATTCGCCGAATCTACTACCAATTGAATGCAATATGTGCCCTTACAGTCTTTCTTCTTCACCTCCTTGTTCGTGACTCTTTGAGCATCCGTTGCATTTTCAGAAAGCTCGGGGACACCATTAGTAACCACTTCTAGGATTTCATGAAAGCTGAACAAGGACTTCATTTGCTTGCTCCATCAGTTTCATTTTTTTTGTCAAGAATCATAACAAAATTCAGAAAGCCATTGGTACCATTCATCTTTGCAGCAATTGATTAACAATCCACGATCCTGAAAACACAATCATCGACGTGTGATTCTTAAAAATACGATCAAGAAACTAACCAGAGCTCTAGATACCAATTTATTAGTGTGTGAGAGATTTTTAGTGAAGAGAAAAAGAGAGAGAATGAAGAATAAAAATTATTATTATTGAATTCTAATTCTACAAACTAAATTATAAAATATATTTATTTATATACAACCAACTTGTATACTAAGAGCAACTTTAGTGCAAAGTTGTTAAATCAAAATTTTGTATAACTTACGTTAGTAATAAAGAATTTGCATTATAGTAGAGCTGACATGGCATCTAAGTGAACTAAAATTTAGTTCCCATTATCTATAGATAACGTTAACTATTTGAAATATATTATAATATTATTTATTTAATTAATAAAATATTCCAACAACATTAAAGTAATGACATAATATTTGAAAATTAGACAATCATCATTAAAGTAAAAACTACTCAAATCAACTATAAATTTTTTAAATCTTACAAAACACTTTGAACCCACAAAAAATATCTTAGTTTATCTATGGGAAATGCTAACCAATGTACTCAGGGCACTTTTTAAAATTTTAAATAGTAAGTTTTTATAAAAGTATGTGCAATAAAGTGTAATAATGTGCATTGGAAATTGAAGTGTTTGAATTTTTTAAAGAATAATTTTTTAATATGGAATGTTTAAATAATGCTCTGAGGACAACCAGACCCTTTATCTATTTAATTTACTCTCATTAAATATGCTATAAGTAAGAAAGTCTAAGTTCTAATTAACTTTAAATTTTAATTATACATCTTAAATTATATTACAACAAAAACACCTTTTTAAATCAATTCACGCATATTGTTGTCGTTACCAACAACGGATGCAAGTCTAAAAGTGTTGTCACGAGTGTAAGAAGTGTTATCCTCAAAACTGGTAAGATCCATTTTTCACCATATATTTCGTTTTTGTTCTCATAATTTTCAAGAATTGTGTTGAGTTCGGTGATTTGAGGAAATATCTGTGTAACTAAAGTTAGATTTAGTATTAGGTTACTTCTCAATCAAAGATTTTGTTGTCGTGTCGTTAACTTTGTTTCTAGATAATGGGTATGATTGATTTAGCGAGATGTCAATGTTTGAGGGTGTTATTGGAGAGAAATGCTATAATGACATCCACTTTAACATCTACGCGTTATTAGTAATTCAATCCCATGAGTTATAGGCAACTGCAAAAGAATAGTGACATCTTTCTTCCACCATTATCCCACTTCTCAAGATATATTTTAAGTATCCTGTCTATTTTATTTTAGAATAGACATTTTCATTCCTTGAAAAGTAAATATTTAAAAAAATTATATTTCCCTCATGTAAAATCTTGATTACATTATGCTCCTTTAAAAATTAAGTATGTATTGCACTTTAATCTATTTAAATATAAATAAATATTTATAATAACAATTATAATCCTCATTGAAAATAACAATGAAGTGATAGGTTGTTATATATATCAAGGCGATTTGTCCCATAAGGAAGCTATATCATATCACATTATAGTATTTCTTAGAGAGGAAATTACAAACTATAACAAACTAATAATTAATTCATAACAGTTTTGAAATTGAAATTGAGCTATTAGTGATGTATGATGGTGATATTGTCATGCTTCACATTCTCATTATCATCATGTTTCACATGTTTCAATATCCCCCAACAAGTTGAACGTTGATAAATGTTTATCATCTTCAACTTGAATAACAATGCATCGAAAGATTGAGGATGGAGAGATTTGGTGAACAAATCAGCAAGTTGGTCCTTGGATTTGACAGGAAGGAGCTTCAAGACACTTTTGCTTTGCTTTTCCTTTACAATATGACAGTCGATTTCCAAGGCTTAGTCCTTTCGTGAAAAACAAGATTGGAGGCAATGTGAATTTCACTTTGATTGTCGCAGTATATGATTGGCGTTCTGGTACATGTGACATGCAAATCATGCATGAGATACAAGAGCCATTGAAACTCACATGTTGCTGCTGCAAGAACTCGATATTATGTTTTTAATGAAGACCTTAAAATTGTCAATTGTTTCTTTGTCCTCCATGAAATGAGAGATCAACTAAGGAAGAAACATTGTCCTGAGATGGACATACGTGTGTTAATACAACTTGCCCAATCAGCATCTGAGTAAGCATTTAGTTGCAAAGTTGAATCTCTTGGGAAGAAAATGCCTCGAGCTGGATATGTTTTGAGGTATCGTAGAATTTTACAAGCAACATTAAAGTAAGTGATTGTATGCGCTAACATGAACTGGATAAGTTATTGTGTGCAAAAGGTTATGTCAGGCTTGGTTGCATTTATATACAAGAGTCTTCATATGAGTCTTTTGTATGAAGGAATATCATGGTATGGAGTGTTTGAATCCTAATGAAGTTTAATAGCAAGATCAGGTGGCATTGAAACTGGTTGTGACTCAAGGAAACACGCATCTTCTATCAAGTCAAGGCAATATTTCCTTTAGTAAAGAAGGATACCTATTTTAGAGTGTGTTACTTCAATGCCTAGAAAATATTTTAGCTTTCCTAGGTCCTTGATTTTGAAGGTGGTATCCAATGCTATTTTGATAGAATGAAATTCAGTCAAAAATCATTACCTGTTAGAATCACAGCATCAACATACACAAGTAGAATGGTGATGGAAGATGAGTTGGCTTTGACAAATAATGAGTGATCTGAAGTAGCTTGTTTGTAATGATGAGAGGTAAGGAATGTAGTAAGTGAAGGTTGAGAAACACAAGAAATGGGGGTTTGATTGGATTTCATATTTTGTACCCATTTGTGGAAATTAAATTAATTGCATTAACAAGTAAATAAAATAAATGAACACAATTATTTTATCCTGGTTAGGGGTGTTCAAATCCAAACCAATCCAAATAAAAACAGCAAACCGATCCAAAAAATCAAAAACCGCAAAAAATTGAAAATTATTGGATGTGTTTGGATGTCATTTTATAAAAACCGATCGGTTCATATCGGATTTCGAATTGATTTTTCAAAACCGATCCAAACCAAATCGAACCGCATGTATATACTTTTATACTTATTTATTTTTTTATCAGTATAATAAGTTGTGTTAATTTATTACTAGATGATACTCTTTTTATAAAATACTATTTATTAGTTTGATTTAATCTATTAATTTTTATTATTTCATTTGTTTTAATCATAACTGATCATTATCATTTTGTAATATTAATTTTTAATAAAGTTTATGTTATATTTTATATCAAATTTATTATGTATTAGTATTTTTACAATATTAATAAAATTATAATTTGTAATTTGGATATCCAAAAAAACCTATCCAAATCAAATCGTAAGAAATTGGATCAAATTAGATCAGATATTTTAACCAATCATTCAAAACCAAACCAAACCGCAAGTAAATATATCTTTGGATCAGATGACATTTTGCTTCAAAACCGATCCAAAATGAACCGCGAACACCTAAAATCCTGGTTATTATTAACGAAGTTACTCTAGTCCATCCCTCAAGGTGATTTTGCCTTATCACAAGGATTTAATCCAATAATCATCAACGATTACAACTACAATAGAAACCCTACATTGCCTTCTTGAGAATCATGGCATTCATTCACCTCTCAAGGAATCATCCACTACGGTGTTAGAAACACGCTTAGTCTTCTCAAGCATTCTGGTATTCACTTGACCGCTCAAGGAATCAACACTACCTTCTAAGAAATTTCTTTCTACCTTCAACAAGGATCCACGCCACCTTAGATAGGATTTCTCAAGCTACCTTCAAAGAGGATTTTCGCCACCTTTAGAAAAAGGATTTTACATGTGTACACTTAATGCTTCCTACAAGATAATTACACAAATGAAGTACAAGAATACCTAAGTATTTCTAGCAAGTTCTTGAGCAGCAACTCCTTGCTTTCTAATACAAAACTATCTAATGATAAATATATAAGAGATTATAAAGCACTAGTTTTGTTACTTAAAAGCTTTCTTATTTGAGCACTTCGACTTCTTTTCATTAAGCTTTTAATTTCTCCTTTTGTACTCCTTTCTTGAGCATATAATGCTACTTCCAATTCAACCATCAAGTTCAACTAAGCTACTATGCTTCACTTATAATGTCTCACTTGAGTAGTTTCATATGATGTTAGCATAATCATCATTGTACACTCTTGTGGTAGCAGCTTCATCTTGCTTTCTACATGTTGATTTGTTTGTTGTGTTGAATAATAATCCTTTGTATGAACATCAACCAACAATCTTTTATCTTTCTCTCTTTGTGATCAATGGTTTCTTCAGCAATAAGCTATGAGCGACAAGAAACTAGATTTTTGGCCATGAGTAACATTTCTTCAAGCTTCCAAGTCTTCAATTTATAGAGCATGAAAGAATAGATCCATTCAGGGGTATTCTAGGAAACATATTCCAACAAAAATATCCCAATGTTCATATGAAGGAATGGTCAACATCATTGTACAAAAAGCTGCTCCTGATTCACCTTTTCGAGGTAGAGGATACAAATTTTTAGTATTATTATATTCAGCTTAAAACCATTCCGATCTTCATTCTTCTAGCATCTTCAGAAGCTTCAGATATTATCCTGATGAAGCGTGTTATAGAAGAGTCATTCTTTGTGTAATCTTCATAAACTTAATCTTCAGAATTCCAAGATCTTTGTTCAGCAAAATCTATATTGAGAATCTTCAACACTTTTTCTTTTAGAAGCATTATCTTCAGAGTCTTTAGAACCTGTTCCTTCAGAACCTTGTCTTTAGAGTCTTCAGATTTTGTTGAGCACGTTCTTTATCTTCAGAGTCTTCAACACTCTGTCTAATCAGAACCTTGTCTTTAGAAACTCTTCAGAACTTGATCTTCATAAATTATGTCTTCAGAATCTTTAGAGCTTTGTTCACCTGAACCACGTGTTCAGAATCTTTATAACTTGTAACATTAGAAGCGCGTCACATTAGAAAGTCTTCTAGACCTTCCTCATAAAGTCTTAATTAGAATGTCTAGAACTAACGTTCATTAGAACCATTGTATTAGAAACATTCATGAATATTGACTTTAACTTGTACACGCATATGTTTTCTTCCATGGTGTTGATAATAAAGTCTGATGATGTCACACGTCTTCTTATCAGGGTCATAATCATATTGATAATAGCCACGCACTAGATAGAAACTATATCATACAAAATTGTTCTCTTAGATAACATGTGTAGTTATCATCAAAACTTAATGGCCAGATGTAGAACCAAATCTTAATCTTACAATCTCCCCCTTTTTGATGATGACAAACAATGCATTTTAATAGGGTAATTCATATAAGGTAATCACCATAAATCCACAGAGTCAGAGATAAGCTTAATAGGCTCCCCCTGATTCTGTTACTTTTAAAATTCATTTATGCTTGTTCAGATTCTCCCCCTGATTCCAAGGCTCAGAAAATTATTTTGAAGTAGAATCATGTTCAAAAGAGAAGGATTACTTCTTTGTGACGTTTCATCATAATCTGACTAGAACATGCTGGTCTTCATCTCAGAACCAAACTTACTATCAGAATACTGTAGACGTATCAGAACCTAATTTGTCTTGTGATGTCTTGCATTATATATATGAGAAACGGGTAGATGTTTTCTTAGATGCCATGCATCATGTATCAAAACCAAATCTTCAATATCTTAGCACAGATCACCAACAGGTACACATGTTATTAAGTCATTTGATGGTTCAGAAACCAAATATTTTCTTTTATGATCATGACTTGATTTCATCTCTGAAGAATTCACATTCTTTCGGTGCTGGAGTCTAGATACCATTTGAGGTTTGGATACCATTGAATTTTAGATACCAATTGAATCATCCTTTTAGAAAGTTAACAACTTCTAATAAGTTTTGGGTATCAGCACGAAATTCACGGACATCTCTTATTTCAGATAACTTAGTGGTCAACACTAGATATCAGATAAATCTTGTTTGGTATTCTTCTTTCTTGTATATGTCTTCTGATGCTTATGTCTTCTGATCTCTTGTACAATTACTTCTAATATAATTTAACTACTTCTTCAGAACATATCTTCTGATATATTATCAAATACAAATACTGTATTCTGATATATCATAGCTTTTGATATGTCTTGTCTTCTGTTTTCTGATAACCTGTTCTAACATACAATGAACTTTTGCGAAGTTCTTGATTAATTCTTGAACATTTGGTTAGAAGTAAAATGTATTTAATTATGTTTGGGATGAGATTCTTTAGATTGGATATCAAAATCATATATCACTTTCTCCCTCTTTGTCATAAATCAAAAAGGTAATATGAAAAAAGAAAATAAAAATGCTAAATAAAAATATTTCATTCATATTAAATAGGAAATTAGAAACAATAATGGTATGCAAAACAATATCAATTAGAAAGCAAAACAGAGCATAAAGAAAAAATCCTAAAAGTGCCTAAAGTTTTGGAATTGAAAGGGTTCTTTGATATAGCTGAGTGACCATATCCAGAATATTTTTGTTGACCTATTCTTGTTCATCAATTTTTGCATTGAGTCTCTTTTATTCTTTCTACACATCTATTAAGGTATTTAATACTCGAGAAAACAGATTAACTTCAGAGGAATGTGGCTCATCTGATTGAGTTGCTTGGTTTAAAGGGGTTTCTGTAAATTTTGTTTTAGTGGCAACCTCTTCAATTACTTATTTTTCTTTAATTGAATTGCTTTCACCAACTTCTCTCTTTCTTTTTCTACTTGAGTCAGTTTCTGGATTATGCACAGCAGATGATTTAATTATTCCCAACTTCACCACCTCTTCATAGTGGAAGTATTTTCGGTAACTCATTTCTGGTGCTACTGGAGGGTTTATCAATTCTATAATGTTGTTTTCAATGAGAATAGCAGATATTAACCTTCCACAAGGAATCCAGGTTCTTTGACTTTCTAGTATTCTCTTTGAATAATTGATAGAATCGCGTAAATAGTTGAAGAGAAATGTTGGTAGATTGATCTTCTTTCCTTTGGCCAAATAGAATAGCATGTACTTTAGATCAAAATCAATTTTTGTTAGATTTTTCCTTGTAGTATGATAGATGCTCCCATAAATGATATTGAGCCAGCTTCTAAGATTATCATACAACTTTGAAGCTAGGTTAGAATCCTTACCATCTTTGAATAAGGTAGGAGTAATCATACAAAATTGCTCAGAATAAGTTAGCCTGTTGTTTAGCATAGCTTCTCTTCTATTGTGACAGTGATATCCAGTGTTGTAGTGAGATAGAATCTTATCAATGTTATCCAAACTAATGTTTATTCCATGACCTTTAATACTTGAACACACCAAAGTATTGTTCATAATATAAGCATTTTCCCAGAATTCCTTAACAAGTTCTGGAAAGGTTGGTCCTTTAAGAAGACTAAAGTATGGTTTCCAACCTTGAAATTCAATCGTTTCAGAGAAGTCAAAACCATGTACAGTAAAATCCCTGTTGCGGTAGAAATAGGATATCAAACTATTAATTAGTTTGAATCACAATTCTTAATTCACAATCGCTCTTTGATTTATCCGAAGGAAAAGGTCAAAAGAGGGAAAGCCTATTTTTGCATCGTAAACACAATGCTGGGAGAGACCTAGGTAAGGGGTTGGTTAAGCTTAGGGAAGGTACTAGCACCCTAAACTTCTGTAGTACTCTACAGGAACCTTTTGTTTATTGTATGCTTTTTTTTATTTTTATTATCTGTTTGAAGTATATATATATTGAGCTAAGGGATAGAGTGACCTAAAGACCTAAGGGTTAGTCCTAAGTTTACTCGGCAAGACGTCGCATCTTGTGCCTACGTATCCTGGATAGGGAATGGAATCAGAGTAATCGTAGTTCCCCTCGAAAGGGAGGTTAGAAATGTCTTGACTGTGGTCAAGGTTTCAAGGGGAGTAAACATATCTTAAGGACACGCTTACGTGGAGTCTTTGAAACTCTTATTTCTATGTTGAATTTGTTAATTGAAAATTTAGGGTTGAAATTAGGGATTCCACAGCGGGAAACCCTAAACAGAGTACGGCGACTCTTTGACCTAATGCTAGGGTAAAGGGCATTTTCGTCCACGGCAGGACACCTAGGCTATTAGGGTTTTTGAAACGGTCCAAAGGATAAGGCTATTGACTCGGCGGTCAAACGGCTAGACCTAATTCCTTCGGAGGGGAAAATAACGATAAAACATGCAAACAACGGAATATTATATGGCAGAAATTAAAATGCGGAATTTAAAGAAAGCACCGCGACGATCACTCGCGTAAATTACAAATCCCCAAAAGCAAATGCGAAAATAAAATAAATCGCGACCATGGCCTCGCGTAAATTACATCCATGGAACCAAAATAACTTGAAATAAATATGAATTGAAATCTATGTATAATCTGAAGAGAGAAACAGAAAATATTAGTGAAAAGTTAGACAGAAATTCATGGCAAATAATAAAACAGTTAATGTTGAAAGAAAGACAAAAACGCAATTTGGAATTTTTATTATTATTCTATTAGTTATGAAAAGGGATTTTAGTTTTAATTTAAAAGAAAGTTTTAGCTAAAAAAAGTTTTAGTTTAATTTTAAAAGATTTTAATTTTTAATCTTTAAAACTTAATTTTAACATAAAAAGAAAAAAAAATTTAATATTAAAAAAAAAGGGTTTTTAACTTTTAAATGCTAAACAAGATTTTTTAATAAAAAATGCCCTTCACCTTTAATGCAAAAAGTGAATTTCAATTCTTAATGCCAAAAATGAACTTTAATTTTTAATGCAAAAACGAATTTTTATTTTTAATGCAAACAATGAATTTAATAAAAAAAAATTTATACAGAAAATTGACTCTCACTTTTTTTCAATGCAAAAAGGTGACTTAATTTTTGATATGAAAGTAATGAATTGTATTCCCATATTAAAAAATAAAGTCTTAATGTTGATGTTTTTAAAAAATATTTTTAATACATGAAAAACGTTTTAATTTTAATATCTAATCATCATTCAAATGGAAATGGAGTTGAAACGTTCCAGCTTTGCATTAAGTTACATTAACCCACCATTATCACTGTTATTATTACCATTAAATCCTAAAAATAATAAAAACTTAATATAGAAAAAGAAAACGAAAAAATGGAACATGGAGATTTGTTAGCTTATTATAAAAATTGGACTAGAGCTAAATAAAACACTTCTATTAACTAATACCATATTAATTAATTAAAAAAAAGTAATCTTAAATAACTAAAACTCTACGTTTTCTAATTAACACAAATATATTAACTAATTAACCAACAGTCATATTAACTAGCTAAAATATGTTAATTAATTAATTATTAAACGTGATGATTAAAGTTATGTGGTGAAATGATAACACAAATAAAATAACCAAGCATACGCAAAGTGAAACAAGATGGGGACGTCTTTGCCTTCTTCTCTCCCGCGAGACGCCGGCGGTCATTGAAGCTCAATGAGAACTTTTCTTCGTCTGTTTCTATTCTTGCATGTACTTGAAATGTAAACCCATCAATGAAAACCATGATTTCAAACGAGTTTTTTTTACCTTTTTACTTCCGAATCCGCCGGTGGTAGTGACGGTCGGAAAAGTCCACGGCCGCCGCGGTTTTCGGTGACGAAACGTTGAACTCCTCTGGGGCTTGTTGGTTTGATTCACGGTTCAGGACTTTGAAAGGTGATGATGAAACCGAAAAGGACTTCTGAACCTCCTTGGCGCCGTCGTTTTCGATTGTGAAATCCCTTCTTAGATGGCCGTCGTTTTTTCGTTTTTGGTTCCGTTTTTTCTCAAACACAACTTATGTTTATATAGGTAACAAATTAGGGTTAACTCTAACCTAATGTCCACTTTAAAGCCCAACTTAAATAATTAGTCAAAGCTTAAAAAACAAACTAAAACAAACTTAAAAGAATAAAATCTTTTCTAATATTTTTAATTTTATGATTTTTAGATGTTTTTATGAATAATATGGAAAAAAGTAAAAAAATAATATTTTTTAAAAAATAATTTAAATAAAATACGAAAATAATAATTAAATAATAAAAAAAACTATTTTTGTTATTTTTTTTTATGAAAATAGAAAAGTTAGAATAAAAATAAAAAAAACAAAACAAAAAGTGAAGAAGGTGGGATTCAAACTCTCAACCTCTCACACTCACAACTCCTTACACAGGGTCTCTTGCCAATTGTACTATTTTATTCATTCAAAATAAAGTGGCACTAGAAACCCTGTAAACTAAAAGAGCGCGCCACATGATATTTTCTTGCAACAATTAAACAACTGCACAACCCGTTAGTGGTTAGTTTAAACGCAATGCAAAATGAAATGGGATGCAAGACGAAACGACTAATCTTAGGGCAAAATTTGGGGTATTACAGTTGCCCTTATTTAAATAGCTTCACCGGATGATTTGAGCGACAAAGGCTTGAGAAATCATGGTGGAGAGATTTAAATATAGATAACCGAAAATTTTGCCCTTAGATGCAGTGATATGCAATACTATGGACAAAACGGAAAAAAAACTATAATGTTGACAATACCATGAATTTAGTATGGTGCGTATGATGGAATGGTAAATGCAGAGATGTAGACGGCACGACGACATAGGGGACAGACGCGACGAACGAACCACACTGGGAATACGACGCACTGGGTGACAGCACGACACTGGGGAATTCTAAAGTGATAGTCAACTGGTGCGAGTACAACCAATTATCACTTTAGGAAAAGGAATGGTAAGAGCGAGATCCTTAATAGAGATGGCACCGGTGAGACGGCCTTCACTGGGGGAATTTAAAAGTAATCATCAACAGGTTCAGGCGTGACCGGCTGATACTCTAGAGTAAGAAAATAAAACCGGATATGCACGACTGTAGGATCGATTAACAAGATGTTGGAGCATTGAGCAAAGAATAACATCCGAGCTTCTGGAAACTCTCCCTCGTGACAAGATCAAACGAAATTTAGGAATCCGTAGAAAATATATAGGGTAAAACCGGCTGTATGCCAAAATAAATGGTCTTAAATGGGAAACGCCCTGATAAGCTTTCTCGAGAGAGAACTGCCACTTATCGTTGAAAAGGACTTATATGCCAAACTGGATAAGCTCTCAAATAAAGAGACTGCTTATCTAATTAATAAACCTCCTCATATCTAAGGTCGACGCCTTGGACATATGATTCAGACTCTTCTTTTACTAAAGGGTAAAATGAATTTCCTCATACTTCAAGATTCACACTCTCCTGAATATGATTCTGCTCCTTCTTTTACTAAAGGGTAAACTGAACTTCCTCATACTTCAAGATTCACACTCTCCTGAATATGATTATGCTCCTTCTTTTACTAAAGGGTAAACTGAACTTCCTCATACTTCAAGATTCACACTCTCCTGAATATGATTCCGCTCAAACCTCCCCTTTCTTCAAAATGATACGGGAAATGGAAACCAAATTGCTCGCTGGAGATGGCCATTTGCTGCAAGTCATAACGAAGATAGGATAAGCTTCTCGGGCGAGAAATGCCGCTTATTTCCAAGAGTGGCAATAATAAGCTTCTCGGGTGAGAACTACTTGTAGAGGTGGTAACAGGTAATTTAAATTGTAAAGAAAGTTGTGATGAGGGCAAACATCTAGATCACTGAGTGATAGCAGGTAACATAAATTGTAAAGAAGGTCGTGATGATGGCAAACATCTAGATCACTGTAATGTAAATTGTCAAGAATGTTGTGATGATGGCAAACATCTAGATCACTATAATGTAATAATGAGCTCCTTGTATGAGAAGATCAATTGTAGAGTGTATTATAAAGTGTAAGGTAGGTGATAAGCTCCTCGGCTGGGAACTGTTGCTTGTCTATTGTGCAATGTAGTGATAAGCTTCTCAGGCGAGAACTGTCGCATATCTGCAAAGGATTGTAAATGCTTTTCTTGAGAGATAGTGCAAAATAAATGCACGTCCAGGTAGGTTCGACGACCGACAGGACTGAAATTCGATCTAGAATTAGGCTAGAAAGAACTGATAAACAAAACTCCATTGAGGAAACGAACTTGAATGGGGACTACCTTATCTTAACGCAGAAAGGTAACGGAAATAACCATCATCCACGAGGGTTGAACTCTATGGGGAAACTGGAAACAAGTAGGTATTTTATGCTTAGGACTGACGATCTACTTGGAGAGAGCGGACAAACCCAGTTACTCGGCGGTAACGACAAGGATGACGACAAATAGCAAGCATGCAAATGCTAATGCGTATGCCAACGTGTATACTAATATGTATGTTCATGAAACTGTCATGCAATGAGTATGCCATGCTTATGCTTATGTTTATGCTGACAAAACAGATGGGAGAGGAGACAGGAGATGAAATAAACATCCTGACAAGAATACCCAGTGGCCTCTGCAACAGTACATCTATCGAGAATAAGAAAAGTTAATGGTAGAACCAAATCTGGCTTTAAAGTTCTAACTTCCCTGGGGAGAAAATATCATGACTTCCACATAGGGATGCGATACGACTTCACCGGAGAGTATGATGCCCTGACTTCAACTGGGGATTCATGACCTCCGCATGGCGATAAGATGTCATGACTTCACGTGAGGGATTGCTATCATGAACCATAATCAGCTCAAGAACTCTTGGATCATAAACTTCCGGGAATAAAATAAATATTCGTTGTATGGGGAAGGTGTGGAGCTAGACAGCTTCATGGAGATAGTGTAGCAACTTCCTGGGAAAAGTACCTCGGCTTCCTGGGGAAAAGGTATATCCGACTGGGGATAAGATATATCAAACTTCCCTGCGGGGAGTTCATCGGACTTACTGGGGAGAAATCAACAGACATTCTTGGGGAAGGTATCTTGAGGAAAGTAAGGCAATTTCACTGAGGAACAGATAATTCCGCTGAGAATGGGGTTCAAGAACATATATCACTTGGAGGATACCAGGGATATCTCTGCAGTCTTGAGAGTCAATGGGGATTTATCGGATGGATCCCAAAAGTGTTGTCAGCTTAAAGTCTCGCTGGGGACTGTTACTGGGAAGATGCTGGTATGATCTCTGCTGTCTTGGAGATTACCGGCTCAGCCCAAAGTTTTGTCAGCTTATAGTCTCGCTGGGGACTGTGTTGGCTTAAAGTCTCTCTGGGGACTGTGTTGAGGCAATGGTTAAGATGTAGATTCTGCAATGATGAGATTTACTGGGGAATGAAGACCGCCGGGAGTAAAATCCATCGGGTGCATGAAGAATGTCGTGAAACGAAGCTAACTTTTATCTCAATGGACTTTGTCGTAGTCGCCATTTTGAAAATATCATGCCCCAGTACCTGATTCGTGAGGAAAGGTCAGCTCAAGAGGATTTTATAGAGAAACATGGAGTCCAGATGCCCCACTGTTTTCCAACTCTTGGAGAGATTTGTCAGATCTCAGCGTAACTGGCTCAGATTGACGGTGACATGACTGAGTCTTCAAAAATAACTCTTAAGAATGTCAGGCTCGCATTGATGAGAAAACTGGAAACCATCTGCCCCTGTTTAGCAGGATCTGTGACATCTATATGTAAGTTTCTAAGATATCAGGCAAAACTGACACGCGTGAAATGCTATCCTGAAACTATCAATGCAACAATATATTTGTCTTGAAATTTTTGTTTTTGTTTTTGTTTTGAAAAAGGATATCGCTATAACTCGTGACCGAAATCACATAGCTAGGATATGAATTTACTTTGTAATGCCAACGGTGAATTGAGCATAGCTCATAGGAGTCAGGAAACATTATCTCGTCGAGTATGCTTTCAAAAGAATTCCTACTTCAATTAGGTCTTTTAATGGTTGTATCGTGGCTTGGTTCACGGTTTAAGAAACAAGGGATAAAGGCTCAAAGTTATTTGTACCCACCCCTATTCGTGATGTTCTCCAATCCTATTCAGTTAACCGGATGCGAGCACTCATATCTCAATCGAATTTGATATGGTCGGGGACTTACCAAGGCTTTGGACATGGCCGTCACTCACCTAGTTTCTTTTGTGTTTGATCACACAACTTTGTTCTTTATTGAGAATTCCTTATGGTAATCCTTTTTGTTTTTGCATTTTTATTCCCTAACTTTTTCCTGGATAACGTCTTTTAATTTGACCTTGGAGTCCAGCGGGATGCCCCAGTTTTGCCTAAGTCTCCTTCATAGATTTTGACTTAGCGGGCTATATTTTTTTTTATTCTTGTTGACTAAGCCGTGTGACTCTTTTGAAGGTTTGTGACTTCCCCACTCTATAGGTAGTAGAGGAATAGTCGTTGCATTTTGACTTCTTAAGATGCTAAGAATAGATTCTCGATGGTTCGCTCCTCCTTTTTGAGAGTCTGAGCGCTCGATCAATTTAACTGAAAAACTACCCTGCCCCAGGTTAAGATGATGGTTTTTTTTTTTTGGAAGAGAAGAAACTCCTACTTCAAGGCTCAAAGGGGTTAAAGAGGGGTTATCATCCTTATATCTCCATTGTTTGGGATTTGAAACAATGCCTTACATCATCAGCAGGTTTCAGTTGAAAGCATATGATAAGAGATCTGATGTTTTGGTTCATCATCCTCCTCCCAATTCTCTATCAAAGCAAGAGATCGGGAAAAATTGGCATTATAAGTTTATGAAAAAATATTTTTAATGAGTGAAACGAATGGATTTATTCAAGACAAACATGCATTGCATCAATTATTCCAAAATAAACAAGTTCGTACATGATAATTATGCTTAATCAAAGAAAATAAACATATAAATAATCAAAATGTAATGTCTCAAAGTCCTTCAAGATGTGTTTATGAAGTTTTTGCGTCTGAGACTGGCATGGTAGTGGTTTCCTCTAGCGGAGCCTCACAGGAAGGAGTCATCTTGCTTTCCCCAGCTACGTCTGTCATTACTTCATTATCGGTCTTCAAATCTTCACTCAGAATAACTCTCCCAGATTCTTTGTTGATCGGGGTCGCATCATCTTGAGGATTGCTGAAATGAAAAGGACTAGGCATCTGAAGAACTATCGGCTTCGGCTGATTCACCATATGCGTCACTGGTTGAGATATGTTGAAAACAGGCTTTGCAGAGCTTGATTCTGGCCCTGGGACGCCCTGAGAGGAGTTTTGACTTTCGGCTAAGGATCGTCAAAAGACAGGACCTTCTTTTCTAGCAAATCTCTGACAATATTCTTAAGCGCGTAACATCCTTCCAAATCGTGACCAGGCGTACCCTCATGAAATAAATAATGAGCGGCGGCGTTGTAATTGACAGGTACCGGATTGGGAGGTGGACCCAAAGTTTGGGTAACAACCAGACCTTGTTGCACTAAGAAAGGATACAACTCAGTGAACGTCATTGGGATCGGAGGACAAGGCTTGTATGGTATTCTATTTTGACGAGGTATCGTCTCCTCTGATGGTTGGCACACGGGAGCGTTGGGCACTCGTTGACAGTTGATAAGAGCTTGTGCAGGCTGATAAACCGGAGCCGGTTGCACAGGCTGATATGTAGGGAATTGCTGACTAAAAGGAGGTGCAACAGTAGCTATATAAGGTTGTGGAGCATACTGAACTGGATAACATTGAACATAATTCTGCTGAGGTTGCCAAGGTTGATGTGTAGCCATTGAGCGATTCCTCGGACATGTAGCTCTTTTATGGTGATCAGAGCTCGGAGTTTTGCACTTCGGAGGAGTAACTCGTCAAACTGGTTGAGCAACAGTAGGATTCACTGAACTGGATTGACGATTCTGAGGAGGTATGCTCTCGACAGTAACAGCTGGTTGAGGATCCACAACAATATCGGTAATTTCAGAAACAGCGGTAGGTTGATTATCCATCTTCACCTTAAGGGCTTGCAACATCTCCATAATCTGCCCCACACTTCCTCGAAGATCTTCGAGTTCATGGCTGACACGGTCGATCTCTTGAGCTTGTTCATCCATCCTTTTTCGAGCTTGGGCTCTAGTGTTGTATTGATGCGGAGGACCCAGAGTGACGAAACTGGAAGGCGAGAGAACCGAGAATAAGAAACCGGGAGACAAATGCAATGCAAAATATGATGCTAAAATGCAAAATGCGAATGAAAGGATTTCATGGAATTCAAATATTTACAAATATCGCGAAATGCCAAAAAACTTTATTTATTAATTTGAAAATGGATTACAAATAGTATTCTTAGAAAAGTCTTGGCATAATAGCTAAATAAAAGCTGATAATGACCCTAAGGAAGCTTCCTGTTCTGCCCTTTGCTCTGTTCTTCTAGCTGGGCCTTTTTGAGGATGAGCCTATCTTCAAAAGGTAGATCAAGAGTCAGAAGAAAATAAATCCTTCATCAAAACCAAGCAAGGGTACACTGGAATGTCCTTTACAATTATTGGTGATCATACTGCCCTTGATGTCGGATACCTCTAAACATATGGCTTTAGCAATGTCTTGTTCTTTAAGATTTACCTCCAAGAAAGGGAACAAAGACTCCTTTAGAATAAATAACCCCACCAATTGAAAGTACTCTTCTAGGGTAGGCAAGAGCTGATACTCAAGGAATCTAAAGGTAAAGATCATCTAGATCCTAGAACTGTAACAATTTCGAAAGGAAACCTTCGTCTACTTGAAGTTTCAACAGAGATAACGACCTTCCATACTTGTTTCTGAATCCTTTGTTGATCTTGAACCAAAGTTCCTAGCTTCTTTAGGTCATCTAACTTAAGACTTTTAAAAGAATATCTCAAAGTGTTTTTTTTTTTGTAATTCATGGTATCCTGCAATATTCATAAATAAGGTTTGAATTCCATGAAATATGATGCAATGTGATGCTTTGATGGATGCAATGCACATATATTCACAATTCCTAGGTTAAAGGTATGTTCAAGGAGTTAGGGTCTATCCATCCCAATAAGGTATGTACTAAGGTTAGTTGTACCTGCCAAACAAGGTTCTAAAAAGTGCCCAAAGTCATCATCCCTTCTTTCGGATATTATCAACTTTCCGACTGACTCGGGGGTCGATAATATTCTCAAGAGAACCTCTTTCGAGTGTAGCATCGCGTAGCAACTATTGTAGGACTACTCCCACATAGTTCCCGCACTACGTCCTATATAAGGCTAAAGTGGTGTTAAGGTACTACGGTCCCCAATATCATAGACACCAATCGAAAATAGTAAAAGTTTTCACGACTACACTCGTTCAACCGAACCATTTTCGAAAGGGTCTCAACTGAGCGGTGATTCTCGAGTCAACTTGGTCGGGACTCACTCCCGGCAAGCCTCGTCGAATATATCACGATCCTATAATAAGGTCACTCAAGTTCGGGTTAGGACTTATCTCACAATAGAAGGATATCCCCATAATATACAATAATATATATAGATAATTAATAAAAGAAAATAATCATACAATAAAGCAAAATAGGGGCAACCCTTAAAAATTAGGAGGGTCCCTAGTGAAGTCGCCATTTTCAGTTGCGGTAGAAATAGGATATCAAACTATTAATTAGTTTGAATCACAATTCTTAATTCACAACCGCTCTTTGATTTATCCGAAGGAAAAGGTCAAAAGAGGGAAAGCCTATTTTTGCATCGTAAACACAATGCTGGGAGAGACCTAGGTAAGGGGTTGGTTAAGCTTAGGGAAGGTACTAGCACCCTAAACTTCTGTAGTACTCTATAGGAACCTTTTGTTTATTGTATGCTTTTTTTTATTTTTATTATCTGTTTGAAGTATATATATATTGAGCTAAGGGATAGAGTGACCTAAAGACCTAAGGGTTAGTCCTAAGTTTACTCGGCAAGACGTCGCATCTTGTGCCTACGTATCCTGGATAGGGAATGGAATCAAAGTAATCGTAGTTCCCCTCGAAAGGGAGGTTAGAAACGTCTTGACTGTGGTCAAGGTTTCAAGGGGAGTAAACATATCTTAAGGACACGCTTACGTGGAGTCTTTGAAACTCTTATTTCTATGTTGAATTTGTTAATTGAAAATTTAGGGTTGAAATTAGGGATTCCACAGCGGGAAACCCTAAACAGAGTACGACGACTCTTTGACCTAATGCTAGGGTAAAGGGCATTTTCGTCCACGGCAGGACACCTAGGCTATTAGGGTTTTTGAAACGGTCCAAAGGATAAGGCTATTGACTCGGCGGTCAAACGGCTAGACTTAATTCCTTCGGAGGGGAAAATAACGATAAAACATGCAAACAACGGAATATTATATGGCAGAAATTAAAATGCGGAATTTAAAGAAAGCACCGTGACGATCACTCGCGTAAATTACAAATCCCCAAAAGCAAATGCGAAAATAAAATAAATCGCGACCATGGCCTCGCGTAAATTACATCCATGGAACCAAAATAACTTGAAATAAATATTAATTGAAATCTATGTATAATCTGAAGAGAGAAACAGAAAATATTAGTGAAAAGTTAGACAGAAATTCATGGCAAATAATAAAACAGTTAATGTTGAAAGAAAGACAAAAATGCAATTTGGAATTTTTATTATTATTTTATTAGTTATGAAAAGGGATTTTAGTTTTAATTTAAAAGAAAGTTTTAGCTAAAAAAAGTTTTAGTTTAATTTTAAAAGATTTTAATTTTTAATCTTTAAAACTTAATTTTAACATAAAAAGAAAAAAAAATTTAATATTAAAAAAAAAGGGTTTTTAACTTTTAAATGCTAAACAAGATTTTTTAATAAAAAATGCCCTTCACCTTTAATGCAAAAAGTGAATTTCAATTCTTAATGCCAAAAATGAACTTTAATTTTTAATGCAAAAACGAATTTTTATTTTTAATGCAAACAATGAATTTAATAAAAAAAAATTTATACAGAAAATTGACTCTCACTTTTTTTCAATGCAAAAAGGTGACTTAATTTTTGATATGAAAGCAATGAATTGTATTCTCATATTAAAAAATAAAGTCTTAATGTTGATGTTTTTAAAAAATATTTTTAATACATGAAAAACGTATTAATTTTAATATCTAATCATCATTCAAATGGAAATGGAGTTGAAACGTTCCAGCTTTGCATTAAGTTACATTAACCCACCATTATCACTGTTATTATTACCATTAAATCCTAAAAATAATAAAAACTTAATATAGAAAAAGAAAACGAAAAAATGGAACATGGAGATTTGTTAGCTTATTATAAAAATTGGACTAGAGCTAAATAAAACACTTCTATTAACTAATACCATATTAATTAATTAAAAAAAAGTAATCTTAAATAACTAAAACTCTACGTTTTCTAATTAACACAAATATATTAACTAATTAACCAACAGTCATATTAACTAGCTAAAATATGTTAATTAATTAATTATTAAACGTGATGATTAAAGTTATGTGGTGAAATGATAACACAAATAAAATAACCAAGCATACGCAAAGTGAAACAAGATGGGGACGTCTTTGCCTTCTTCTCTCCCGCGAGACGCCGACGGTCATTGAAGCTCAATGAGAACTTTTCTTCGTCTGTTTCTATTCTTGCATGTACCTGAAATGTAAACCCATCAATGAAAACCATGATTTCAAACGAGTTTTTTTTACCTTTTTACTTCCGAATCCGCCGGTGGTAGTGACGGTCGGAAAAGTCCACGGCCGCCGCAGTTTTCGGTGACGAAACGTTGAACTCCTCTGGGGCTTGTTGGTTTGATTCACGGTTCAGGACTTTGAAAGGTGATGATGAAACCGAAAAGGACTTCTGAACCTCCTTGGCGCCGTCGTTTTCGATTGTGAAATCCCTTCTTAGATGGCCGTCGTTTTTTCGTTTTTGGTTCCGTTTTTTCTCAAACACAACTTATGTTTATATAGGTAACAAATTAGGGTTAACTCTAACCTAATGCCCACTTTAAAGCCCAACTTAAATAATTAGTCAAAGCTAAAAAAACAAACTAAAACAAACTTAAAAGAATAAAATCTTTTCTAATATTTTTAATTTTATGATTTTTAGATGTTTTTATGAATAATATGGAAAAAAGTAAAAAAATAATATTTTTTAAAAAATAATTTAAATAAAATACGAAAATAATAATTAAATAATAAAAAAACTATTTTTGTTATTTTTTTTATGAAAATAGAAAAGTTAGAATAAAAATAAAAAAAACAAAACAAAAAGTGAAGAAGGTGGGATTCAAACTCTCAACCTCTCACACTCACAACTCCTTACACAGGGTCTCTTGCCAATTGTACTATTTTATTCATTCAAAATAAAGTGGCACTAGAAACCCTGTAAACTAAAAGAGCGCGCCACATGATATTTTCTTGCAACAATCAAACAACTGCACAACCCGTTAGTGGTTAGTTTAAACGCAATGCAAAATGAAATGGGATGCAAGATGAAACGACTAATCTTAGGGCAAAATTTGGGGTATTACAATCCCCAAAATCGACATTGTATTCAGAGATAACAGATAGTAGTTCAATTCGTAGAGCCAATGTGATTTTTGGATCATCATTCAAATGATTTTCCAAGTGCTGTTTTTGGAGAGCCAAGCATTGATCCAGCGACATGTCATTATCCATTTGAAGAGGATGAAGGCTAACTCATGATTTAGGGTTGAAAGAAAAAATAGGTTTAAATAATAAAGGTGTTGACAAGATGTAGTGTATGTGTGTGGTATAAAAATAAATAGAGAGAATTTTTATGATTATAAATATTGAGAAAAGGAAACATTTAGACATAGATAAAAGTAAAATAAATTTTAGAATGTAATCCCAAGACACGTCTAGTCATTTAGGGTAATGATTACTGAAAATGGGTTACAAAGAGGACAAATGTATTAAATCGAGGTATAACCTCTTCACATACTTGACAACGCGTTGAGAGGGTTAACTTTTCAGTTCCCAATGGTTACAAAGATCTAAACCGTTCACACGATTTTAACACTCAAGATATATTTCTTAAAGATTTGATTTTCTAAGATATAAGAATGGATTTCTAAACTATTTAAATTTAAATAGTAAGGGTTAAAAATACATTACTTAATACTTTTGTATATTCTATCTTCTAATGTAGAGGCTTCTTCAGAATCACCGCCCGTTCAGCTTCTGCGGTTGATGACTTGTTGACATCATTTCTAGCTGGACCACTAGAATCATTTTCTTCTTCCATCTGCTATCTTTATAGGAATATTTAACATTGAGCAGAGGCATGATCATCTTCATGACTTCCTGAGCTTCTATTCTGAAATATGAGAACATCTCTTCTAACATTAGTTTCATCTTTGATTATTGGAGAAGAACCAAGTTCTATCCGTAGAATCATCCATCTTCTATCTTCAAGAA
Organism: Lathyrus sativus; assembly: GCA_963859935.3. Classification (NCBI taxonomy): domain Eukaryota; kingdom Viridiplantae; phylum Streptophyta; class Magnoliopsida; order Fabales; family Fabaceae; genus Lathyrus; species Lathyrus sativus. The sequence continues at coordinate 424,247,648 of OZ012740.1, forward strand.
AGATTAGAACGTGATTTCTTCAAGAAGGCTCATTTTCAGAAGGCCAAAATTTTCTTAGCTTAAACATAAACTTTGAGCATTTATGTGCTAAAGAGACTTGTTGGAATCTTCTTCCATCATCAGAGTTCAATCATTGAATAAATGTTGATCTTTATTAAATAGGTGTTGATCTTCACCAGATGTAGATATCATGAAACCAAAATCTATTTTCTTGTGGGTTTAAATGATAATCTTGTTCTTATTGATTTGATCTTATCAACCAGAAACAGTTCATCAGAAAGTATGTCTTTCCTTTCTTAGGGAGTGTGAACTGCAATGACTTCTGATTAAACATCTTCTGATTTCTCCATTTTCGCCTTCTTCAGCAACTTCATTTTCTTCATCATAGAGAAGATAGTTTCTAGCTCTGTATTCTTCCACTAAGCTTTAGTTTCTGACTTTCAAGCTTATCATCAAATCTGGCCTTGATTTGATTTTTGATAAAGGTACTTTAGTAGCCTTTAGATATTCAGAGCAATCTAACAAATATGCATTCGAATATATTTGAATCATATTTCGTTCTAAATAAATATAACTGCTTTCTAGAAATGCTTTGTCATGATGATCAGCCATTTCTTTTCAAGCTTGTTATATTCTTCAATCATATGTATCTGATTGCGAAGAACTAGAATGTCAGAATCTTCTTTTTATCAGATAGCTTCTTGAGTTCATACTTTCACTAAGTCACATGAGTCCAGAAGGTAGTGAGTGACAGAAGGATACATTCATGTATCAGAAACTTCTAAGAAGAAATTTTGGATAGCAATCAAACTTAAACTTGTTCAAGTGAGATATCTTTCTTAAGCTAACAACTTTCTTGTCTTATGTCAAGCTATTTCTCTTAATGAACACACATATGTCAAGAAATTATAAAGTTAATCTTACATGTGTTGTTCTTCTGACAACTTGATAATCATCCTTTCTGATCACTTCAGAAATCTATGAAGCTTTTCCAGAAACGAAGTAGATGTCTTCATCCTATGTGGACAGTCAGAATTCTGATAACACAGCTAGTGTTTTGACTGCACCATTAAGAGCATCTGCATTAAAGATAGTTTATTTTGTATAAGAAACTACTTTATCTTTTGTAGAGATCCTCTGCATTTGGCGTTCTAACATCAACTAAGAATGCTATGCTAGTTAGTTCTTCTTTTGCAGTGCCTTCTCAGGACATAGAAACACCTTGCGTGTGTTGCACCCTAAAATTTGCTCAACCTTTTCTAATTGGTTTATGTTTCAATATCATTAGCATTTGCATATAGAGTCATGTACATAGCATAATCATCTGCATAGCATAGCATAGCAAGTCAGCCAACAGGGACCAAGCATTATTCTCATCTCTATGAGCCTATCAAGAGGTTATTATTCTAATTCAATCTCATTCAAGTCATCAGAAAGAATTTGAAAGCTATCAAGTCAATGGATCAAGCAAGTGCATCCATCTCCTATCTGAGGGTATCTGAGGATCAACAAAGAAATTGTGAGCTGTGGGCTGAGCATGGATAGTATCTGGGCATCATGGGAGACTTAGAAAGTCATTTGAAGAAGGAGGCAAGTCCTTGGTGTGATCATAAGTATTGCAGTTGAAGACAGTTAACTAGGGTTCCATCTGGGTCAACTCTAGGTCAATTGACTGATTAAAAGGCATTAAGGTCTATTGGAGAGATGTGGGGTTCATCATTTGACATGTAGAGAAGGATATGGTGATATGCCAAGAAGAATTCAAGAGAAATCAAGGAGAAGAGGAGTTTCTAAATTAGGGTTTCTGTGTAAAATCCCCTAATTTAGGTCAAATTTCCAAGCAAGATAAGTCAAAATGCAAGCTTCAAATGGATCCTTGGCCAACATGAAACTTGTAGAGGATATCAAGACCTTTAATTTTAGTGGTGGAAGACATTAAGGAGATTTATAGAACTCAGGTTATGGTCCTTGCAAGTTACAGGTCATCTGAGGTATCTGAAGTTTTGTCTGTGAAAGTGACTTGACTTCCAAGCAATTTTTACCCCTCAAGGAGATTTCAAATGAATTTCTGGTCAACATAAGAATTGTTCCTCATTGTCTTAGCTTCCTATAATGGTATGGCATGACTTCATATGATTTGTGGAACTCTACTTATGGTCTTGGAAAGCAAACGGTATTTTGGTCATCTGGTGATTACAGGTCATTCTTAGCCTATACCTAAAACTCATACAAGGAAGCTTCAAATGAAAAACTTTCCAACATCAAAGTTGCTCAAAATGCCATTTTAAGTCAAGAAAAGAAGTCATGAAAGTTTGGAAATGCATGGAACAAGACTTGATAAAAGTTGGTGAAAAACGACTTAAAAAAGGCATATAACTTGAAAAGGTTCAAGTTGGAAAATGGTTTGAGAGATCTACAAGTCCAATATGGGTCATCCAATATACCAAATTGATTCCCAACATCATTTTAAAGACATTGGTTCAGCCACTTTTTTGAGTTAGGGTTTAAAAATTGGACTTGCTTTGTATTTTTGTTACTTGCATAATAAGGCAAGTATAGAAAACTTGGCACAAGATGAATTTTCAAGGCAAGGAGCTTACATACACTTCCCATATCTCATGTAAGGAGATTTTGACATAAGTTTGGAAAGGTGCAAGCATGAGATAAGAGATATTCAAAGTATCATGGCATGAGAAGTTCATGAAATTTCCACAACTTTCTAGAATCCTCCAAGATTATTCTAGAAACCTCTAAGTTTGTTAATCATCATCTATATATTGGATTGAGATCATTAAGAGTAAAGGTTGGTGATAGTTGATGTTGAATCCATTTGCAAATCATATTGAATTTTTTCCATCATTTTTCCATTTTTTCCCACACTTTCACATGTTTGAATTTCCATTTTTTTCAATCCTTTTTCTCTCCATTTTTTGATCCTTTCTCATTACCAATTAATTCAATATACTACATAGGATTTTTCCATCAACTTTTGAGAAGATTTTAGTGCAATTCCATGGTTGTATCAACATGAAAAAGTTTCTACACTTTTTTCCAAAGAAATTCGTGCTCCATTAAAGCTCCATAATTCATTTTTCCAAGGTATAAAGAATTCGACATAACTCATGATTTATGAGTCTTTCTTGCATTATTGTTGTTGCATCACATTGCTCTCATCTCCTACATGGATTCTAGTACAAAAAAGATGGTTTTTATGACAATTTTTGGTTCTTGAGTTTTTCTTGAGGTGCCACATTTTGGGAGTTAGAGAGAGTTTCAAGAAAATCTAAGACCATATTTGGATTCCTTGAATTTTTTCCTTCAAGTTTGACTAAAATTTTGTGCGAAACGGATAATTATTGATGGAGTTATGGTGCTTCAAAGTAGCAAAAAACTCATGTTCATGGGGCTGCGGGTTACTATTCACAAAGTTGAAAAATTTGATTTGGAGAAGAAGGTGTTAACACCGTCGGATGCATTTCCAAGTCAAGGTTTCTTCCATTCATCCAACGCCTCTCACTGCGCCACGTAATCGGCCACATAAGCCTCATGCCACTTTTATTTATTCATGTTATTTTCTTTTATTTTCCTATTGCCATGTTTCTTTTATTTTTTCTGTTTTATATGTTGACTTCAAATAATCATAAAAAATAGGAAAATTAGTCTTTTTGATCCCCATTTTTTTGTGCTGAATCTTTAAGATGTCTAGGATTTAATAAAACTGGAATTATAATTTTACCATTTTTTGACATTTTCTTTGGATTTTTTACATTTGGGTCGTCATAAAAAGGTCAATGCTGGTGCTATCATTTTGTTGAATTTCTTTGACCTATCAAAACACAATTTAAATGTCAATCCTTTTGCAGGGATCTTATACACACGTTGACGTATTGTGATATATTTTTGTGGGAATTTTATTGTACCATTTTAATTGGTTTTGGATGTTTTCTTTAACATACTCCACTTTAATCTTTCCTTTGGTATACATGAGATATCTTGCAATGTTTTCATCTTGTTTGACCATTTATCTTTGGATATTTTTGTGGTATCTCTCACCCCTGGTTTGTGGCTTGATGTAGGGAATTGTAGATTTTTATTTGAATTTTTTAGCACCTTTTGCTATTTTTCTCATATTTTGTATTCGAACTTGTAATTTGGACTTCCGAACGGACTTTATTTTTGTTAAGGCTCCAACGACCGATTTGTGTTTGCGTGGTGAATGCCGTGGTTTATATTTCTTATTATAGATAGGCTAGAGGTATTTGAAGACCCCTTAGGTGGCTGTTATTTGTATGTGTAGCTTGCCCGATTATCGACTTGTTTGCATGATAGCACGTTGCGATTCCAAATAGTGGATTACGCGTTTCATTCGGAGTTTTCACTCGATTCTTTGCATATGATCACTTGATATTTTCTTATTCCATCCATGAATGGGCTTGAGGTTGAGATGAACCTTCCTCCCTCCTTTGCATTGCATTTACCATTGCTATATTCATGTTCACTTGTATGCGGTTATTACTTGTATTTCCGTTTCTTCCTTTCGTTTCCTTTCCCGTAGGACTTCCATTCTTCCTTGTTCAAGGGAGGATGTGATAGACATTAGGAGTTAACCCATGCATGATAACATTAGGGTAGATTTTATTCCCTTTTAACCCTAGGATTTGTAGAGTGTCATCTCTTCTTTCTTTCTTCAAACAACAAAAAAACATTAATAAAGGTTATAACAGAGATTAATTCATTTCTTCCGTCAAAAGATTTGAACAGACATCAACCTTTTGCAATAAGAAAACCCTTGTTTAAGGTGAGATTTTTCATAAAAACAACAGACAGACTTGTGTCGTACGTGGCCCGAACTACGTTTGCTCTGATCTTTCATGCTGTATGAAAGTACGTAGGCATAGGATGCGATATCCTAGCGAGCAACCTTCCCCTCCTTTCCCGTAGGTAGGCGAACTACGTTGACTCTGATTTCTCGTTCCAGGCGGGAATACGTAGGCATAAAGTGCGATACTTTGCCGAGTCATTTTTATTTTCATTTTATTTTCTTTTTAACCCTCGACCTATAGTTTAGATAGAATAACAATCCATACCCGAAAACAAGCGTGGATCCCATCGAGTACGATGGACGTGAGGGGTGCTAATACCTTCCCCTTGCGTAACCGACTCCCGAATCCAGGTTTTGGTTGCGACGACCATACCTTTTCCCGTCTTTGCGTTAGGTTTACTCTGAGCGTTTCCTTTCCCTCCCGTGGGATAAATAACGCACGGTGGCGACTCTTCTGTCAGCCGGCGCCGATTTTCGCAGTAGCGACAGCTGGCGACTCTGCTGGGGACTGCGATAGTTCCCTATACGAGTCTCGCCTTGGGTTTTTCCTAGCTGTTTGGGGTCATCCCCAGCAGCTGGCGACTCTGCTGGGGACTCCAACGGTTCCCTAAGAGAGTCAATCCTAACGCTTGTTTTCCCGTCGAGGATTTTGTATGGATTTATATTTCTGACCTTTATTTTCAGCTTTGTATATATGGATTATTATTGCTGTATCTTGGGGTGTGACGGGTGTTCTGATATTGAGTGAGAAGCCGGACCTGGGCTTGAGTGCACCTAGAATTAGAGTAGAGATTAGTTGGCGCCCGCTTGCTTTGCTTGCTTTGGTGTCCCGCGAAATCTACACTCAGACGAGGTTCTTCTGGTTGGCCTCCTGCCCCTTCCTTTGGTTGGCGTGGGTTGCTGGTTAGTTGAATTGTCGACTCTGGGGACCGATCATTTGGAAGTTGGCTAAGTGAGGCCTCTTCAGGATTTGATGATGCCACTCCTTCTGGGAATCGTATCATCAACCCTGAAAGTCTGTGACGCCGACGACCGCATAGGATGCCATACCTTTGTCAGTTACTAGGACATCCACCTATGAGAGAGTTTGGGGTTATGCAGGTAACTAGACCTTCAGACTACCGGTTATTTCTTGATCTGAGATCCTGGGTATTTATGGAGAGTTCTGAGGTCTGTCAGAGACCAGTTGGAGACATGATATGAGGTCTGCCAGAGACCAGTCAGAGTTATGTTGTGGGGTCTGTCAGAGACCAGTGTTGGAGCTTTGTGTAGGGTCTATCTGAGACCAAGGTTCGAGGAACTCTGGAGGGTCTATCTGAGACTTGTTGATATGGTTCAGGCTTCTCAGCCGGGGCACTTGATCCCTGTTGACTGTGTGCATACGCATTCGCATTTTCATTCATATGTTGGTAGCATATTGCATATCCATTTTGCATTACAGGTACTGGTTCGAAATTGTATCTCATCTCCTGCTTCTCACCAGGTGTTCACAGAATTACTAGCCAACATTCGCACCGCTATTCCACTCGCACCAACTATCGAAGAATCATGGATCAAATGCAGAACGAGATGCAAGATGTGCGCGAGAAGCTCGCTCTCTTTATGCAGACCATGGAAGCTATTGCAAAAGGTCAGGAGAATTTGCAAGCCATGGTGCAGCCTCTGTTGGTCAGAAACGCCGGTCACGGTAACGAGGATCATCAGTCTGTGCGAGTCGATACTGTTCAGGGAGATGGCACTCCCACGCCAGTGGCTTCACCTGTAGTCAATATACCTGCTGCTAATGTCAACAACGCTACCGCTGCTGGGAACGGTAACATCGGAGTTGGGAACGAGACTGCTGTCCATAACGTTGGGCTTGGTGATATCAACTTGGGTAATAATATGGGAGGCAACGGCTTCGGCAATGCTGGATTCAGGTTCAACGATCAGGGATTCGATAACGCTGGGAAATATGGTTTCAATGCTCAAGGCTTTGGGCAAGATGGTTATAGTGTGGCCAATCAGGGTTACGGAGGTTTCGGAAATGGAAACGGCGTTGGGTTAATGGATTTTGGGCCTTCTGGAGGTGTTCAGGGATACGGCAACAGAGGCCGAGGCCCGGTGATGAACCAGATTAGGGCTGGCCGCAATAATGGATATGATGGGTATGGAGCTGGGAATGGTATGTGGCAAGAAGATCAGCAGGAGGACGCTTTCTCCGGCGGAGGTTTCGAAGGGCCGATGGATGACTCCCAGAAGATCAGAATGCTAGAAGAGCAGATGAGGGGGGTCCTGAACCAAAGTGTTGTGGGCTTAGACATGGCAACAATGGGTCTGGTACCTGGCTTGAGGGTGCCAATCAAATTCAAAGCTCCTACGTTTGATAAGTATAAAGGGGACACCTGTCCGAAAGTGCACGTGCGGGCTTATTATCGAAAGATGTCTGCGTACTCAACTGATGAGAGAATGCTAATGCATTTCTTTCAAGATAGTCTATCAGGCCCTTCCCTAGAATGGTATATGGGATTGGAGCCAACTAATATCAAGACATGGAAACAGCTAGCAGAGGCATTTGTAGCTCACTATAAGTATAACAGCGACTTGGCGCCCAATCGGGTCCAATTGACAGGGCTGTCTCAGAAGAAGGGTGAGAGCTTTAAAGAGTATGTGCAAAGATGGTGCGACATGGCTGCCAGGGTCCGTCCTCCTTTAGAAGACAAGGAAATGAATGACATGTTCATTGGAACATTCACCGGCGTGTTTTACGACAAGTTGTTTCACACATCTTTGGCCAGTTTCTCAGACTTAGTTCTGATGGGGGAGAATATTGAAAATAACATTAAGGTAGGAAGGTTCCAAGCAGGTGAGCCTACTTCAGCTGGAAGCAATAAGAAAGCTTTCGGGGGTAGAAAACAGGAATATGCCAATTCGGTATGTAGCTCTCGGGGAAGAAATAGGGGATGGAGGCAATACCAACCGCAACAAGTTGCAAGTATGACAATCCCCGCGCAACATCAGCAACAGCCGCAGCAGCAGGGGCAACAACATCCGGCTCAGCGAAGAATTCAGAATGGGAAGCCGAAAAGGGTATTTGATCCGCCGCCAATGTCGTACGCTGAGCTTCTTCAGAATTTGTTACGGTTACAGTTGGTCGAGAAAAGAACGATGGCTCCTCCGACAGGGATCCCCCCACCCAGTTATAACGCTAATGAGCATTGTGAATTCCACTCTGGGGCACCCGGCCATAATATCGAAAACTGCCACGCTTTCAAGCATAAAGTGCAAGATTTGCTTGATAGCACTGTTATTAATTTTGGTATGGAAGGGCCCAATATTACACAACAACCAATGCCAAACCATGAATAGGCTGGAGTATGGTGGACAAAGAGGAGTTCTACAGTTCGGGTGGGCCGTTAAAAGTAGATCAGAATAGTGGCAGGTTACCTCTAATAACTGATTGTGAAGATAGCTGGTTCAGCAGCAGGACAGATGTGAAAGCCCGGTTCTCGGAAGCTGGCATTTTTCTTTGTTTTATCTTGTCATTTCTTTACGTTTGTAGTTTCTTTCCTGTTTAAATTGCAATCTTGTTCGTAAAACTTGTTGTTTCCATTCAATTGATGATAATGAAATAAATATGCATGTCTTGATTAAATCCATTCGTGTTCACTAATTGTTTTTATAAATGTCCAACACCTGGATAAGAAGAATCTGGGGGGATGACGAAAATGAACGACCTGCAACTTCCGATTGCATGCTTTTGAAACAAAACCTGCTGATGATGTACAGACATTGTTTCAAATCCCTAAACACCGGTGATATAAGGAAGATAATCCCTTGTCAACCCTTTTGAGCCTTGTAGTAGGAGTTTCTTTCTGTGAACGAAAAACCCTTCATATTTAACCTGGGGCAGGGTAGGTGTTAGCTAATTTGACCGAGCGTCCAAATTGCAAAAGGAGTGTCCGTTCGAGGATCAATCACACCTTCATAGGTCGTGCCTAAAAAAAAAACCACAATGGTTAAGGTTCGCCAACCCAAGAGTGAAACAGTCACATTATTCCACGAAGAGTCAGACAACCAGCGTCACACGACTTGTTCGAAAGAAAAAGAGAAAAAAAATCAAAAGCCCGCTAAGTCAAGAAAAGAAAACAATTGACTTAGGCAAAAATGAGGGCATCCCGCTGGACTCAAAAAAAAAAAAAAACCAAAAGAACTCAAAAGAGTCAGTCCAGGCAAAAGTTAGGGATATGAAAAAACGAAAGACGAAAAGGATTGTCAAAGAAAAGAAAAATCCTCAAATCAAATGCGAGTCGTGTGACCTCAAGTATCAAAGACGAAAGGTGAGTGGCTGTCACTCCCAACAATCATAATTTCTCGAACTATCACTCCTATCTTCCAGCCTCTGAGAGGTGAGCGCTAAGGTCGAATTAGCTGAACATAGGATTGGAGAACATCACAAAGAATGGGTGGGTTAAGATAAACTTTGAGCCTTTATCCTTCTTTCAAAACCGCGAACCTGACCACGTTACAACCTTCAAAAGTCCTAATTGAAGCAGGTCATTTCGAAAGCATACTTCGGTAAAGGTCGCGTCGATTCTGACTCCTAAAAGGGTTCCTCTTACCATGTTGATACTGATGTTGATATTTTTGATAAATGTTTTGTGCATTTTATGCCATAAACCGTGAACAGATTGGATGTCAAAGCTGTCATATGTGTTGCATTAGTATGTCTTTTACGCAGAACAACTTGTTTTATTTGCGAGTAAGCGCTTGACAGCAGGAAAGTTTCCTACAGTGGAAAGGTATAGTCAGGATAGAATGCAGAGCGCCCGAATGCTCCGCAAGCCGGGGCAAGCCATTAAGTGCTCCCCAGTCGAGTCAGCCATTCAAAGTCAGAATACCGGGGCAATCAGGTCGAGATTCGGCAAATCTCTCGTAGTTGGAGGTACTGCTTTGGATCAGCTAATCAGGGGCAAAGTCATTGCAATCAAGGGCAGGCCATCTTAAGAGGGCAGAAGTTATTCTTTATTCGAGAAGCATTTGGTGTGAAGTATTTCTCCGAAGTTCAGAATGCTGGGGCAGTTCATATCAGACCAACGGGGTACGAATGTCCAGATTCCCTTTTGAGGACTATCCCCACAGAGGTCCCACAGGCCGGGGCATATCAGAAGCGAAGGAATTGTTCTTCTCCGTATCATCAGAGCTACTCAGAGTTCTTCGAGCAGATTCAGTCAATCTTAAAGTGTGAGACGAATGTCGGGAAGTCATGTTACGGTCTTTCGATTTTTCACCCAAATCCATGTTGGCGATCACTGTGAGGCCCATCCGTGTTAGCGCATCAGTTTCCAAATCCAATCGTCATCAGTACGCAGGAAGACTCCGTCTATTTTCTCCAACAAAAGTCCAGTTTTTCAGTGGCATGGGTGAGCTATCCCCAAAGAAGTCCAATCATACTTGACACATCTGCTATTCTCCAGCAGAGTTATATTCCCCAACAGGGTGTTATTTCAACGAGGTGTTTGGTTAAGTTCCCAATTTCCCCAGCAGAGTTGATGGTACTCTTCCAGCATTTATTTTGCTGGAATAATTCTGTGATATCCGGTCTATCCCCAGCGGAGTTGGCTTCGTCTCCAGCATTTATTTTGCCGAAGTGGTTTTCTGTACCCGACTTTCTCCAGCAGCTCGAGCCTGCATTAGCATATTGCATACATCATCATATTTGCATCATACTTGCATTTCAATGCGTAGCATTTCCATCCTGAATGAAGCATTACGCCATGGAAAAATTCAAACATATGCATAGGCATACGAAACATAAACCAGGTTGGTTATCTCGTTGGTTTCAGATGTTTGTTTTCCCCTGCAGATAATCGAGATTATGATTCAGGGAGACGTTCGGATAGTCGGATTTGTGGCGCAAGGCGAGCAGTGATCGTGTTCGTCCTATCATGTGGACCCCTAGCAGAGTTGCTGGGTTGAGTTTCTCTTTTCCCCAGCTGAGTCCTTCTCAAGTCGCTGTTATGTCGGCATTACAAGATTTCATAGTTCAGATTTTTGGAATTATCGCCGTGATTTTCCCAGTAGAGTTTTCTTCCCCATCAGAGTTGCTTGGTTGAGTTTCTCTTCTTCACCAGCGAAGTTTTCTTCAGACTGTTGTCACGTCAGTATTGAAGATCTTGAAAGTACTGCCTGCCGTCGAAGTAGACGGCTGTCGTCAGTTATATCCTGGTTGAAGGAGTTATATCCTGGTTGAAGGAGTTATACCCTGGTTGAAGGAGTTATATCCTGGTTGAAGGAGTTATATCCTAGTTGAAGGAGTTATACCCTGGTTGAAGGAGTTATATCCTGGTTGAAGGAGTTATACCCTGGTTGAAGGAGTTATATCCTGGTTGAAGGAGTTATATCATGGTTGAAGGAGTTATACCCTGGTTGAAGGAGTTATATCCTGGTTGAAGGAGTTATACCCTGGTTGAAGGAGTTATATCCTGGTTGAAGGAGTTATATCCTGGTTGAAGGAGTTATACCCTAGTTGAAGGAGTTATATCCTGGTTGAAGGAGTTATATCCTGGTTGAAGGAGTTATATCCTGGTTGAAGGAGTTATATCCTGGTTGAAGGAGTTATATCCTGGTTGAAGGAGTTATATCCTGGTTGAGGGAGTTATACCCTGGTTGAAGGAGTTATACCCTGGTTGAAGGAGTTATATCCTGGTTGAAGGAGTTATATCCTGGTTGAAGGAGTTATATCCTGGTTGAAGGAGTTATACCCTGGTTGAAGGAGTTATATCCTGGTTGAAGGAGTTATATCCTGGTTGAAGGAGTTATACCCTGGTTGAAGGAGTTATATCCTGGTTGAAGGAGTTATACCCTGGTTGAAGGAGTTATATCCTGGTTGAAGGAGTTATATCCTGGTTGAAGGAGTTATATCCTGGTTGAAGGAGTTATACCCTGGTTGAAGGAGTTATACCTTGGTTGAAGGAGTTATATCCTGGTTGAAGGAGTTATACCCTGGTTGAAGGAGTTATATCCTGGTTGAAGGAGTTATACCCTGGTTGAGGAATTGTCACCCTGGTGGATGGAGTTACACCCTGGTTTGAGGAATTATTATGCCTTGTCTGAGGCAGTTATACCCCGGTTGAAGGAGTTATTACCTTTGGCTCGATGCATGCTTATTGTAGCAAAATTTGGAATTAATTGTGGATTCAAGGCCTGTGGCGTCACGCAGGTGGTTGAGGACGAAATCAAGTCAGTTCTTATCAGATAATTGATTAGTTGTTGCCGTGACAACCGGATGCGGTTTTCTGAATGATATTTTCCCGCAGTGGTGGCGGAGTTATTTCCCGCAGTGGTGGCGGAGTTATGTCCCGTAGTGATGGCGGAGTTATGTCCCGTAGTGGTGACGGAGTTTTTTCCCGCAGTGGTGGCGGAGTTATTTCCCGCAGTGGTGGCGGAGTTATGTCCCGTAGTGATGGCGGAGTTATGTCTCGTAGTGGTGACAGAGTTATTTCCTGTAGTAATGATAAAGTAGTACCCGTAGCGATGGCGGTGTTGTTTTTCAGATTATCTTCCCGCAGTGGTGGCGGAGTGATGACGGTGTTATTTTTCTGTAATAGTGACAGAGTGATTTCCCTGTATCGTTGGCAGGGTCATGTTGTGTTGACAGAAGTACTTCCCCAGTGAAGTCGTCCAGTTCATTCCAGTATTGATAAAATAATATTGAAATCAGACTTATTCCCCAAACAGTGGTGCAGTTATTTCTGCGGTTGGCAAATTTCTGGGTTCTTAGTATTCAACCGTCTCGTACCTCGAATGTTTGAAGGCCGTTCGCTCTTCACCCAATCGGGTCGAAGTCGCTTGAATAGGGGCAGCTGTTGCACCCTAAAATTTGCTCAACCTTTTCTAATTGGTTTATGTTTCAATATCATTAGCATTTGCATATAGAGTCATGTACATAGCATAATCATCTGCATAGCATAGCATAGCAAGTCAGCCAACAGGGACCAAGCATTATTCTCATCTCTATGAGCCTATCAAGAGGTTATTATTCTAATTCAATCCCATTCAAGTCATCAGAAAGAATTTGAAAGCTATCAAGTCAATGGATCAAGCAAGTGCATCCATCTCCTATCTGAGGGTATCTGAGGATCAGCAAAGAAATTGTGAGCTGTGGGCTGAGCATGGATAGTATCTGGGCATCATGGGAGACTTAGAAAGTCATTTGAAGAAGGAGGCAAGTCCTTGGTGTGATCATAAGTATTGCAGTTGAAGACAGTCAACTAGGGTTCCATCTGGGTCAACTCTAGGTCAATTGACTGATTGAAAGGCATTAAGGTCTATTGGAGAGATGTGGGGTTCATCATTTGACATGTAGAGAAGGATATGGTGATATGCCAAGAAGAATTCAAGAGAAATCAATGAGAAGAGGAGTTTCTAAATTAGGGTTTCTGTGTAAAATCCCCTAATTTAGGTCAAATTTCCAAGCAAGATAAGTCAAAATGCAAGCTTCAAATGGATCCTTGGCCAACATGAAACTTGTAGAGGATATCAAGACCTTTAATTTTAGTGGTGGAAGACATTAAGGAGATTTATAGAACTCAGGTTATGGTCCTTGCAAGTTACAGGTCATCTGAGGTATCTGAAGTTTTGTCTGTGAAAGTGACTTGACTTCCAAGCAATTTTTACCCCTCAAGGAGATTTCAAATGAATTTCTGGTCAACATAAGAATTGTTCCTCATTGTCTTAGCTTCCTATAATGGTATGGCATGACTTCATATGATTTGTGGAACTCTACTTATGGTCTTGGAAAGCAAACGGTATTTTGGTCATCTGGTGATTACAGGTCATTCTTAGCCTATACCTAAAACTCATACAAGGAAGCTTCAAATGAAAAACTTTCCAACATCAAAGTTGCTCAAAATGCCATTTTAAGTCAAGAAAAGAAGTCATGAAAGTTTGGAAATGCATGGAACAAGACTTGATAAAAGTTGGTGAAAAACGACTTAAAAAAGGCATATAACTTGAAAAGGTTCAAGTTGGAAAATGGTTTGAGAGATCTACAAGTCCAATATGGGTCATCCAATATACCAAATTGATTCCCAACATCATTTTAAATACATTGGTTCAGCCACTTTTTTGAGTTAGGGTTTAAAAATTGGACTTGCTTTGTATTTTTGTTACTTGCATAATAAGGCAAGTATAGAAAACTTGGCACAAGATGAATTTTCAAGGCAAGGAGCTTACATACACTTCCCATATCTCATGTAAGGAGATTTTGACATAAGTTTGGAAAGGTGCAAGCATGAGATAAGAGATATTCAAAGTATCATGGCATGAGAAGTTCATGAAATTTCCACAACTTTCTAGAATCCTCCAAGATTATTCTAGAAACCTCTAAGTTTGTTAATCATCATCTATATATTGGATTGAGATCATTAAGAGTAAAGGTTGGTGATAGTTGTTGTTGAATCCATTTGCAAATCATATTGAATTTTTCCATCATTTTTCCATTTTTTCCCACACTTTCACATGTTTGAATTTCCATTTTTTTCAATCATTTTTCTCTCCATTTTTTGATCCTTTCTCATTACCAATTAATTCAATATACTACATAGGATTTTTCCATCAACTTTTGAGAAGATTTTAGTGCAATTCCATGGTTGTATCAACATGAAAAAGTTTCTACACTTTTTTCCAAAGAAATTCGTGCTCCATTAAAGCTCCATAATTCATTTTTCCAAGGTATAAAGAATTCGACATAACTCATGATTTATGAGTCTTTCTTGCATTATTGTTGTTGCATCACATTGCTCTCATCTCCTACATGGATTCTAGTACAAAAAAGATGGTTTTTATGACAATTTTTGGTTCTTGAGTTTTTCTTGAGGTGCCACATTTTGGGAGTTAGAGAGAGTTTCAAGAAAATCTAAGACCATATTTGGATTCCTTGAATTTTTTCCTTCAAGTTTGACTAAAATTTTGTGCGAAACGGATAATTATTGATGGAGTTATGGTGCTTCAAAGTAGCAAAAAACTCATGTTCATGGGGCTGCGGGTTACTATTCACAAAGTTGAAAAATTTAATTTGGAGAAGAAGGTGTTAACACCGTCGGATGCATTTCCAAGTCAAGGTTTCTTCCATTCATCCAACGCCTCTCACTGCGCCACATAATCGGCCACATAAGCCTCATGCCACTTTTATTTATTCATGTTATTTTCTTTTATTTTCCTATTGCCATGTTTCTTTTATTTTTTCTGTTTTATATGCTGACTTCAAATAATCATAAAAAATAGGAAAATTAGTCTTTTTGATCCCCATTTTTTTGTGCTGAATCTTTAAGATGTCTAGGATTTAATAAAACTGGAATTATAATTTTACCATGTTTTGACATTTTCTTTGGATTTTTTACATTTGGGTCGTCATAAAAAGGTCAATGCTGGTGCTATCATTTTGTTGAATTTCTTTGACCTATCAAAACACAATTTAAATGTCAATCCTTTTGCAGGGATCTCATACACACGTTGACGTATTGTGATATATTTTTTTGGGAATTTTATTGTACCATTTTAATTGGTTTTGGATGTTTTCTTTAACATGCTCCACTTTAATCTTTCCTTTGGTATACATGAGATATCTTGCAATGTTTTCATCTTGTTTGACCATTTATCTTTGGATATTTTTGTGGTATCTCTCACCCCTGGTTTGTGGCTTGATGTAGGGCATTGGAGATTTTTATTTGAATTTTTTAGCACCTTTTGCTATTTTTCTCATATTTTGTATTCGAACTTGTAATTTGGACTTCCGAACGGACTTTATTTTTGTTAAGGCTCCAACGGCCGATTTGTGTTTGCGTGGTGAATGCCGTGGTTTATATTTCTTATTATAGATAGGCTAGAGGTATTTGAAGACCCCTTAGGTGGCTGTTATTTGTATGTGTAGCTTGCCCGATTATCGACTTGTTTGCATGATAGCACGTTGCGATTCCAAATAGTGGATTACGCGTTTCATTCGGAGTTTTCACTCGATTCTTTGCATATGATCACTTGATATTTTCTTATTCCATCCATGAATGGGCTTGAGGTTGAGATGAACCTTCCTCCCTCCTTTGCATTGCATTTACCATTGCTATATTCATGTTCACTTGTATGCGGTTATTACTTGTATTTCCGTTTCTTCCTTTCGTTTCCTTTTCCGTAGGACTTCCATTCTTCCTTGTTCAAGGGAGGATGTGATAGACATTAGGAGTTAACCCATGCATGATAACATTAGGGTAGATTTTATTCCCTTTTAACCCTAGGATTTGTAGAGTGTCATCTCTTCTTTCTTTCTTCAAACAACAGAAAAACATTAATAAAGGTTATAACAGAGATTAATTCATTTCTTCCGTCAAAAGATTTGAACAGACATCAACCTTTTGCAATAAGAAAACCCTTGTTTAAGGTGAGATTTTTCATAAAAACAACAGACAGACTTGTGTCGTACGTGGCCCGAACTACGTTTGCTCTGATCTTTCATGCTGTATGAAAGTACGTAGGCATAGGATGCGATATCCTAGCGAGCAACCTTCCCCTCCTTTCCCGTAGGTAGGCGAACTACGTTGACTCTGATTTCTCGTTCCAGGCGGGAATACGTAGGCATAAAGTGCGATACTTTGCCGAGTCATTTTTATTTTTATTTTATTTTCTTTTTAACCCTCGACCTATAGTTTAGATAGAATAACAATCCATACCCGAAAACAAGCGTGGATCCCATCGAGTACGATGGACGTGAGGGGTGCTAATACCTTCCCCTTGCGTAACCGACTCCCGAATCCAGGTTTTGGTTGCGACGACCATACCTTTTCCCGTCTTTGTGTTAGGTTTACTCTGAGCGTTTCCTTTCCCTCCCGTGGGATAAATAACGCACGGTGGCGACTCTTCTGTCAGCCGGCGCCGATTTTCGCAGTAGCGACAGCGTGTTCTTTAGTCATATCTTTTAAGCATCTCATGGTTTCTTCTTAGGCTTTTTCCTTTTGAAGAAAGAAAGACATTCTTTGTCTTCTAACTAGAAGTAGCATTATGTCTTTCTCTTTTGATCTCTTCAGCTTCTGACTGATTGAAGCATAACAATTTTCTTCTTTTCGAAGTTATACTATTTAGCTCAAATCTTTAGTTCTTCAAGAGACACTTTACTCTAGGTCTTTTGCAGGCTTTATCAGTTTCCATAAGCTTCTATTCATATAGCAAGCTTCTGATTATCTTCTTCAAGAATCCTAACAAAGAAATCATCATTGAGAATCTTAAATTCTGCAGTCATGATTTAAAATCTTGATGACAAGATTTCTAACATCTTCAGCATACTTCATCTTGAAGTGTTCATGCTTTAGAATCATGACTTAATCATTTTCTCTCCTTCACATGAAATAGTTCCTAATGAGAAATATTGATAAATTCAACGGTAGACCAAGTCTGATTGTAGAAAACATCCCATACTCAGAAAGAATAACTTTCAACAAACAAGATTTCTTGCTTTCTAATAATTCTCGTTGATTCTTTTTAGATTATCCTTCTTAAGCCTTGTCTAGGTATCACCTTGAAAATATACATAGTTCTCAACTAACGTATTCCAAAAATATCATTCATTAGATTCTTCAAATATTTGATGAGTCTGTTTTCCTTTTACCAGCTAATTCTTTATCTTGCTTTCAATATTTTTGCAAGCATCATAAGAGAGGGTTATATTGTCAATAACAACCATCTCTTAAGAATCAGTGGCATAATCCAGAATGAATCTTTCTGGTTTATCATTTCAGTACTCAATCTTCCATTATTATATGAGACTGAAACTATAGATGGTGGAGAAGATTAACCAGAGCATTTCTCAGAGCTCGTCCGGATCTTTATCTAACACAGTTAAGTGTTTGATAAACATTAATAACAGAACCAGAGCTCTGATACCAATTAAAGGTTCAGAAACACAAGAAATGGGGGTTTGAATTGGGTTTCATATTTTTTCCCCGTTTGCGGAAATTAAATAATTGCATTAGCAAATAAATAAAATTAATGGCATAATTATTTTATCCTAGTTCACTGTTAATGAAGTTACGCCAGTCCACCCCTCAAGGTGATTTTGCCTTATCACAAGGACTTAATCTAATAATCATCAATTGTTACAACCTCAATGGAAACCCTCCATTGCCTTCTTGAGAATCTTGGCATTCATTCACCTATCAAGGAATCATCCACTAATGTGTTAGAAAGATGATTAGTCTTCTCAAGCATTTTGGTCTTCACTTGGTCGCTCAAGGAATCAACATTACCTTCTAAGGAATTTCTTGCTACCTTTAAAAAGGATTCACGCCACCTTAGATAGGATTTCTCAAGCTACCTTCAACGAGGATTTCCACCACCTTTAGAAAAAGGATTTTACATGTGTACACTTAATGCTTCTTATAAGCTAATTACACAAATGAAGTACAAAAACACCTAAGTGTTTCTAGCAAGTTCTTGAGCAACAACTCCTTGCTTTCTAATACAAAACTATCTAATGATAAATCTCTAAGAGATTATAAAGCACTAGTTTTGTTGCTTAAAAGCTTTCTTGTTTGAGCATTTCGGCTTCTTTTCATTAAGCCTTTAATTTCTCCTTTTGCACTCCTTTCTTGAGCATATAATGCTACTTCCAATTCAACCATCAAGTTCAACTAAGCTACTATGCTTCACTTATAATGTCTCACTTGAGTAGTTTCATATGGTGTTAGCATAATCATCGTTGTACACTCTTGTGGTAGAAGCTCCATCTTGCTTGCTACATGTTGATTTGTTTACTGTGTTGAATAATAATACTTTTTATAAACAACAACCAACAATATTTTATCTTTCTCTCTTTTTGATCAATGGTTGCTTCAGCAATAAGCTATGAGCGACAAACAACTAGCTTCTTGGTCGTGAGAAAAATTTCTTCAAGCTTCCAAGTCTTCAATTTATAAAGCATGAGACAATAGATCCATTGAGGGGTATTCTAGGAAACATATTCCAACAATAATATCTCAACGTTCATATGAAGGAATGGTCAACATCATTGTATAAAAAGTTGCTCTTGCGCCATCTTTTCGAGGTAGAGGATACAGAGTTTTAATACTATTATATTCAACTTAAAACCATTATGATCTTCAGTATTCTAGCATCTTCGGAGGCTTCAGATATTATCTTGGTGAAGTGTGTTGTAGAAGATTCATTCTTTATGTAATCTTCAGAATTCCAAGATCTTTGTTCAGCATAATCTATCTTGAGAATCTTTAGCACTTGTTCTTTTAGAAGCATTATCTTTAAAGTCTTTAGAACCGGTTCCTTCAGAACCTTATCTTCAGAGTCTTCAGATTTCATTGAGCACGTTCTTTGTCTTCAGAGTCTTCAGCATTTCGTCTAATCAAAACCTTGTCTTTAGAAACTCTTTAGAACTTGATCTTCACAAATTGTGTCTTCAGAATCTTTAGAGCTTTGTTCACCTGAACTACGTCTTTAGAATCTTCATAACTTGTAACATTATAAGTGCATCACATTAAAAAGTCTTGTAGACCTTTCACATAAAGTCTTAATTAGAATGTCGTGTTCATTAGAATTGTTGTATTAGAAACATTCATGAATCTTTACTTTAACTTGTACACACATATGTTTTCTTCTAGAGTGTTGATAATAGAGTTTGATGACATCACACGTTTTTTTATCAGTGTCAGAATCATCTTGACAACAACCACACACTAGAGAGAAACCATACCTTTTAGAATTATTCTCTTAGATAACATGTGTAGTTATCATCAAAACTTAATGTCTAGATGTAGAACTAAATCTCGTTCTTACAGTAAGCCTTTCATACCATCTTTGACTAGCTTGTTTAAGTCCATATAAATACTTAACAAGTTTACAAATTTGGTTAGGCTGAGGATTATATACTCTTGGTGGAATTTTCATATATACATTTTCTTCTATCTCTCCATGTAAAAATGTATTATTCACATCAATTTGATGTAAATACCATTGTTTACATGAAGCTAAAGCAATGATGGTTCTCATAGTAGTGATTTTGGCAACTGGCAAGTATTTATCAAAATAATCAAGGCCTTGTACCTAATTATATCCCTTTGCTACTAGTTGTGCTTTGAGTCTATCAATAGAACCATCAGCTAGGTACTTGATCTTATAAACCCACCTATAACCTATTGGTTTGACACCAGGTGGTAGGTTTACATTTTTTCAAGTTCCTGTTTTTTTAAGAGCTTGGAGTTCAAGTTGCATAGCTTGTCTCTAACATTCATTCTTAGAGGATTCATTATATGTCCTAGGTTCAATATGAGACACTAATGATAATGCATAATTTGAATGTATGGGAGATAAATGTGGACGAGAGATAAAATCTGACAAGGGATAAGTGTTGCGGTGAGAATCGTGATATCAAGCTATTGATTAACTTGAATCTTAAATTCTTAAATTCACAACCGGTCTTTAATTTATCCAAAGGAAAGGTCTAAAGAAAGAAAAACCCTTTTCGCGATGTAACAACAACGCTAAGAGATTCGGGGATCGGGGGTTGGTTATGCATAGGGTAGATATTTCACATCCTAAACATCTGTAGTACTCTACAGGAACCTTTTGTTTGTTTGCATGCTAAGTTTGGTAAATGTTTGCTATGGATTGGGATTGGGTAAAAGGTGTAGGTTAAGACCTAAGGATTGTTTCTAAGCTTGCTCGCAAAGACATCGCATCCTCTGCCTACGTATCCTAACTAGGATAGAATTAGAGCAATCGTAGTTCACCTCACTAGGGGTGAAGAACACTTGATTATGATCAAGGTTCAAAGGGGAACAAACATTACAATGCTTGTGTAGAGTTTAAGAAAACTCTCTAGATCTACATTGTACACTCAAGAAAGGGGAGTAAGTAATCATTTCCATAATTCTTACATAGAGTCAACCAAACTCTACCTATCACTACGTTGTAAGACCAAATGGTTCTATCCAGACCAAAAGGTGGGAGAAGGGGAAAGGATGCTCGTCAAGATATCGCATCTTGTGCCTACGCATTCTCATTGTCCAATGAGAAATCAGAGCGGTCGTAGTTCGGGCACGAACTACAGAATAAGGATCTATTGGTTCTTTCCAGACCAAAAGAGGGTGAAGGTTCTATCCAGACCTATGAGTTTAAGGCCTATTGGTTCTATCCAGACCAAAAGGAGGGGAAGGTTCTATCCAGACCTATGAGGATATCCTATTGGTTCTATCCAGACAAAAAGGGGGAAGGTTCTATCCAGACCTTTGATGTTTAAATCCTATTGGTTCTATCCAGACCAAAAGGGGGAGAAGGTTCTATCCAGACCTATGAGTTTAATGAGCTATCTATGACCCAAGGGTCAATAGAGAGACTTTCCTTTGGAAGGGAAAAGATGATGCAACTTGGATGAGAACTAAAGAGTTCCATCACTTGGGGAAAGTAAACTTAACAAAGCATAAACATTCACACATGATGAATATAAGGGATATGGTTACAACCAAGAATGATCAAGCATATTATAATAAGCAAGGATCTAAATCAGGATGAATGGTTACAACCAAAGTAAGCATTTAAGATATTACAATATTAATGATTTCAATCAAGATAGATGGTCACAACCAAAGTAAGTATCAAGATATTACAATATCAAGAAGGGTAAGTTCTTACAAGACTTAAGCATAAGGAAGTCACAACCACAAACATATCTTAACAAAGATGGGGATGTATCTTAACAAAGATGGCAGGGGATCTTAACAAAGATAAAGATGTATCTTGACAAAGAATGGTTTCTTAGAGCTTACAAGATGCCATATGTAATTACAATTATCAAGTGTAATCAAATAATGTCACAACAAATGTAAGTGAGAAGTTTAAAAACTTCATGGGCAAAACTTTCAAGTTTTAAGAGAAGATCAAACACAAATGCTTACAAGCAAGAGTTTTAGTCAAACTCAAGTACACAAGGATGCTAACAAGACAAAATCATAACTTTAAAGTAAAACTAAAAAGAGAATAAAATTAAAGTTTTGAAATGAATAAATGAGAGATAGGAAGGTGAAAACCCTAAAAACATTCATGGTAGCATGTGAAATACAAGTAGAAAGTTCACATTTATGAATTTTAGGTTTACCTCTTGAAGCAAGCTTAAGCAATAAGAAAACCAGAGATATTGAGAGCTCTTACGAGGTCTTCAAATGTTCCTAGGTTGATGAATAGATGCTCCAAACAACCTCCAAGCAAGCTAGTGGACGAAATGCCTTGTAAATGAAGGAAAAACTCTAAAATCCAAAGGTTTCGAAGACCAACTCACTCAAAACTTGTTACATAAGTGTGGAAGTGATTTGGATAGCTTCAATACATCATATTTGATGTGTTTGAAGTGTTTTTTGAGTTGGAAAAAGTCTGGAAATGGTTTTTGAAGGTGTTTTGCAAAAATAGATTTTGAGGGATTTTGGAGACTTAGTGAGATTTTGCAAGAATTTGGTGATTGTGTAAGGGAGAGAGTTCTAGATGGTTTATAGAATGGAGCTGGTGTGTTTGTGATGTAGGAAGTGAGTTCTATTTATAGTCAAAGGCCTTGGATCAAGGTATGGGCAAAAGTGAAGCAAATTGCCAATTTTAACCTTCCATCATGAAAATCTTTGAGTTTTCCAATGCAATCTTTATACTTGTATTTAAGCCACTCTACTAAGATATTATCCATTCTCTATATATTGTTTTCATCATGCTTGATAGTTTAGGAGGTGACTTGTTGAAGTAAAGTTGATGATTTGACAAGGGTAGCCACCTTTTTTCTCTTTCTTCACTATTCACTTTTGCAACTTGCATTAAATAATGATTTTCTTTGATCTTTATGCCACTTTCGTGTGAATTGATATTAAAATGTTAATTATCAATTCAAACATCATAAATGAGGTTTAGCCTTTGATTAGCATCGATTTGGAGAGGTTTTGGAATAAAAAAACTCATGCTGACCTAGTTTTGCGAATGTGAGTTTTTGCCAACTTGTGGATCTTGGTTGTCTCTAACCAGGAAGAGTTATGGAACCCACTTGTACTCTTTAAAAATCCTCAATTAGGTACTACAATATTTATGCTTGTTTTAGGAACTCATTCCCCTTGAAACTAGGTCAAAAACCCTTGTGTGGTTAAGGAGTTATGGCTTTGCCCTTTTCAAAACCTTAATTTCCCAACTTTTCAATTACTTATCAATTGTTGATCCAATGGTCACCAAAATTCATGAATATATGAGATATACCATTAGGAACATAATTGCATTCAATTTTGGGTCAAAACCATGTTGGTCAATGAGTTGACTTTTCAGTCAGACGAACCGATTGATTGAAGAACTCTGAATCGACTGTTGGTGTTATGGGTATCTTGAAGCCTTGAAGCTTCTTGAGTAGACTTTAGTAAGTCATAGGAAATTCATGGACAATGATCCCACCATTGGAAAACTTTTTAAATCAAAAGTCAAACTACGGTTGACTTTTCCTGATCGAAAACCCTAATCGGGTATCCTGAACTGCACCGTTCTTAATTCCTGGATGATAACCTCAAATTGGATTCATAATTGACCCCATGTAGTATCCTTGATCTTGTTTATAGTTGAATCAATCTAACACATTGATTGATCAAACCACCGAAGCCTCGATTTTGACGGTACGGAACCATGATTTATCTGCATCTTGATAAAGATAAACTTGAAATGGGTTAAGGTTAGTTAATCAAATGAATATGATCCTAAAATGATGATGAGGATCTAAGGGGTCAAAATTTGGGGTGCAACAATAAGGAATACCTTTGGAAGATTGATTTGATGTAGCAAGAGAGTTGCATAAATAATCTTGCAAATAAGAGGGATAATGTCTTATTCTTTTTGAGGTTTTGGTAGGTGGAGGTATGTGATCATGATTGGATGGTGGAGGTAGGTGGTCATGATTGGTTGGTGGAGGTAGGTGATCATGATTGGCTGGTGGAGGTATGTGGTCATGGCTGTCAGATGTAGATGGTAAGTTAGAAGTGTTTGAGTTAGGCACAATAGAGACAAGGTTGTCTAGCATAGCTTGAACTATTATGACATAATCATATGATAATATGGGGTTAATGATAATATATTGGTCTATGGGAGTGAGATTATCAGGTTGGGATGGGAAGTATGACCATGAAGTGTGTAAAGATTGGTTTGTGGCTTTATAAGGTAAGACGTGTTCATGGAATATAACATTCCAGGAAATAAAAAGTTCACCGATATGAAAGTCAAGAAGAATGTATCCTTGCATACCTAGTTTATATCCTAGGAATATGGACTTTCTAGCCTTAGGATCTAGTTGGGCTCTATGAGCTTGAAGATTGAAATCATAGCATAAAGAGACAAATACTTTGAAGGTATCAAGGTCAGGAAGGTTGTCATGCAAAATTTGGTAAAGGGATTTATGGTGAAGAATAAGGGTTGGAAATCTATTGATAATGAAGGTTGCATGTTGGAGAGAAAAAGACCAATATGTTTTGGGTAGTTTAGACTGATATAGGATAGCTCTTCCTACATCTAGAAGGTACTAATGTTTCCTTTCAACCCTGCCATTTTGTAGAGGGTTTTCAACACATGATATTTGATGTGTTATGCCTTTAGATGCATAAAACTGATGTAGCAGAAATTCAGATCCACTATCTGATCTGACAGTTTTGGGTGTGATGTTAAATTAGGTGATAATCATGGTGATAAAGTTTTGGACATGTTTGGATACCTCTGATTTTGATTTCAAGAGAATGATCCAAACAAATCACGTGTAATCATCAAGTATGGTCAAGAAGTATTTGTGGTTATCTATGGATGAAATAGCTAATGGTCCCAAAATGTCAAAGTGTAAGAGTTCAAATTTATGATATGCAATAGAAGCACTTGAATTATAAGGAAATTTTCTTTGTTTAGCCAAATGGAAAATATCACAAGTGACATTATTATCAAAATTAAAAGAATAGTACATTTTGGACATTTGGGCAATTCTTTTGGATGATAATGGCCTAGCCTAAAATGGCGTAAAGCTGTCTTTTGAATTGCAATATTTTGAAAATGCGGGGAAGAAAAGATGTAATTAGCATGAAAGGTGTTGACTTGTGAAGGGAATTGAAGTTGGAGTTGTGTATTGGGAAGGAAATCTTTGGTTGCAAGAGAAGTGTCCTTTATTTGCAACATATAAAAGCCATTCTCTTTGCTACCCAAACCAATCATCTTCTTCATATTCAATTCCTGCAAGACACATTGATCAACAAAAAAAGTGGAAGAGCATTTCAAATTATGACTTAATTTAGAAATGGAGATGAGTTTCAGACTGAAATCTGGTGGATATAAGACATGATTAAGATATAGAATAGGTGAAAATCTGACATTGCCAACATAATGGACCATAGTGGAGTTACCATTGGAAAGATTTATTTTGAGAGGAAGAACATACCTAATAATTTGCACCATAATCTAGGATCCATGTATGAGATGGTTCATTAATATAGTAAGTAGTGTTACATACAATACCTAAAGTTTGATCACCTTGAGTATGGTTAGTTGAAATATGATTAGCAGTTGAGATATGAGCAGATGAAGACACATTTGAGCTTTGAAGCAAGCTAATTAGTTTTTCATATTGAGTTTGTGAAATAGGCATCTGATTGCTTGCGCTAGGATTATCAAAAGTAGTATTGGTTGATTGAGAAGGAATGCAAGTTTCCACTTGACTTGCATTTACAAATGATTTATTCTTGTTAAAATTGAGATGGCCATGTTTTTGATAGCAAACGTGTATAGTATGTCCATTCCTATTGTAGAATATGCATACTCTAAGAGCATACTTGGAATTATGGGAACCCCTTTTGTGCCTATAATCAGATTTTTATGCAACATTCACAAGGATGGATAAATCTTTAGCAAGTGTAAGATTCTTATGATGAATTTTTTCTTGGATCTCAAGGGAGTATATACGATTGATAGAAGGTAGGGGATCCATGATCAGAACCTGATTCTAACCATATAGAAGGTATCATCTAATCTAGTGAGAAATTGGATTGATTGTTCCTTAAGTGTACGATCTTGAGCCTTTCTAACAACATTACATTGACACCTATGTGCACATGTACAAATTAGTAATGGTGTGAGAATTAAGTTCCTCCCATTACCCTTTTAACTTAAGAAAGTATTCGATGATTGTCGTACCTCAAAAAGTCACGGAGACATTTCAGAGAAATGACCCTCACGCGAAAGGCGCGAAAATGCGATTCGACAGAGTCGCCACCGAACTTTATTTATCCCGAATAGACGGGAGAGAAAAATATCGAGAAAACCTCTTAAAACAGAAGTAACACGGCCGTTGCAAACTTATGTTCCGGGTTCGGGAGTCGGTTACGTAAGGGGAAGGTATTAACACCCCTTACATCCGTTGTACTCAATGGGAACCTCTTAATTCAGATTGTGATGAATGTTGGCTAAACTTAATTGTTCTCTTCTCAATACTAAAAACTAAACAATATAATAAAGGGATAAAGACGCTAGGGGAAAATGGGTGGTTATAGGATAAGGTGCTCGCCAAGGATTGGGGCTCTTGTGCCTATGTATGCTCATTCTGACGAGAATGAGGAATCAGAGCGTCACAGTTCGACTATGAGAAAGGATGGGGGAAAACGGAAGATGGATAGAAGGTGGAGAAAGATAGAAGTGTGGAATAACGGAGGAAAAGGGAAATGTGCTCACCAAGATCATCACAATCTTGTGCCTACGTATCTTGCATTCAGACGAGAATGAAGAATCAGAGCATCCATAGTTCATGGTAACAACCACAAAAAAGAATAAGGTTTGAATTAGTTTGAAGTGGGTACGGATGACGATTACTCGAAGCTTAAGAAAGGCTCCTCGGGCTCAAGTAATTGAGAGAAAGATTCAAAGACTTAACTATCTCTCTTTTTCATCTTAAAAGAAAAGTTGTATTGGAAAGGTGAGTTTTGGGATCGGATGACGATTACTCGAAGCATAAGAAAGGCTCCTCGAGCCCAAGTAGTCCGGAGAAAGAGTCAAATACTTGTCTCTCTCTCTCTCTTTTTCATCACAAAATAAAATGTGTTTGAATGGTGCTCGAATGATGACTGGTTTGGAAGATGGTTAAACGTTGTCGAGTTGTTAATGTTATTTAAAGGCGTCAATTGCTCACACACGAGTAAGATAACTCACATACAAACAACTGAAAGAGAGATCAAAGGCTCAATCCCCCTCTTTTCACCTTGAAAAGAATTAAATAGTTAATAATTGATTCATAGTTTGTTATGAAAATTTGCTTGACGTGGATCAATGGTTTGACTTATATTCGCGTGCAAAACGTGTTGGAATGGAAGTGGTTTGAGAAATTGCTCGATGAAGAGTCGAGGGTTGGGATCGAAAATGGAACCGGCTTGAGATGAATCAAGGGTTAGGTTGTGAGAAACAATATTAGTCCCTGAGGGTGCTCCCAATATCAAAACCATGATGAAGTGTGTGCAATAGGTCGATGGCAAATGCGGACGACCACTCGACTTACTAAGGGTGTTTGAAAATGGCTCGACGACGTATTGAGAATTAGTTTGAAAATAGTTTGATCTACGCTAGTCCCTATGGGTGCTCCTAGAAGATAAACCACAATAAAATAAATATGAAACATACATCGGAATGGGAGAGGGGTACATGTAATTTACACGGGATTGCACGAAATAAAAGGTCTCATTGTCAGGTAGCCCAAGAGAAAGCCGTGTGTGTGCAACGTGCCCTAAACTAAACCTTGAGCCAAAGTCGGACACAACTCTATGTTAGGGTTCCTGCAAATGACCAATGATCCAACAATCCACCAATTTAGGCTTTTAGCATTTCGATCATTTATTAAGTGTTTTCGAATATAGGTGAATAAAATATGGAGAATATGATATGAGTATGAACAATATGAATAATATACAAGACAATAATAATATCAAGATAATATCCACAATAATATTTGACTGAAAATAAAGCAATTGATATTTGGTAGAAAGTAAAACAGTTGAATATTGACAGAAATTAAAGTTAGTGGTTAGTTTGTTTATGAATTAAATCGGGACAAAATGTAACGCTAAACCATCGTAGCTCGACTTATGATGGAAGTCAAACTATAGGAGGTCGCGTGAATTAATATCCGTGCTAAGAACGAGATAGAGAAATGATATTGAGAACCATTCTCTAATTTAATCGTGTCGCACAGACATAAAAAGGGGGGATCTTGTCTTAATCATAAACGTCATGTTGATTAATTGAAGGTAGCATATCACGATCCCAAAGTAAAGAAAATGACCCGAATGGTCATTTTTCCATAAATTTGAAATTGTGAAGGTTATCGACTTCGATAAATCGACGCTTACGAATCGAAAGACTTCATAGATCGCAAAAAAATTAAATAAAATTGAAAATGAAGAAGAAATTGAAATAGAAAAGAAGTTGGTCTCAGATAAATTGTCATCTATCAATAATTTGATCGATATCAATTCTTGGAGTTTCGTCATTGACCGAAAAAAATAAAAAATGAATAAAAAATGGAAACTAAAATGTAAAAAGAATTTTGGTCTTGGATTTGTTATTATTTGTCAATAATTTGACAAATGACAACTTGAGGTCTCTTCATCAACTATTAAAATGAAATAAAATAATATTGAAACAAAATTTAAATCATAAAAAAAAAATAGTAACTATCTATTTGTAAACCATAAAACAAAGTTTAAAAAACTAAAAGTAGAGGGGTGTGTCCAGAAAAAAAGTGGTGTGTATTGAATAGGAGAGGATGATATGGGCCTAGAGCCCATCACCTCTAAGAATAAGCAAAACGGTGGCACACTCAAGGCAAGCCAAGCTAACGAAAGGTATGAAGAAGCGTTAACCTCACATCATTAAAAACTAATACCTCTTAGAACCAAAAGCAACTAAACCACCAATCAATAACACATCTCAAAAAAAGAAAAAAGAAAACATGGTAAAACCAAATCTCTACAAATTGGAAAATAAAAACACAAACGCTCAGAGGAAAAACAAATTCCTCGTCCTCGCGCACCATCATCAACACTGAAAGGGGAAAAAGTTCAACAACAATGTTAAGATGACGTTCAAACTCAACCTTCCTCCATATACGACTTCACTTCTGCAACCTCTCTCGCTCTTTTTCCAACCTCTCTCAGATGGGCCGCATTTTTGTCCGCCCTCAATTCCAATTCATGATTCTTACTTGCTTAAAATTCGTTTGATTTCGTCTCGACTCGTTGAATCTCCCACTCTTCTATTCAATTTTTGATTCCGGTTTCTCTATTTGGGTTGGTGTCTCTTGATTTAGGATGAAGGAGCTGTGAATTTTAAATTAAAAGGAAAGTGAGATTTGGGAGAGGATTTCAGTTTTGGGCAAATTGGTTAGTCATGAAAGGTTAAAGAAGGTTAGGTTATTTGAAGAAATGTTGAAGGGACGTAATGAGGAATATCAGGGGTCCGGGTTCCTCTTTTCTCTTCAGATGGTAACGTTGCCCCCTCCCTCTGGAACAAAGGAGGAGTTTCATTTATAAATGGGTAGACGGTGAACTTTATGGTATAGGCTTCAAAAGAAACATTATGGTTCTCTTTTCACAAATGTACATATAAAAAGATGATGAGTTTTGGTTTTGTAGACTTTTTTTGTGAATTTCATGAGATTGACTATTTTTTTTTGTAATATGGGCTTCAATGACACGGGCCTTCAATGTTTGTCCTGGGCTTATGATTTCTTTGTAGCACTTGTGGTAATGATTTTTTTTAATGAATATGGACCTTTTTTGGATCTTTTGTGATCTATTTTAGAATGATGTTTTCCTTGTAAATCAAATTAAAGTGAATTAGAAATATTAGAAATAGAAGTTGAATATGTGGAAATGGATAAGGGCACAAAACAAGTTTAGGAAAAATAGTGAACTTGGATAAAACATGCTTTTTGAGATGAATATTGAAAGTGAATATGGGTATTATGGATTAAATGGATAACTACAAGTGAAAATTGGATAATGTAATTAGGTAGGTACAAAATGGATATGGATATTGGAAATTGAAACGGATATGGATAAAAATGTGAAATGACGAGAAAATAGGCATTTGGGAATGGATGTAGTGAATCAACCTCGGCCTTAAAAAATCTAAATCACAAATCAACCCTGGTGAACTTCATTGTGAATCTTGATAAAAATAAACCAGTCATTGAATTTTTAGTCGTGAAAACCCTATACATCCTGAAAACTTGACCCACATACAGATGATTTGGGCATAAAACTCCGATTGAAATCTCAAGCATACATCACTCAGAATTATGCAAACCCTAGCCTGATCATTAAACAAACTTTCTCCTGACCAAAACTAAATCAGGACCAACTAATCCTCAATCATACACCATACACTTTTGATAACGAAAAGTATCTACAGGTGGGAAAATTTTAGGGTATGACAGATGCCCGTATCTAATCGGCTTAAACCTATGGAAATGAACTGCTACAACATTCTTTCTCCCAAGGTAGAAGTCAACTAGATATGAAGAAGACCCTGAATTTGTTCGAAAAGAAAATAAATGCTAGGGGATTGAAATATTGGATGAGGGTCTACCCAAAAGTAGACAGTGAATAACTGGCAAAAGGATGATGGGACAAAACACACACAGCCCTGACACCAAAAGGATGTAGGGGAATACTCGCACAATCTGGCATCAACGAGATGACAAACCCACCACCAAAAGAATGACGAAGCAAACTCACACTGGCTGCTATCACCCAAAAGGATGATAGAGAAAAACCCTCGCACAATCTGGCATCAACGAGATGATAAACCCACCACCAAAAGGATGACAGAGCAAACTCACAACGGTTGCTATCACCCAAAAGGATGAGAGAGAAAAACACACGCACAATCTAGAATCAACGAGATGAAAAACCCACCACCAAAAGGATGACGGAGCAAACTCACACCGACTGCTATCACACAAAAGGATGATAGAGAAAAACACTCGCACAATCTGGCGTCAACGAGATGACAGACCCACCACCAAAAGGATGACGGAGAGAACTCACACCGGATACTACCACCAAAAGAATGATAGAGCAAACACACTCGCACAATCTGGCACCAATAAGATGAAAAACCCATCACCAAAAGGATGACAGAGCGAACTCAACGGCTACTACCACCAAAAGGATGATAGAGCAAACACACTCGCACAATATGGCGCCAACGAGATGACATACCCACCTCCAAAAGGATGATGGAGCGAACTAACACCGGCTACTACCACCAAAAGGATGATAGAGAAAATACACTCGCACAATCTAGCACCAACGAGATGACAGACCCACCACCAAATAGATGACGGAGCAAACTCACAATGGTTACTACCATCAAAAGGATGATAGAGCAAACACACTCGCACAATCTGACACCAATGAGATGATAGACCAACCACCAAAAGGATGACGAAGGGAACTCACACCGGCTACTACCACCAAAAGGATGATAGAGCAAACACACTCGTGCAATCTGGCACCAACGAGATAACAGACCCACCACCAAAAGGATGACGAAGCAACTCACACCGGTTACTACCACCAAAAGGATGATAAAGCAAACACACTCACAAAATCTGGCACAAACGAGATGACAGACCCACCACCAAAAGAATGACGGAGCAAACTCACACCGGCTACTACCACCAAAAGGATGATAGAGCAAAACACTCGCACAATCTGGCATCTACGAGATGACAGACCCACCACCAAAAGGAT
The DNA here is from genome assembly GCA_963859935.3 of Lathyrus sativus. NCBI lineage: Eukaryota > Viridiplantae > Streptophyta > Magnoliopsida > Fabales > Fabaceae > Lathyrus > Lathyrus sativus. Next base: position 424,279,283 of record OZ012740.1, read on the forward strand.
GACGGAGCAAACTCACACTGGCTACTACCTCCAAAAGGATGATAGAGAAAACACACTCGCACAATCTGGCACCAATGAGATGACAGACCCACCATCAAAAGGATGACGGAGTGAACTCACCGGCTACTACCACCCAAAGGATGATAGAGCAAACACACTCGCACAATCTGGAACCAACGAGATGACAAACCCACCACCAAAAGGATGATGGAGCAAACTCACACCGACTACTACCACTAAAAGGATGATAGAGCAAACACACTTGCACAATTTGGCACCAACGTGATGACAGATCCACCAGCAAAAGGATGATGGAGCAAACTCGCACCGACTACTACCACCAAAAGGATGATAGAGAAAAAAACTCGCACAATCTGGAACTAACAAGATGACAGACCCACCACCAAAAGGATGATGGAGAAAACTCACACCGGCTACTACCACCAAAAGGATGATGGAGAAAACTCACACCGGCTACTACCACCAAAAGGATGATAGAGCAATCACACTCGTACAATCTGGCACCGACGAGATGACTGACCCAACACCAAAAGAATGACAGAGCGAAATGCACACACATATGTTACTATTACCAAAAGGATGATAGAACGACAAAAATTAGGTTACCAACACCAAAAGAATGAAGGCTAGGTTAAACCGACGAGGTTTGGCTATCACCAAAAGGATGATAGTAAGGCAATTGACAAAGGTCATGTTTGCGGGATACAGCTCACTGGGGAACACCCAAGAGGAAGATTGAATCAACGTTGTACGCCACTGACTTGCCTGGAGGTCACAGTTTTGACAACAAAGGTTGAAATAACTTCATGAGGAACGCTCATGATCTTGTTGAAGATGCCCCTGGCTAGGCTGAATGTTGCACTGAAACTTTTTAATTTGCCCAATAAAAGGTTGAACAACTTCGTGGGGAACGCCCACGGTCTTGAATGACATGCCCCTGACCGGGTTGTATGTTGATTTGAAGATCTGATCAACCACGAGGTTGAAATACGTCATGGGAAACACCCATAGTCTTGAAAAAGATGGCCCTGGCTGGGCTGGATCTTGCTTTGATGTTCTTGAATTTCGTGGGGAAACCCACAGTCTTGCAAAAATGCCCCTGACTGGGTTGATGATTACCTTGAAGGTCTTGAATTTGTCCAACAAAAGGTTGAACAATTTCGTGGGGGAAAAACCCACGGTCTTGCAGAGAATGCCTCTGACTGGGCTAATGATTACCTTAAAGTTCTTGAATTTTCCTAACAAAAGGTTGAACAACTTCGTGAGGAACGCCCACGGTCTTGAATGATATTCCCCTGGTTAGGCTGCAGATAGTCTTGGAAATCTTCAAGATTGATCCTGGACCTTGACTTGCATATGCGAATGCTTGATGGTCGATGATGTTCCATAACGAATGGAAGTGCAAATGCAAATGCTGACGCGCGGAATATGCTAGAGCAAGGGAGACATGACAAGGTTTGGTATGCATATGATGCAAGATGCTTATGATATCAAATGCAAGACATATGATGCATATGATTACAAACGGGTAATTGGATATGCAGGTGGAGACTCTAGCATGTTGGACTTTTGGTAGTTGCCAATACGAATTGGACTTTGGGTGGTGGGAGGGATTGACTTCCTCAACACGCAGTTTGTTGATGACGCCGTGATTGGAGCAAGCGAAGATGCTATGGATACCCCAAGTCTGGGTACTTGGTGGTTTGTTATGAATTTACTTTAGAGAAGATTACAACTCTACTTGATGGTCGGGACAACCTAGTCTTGCCCCGGTTTGATCATGGTAATAGTTTACCCCTGATTAACCAATTCTGAAGCTGAAGTTGGACTTGGATGACTTACCCCTGCTCGAGCTATTGAAGGATTTTCCCTAGCCTGTGGGTTTTGAGGTAGCCTTGCTTCGTGTCCGCCACTGGAAGTCAAGTTTCTTCTTGATTACCCCTTGTTGGAGCATCTTTTTTGTCTAACACTGATTAGAAATTAAAATTGTACATTAACAAATGTTAATATTAATGCAAAGCTCAATGCAAGTTTTGAAAAAGTGTCGTTTATTGAGAGTGTCGTGATAGTGTGAGACGAATGGACCGTTAGTCCAGACGTAGTGCTAATTTTATTGGTGTAAAAGATACAACAAGGATAATGACACCAATACTGATGATTATATATGTGAGAAGTCAGTTTACGCAACCTTGCAATAGTATGCTTTCAGAATAAACCTTGTCTCAATTAGGTCTTTCGAGAGTTGTAACGTGGTCTGGCTCACGGTTTATGAAACAAAGGATATTAGGCTCAAAGTATGATTTGTACCCACCCCTTCTTCTTAATGATCTCCAGTCCTACGTTCAGTTAATTATGCACATATATGTCTTGACGGTGTAAGCTTTATGGTTCAAGGTTTGCTCTAGATGGCAGTCACCTTATTTCGATGGATGTCAGTGACCCCTTTGGGTGACCACTGAATCTTGTTATGTTTTTGTTGAGGGTTTGAGGACCTCTCTTGATTTTGTTTTTCGATCCCTACTTTTGCATGAATTGATTTTATTTATCAGATCCATCAGGATTGCCTTGATTTTTGCCTAAGTCCCCTTTGAGGTGCTTGACTTAGCAGGATTTTTATTTATTTTTTATTTTGGTGGTGAATTGTGACTGACATGTCATGGGTCTTTGATGAACAACCATCATGTCCTTTGAATTTTGAGTGCAGGATTGGATTTAACTGAATACTACCCTACCCCAGGTTGAGTGTAAGGTTTAAATATCCGAAGGAAACTGCTATTTCTAGGCTCGAAGTGGTTTACTAGTGTTGCACCCCAAAATTTGTCCAACCTTTTTCTTTACCTAGCTTGTGTTTCATAGCATTAGCATTATCATTAGCATTTGCATATCATAGCCCATTCACAAGGGATTGAGGGAGGTGTGCTCATTAGGAAAAGGTTATCAAGGTTTAAGCCTAATCAAGAGGTTGTATTCAAGTTATTCAAGAGCTTATCATCACCATCAGAGAGGTCAAAGAGCAGATGAAGGTATGTGGTTCACCTCCTATCTTGGAGGCCATAAAACGCTCAGCAGATGATTTTGAATCCATGGGTGTGGGTGTAAAGTATTAAGGATGCTCATTGGATGTCTTGAGAGTCATTATGGAGTTGGGATAAGCCATTATGCACAGTGCAAGAGGCCACAGTCAAAGTTGGTGCAACTAGGGTTTTCACCTGGTCAACCCTCAGTCAACTGTGAGTCTTGAGGAGATTAAGACTCAATTCTAAGCAACTATGATCATGGAATGTTATGTTGAGACACCTAAGAGATCATTTCAAGATAAATTCATCAATATTCTAGAGTGTGATAAGTTATTGAGCTAGGGTTTCTAAGCTTTGTCAGTGTAAAATCCCCTATCTCAGTGCCTAATTTCAAGGCCACATAACTCAATATACAAGTTTCATCTCATCTTGACATCAACATGAGACTTGTAGAGCATGTTCTTAGCTTTATTTTAATTATTAGAAGTAATTCATTGGATTTGTAGAACTCAAGTTATGAAGCAGACATGTTACAGGTCATCAGATGAATGTGATTTTTGTACTTGAAAGTCAACCAACTTCTAAGACATTTTGAGCTAGAAGGATGTTTCTCCTCATCTTGACCCAAACATAAATTTTGTTCCTCATGATCTTAGCTTTCCAAAGAGTACTAGAAGTCCTTGATTGGAATTGTAGAACTCAAGATATGGAGCTTGCAAGGCAAGGGTATTTTAGGAAAGTAAGATTATAAGTCATTTTGGATTATAGGTCCATTTCACCACTTTGCATACCTCAAATGCAAATTTGTCCAACTTGAAAGTTGCTCAAAATGGGGTTATTTACTCAATCAAACACCAAGGATTCATTGATATGGATTGGATTGAGGATTGGTTGAATAAATTTTCATAAAAAGGAACTTTAAAGGCATTTAAAGTCAAAAATTCAATTTAATTCAAAATGAATCATTTCAAGGCATATGAGTGCATTTTTTGAGTCACCAATGCATTCTAAGAAAAATTCAATTACCACATTTGAGAATTGAAGTCACTTACATGGTCTCTCCTCATGTTTCTTAAGCTTGAAGAAACAAAATACAAATCCACCATTGATGCATTTCCAAGGCTTCAATCTCAGCCATCCACACTCCTTACATCACCAGCAAGCAAAATGGATTAAGTTGGAAGTGAATTAGCTCTATTTTCGTGCAGTTCACAAAGCAATAAAGTGAAGAAAACTGAATTTCCAATTGGGCTGTTTGGACCTCCATTAGGCCTGAAATGTATCCAAACATGTTCTATATAAGTTCTGGATCGTTTTTAGATGAAGGTTGGATGGTTTTGGTGCAAGAAAAGGTAAGAAGCAGTTAGAAAAGTGAGCTTGAGGGTGAAAATCGAGTTCCAAGATTCAGGCCTCTTCAAGCAAATCCGAGCATCAAGAAAGCTTCATCATCAATCATAGAGTGTTTCTAGATTGATCTGAGCAAGTTTCATCACAAGATCGTGCCTCTGTTGAAGCTTCTTTACAGATTTCTTCCTTTCCATTTTTCACTTAAATAATGAGGAAGTAGAAGCTATTATGTATGTTGTTAGGATCCCTGAGACTCCTAGTTGGATTTAGGATAGAATTGGAGACAGTTTGTGAGAATTTTTGCCATGACACAAGATTTAGATTGATTCGGTTTGAGCTATTCCTAGGTTAGAATTGAGTTTTAATCATGGATTAAGGATGTACATATCATGAGGATTTGATTAGTGTACAGAAATCTGGATTTGGTGATAGTTGTTAGCAGAGCACAAGAATGAGATTGATTCGGTTTCTATGATTCCATGGATGAAAATGAGTTTTGATGATAGATTATTGATCAGCATAGTGAGATGAGTCGATTGATACCAAATTTGTAGAGTTTCGTTGAGTTTTATGGCAGAGCACGGTGGCGTCCCCACCGGAGAAGACGATCGGAGTCTTCTCCGGCCACCACTGCGTGTCTCCCTCTCCTTTCCAATTTGAAATGAAGAAGACGATCTGATGACCGTCCGATCTTGAGACTTTCTTGACTTAGTATCCTCATCCCATGGCTGTGAATGAGTTTCAATTTTTTTGACCATTGACTATTGACGTGGCTAGATAACATGCGTTAGATCTGGTTACTTAATGAACTGAGGGCTGAGATTAAGACCTACGGTAGGCTGTAGTCAATTGAGCGCATGTGATCATGTGAATTCCTGATAGACCTGGGCCTTATTTTGATAAGCGCACCCCCTTTCTGGGCCCAATGCCATTTTCAACTTAGAATATTTGTTATTTGACACGCAGATTTAGTTATTTTCATTTCTTTTTTCTTATTTTTATGTTTTATTACATGTTCATTTTTAATTCATTTAAAATAGTAAAGAATGCCAATAAATGCTGAAAAAATCATGAACATGAATTGAGTTGTCTTTTAATTTTGTGTATATTTTAATTCCATTTTTAATTCATTTTTCATTTAAATAGACATTTAAAATGTGAAAATTGTATGTTCATCTTGTAGAATTTATATCTTGATAGATATTTGGATTGAGTTCCTGATTTTTTGTGTGCTTATTGTTGATGCATTAAGTAGCTTTGTAGTATTTTTCTCTGATTTTTTAGACAGCTTTAGGATAGGTTTTGAACTGAATCTTTAGGACCCTTCCCATTTACACCTTCCATAGCACACCTTAGGATGCTGCTCTCTGTTAATGCCCTTAGGATTAAAATTTTGATCCAAGATTTTAGCCCTAGACTCTTAAGACCTTAAGTGATCTTTAGAATGTTTCTTAGATTTTTTAGGAGCGATTTCCTATTTTTCTTAGATTTTACCTTATGGCTGTTTTTAGTGTGTCCTACACATGACATTCTCGTAGTTTTGCCTTTAAGTGAACCTTTAGGCAATCCTTAGTCACCCAATCACTACATGAACCCTTAGTGCCTAGGTTGATACCTTTGTAGGGTAGTTTTCAAGTCCTTATCATATCCATAGTTCCATTAGGATAGATGTCCTTTAGAGCTTTGCTTTTAGGGTGCCTTGGATGCCTTTGATTGATTTTCTTTCTTCTTGATTCTCCTAAAGCATAGTCCTAAGAAATTTGGAGCCTTCTTGTGAGAGCCTGGTCTTCCTTAGGAAGTACTCTATGAATTCCATGAGAAGTTGAACCATTTAGGACTATCCTTGAATGATGAGTTTGGTTGAGAACATGATGAATTCCTTAGGTTTTCACTATGCCTCCTCTCATTATTCTTCTCGTTTCTCAAGTCCTACATTATCAGGATCTTTCTTGTCAGAGCCTGGTCTTCCTTAGTAATTACTCTGTGCATTCCATGAGAAATTTGAGCCTCTGATGGACATTCAATGACATGGTGGGTTCCTTAGGTTCGCACTATGCTCCTCTTCCCCTCCAAGTCCTATGACACAGGATCCTTCTTGTGAGAGCCTGGTCTTCCTTAGGAAGTACTCTGTGCATTCCATGAGAAGTTTGAGCCTTGAGGACTCAAGTACCTTGTACATACACTCACTTTCATCTGTCCTATTATCTCAGGATCCCTCTTGTGAGAGCCTGGTCTTCCTTAGGAAGTACTATGTGCATTTCATAAAGAGGTTGAGCTTGAGACGGACTCTTGTGTTAACACACATCTAAATCTGATGTAGCTTAGGATGATTTCCTTGTTGCTCATCTTGTTTACCTCTCTCCTCCATGTTTGCCTGCTTGTTGTGATGCATTAGGATAGACTTGCATGTGTAGATACCCTTTTGTTTATGTGCATGACTGCATTAAAGGTTGAGGTGTGCCTCCCGTTGCTTGTTTGTTTCTTTTCCTTTTTTTTCATGTTTGCATTTAAAGGTTGAGCTTGTCTCCCTTTGCTTGTGTGTTTTCTATGTGCATTTCTGTTTGCATCCCATGTTTGCATCTAAGGTCGAGCCTGTCTCCCTTGCTTGTACTGTTGCATTGCATCTGTATCCAGTTACTTTACATTTCATCTGCTTGATAATTGTGTTTCTCTTTCCTTTTGCATGTTCCCTTAGGGCTCTCACTTCCTTGTTTAAGGACAGTGATGATAGACTTTAGGTCGAATCCATGTATGATAACAAGTAGGATAGATTCCCTTTCGAAACCCAACATTAGGACCATCTTGCATGATAACATTAGGGTTTGATTTAGTCCCCTGTAGAGTCCTTTTCTCTCTCCTCATCTCAAAACAATAACAAAACACTTAATAAAGGCTAATTCGTACCATACGTTACGAGCCTTAAGCTACTTAGGAAGTGGTGATTGGGGGGCTTATCCTCGATTACCTAAAGTGTTTAGTATACGTCCTTAGGACGATATGCGACGCATTCGTTCCTAAGTCATAGTCTCTAGTGCATTATGAATTACAAACATTCATAAAAAAAACACTTCTTCTCCAATAAAAGACAAAAACAAACATCAAATTCCTTTTTCCCCTTGGGGTTCCTTTAATCAGGAAAATCTTTTCAGAAAAAGAGTGTTGTTAACTCTTAGTTCTACCGCAAACATGCTTTGTCCCTAACTGTTGGAACTATTTGTTAACCTTACTCGGGTAAAAAAACACGTGAACTAGCCTGTGTTCCGTTTTATCCTGAACTACGTTCGCTCTGATCTCTCATACCTGTTGAGAGTACGTAGACACAAGATGCGATGTCATGGCGAGCAACCTTCTCCCATCACCCGTAGTTAGCCGAACTACGTTGACTCTGACTTTCCCATTGCACGAGGGAATACGTAGGCCCAGAGCTGCGACGCTCTGTCTAGTCATTTTTCTCCTTTTTCTTTTCTTTTGAGCCAGCCTTGATAGGTAGATAGATAAACAACCCGTCAGATAAACAAACAAGCGTGGATCCCGTTGAGTACAACGGACGTGAGGGGTGCTAATACCTTCCCCTTGCGTAACCTGTAACGCCCCGATTTTGATTATTACGTTTTATTGAGTATTTTATTTGATTTGAGTGATAATTTATTAATTGTGAACTTGATCTGTTAATATGGTATGTTTTGATATTTTATAGTTTCAGAGAGTTTTCGGGTAAAATTAGATTGGAGGGTATTTTGGTCATTTTACATTTAATAGTGAGGACATATATATAAAAGAAATAGAAATAGAAAGAAAGAGATATAAGAGTAAGTAAGAGAGAAAGAAAGAAAAGAAAAGAGAAATAGAGGGAAAGAGAAGAGAAAGAAGGAAGAAGAGAAGAAAAAGAGGAAATTTGGGAAAATCATCAAGAACGCTTGCTAAGAATCGAATAATCGGGTAAGGGTGTAAAATATTGTTATCTTATCAATGTGTGTGATTGTGTATGTGTTGGGTTGAATTGTTTGGTAGTTTTTCCCCATTTTCCATTTTTAGGTCGAAATGGATTAATCGATAAAAATCTAGGTTTTAACGGTTAGAAGTTGGAATAAATGATGTAGATTAGTCGAGAAATGTTAGGCTAAGACTACTGAAGCTTGTTGGAATTTAATCGGGTGATTTTGTAAGTTTTGACATTTTTGGTCAATTGGAGGCTAAGATTTTGGATGAAAATCATAAGTCGTAGAATTTGCATTTTATGATCCTAAATTGTTACTATATGATTGGTAATGATGAGTAGGTATTTAATCGGGAGAAAATAATTAAATCAGTCGGGTTTTTGGGGGCTTTGGGCACAAACCTGTAGCTTGTTTTTCCAAGTTTTTCAGGTGTTAACCGATTAACGCTATGGGTTAACCGATTAACGGTATTAAAAATGGCCAAAAAACTGAATTTTGGAGCCGTTAACCGGTTAACAGTATGCGTTAACCTGTTAATGCTGTAAGTGTGAGAAAAATATTATTTTTCCAAAACTTTGAAAATTCATAACTTCTTCACCGTTTATCGGATTTTGTCGTTCTTTATATCAAACTGAAGCTAATAATATGTTTTATAACTTGGTGAAAAGAAATATTATTTTTATTCGACTTTTAGCTGATTTTACCGATTAATCGAGATTAATTATTTTAAGTAATTGAGGCTTAAATAATTAGAGTGTTCGGTTGCCGTTTGGCATAATTGCTGTGAATGCATATGGATTGTATGTGATAATATGATGTGAATTATAGAAGCATGAATGATGAATATCCTTAGTTACGTGTATATGTGCATTGTTTAAATTGATTAAAATGCATGATGAATTGTGATGAGGTTCGTTGCCGTTTGGCATGATATTGTGAATACATATTGATTGTATGCGATAGAATGCATGAGAAATATATTGTGAATATATGTGCATTGCTTGGTAAATGTGAGAATGATATTGAAAATATGTATATGTGCAAGATTCGTAATCACTGGGGTGGAATAACAAGATGTTGTTCCTAGTGAGGTATAAGTGATATAGTCGTACTCATTGGGGTAGAATGACTAATGTGTCGTTCCTAGTGGAATGATTGCCGGGGTAGAATAACTGAGATGTTATTCCTGGTAGGGTACAAACGATGTACCCATAATCCCAAAAAGGGGATTGGTGATAATTGATTCCTAGGAGAATCTGCTGAATGGTAATTGATTCCTAGGAGAATCAGCTGAATGGTAATTGATTCCTAGGAGAATCTGCTAAATGGTAATTGATTCCTAGGAGAATCTGCTGAATGGTAATTGATTCCTAAGAGAATCTGCTGAATGGTAATTAATTCCTAGGAGAATCTGCTGAATGGTAATTGATTCCTAGAAGAATCTGCTGAATGGTAATTGATTCCTAGGAGAATCTGCTGAATGATAATTGATTCCTAGGAGAATCTGCTGAATGGTAATTGATTCCTAAGAGAATATGTTGAACGATAATTGATTCCTAGGAGAATCTGCTGAACGATAATTGATTCCTAGGAGAATCCGCTGAATGATATTTGATCCCTAGGAGGATCTGCTGAACGATTGTGTACCCATGTAGAGGTGTGAGCGATGGTTCCAATAAGTTCCTGAGTGAACTTGAGATGATTGAGTCGGTACCGCGTTTGCATCTGCATAGAGTCGTGAGTCGGTCTCTATGAGTGGAGTTATCATCTTTATAATTGTGAATTGGTGAAATAAACATGAATGTAGATGTTTATGTGAATGGTGATGAAATAAACATGATATGTGTATGTTTATGTAGAATGATGTATATGTGAAAATGTGCATGATGAAACGTCTGGTGATAAATATATGTGTATACATTGTAATGTATATATTTGAATTATGATGAATGTGGTGAGAATGGAGAATGTGGTGAGAATGGATATATATATATATATATATATATATATATATATATATATATATATATATATATATATATATATATATATATATATATATATATATATATATATATATATATATATATATATATATATATATATATATATATATATATATATATATATATATATATATATATATATATATATATATATATATATATATATATATATATATATATATATATATATATATATATATATATATATATATATATATATATATATATATATATATATATATATATATATATATATATATATATATATATATATATATATATATATATATATATATATATATATATATATATATATATATATATATATATAATTATATGCATTGATTATTATGATAATATTTCTCACCCTTCTGCTGTTTTATGGTGCCCTTGAGGCATTGCAGATTAGGTATGCTGGTGATCCCTTTTGTGAAGTGTGTCTTCATTGTTTTGGTCAGATGACTCTGATATGTAACACTGGGTAGCTAGGAAGCCTTTGACTCTTTTTGGTGATACATTTGTATATGTATTTTTGGTGATGAATGTTTAGGTAAACATGAATGACGTTGATGACTTATATTGGATGATGTGAATATGTATATATGTATATACATGCTGGTTGTGATTCAATGTTTAGATTTTCCGCTTTCATTCTAAATATTGAGATGTGGGTGTAAGGACTAAGTTTCTATGTTGCAAAAGTTACCCCACTTCTGCATATCATATGTTGAGCAGGTGTTGTATGTTTTAATTTCAAGCATAATGTGGCATGCCTCTTTTATACCGTGTTTTTAATTATAGTCTGATGGAATTTTTATTATGTGCCTAAATGATTATTTGAATTATTTGGGGTATAGAAAGGGGGTGTTACATAACCGACTCCCGAACCCAAAGATTTGGTTGCGATGACCGATCTTACACCTTTTCGCTAGGTTTTTCCTGATCGTTTCCTTTCCCTCCTTTGGGATAAATAACGATAGGTGGTGACTCTTTTGTCATTGCTGGCACCCTTTTTCGCAGTAGCGACAACTAGGGATTAACTCCTTATATCTCCATTATTTAGGGAATTGAAACAATGCATGTATGTCATCGAAGAGATTCGGTCTGAAAGCATATGGTTTTGCAATTATGAGTATTACTTTTTCGTCATCCTCCCTCAAGTCATGCTAAACAACAATTGACAGAGTGAAGTGAACAAATGCGTCGGTGCTTGTGATAAGTGGAAATAATGAGTGAATACGACGTAACTAATTCGAAACATGCATAAATGATACATTAATAAAAACCAAGCACAAATGACAATTGTTCAAAGCATACAATACTTAAACAAATATAGACAAAATACAAGAAAGCAAATAATGGAATAGAAACACGACTGCCTTCTTCAGGGGATGAACTTGACTTGACTTGATCTGATGTTGGCACTAGCTGGCCGGTGGCATTGGATTGTTGATGAAGTTTGGAGACTTCCCATTAAAGTAGATAACATCCCTGTCAATCATGTCTTGAACTTTGTGCTTAAAAGCCCTGCAGCTCTCAATGGTGTGACTTGTAGTGCCCTTATGAAACTCACAATGAGCATTTGCATCGTAGTCGACAGGAATGACAGTTGGGGGAGCCAAATCTCTTGGAACAACATCCTTCTTATCCATCAACTGAGCAAAGATACTAGCATATGTCATTGGTAGGCGATCAAAAACTCTGTCTGACCTCCACGTTCTTTACTGACGCTGTTGGTGAGCACCTTGCTGTTGTTGAGCACCTTGCAGTTGTTGTTGCTGAGGAGGATATTAATATCCTTGTTGATTGTAGGCTTGTTGCTGAGGAGCCTGTTAGTGTGGCATTTGAGCCTAAACTGCTTGAACAACTGAAGGATAAGGCATTGGAGCTGTTGCACCCCAAAATTTGCCCAACCTTTTCTTTCATCTTGGCTTATGTTTCTTAGCATTTAGCATTTACATTTGTGCATAGCATTGGTTCTAAACAAGGGATCAAGAGGTTGTAGATGTCATTCAAGAGAGAAATTTCATGTTCAAGTTCAAGCAAGGGTACATTTTCAGGTCATCAAGAGTTCATCATCATCAGAGTTGGGTCTCAAAGCTCCTTGAGAGGAGAAAGTTTGTGTGTGGGTATCATTTCCTATCTTGAGGATGAGTAGAAGCACATGAGGTCTTCTCCTTGATTGATATATGGTTCAAAATCTCATTGTTTACCCTAGGGGTCCTCTATGGGTTGGTATGATCACATAAATCATTTGCAAGAACCTCAATCAATGGATAAGGTGTTAGGGTTTCATCTGGTCAACAAAAGTCAACTGTGGATTTGAGAGAGATCAAGGTTTGGTTCTTGATCATTGAAGCCATGAGAAGTCATAATAAGCCATCTCAAATGTCATGTTGAAATTAAGTCAAGAAGATCCAAGAGTTCAAGAAGTTACTAAATTAGGGTTGCAGTTGGTTCTAAGTGTAAAATCCCCTTTTTGGTACCTAACTTGAAGGACAAAATTCACTATGGTACAAGTCTTGTCTCATTTTCCAACAAACATAAGACTTGTTCATCATATTTAAAGCTTTATTTTGAGTACAAAAACTCATCCAATGGATTCATACATCTCAAGTTATGGTGTCCACAAGTTGGTGTCACAAAATGAAGGGAATTTAGAGGTATTCAGTTAACTCGCTTCCAAGGCACTTTTCACATGGAACCATGCTCTTCCTCATCTTTCAACAAACATGATAGTTGTTCCTCATTGTCTTAGCTTTCCAGAAAGTGCTAGAACTCATCATTCTCATGTGTGGAGCTCGAGTTATGGTCTTCACAAGTCAAGGGCAATTTTGGAAACCTAGTTTTAGGTCATTCATTTCAAGGACCAATTTCATCCACTTCAAGACCTCAAATCCATTTTCAACAAACATGAAAGTTGTGTCATATGATCTTAACATCATCTTGATCTCAATTTCCATAGCCTTTGATGATTTATGAGACCATCGAGCCATGGTAAGCATGAGAACTTGACTTTTTGGACCTAGTTTGCTTTCTTTCCATTTCAAGTCACCAAATGAAGTGGGTTTTGAACTTTTGATGCCTTACCATCATCATATCATGTGCATGATACTCCTTACCCAAAATGAGACAACATAAACCAATATGTCATGACATTTTTCAAATATCACACCATATGAGGTAATTGTCCAAAACCATATTCAAACTCATTTTCAATTCTCCAAATGACCATTATTCCTTTCCTCACCCCCACACGATTAGCAAGAGTGAGTGGAATGAGTCATAAAACCTCAAACCCATGTGTACACTATACTTGGATGTTTTTGGCAAAAGTGTGAAATCAAACAAATCACTCAACATGGGTCTGCATGAACTCTCCAAAAGCCTTCATATTTAAGCTGTGAGAAAACCCTAATGGATTAGAGGTGGGGTAGCTGCAAGGAAGAGCATTTTTTCATCAAAAAAAAATTCAGAGTTTTCTCTCTCTTTGAATTTGATTCCTCACTGATTTTTCCTCCCATTTCTGGTTCATTTCATCACCACTGAAACATAAGGGTTGGATTAGGAGCTTCAGAGTAAAGCTTGCACAAGGTTTGAAGGGCCAACGGAGTAGCTCCGTTAGGTAATTTTCCACCTTCTGAATCTCCCATTTTAGGCACACATTTAAGATCATTCTGGGTGCATCTGAAGACCTACTTCGTGTGGGCAATGTTTGGATACTTTTCATCCTTGTTTGAACCATTTTCAGTTGGAGTGTTAAATTTTCGTGGCTTTTTTTTTTCATGTTTTAAGAACCTTTTTGAAAAACTAAGGATGGATTCGTATTCTACATGAAAAGATCTTTAAAATGGTACCAAAAGTTGGCATTTTTATCATGATTTTCAGCCTATGTCGGTGAGGCTCATCGGGTAAGACGACCGAAGCTAGGGCTCCGACGTCTGAGGTGTGTGCTGAGGTGTTGAGGTGACTAGGCCCATTCGTGTGTGAACATGATCCTAGTTCAACCAGAATTGCTTTCATACCCCTCCTTGCTTTCTATTTTCATTTTATTTTTATTTTTGTTACATTTTCATTTTAATTCATTTTAAAATAGTTTTAGTCTTCACAAAAATCAACAAAAATATGTTTCTGACATTTTAGGATGTTAGGACATTTTTCCATATTTTTATTTTATTTTTCAATTATTTTTATTATTTTTAATCAATTTAATTTACAAAGTGGTTTATGGTTGATACATGGAATTTAGGTTTGACCTTTGACCTTGGTTGAACACCCCCTTTGACCAATTTTCCTCTCACACTTAGGTGTTTGATTGAGGCATATTTGAGGGCTGGTTTGAGGTATTGATGATCATTTCCTAATTGTTTTTCATTGGCCTTTTGTTAGACCCTCGGTGGATACTCGATAAGTTGAACACCATGCCTTCATTGGCATGATTGGTGGTGCTTTGAGTTGATTCTTGCCTTGATCTTTTGCACATTAATTTTGGATTTATTCAACTTGAGTTTGCCATTTTATTTGGATTTTATTTGAACTTGCTTCTATTTTTGGTGGATGCCTCAAATCCAAAGTATTTTAGCTATGTGTATGCATGCAATCCTTGACCTAGTTTTGGGATATGATCTTATGTGATCCCTTGAAGACCTCATGAGTCTTGTTAGCTCTTGTTGACATGTTTGAGGTGCTGCTTTGCATGTTTATAGGTCCATTGGATGTATACTTTGTACCACAAGTCTCATTTGATCATGTCTTTCCACTTATGTTTGAAGTGTGAGATGTTTAGATGGACTTTGGTCCTCCAATTTAATTTGATCATTCTTGTATTTGCTTGATGACTTGATTTTGAATTTGAGGCATGTTACTTGAGTTCACTTCTTACCTTGATGGTTATGTGCTTGTTCATGATGCTTTGGTGATGTTTGTTTCACTTTGAGGATGTTGTGAACAATTGAACTTCTTTTAAGTTGTTTGGGTGTCTTTATTTATTTGATCATGAGTGAGTGTTTGGTTGAGATGTTTATGATGTGGTTACTGACCCACTCTACTACTCCCTTCACTTCTTTGATTGTGTTTCTTTGTTTAGCACCTCTCTTCTTGTGATGTTGATGGCATTTGATTGTAGGATCTTGCTTCTCTCATTTCCTCTCATCTTTCATGACTTGTTTAAGCCTTCCCTTTTGTTGACTTATGTTTGTCTTTGATGAATGCTTCATGTTTGCATATTTTGTTTGCTTTTGCATATCTTTTTCCAACTTGAATAGACTTGTTTAAGTCCTCCTTTTGTTTTTCATTTGTGATTGAATATGCATTGTGTTTACTTATGCTTGTTCACATGATCCCTTAGATTCCTAGTCCCTCTGTTTAAGATGGGAGTAGGAGAGACATTAGGCTTTCAATCCTTTGTATGATAACATTAGGTAGTACTCTTTTTCATCCCAACTTTAGGACCACTTTGCATGACAACATTAGGGCTCTCAGTTCCCTTTAGTGTCCTTGGGTCTTCTCTTTTCATATCAAACTCTTCTAAGACACTTAATAAAGAATGACAAGTGTTGTATGCTACGAGCCTTAAGTACATGAGAAATGGTAAGTGGGGAGGTCTCTCTTCACTTATCTAGAGTGTTTAGCATATGCCCTTTGAGCGATATGCAACACATTCGCTCTTGTGTCATAGTCTCTAGTGCAATATGAGTCTCCAATCAATTCAATCCACTTCTTGTAAAATTCACAAATAGAACTCAAACCTTTTCATCCTTTGGGATTGTTTAAACTTCATTTTCAGAAAAGAGTACGTTGTTTTTTCGTTCTACCGCAAACAGGCATCGTCCCTAACTGCTGGAATAGAGATTTAACGTCGCTCATAAAAACACTTAACCAACCAGTGGTCTAGTTTACTCGAACTATGTTTGCTCTGATTTCTCATACCAGATGAGGATACGTATGCACAATATGTCGATGTCTTGGCGAGCAACCTTCCCCCCATCACCCGTAGTTTCCCGAACTACGTTGACTCTGACTTTCCTATTGCACGAGGGAATACATAGGCACAGGGCGGCGATGTCCTATCGAGTCTGTTCTTCCCGTTCACCCCCCGTTTAGAAGCTCTTAGATAGTTTTCACCCATAGATTATACAACAAGCATGGATCCTATTGAGTACAACAGACGTGAGGGGTGCTCATACCTTCCCCTTGTGTAACTGACTCCCGAACCCAAGATTTGGTTGCGATGACCTTGTCTTTCCCTTCCTCTTAGGTTTTCTTCGATCGTTTCCTTTTCCTCTCTTTGGGATAAATAACGTTCAGTGAAGACTCTTCTATTTGTTTGCCGACCCTTTTTCACAGTTGCGACAGGAGCGTATTGTGCAAACACAACATACAGATACAGATAGTAAGGGACTTGATAAGGCATATGAGCAGAAGCTTGTTGAAGAGCTTGCCCTTTCTGCACAGATATGACATTCGTTTCACCCTCTTTATTCTTGTATCCGTTGAAAGGCTTCTTGGCATTGGCCTAGCTATTAGTACCTACTTGGATCTTTCCACTCTTCAAACCTTCTTCAATCCTCTCACCGACAATCACCAAGTCAGAGAATCCAGCAGAGACACTACCGATCAATTTTTCATAGTATTGACCTTGCAAGGTACCCATGAAGATGTAAATCAGTTCACGATCGACCAAAGATGGATGCACCCTTGCAGCTAGCTCTCTCCATTGTTGTGCATACACCTTGAAGGATTCACTATCTTTCTGAGTCATACTCTAAAGTTGAGTACGATTTGGAGCTAGATCGGTGTTATATTTGTACTGTTTGACAAAAGCATCAACTAGCTCGGCCCAAGTATGCACACTGTTACTCTCTAACTGCATATACCATTCGAGTGATGCCCCAGACAAGTTGTTTTGGAAGTAATGAATCATAAGCTTTTCATCTCTGGCATAAGCAGCCATCTTACGACAATACATCTTCAAATGAATGTTCGGGAAACTGAGACCTTTGTACTTTGAGAATTTAGGCACTTTGAACTTGGGAGGAATAACAACATCATGCACCAAGCACAATTCCAAAGCACTGAAAGAATTTGAGTTGTGCCCCTATACGGCTCAGAGTTTCTCAGCTAGATCTCGACACATCTTCATAGCTTCTGAATCTTGAGCAGCAACTGGACTGGCAATGGGAATAGTAGCATTATAGTTTTGAACATTATCATACTGGTCCATCATATTATCTTCGGTGTGAGGAACGGGGATCTGAACCACAGTTGGTTAGGATTACGGAATAGCTCCAACAGTAACTCCAGGCGCTGGGAATGGTTGAGAAGTGGTTCCTTCAGCCGCGGTAGCGAACTTCATTGGCACTCCATAAGGGTTGGGAATAGGGACTGAAAGTCTGGTGGTAGACCCTTGCCCCTGACAATTGTTGTTGATGACAGTAGTTTCACGCAACTCTTCTTCTTTTCGGGCCGCAATCATGGCTTCAAGGATCTGGTCAATCTTTTTATTGTTGTTGATTTTAGGTTTTTAAAAGAAGATTGTTTTGATTTGAATTTCAATAAAGTCTATGAGCGAAGGTGAATGCTTCAAACGACCAGGCCAAACATCTCGTGTTTGAAACATTCAAAATGAGGGTAAGAATGCTCCATTCTCATTCCTTCTCCACTACTTAAGGCTCATAAGTACAATCCTAGTCATATTTTAAAGTGTTTTTTTGAATTTGTTTGCAAAATGATTTGATTGGATCAAGTATTTGGAGTTTGGAATGTGAATTTGTGTGAAACGAGATGGAAAGGTGAGAATATGAATGAGATGGATGAGTTGCCTAACATTGGATCAAGCACTCGCGTTGCTTTCAAATGAATTTGATTTTGAAAAGCACTTGACGTTGGATCAAGTGTATGTTTTTTTCTTTTGAAAAATGTTATTTTTATCGTTTTGGTTTTATCTTGTTAATTAGCATGCAAAGGAAAGCGGTAAAGAAAATAATCCTACATTATTACATGTTCATGGAAGCGACGACATTTTACCCACCATATGGGGATAAGACATAAACCAATACATTTTCATGAGGATTGAGTACATTTTTCTCACAATAGAGGGATGAATCACATACCACAAATGATAACAAGTGGCAATAAAAAAATCAAACAACAATCACAAACATGATTTATGCACCAAAGTGTAATAAAAAATAGATGTAAAATAAATTAATTCAAATGAGTTTTAAAGGAAAATCAACCCTTAAGACTATGGGATTATGGCAACGTTTATGGTTAGAAAACAATTCACAAAGCTAATCCTAAAAATTAAATTTCTAATTTTGTGCAACATGAATGTTGTGTCACATTCGTTCAACTTCATCATGAGCTTGATTTCCATGAGGTTTGATGGATTATTGATCATATGGACCATTTTTAAGGTGGAAAACTGAACTTTTAGACATGATTTGATTTTCTTCATTTACAAGTGACCAAATGACTTTGTTTGGAACTTTTGCAATCCATAATGTCATCAAACTTTTGTCTTTCTAATCTTTACCACTGTTGGACCAATAAAGATACATATTACATGCCTTATTTTCAAAATTCATACCTTAAAAGTCATGGTGCAAAACTTTGTACCTATTGGTTCTACATGGCCAAAACAAATCCATTTGTTTTCTACACACTTCAAATAAACTTTTGTTGACCCTAAATGAAGTGGAAATTGGCTAACCCGTGTGTGACTCCAAAGTGGAAAGTTTGGCCAAAAGATTGAAATCACACAATGCAACCATTATGGGTCTGCATGGTCATGAAGAATCCATCATATAAAAGCCAAATAATTGGCCCTAATGCTAAAAACTGGTGGCAGCTGCGTGAGAGAGAAAAGAGAGCTTCAAAATTTCATCAAAGTTCATTTCTTTGAATCCGCCATTTCTCTGGGAATTCTTGTAAACTGGTGCTCGTTTCATCGTCACAAGAGCTTAAGGAACAAGTTGGAAGCATTAAACTGAAGCTTGCTTGAGTTTTGAAGGATCAACGGAATCTCTCCGTTAGGTATTTTTTTCTTCAACTTAAAACCATCATTCTAGGCATCTAATAGACTTCATACTGGGTGCATCTGAAGCCCTACCCTTGGTAGGCCATGTTTCAATCAATTACGTGCTTGTTTGCTTAGGTTTTCAGTTTGTGCATCTCAAAATCGTGCCATGATTTCACATGTTTTTAAGGACCTTTTTTCAAAATGGTGTATGGATTCATGATCCTTGTGGAAGTAGCTTTCACTTGGTACCAGATTTGGCCATTTTTATTGTGATTTGATGACTGGTCTCCGACGAGCTGGCTGGAGAAGACGACCGGAGCCCTAGCTCCGGCGTCTGGTCTATTCTCTTTTCAATGCTGAGCTGGATTTGTTTGAATGTTTGACCTGATGGCGTGTTTCATTTTCATTCGCTTGACCATGCTTGTGTGGCTGTTGACTCCACATCAGATTAATGAAACGCTGAGTTTCATTAGTCTAACCCCTTTGGTTTTGGGCCTTGCCACTTTGCTATGCATGCCCCCTAATTTTGAGCCCAAGCCAGATTTGTGAAGGATGCAATGTATCTAGGTTTTACTAATTACACCCCTCTTGCTATTTTCTTTATTTTATTTCATTTTAATTTTTGTTTCTATTTTAATTGATTAAAAATAGTTCTGATTTCACAAAAATTCCACAAAAATATTTTCTTAACAGTTTGACATGTTATTTAATTTTCCAATGTTTTTATTTTCATTTTCCATTTATTTTCATATTTTATTTGGAATTTAATATTTTGGGTGTTTTATGGTTTACCCTAGCTTTGAACTTGATCATTTGAATCTTGATCCTATATCCCCTATGACCAATTATTCTCCATAATTTAGGTGATGGATTGAAGCATCCTTGAGGGTTGACTTGGTTCATTTATGTTCATTTTTCATGTGGTTTTAAATTGCTTTTAGTTAAGCCTTAACACTTGCTTGATAAGGTGGAACACCATACGCGGAAAAACAGAAGAGTCACCACCGAACGTTATTTATCCCGATGGGGGGAAAGGAAAAGATCGAAGAAAACCTTAAAAAAGGGAAAGGGACATGGTCTTGCAACCAAATATTGGGTTCGGGATTCGATTATGTGAGAGGAAGGTATTAACACCCCCTCGTGTCCGTTGTACTCAACGAGATCCAAGTTTTTTGTTCTAATCAAAGGGTGTGTATATCTAAAGCCTATCTGCTAATGGAAGCCGAAACGAACGAAAGGGAAAAAACAAAAAGGAGATTCGATAGGGTTTCGTCTTCCCAGGCCTACATATTCCCTTGTGCAATGGGAAAGTCAGAGTCAACGTAGTTTGGAGGACTACGGGTGATGGGAGAGTGTTGCTCACCAAGACTTCACCGTCTTATGCCTATGTATCCTTATCTAGACGAGAATAAGGAAACCATAGTGTTCCTAGTTCATGGATATGACCACGGGTGGATTAAACTATTTTTATGAGCGATGCTAAGTTTGCGTTCCAGCAGTTAAGGTCGATGCCTATTTGCGGTAGAATAGAAATAACACGCCCTTTTTGAAAAAGGTTTGACAAACAATCTGGAAGGATAAAACTGTTTGCAGTTTGTTTGCATGTTTCAACAAAAGTGAATTGACTTTATTTGGGATGCACATTGCACTAAACTCTATGACATAGGATCGAATACTTTATGCTAATGATCCAAACATCTCGCGCACAAAGTACTCTAAGATGAGGTTAGAAACTCATCCTTTCATCTTCTCCCATGTCCTAAAGGCTCGTGACGCACAATGCACATCATATTTATTAAGTCTTTTAACTTTATTTTAAGAAGAAAAAGAAGACTCAAAGGGTAATGATAAAATCTAAGGGAAACTCAACTAGATGTTATCATGCAATATGGTCCTACAGTTGAGGATAAGAGGGAAGCCTACCTAATGTTTTCATACAAAGATGGACCTAAGGTTGAGGTCAAGAAGGGATTACCCTAATGTTGTCATACAAAGGATTGAGAGCCTAATGTCTATCATACCTTGAACCTAATTAAAAATCAAGTTCAAATTAGAAGCCATAAGGGAGCATGTGATCAAGCACAAGTAAACATTAAACAAACTCAATCTCAAACAACACATATGAATTCAAAATCCAAAGGAGAAGAAAAGAGATGAAGATAAAGAAGGTGTCAAAGCAACACAAGATGAGAGGAAACAACATCAATGTGCAAGTGTCAAACATCAAGTAAAGGTCAAAGTATGCTCATCAAATGATTCAAGATATCAGAGAAGGATAAAGCACACAATCATCATCTTCAAACATTACACCTCATGATTAAAGTGTTCACACTTTCAAGTTCAAGAGTAAAGATGAAGACAAACAAAGAAGTGTACAAGCAAACTTGTCTTAGAATTATAATTGAACACCGCTAATCATTATATCAAATTAACATGATCTCAACAAGATAAGAACCAAGAAAAGTCAGTACTCACACCATATCCTAGTCAATTTAATTCAAATATGAAAAGAGGCACACCACACCATCCAACATGAACCACAACAAATACTATGCATTAATAAATCATCAACTCATAAAAACAAGTCATACATGGTTCAAATAAATGAAATTAGGTCAAGGAATCAATATGGGAAGTAGCATCAACATGAATATCACTTCAAACATCAACTCATGGATTGCAAGAAGAAACATCAAGGAACAAGTGCAAGGCATGCATCAAGACTAGCTAAACATATACCATGATCATCTTCAAAAAAAACATGTGGTCAAGTAAGGAACAAAGACAAAATGATCAAGTAATTCACCTCATAAATGAAGATATGAACCTTAAACATGTCAACCAAATCATACAAGAGTCATCAAACATCAATTGGAACATACAAGAAACCATCTCAAGAAACTAGGTCAAGAACATCAAAGAAGCATGGTCAAAACAACATCAACTTGAAATTCAACCAAAAATAGAGAAATAGCCAAATAAATATGGATCCAAAGCTCACAATCAAGTTTAAAAAAATTCATCATGAAAAATATCTTAAAGAGATTGCATAAATGCCTCACCAAATCAAATCAAACAAGATCAAGTAGGAGGCTAATCGAGCAAAAGTCAGGGATCAATTAAAACCAAGTGCGAACCAATCAAAAATTCCAAATCCAAGCATTAAAATGGCACCCAAACCATCAACATTTAAGTGACAAAACAAGGTAAAAGTATTGGATCAAGAAGGAAAAGCAAAGTCATCAAAATATAAATCCCTAATTCAAGGGTAAACACGTCAAACCACTTCACAAATAAATTCAAAATAAAATGAGAAAATTAATTGAAAAATAAAATAAAAATGATGAAATTATCTTAAGACATTTAAGGATCATAAAAATATCTTTGCCAATTTTTATCATGATTGGAAGTATTCAAATGAAAATCAAATTGAAAATAAAAAGAATTGAAAATAAAAACAAATGGACATAGCAAAGGGATGAGAAAGCAGTTCCAAAAACAACTAAACACCTTTGTGATGCACTAATCGGCCAAGATATAAGGGTGTTAATATCAAAAGAAACACAAGCCCAATCCAATAGTCAGAAACCTACAACAAAAACACATGGGTGGTGTTGCGGTGAGAATCGGATATCAAGCTATTGTATTAACTTGAATCACAAATCTTTGGAATTCACCACCAAACTTTGTTTTATCCCAGTGAAAGGGAAAAGATCGTACAAAAACCTAAGTTTTCAATGTAACAACAATGCTAACGAGGCCAGAAACTAAGCTCTTGGACATGAGTGACCCTTATATTTTACGAACTCAGGAGTCTTGAACTTAGCAGGCATAACGAGGCCAAAAACTAAGCACATATTGTCTGCATCAACATTGAAGAAATATGTACCCTCGACAGCCTTGAGTCTCTTGTCTATGTTCTGAAAATGTTCACGGACAATCTCAGGCTCAACAAAATCTTCATGGTCTTCTCCTTGAGCGCTGGCAACATGATAGTCAGAGAAAGGAGTCTCAAAGGGAGTTCGGCCATTCTGGGCAACAGTATGGACCACAGGTCTGGGCTCTGTAAAGACGGGAGCTTGAAAAACTGGTCTGACTAAAATACAATCAACCAGCCAAACGAAACAAACTACCACTCAAGGATCTAAACAGAAATGGGGCACACAACAGTTTTGAACTTCCATGACCGCCACTGCTATCAGTCCACATTGTACCAGGTTATGAATTTCATACACAAAAATGTAACAACTTAAACAAGCACCTTGAAAGCAATCATAGTTTAACAAACGCCTGGCACTGGCACCAAACCAATGCACCAATACTAATGTTCTAACAACAATAGAAACTTGTGCAGACAGCTTACCAATCACAGCAGTTGGCCTAGGCAAGCATGCCATGAGTCTAAAAGGCCAGATGGAATTCTGCTAAGGATTCCAGGTTGAAAATATAAAAAAACCTCTACAAGTTTGGGCAGCATGAAAACACACTATGTCCACCAATTGAAACCAAATTGTCCTAAATCCTAGCAGATCTATAGTAGCATCCCCCTCCATACTACATCAAAACAAAACAGCAGAGAAAACTTACCAGCCCCCACTAGCCTATCTAAAACACAACCTTACAAATGCCAAAACAACCATGCTAAACATACAGAGAATGCTGGCTGCATTAACCATCAGACCCTTTCCCTCAATATAAAGGCAAACTTGTAAGCCCTTTAACAGATGAACATCTAAACCAAACCTATTCCTTAAAATGAGAAGCTAGAAATTGGCAAGTAATAGCCATGAGTTAACAAACTCAGCCTTTAAGAACAGTCCAATGACCACTTGATCCACTTAAACATTGTCAAAGCATACCAAACTGATCTAACACAGCATGAAGTTGCAAATTCACAAATCCAACAATGAACCCAAACAAAACCTAGATAGCTCCATAAATCTGTCATCACAAAGTTCTTTCATCAAGGATGATGTAACCCAAAATAACAAGCCAGCAGCTCTAAGTACATCAATATGCATTGACAGGTCTAAACTCCATACAAATCCCAACAGCAGCCCCAAGCAAGACCCTAAAGGCAATTCAAAAAGCAAGTTCTACTTATGCTAGATAGATCCAAGTAATGCACTAAATGAAGGTCCATACATAACAAACATTGAAAATGCTGGCTTGAACCAACTAAACCTAAACCTAGACTTGAACCTAAACTTAAACAGTTTCCAAAACAGCTTGGTTCATTTCAACATAACAAAGCTAGTGCTTATCCTTATCATACATTCAAAAGCATATTTTTCACAAAAAATAGCAACACATTAGCCTAAACCAAATAACATTCCAACAAACCAGCCATATATGGTGTAAGTTCACATGTTTTTGACAGCAAAGATTACAACTCTAGCATAGCAATGTCAAAAATAAAAAAATAAAACCAACATTCATGATGCATAATGATGAGAAAGTTCAAAACTACATACCTCATGTAGTCTAACTGCCAAAAATCAAGGATTCCTTCCTTTTGAAACAAGCTTGTGGAGTTGCTTCCTCTTGAAGAAAGAATGCACCTTTGTGGACAGTTTGAGTAGGTGCACTTCCAGCTATGATTTGAGACTTTAGACAACTAACATATCATGGATGTGAGGTGCTCCAAGTGTTATGGTGATAGAAAATGGTTTGTGTAGTGATTTGGCTTGAAATGTGTATAAAAGTCAAACTTAAGTGTGTAGACAGTTGACTTTTTGATCCATGTATTTTTTGAGGAAACCAATGGTGGGAACAATGGTGATTTTTGTGACTTTCTTCACTTTCAAGCAAAGAGGGAAAGAAGATATTTGTGAGTTTATGGTTCTCTTGGATAGCTTTGGTGTGGTTTTAAGAGTGGAGTGAAACCTCTTTTTATAGGCCAAGGAAGGGTTTGGGGCAGATTTGTATTTTGGCCTTTGGAGGGAGTTTTGTAGTAAATCTTGTTCAAGATCATGTACAGCTGCACACTCAAGTCCTTGGCTCAATGCAAGGCATAGATCAAGTGGTATGGAGGACATGGAGGTGAATAAAGTGAAGCTAGAGAGTAGGAGAGGCTGCTGCTACAGATTTTCCATCATAAAGTTTCTCTTTCCTTTTTGTTTTGAATAAAATAATGACACTTGATCTTGCAACTTGCACACTCTACCAAACCCTTCTTTCTTATTCATTTTAAAACATAAAACTCTCTAAATATCATATCAAGACATGATCCAATGGTTGATAATGATCCAAGTGGCTGAAAAGTGGATTTGTGAAAAAGTGGAAATGGTGCACTCAAGTGTGGAGACCCCAACTTTATGGATTCATAACTTTCAACTCACAAGGGCTATGGAGGATTTCTAGTACTCTTTGTAAAGCCCTCATGGAGATCTAAAACTTTTATGCTTTCATGATCTTCAGATTCCAAGTGGAACTAGGTCAAAAATCCCCTCAAAGTTGGTTGAAAACATGATTTGCAAGGCCAGAAACTTAGAATTTTTCTAAGTGTTTTCCCCTTTTGTGATGTTTTTTATCATAACTCTCAATTTACACATTTTTTGCACATGGACATCCGTGAAACATTTGTATTAATTGTCAAGACCTTTACAACAAGCTTTGAACCACCCCAATTGGATGTGTGGTTAGGGAGTTATGGTCTTGCCCCTTTCAAAACCCTAATTTCCGATTTTTGCGATTACTCCTCAATCCTTGATCCAATGATAATGAAACTTCATGGGTATGTGTAATATGTCATTAGGAACATTTTTTATTCCTACCTTGAGGTCAAATTCCTTATGGTTGAAGAGTTGACGTTTCGGTCAACCAAACAATCGATCGATGACTACCGAGTTGCCTGTTGATGTTCCGGGTCTTCTGAGGCTTTGAAAATTCTTGAGTGGACTTCCCTAAGAAATATGAGCTTCATGGACCATAACTCCATCATTGGAACACATTTTAAATCAAAAGTCAAACTACAGTTGACTTTTCCTAATCAGAAATCCTAATCGGGGATCCTGAACTACACTGTTTTTAATCTTCGGGTGACAATCTCAAATTGGATTCATGATTGACCCAATGGAGTATCTTTTATGAAGTTGATACTTGTTTCATGGTGAAAAATCCAATACCTTGACTGATTAAATTGTTGAAACCTCGATTTCCGACTCTACAGAACCCTAATTTACCTGTATCTTAACAAAGACAAACTTGAAATAGGTTAAGGTAAGATAAACAATGATAATGCTCCTATAATGATGATGAAGATCTAAGAGGTCAAAATTTGGGGTGCAACAGATGCCCCTATTCAAATATCTTCACCAGATGGCAATGAGAGATGATAATCCTCATAGAATTGTAGTGAAAGGTATTTAAATATAGCAAACCAGAAATTTTGTCCCTTAGATCGGATGGTATGCAAAAGGAAAAATGCTAAAATGTAATGAATTCTAAATAATGCTTTATGATACTTGGATCTAAGACAGATGCAGACACACGAGCAAAAATTAAAGAACGACAATATGATGAGTAATTACTCACAGGGGACCCGACACACTGGGGAAACAACATACATCATCCATGAACAGAACTGGATGGAAAATAGTCACAACATTCAAAATATCAATGAATGAGGTGAGGAGAAATCTGGGAAATATAACAGGGACACAGAAACAAACATCAGAGACATTCGAATGAACTCTAAAATATACCAGAGATACTCGAAAAAACATCGAATAAACTCCGGAACATATCAAAGAAGCACATTGAAGACATATATTTTGAAGGTTCATCTGAAACATTTTAGAAGGGTATTTAAATATGCGGGAAAAGGTTTGAAGACATATCTGGGAGAACATCAGATAAGCAACAAAGGAGTTCTGGAAGAACATCAGAACAAAGATATATATATCCAAAAAAACATCGGAAAGATTCTGGAAAAACATCAGAATTTAAAGGGGGTATCTGGAAAAACATCAGAACAAAGAATCAAACTGGAAAAACATCAGAGAGAGAAACATATCTGGAAAAACATTGGATAGATTCTGGAAAAACATCATAATCAAGGTAAATATCTGGCAAACCATCAGATAAGTTCTGGAAGAACATCAGAACAAAGACTCAAATTGGAAAAACATCAGAGAGAGAGAAACATATCCAGAAAAACATCGGATAGATTCTAGAAAGACATCAGAATCAAGGTAAATATCTGGAAAACCAACAGATAAGTTCTGGAAAAACATCAGAGAGAGACAAACAAAGGTTACATTCAAGAATAATGTTGGATAAAAGGAAACCAGACATCCAATAATGGATTTGAATGAAAGGTATAAACATAGTATCTGAGAATAGTATTGGATGTATATAGGAACAGATATATCTGGAAGAACAATCGGATAAGAAATGTCATATCTGGAAGAACATCAGATACACACGACACAAAAATCTGTTTGGTAGGTGCCAAGTGAGATTGACTTTGGCCACAAGGTAAGATGTGGATAAAACACGACCTCGGGAGAAATGCAAATGAGGATGAAACACTCATGATATGCATATGTATATGAATTATGCAGATGATATATGATCAAAATGCAAATGCAGACGCCGACGACAAGGCTCGACTCTTTTGGTGAGAAGACAAGACTGGAAGACTGATTCCTCAACACGGAGATCACTGCGACTCTTTTTGGGGACTAAAGATGCTACTGCTGACCATATCTCTCCCACACTGGTAAACTGTGTCAAATTGATGATCCTTGTAGGAAGGATGAAGAGGTGCCTGGCGATTCTTCAAGTAAACTGCCCCAGTTTAGTTGTCTATTGTAGGTAAACTAATAATCGCTTCAGCTTGTCGAAGGTGACTGATCTGTTGGGTGCTTGGAAGGCTTGCCCCAGTCTGAGTCTTGAAATATCTTCTGGATAAACCACATCTGAGAAGACCTTGCTCTGAAAAAATATTGAACTAATTTTTAGACAGGATGTAAAAGGAATTTGCCCCTGATAGGATCACCGACTAAGTTTCTCAACTGTTTAAAAATTCCTTGAGAGGAAAGCCAGTTTGCAAATAAAATTATTCATACAAACATGGTAATGCAAAGTTCATGCAACTTTTGAAATCAAAATCATTTTTGAAAGATGCAACATAAATGAGTCATTTGTCAGAACACGGTGGTTCAAGACACTTAAAAGTGAAAGGTAAAGCAAAAAGGTATGATGCTAAAACAAATGATCTACAAAGATCTTTTGGAGTCAGTTTACGCAACCTTGCTGTAGTATGCTTTCAAAACAAAGGATAAAGGCTCAAAGTTTATTTGTGCTCACCCTATCTACGTGATGATATTCAGTCCTATGCTCAGCTAACTCAGAGTATACACTCAGGTTCCTATAGAAATTACACTAATTATAGCCATGATAATGGTCCAGAAGTCCAAGGACCCTTGAGACGGCAGTCACTACTTCTCTATAACATTTGGTTATTTTGATATTAAGGATTTTCAAGGTGAAGATTTAAATACCCTCTTTTTTATTATCCCTAACTTTTGCCTGAACTGTTTCTTGTGAAGATTGCAGTCAGCGGGATGCCCCAGTTTTGCCTAAGCTTCCTTCATAGGTTTTGACTTAGCGGACTTTTCTTCTGATTTATTTCTTTTGAAAGAAAGAGAGTGATTGTATGGCTTTAATGATTACGGTGAACCATCATTGGCATTTTGGCTTGAAAAACATCTTCGACACTTGTTTGTTGTGTGCGAAGGAAAATTATGTATGTAACCTTTATATGAAAGGTGCCTTGCATGAACGCCTAACCAAGTTAACTGAGAACTACCCATCCCAAGGTTAAGATTGTGGGTTTTTGTAAAGAGATAAACTTCAAATTCTAGGCTCGAAGGGGTTGAAGAGGGATTATCTTCCTTATTTCTCCAGTGTTTGGGAGTTGAAACAATGCCTTACATCGTCAACAAAGTTTAATTGAAAGCATACTGACAGCAGTTATGGGTATAACGTTTTCATCATCCTCCCTCAAATATTTGCATAATCAAAAATTTGGACAAAGAGTAAATAATTTAAATATAAAGTATAAGAGTGCAAGTAATAGACAAAGTGAATTTGAAATCAAAAGTCGCAATGCTCACTTCATTGGTATGAAAGTACAAACACTAATTAAAAGCAAACAGCTTAAACAAAATGAAGGAAAGTACGAACAACGAGAAACAAAAGGCCTAGTAACTTAAATCAATACAAAGATGATTCGTCTTGTCTGAAACACTGGCGTTGAAACCTCGATTTCTGACTGTACGGAACCCTAATTCACCTGTATCTTAACAAAGACAAACTTGAAATAGGTTAAGGTTAGATAAACAATGATAATGCTCCTAGAATGATGATGAAGATCTAAGAGGCCAAAATTTGGGGTGCAACAACAACATATAAGCTAAAGGCTTGACAAAGTCATAAAAGAAACAAGGTAACGACCAAGCACGTATTCAAGACTTAATGAAGTTACAAATCAACATGGTGACAACCAAAGTAAGTTCATACAAGAAAATATGTTACAACACCTAAGCATACATGAGGTGTAGTTCTAAAAAGACTAAAGTATCATGGATGGCAAGTTCAAGTATATAATTTAAGGTAGGCATGGATTAGGGTTTACTAACACCACTTAGTCATGAATACAAGACAAGTATGAATAAGTTATAACAACACTTAATCATGAATACATTTTAAACATTCAAACATGGATAAGTTGTAGCAACATGCAATCATGAATAATATGAAGTATAACATGCATAAGTCAAAACATCACTTAACATGGTATCATTCAAGATTCAAAACAAACATGTGTAAGTCCAAACATTACTTAACATGAAGATGGTTTAAAGTAGAAAGAAGACATGTATAAGTCAGAGCATTACTTAACATGGTAGCATTCAAAGTTCAAGGTAAACATGCATAAGTTAAAACATCACTTAATCATGAATACAATATAAGACATTCAAGACAAGTATAGGTAACAACCAAAGCATACTTGAGAAAGATACATGTTCATAACAATAACATGTGGGTGGAGGATGCAAGCACATAAAGGATGACATGTGAGCATACGTATAGGTGACAATCCAAAGTTTAAACATTATATGAACAAGTTAAAACATTACTTGAATATACAATCATGGATACAAGTTGAAAATGTTTAAAAAAGTAAGTAACAACCAAACATAGATGTTATGGACTCAAACATGGTCTTAAACAAGATAAAGACATCTCAAAAGTTTTGACATACAAGCATGTGTATAAAGGCATGTTAAGACAAAAACCAAAGTTTATGAACATATAATCATGGTATGATTCCTATAAGGCATATGTACGCATCAATGTTTAACTAAACATGGAAGAAAGTCACAAATTAAGGACAAAACGGCCAAGCAAAAGCTCATGGTATGAACAAAGTTTTAACATACACTTTAACATGTAAACATACATCAAAAAGCTATCAAACTCAAGTTAAAACAAAATTTACAAGTGCACAACATCACATAAGGTCTATACAAGATGCATAAGGTTCACACAAGTCATTGTGAACAACTAAAGGCAAAGGATCAACCAAAGAAATCAAGAGAACACTTTAAGAAACCCTAAAAGGTATCCTACTTTAAACACACATAGGTGCAAGAAAAACAAATGTTTTTGGAAATTTATTTCTACAAACAGAAAGTAAACATCTTCATGAGAATTAAAAAAAATAATGGCTCAAAAATCATTTGGGATGAAGATGTTATGAAGGTTCCAAGTTGTACAAAAATGAGAAAAAGTAAGTATTAAAAAATAAAGGAGTGACCTTGGTGGGTGTTGAATCCACGCCACCTGGCTTGCCACTCAAAACTAAATCCACAGGACCAATGCGCATGTTGTGAAATAAAAATGGAAACATAACATAATATATAAAAGTTACTCAAAAATGAAAAGAAATAAAAAGAACTGGGGCGAGGGGGATTCGAACCCCAATTCTTTCAGTCAAACAGACAAACACGCGCAGGCCAAAAACCACTGGGGTGGTTATACATCCATTGTATCACCCCCATTCAATAAA
This sequence comes from Lathyrus sativus, assembly GCA_963859935.3. NCBI lineage: Eukaryota > Viridiplantae > Streptophyta > Magnoliopsida > Fabales > Fabaceae > Lathyrus > Lathyrus sativus. The sequence goes on from OZ012740.1 coordinate 424,310,716, forward strand.
AAATATACCAAACCTAAACCTAAAAGCTATCCAAGGCGCCATGGATGGTCTGATCCAAGAACTTCAACATTTTCATCACTTTGCAAAAGCAACTATAACTTTGTTAATACTCAATGAAAATTAATGATGTAAAAACCAAACTTGCCTATTTTTTCCACAAGGAACACAGTGGTGCAATTAGATTTGTCTAAAAATACTTCTTAATTAACACACGATAGCAAAACCTCAACAAGATCATATTTGCAACTTCTATGTCACAATCACATACAGTCATGATAAGCAACAAATAAATGAGGGGATACATTACAAATATCATGACAAACAAGTTTTATGTTCAATGCCCATCAAGATATAGCATGGTTCAATGAGTTTCAGTTTAAGTACTTACCTCTTGAAGCAAAAACTTGAAAATCCAAACAAGCTGCTGCATAATTGTTTTAATGACTTGGACTGCTTCCTTGGCCCTCCTTGAACCTTACTAGATGCTTAAGACTCAATGGAGCCAACTGGAACAGGTTGTGCTTCCCTTCTTGCAAAATGGGAAAAGTGAGATTTTGAACCTTAGCCAAATGGAGTTACAGTCAGGTTTTGGTGTCGTGGATAGCTCAAGACATGTTTGAGGGTTGATTTTGAATGATCAAATGGTTTGGAAAACGTCATAATCAAGCTTTGGTATAGAAGATGCAGAAAGTCAACCGTTTGAGGTTTTGAGAGTTGACTTTTTATCTTGATGGTTTCTAATGAAGATGAAGGTTTGGAAACCTTCAAGGGATTATTTGTGATGTGTTTGAATAGGTGTTGTAATGGTTTGAGGTCTGGAAGTGAAACTGATTGTGTTTGTGCAAGGTTGAGGTTCTTGGCACAAAGGAGGGTTTGATTTGCAAGATGCTGAGTTTGTGTGGTTTGGGGGATGTTTGCTATGGTTTTTGTTGTGTTTTAGAAGCATTAAGTTTTCCTATATTTATATGGAAACTTGAGGGATCAATGTGCTGCAGAATTGCAGCTTGAAGAGTTTTTAGTTTGGTTGGGATTCACAGTGTAGTTTGATAGATTTTTGAAGTTCCAATACAAAATACCATGCTTTCTAGAGTTGTTGGAAAGTTCAGACATCTTTATTCTATGCAAAGAAAAGGTTTTGTTTAGAGTAAATAATGTGGAGCTCAAGGAGGGTTGACATTATGATTAAAGGTGCTTTATGAGAATAACATTGCGATCTTTTTGACAAAACATTCCAAAAACGGTGTGATCACTTGGATAATGCTTCAAATAAATGTGTAATGAACCAAGTACTTTTTTAATTCTCTGATTAGATGAATATTTACAAGTTACATAGGCTGAAAAACCATATTTCATAACTTTGGCTAGGATTTACACTCATGGCTTGCCAAGAACATGACTTGAAAATCAAATTTTGAGACCAACTTCTTTTCTTCGAAACTACTAGTTCAAAAATGATATGGATGAGTTCTAGTACTTTTTGTAAATCCCAAAACATGCTATACAACTTTTATGCTTGACGAATTTCTTAATTCTCAATGGATCATACTGAAAACTAGCTCTAAAAGTTTTGATACTTTTTTAGAACAAAAACTGTCTTAAAGTTTTTTCTAAGTGTTGAAAGTTTTTCACAAACTTGATGGCCTTATAACTCAAAATCTATGCCCTTTTTGGAGATTGAACCTCATTGACAAAGTTTTATCATGTTGCAAGGGCTTCAATTTGATCTTTGGAACACAAAAAATGATGGTCTAGATTGAAAGTTATTACCTTACAAAGTTGGCACCAAATTAAGGTTTTTTCTCCCATACTTAGAAAAATTCAATTTTCTTCCACTTTACCTCTTTTGCAAGAAACCTCCAAATTCTTGAATTTTCATGATAAAAATTATTGATCAAACATGTTTACATGAAGTTTAGCTCGAGACCTTCAAATTTGAGCAAAAAACTTGAAAGTCAAAGGGTTGACTTTACAGTCAAAAGCTTGTGTATCAGATGAATTTGACTGTGTGATCTTCAATGATCTTGAACTATTGAGTCTTGTAAACATCATGGAGAGATTAAAAGGATGTATTTGAGCATCTTGAATCATGTCCCAAGGCTTGGGATCATGCCTTGATCAAAAGTAAAAGGCACAGTTGACATTATCAAATAAAACCCTAAGTTGTGGCCAAATGAAGTTGAGTTTCAATGAACTTATAAAAAGACCAATTTGCACTTGATTCTTGGTGGAGAGAGGCCTATTGAGTGTATGCACACTTGGTGGGTTGATGAATAATCCAAGACATTGACTGATCAAATAAATATTGTAACACCGCCTTTCTATAACCCCAAATAAACAATTAAATCATTTAGGCACTTAATAAAAATTTTCATCAGAGTATAAATTAACACATGGTATAAAAGAGGTACGTCACATTATCCAGGAAATTCAAAAACACACAAACAACACCTGCTCAAAAATAAAGATATGCAACAAAGGGTAAATCACCACAAAGGAACTTAGTCCTTAAAACCCACACATCAATATTTAGAATAAAAGCGGAAACATCTAAACATTGAATCACTTCATTCATATAAACATTGTATACATCAACAGTTTAATTCAGGTCATAAATAATGTTTACAAAACATTCCGGCAGATACATACACAAATGTATCACAAAAGAACCAAAAGAATTCCTAACTACCCGGTGCTACATATCAGAGCCAACCGACCAAAAAGAACGAAGCCACGCTTCGCAAAAGGCCTCCAGCAAACCTACTCTGCAATGCCTCATAAAGCATCATAAAATAGCAGAAGGGTGAGAAACATTATCATAACAAACAATGCATATTATATATATATACATATATATATATATATATATATATATATATATATATATATATATATATATATATATATATATATATATATATATATATATATATATATATATATATATATATATATATATATATATATATATATATATATATATATATATATATATATATATATATATATATATATATATATATATATATATATATATATATATATATATATATATATATATATATATATATATATATATATATACATACACACACACACCAACACATAGAATACGCATACAACATTTCTCACCTTAATACATCACAATTCAATCATATACATATCGCAACACATATATAATTCACCAAACATATCCACCACACAAACGTTCACCACTAAACATATACAATTATGTTCATTACACCGATATATCACATGAAGATAATAATTCTCTCATAGAGACCGACTCACGACTCTATGCAGATGCAAATGCGGTACCGACTCATTCAGCAGGTTCAATTGAAGAACCAAATGGAACCATCGTTCGTTACTGAAGTAACTCCCCATCGGGCCTACGATGTTCACCCATCGCTCACACTCCACATGGGCACAGGATGTTTCAGGATTACTCACACCCCACAAGGGCACACAATTATTCTGCAGACTCTCCACGGAATCAAAATAAACTATCGCTCACACCCTACAAGGGCACACGATGTTTCTGCAGATCCTCCTATTGATCAAAGACAAACCATCACTCACACCTCACAAAGGCACACGAGGTTTCTGCAGATCCTACACGGGATCAGACACATAAGAATGCAATCATGATGCTTCACATGCAAAACGACTTCATACACTCTTAAAATGCATACATATAAACGAATATATAATCATGCATTTTCACTCAATTCAAACAATTGCACAAAATTGCCAAACGGCCACATTCCACACTTCACGATTCACAATCTAGGATTCACGCCATACGGCTACCCACAACATTCCATATCACACACACAACTATGCATAATAAGAAGGATTAATCATACTTGAATCTAAGAATCGACATGGAAGTGAAAACACAAGAAAAATAACATCCTGATACGCTCGCTACCCTGTTCGCCTAGCGAGCTCCTAGCGAGTGCTCGCTATGTGTTCGCCTAGCGAATATACTCGTGAAGGCAAACAGAAGCCTATGACTTGATTCGCTAGCACACTCGCTCAGCAAAGGCCTAGCGAATCGCTCGCCACCCCTTTCGCTACCAGCAAAGAACACCAAAATCCATTCTGCCCAAGTCTGGGACCATTCGCTACTGGCTCGCCACAGCAAATGCCCAGCGAATGCTCGCGACCTGCTCGCCTAGCGAATGTGCTAGAGAGGGTCTGCGAACTTAGAATTCCCCACTGTCCAAAACTCCTAAATTCATCGAAATATACCCGATTCAATCCCAACTCATTCTGTCAGCTTTAGTCCAACATCCCTCGACTAAACTCTACGACTTATTCTCATTTTCAACCTTTAAAACTCGGATTCTAACGATTAAATCAAATTCAACCTAAAACGGAAAATGAGCAAAACTCTCCCCAATCCAAAAGCAAACTAGTAGAAACATACATAATCATATACATCGAAAGAATAATAAGGTTTCACACCCTTACCCGATTAATCGAAGCTTAGAAGTTTGATTCTTGATGATTCTAGGTTTTCTCCTCTTCCTCCTTTTTTTTCTTCTTTCCTTTCTATTTCTTTCTATCTCATTTCTTTTCTCTCTATTTCCACTTATACTCTTTCTATTCTATTTCTCTCAAATATCTACTAATTAAGGATTATCTAAAACACCCTCTAATTAATTCCCAAAACTCTCCGAATAATAAAATAATATAATAAGCACACATAACATATTAATGTTCAAATTCCACAATTAAAAGAATAATCAATCAAAATAAATTAAAAGACTCAACAAAAATGAGAAATTCAGAATCGGGGCGTTACAACTCTCCCCCACTTCAGAAATTTTCGTCCTCGAAAATATTACCTGATCCAAACAATTCCGGATGCGACTTCCGCATCTTACTCTCCAATTCCCAAGTCATGTTGCCTTTGGCAGCACCTCCCCATGCTACTTTCACAAGCGCAATATCCTTGCCTCTTAGCCTCTTAATTTCACGATCCAAAATCCTAATCGGTGAAACTTTAACCATAAGATTATCTCTTACTTCGACCTCGTCCATAGGAATAACATGTGACGGATCCGGAACATACTTCCGAAGTTGCGAAACATGGAACACATCATGAAAATTCGAAAGATTCTGAGGCAACGCCACACGATACGCCACAGCACCTACTTGTGCGATAATCTGATACGGACCTATAAAACAAGAAGTCAACCTCTTCGACTTCAAGGCACGACCCACACCCGTAACCGGTGTAACTCTCAAAAACACATGGTCGCCTTCTTGAAACTCAAGATTCTTCATTCTCTTGTCATGATAACTCTTCTGCCTACTCTGAGAAGCTTTCATCTTGTCACGAATGAACTTCACCTTCTCCGTCGTTTGTTGTACCATCTTCGGCCCATCAACCGACTTCTCACTAATTTCATGCCAACACAAAGGTGTTCGACATCTCCGGCCATATAAAGCCTCAAATGGTGCCATACCAATACTTGAGTGAAAACTGTTATTGTAGGTGAACTCAATCAATGCTAAATAACTATCCCAAGCACCACCTTGCTCTAGTACACAAGCACGTAACAAATCTTCCAACGACTGAATCGTCCTCTCGGTTTGACCATCTGTTTGCGGATGGTAAGCCGAACTCAATCTCAGCTTAGAAACCAAAGCCTTTTGCAAACTCTCCCAAAACCTTGAAGTAAATCTAGGATCTCTGTCCGATACAATACTCTTAGGAACTCCATGCAACTTCACAACCACACGAACATAAATCTCGGCTAACTTCTCCAAAGGATAACTAATATCAATCGAAAGAAAATGAGAAGATTTAGTAAGCCTATCAACAATCACCCAAATGACATTATGACCTCTTTGCGTATTCGGTAACCCCGTAATAAAATCCATCGATATGCTATCCCATTTCCATTCTAGAATATCCAACGGTTGCATCAATCCACTTGGCTTCTGATGTTCTAATTTAGACTTCTGTCAAGTCAAACACACATACACAAACTGAGCTACATCTCTCTTTAATCCGGACCACCAAAAGATTTTCTTCAAATCTTGATACATCTTATTCGCTCTCGGATGAATACTCAAGTTACTCTGATGTCCTTCTTCCAATATCATCCTTTTCAACTCCACATCACCGGGAATGCAAATACGACCACGAAATCTTAAAACTCCAAAATCATCAACCTTGAAATCTTCACTCTCTCGTCATCAAGTCAACGAACTTCAAGTCCAACTTTTTCCTTTCACATACGGTAGCAAGAAAATCATTCGTAATACGGAGCATACCAAGCCTCACACTTCTCGGCGTCATTTCACAAACCAAACTCAAATCTCTAAAGTTCTCCAAAAGTTCCCATTCTTTCATCATCAAGGTAGACATGTGCAACGACTTCCGACTTAAGGCATCAGCCACCACATTTGCCTTACCCAGATGGTAATTCAAACCAAAATCATAGTATTTCAAAAGCTCTAACCACCTCTTTTGCCTCATATTCAATTCCTTTTGATCAAATAAATACTTCAAACTCTTGTGATCACTAAAAACTTCGAATCTTGCACCATAAAGATAATGCCTCCAAATTTTCAACACAAACACCACGGACGCTAATTCCAAATCATGCGTAGGGTAATTCATCTCATGCACTCTCAACTATCTTGAAGCATAAGCCACAACTTTTACCTCATGCATCAACACACCACCCAAACCTGACAAGGAAGCATCACAATAAGCCACAAAAGGTTCCGTAGAATTCGGCAAAATCAAGACTGGCGATGTTGTCAATCTTATCTTTAACTCAATGAAACTTTCCTCACAACCAGCATCCCAAATGAAAGGCTTTCCTTTACAAGTCAATTGCGTTAACGGAAGTGCCAACTTCAAAAATCCTTCAATAAACCTCCGATAATAGCCTGCCAAGCCTAAAAAGCTTCGAATTTCCGTAACTGATTTAGGAGTTTCCCATTGCATTACCGCATCAACCTTGGATGGATCCACACTAATACCACAACCAGAAATAATATGTCCAAGAAAAATCACTTCCGACAACCAAAAATCACACTTTGACAACTTAGCATACAACTTCTTCTCCTTCAAAATCTGTAACACAATCCCTAAATGCTCTTCGTGCTCCTCTTGAGACTTAGAGTAAATCAGAATGTCGTCGATGAACACAACCACAAAACAATTCAACTGTTCATGAAAAATACGATTCATGTATTCCATAAACACACCCGGCGCATTAGAAACTCCGAATGGCATCACAGAATATTCGTAATGACCATATCGGGTCCTAAAAGCCGTCTTTGGAATATCCTCCTCCTTAACTCGAATCTGGTGATAATCCAATCTCAAATCAATCTTGCTAAAAACACGCGCTCCAACCAATTGGTCCATCAAATCATCGATTCTTGGAAGCGGATACTTATTCTTAATTGTCACCTTATTCAATTGCCGATAATCAATGCATAGCCGCATACTTCCATCCTTCTTCTTTACCAACAATACCGGCGCACCCGAAGGAGAAACACTTGGTCTTACAAACCTCTTATCCAACAAATCATTCAACTTCCCCTTCATTTCTACCAATTCCAATGCCGACATACGATACGGTACCACCAAAATTGCTCTAGTACCAGGAACTAGATCAATAGAAAACTCAACTTCTCTTTCCAGCGGTACATCCGTAATCTCCCCCAGAAATACTTCTGGAAAATCACATACCACTGGAAACACATCAACCTCAACTTCGCTCTCCACAGACAACGATGCAAACAGGCCAAACAATTGTGCTTCGTCCGCTAAAAGCTTCTTCAACTCTTTAGTGGATAGAAAACTCTCACCTTCATCATCTTCCAAAGAAGGAAACCTTACTAACTTGTGATAGCAATCTAAATGAACTCTATTAAATTGCAACCTGTTCATACCCAAGATCACGTCCAAACCTTCCAACGGAAAACAAACCAAATCCATAATGAAGTCTTTACCATACATGGTCAAAGAACAACTTACACACACCAAATAAGTAGTTACTGACCCCGAAGCGGGAGTCTCAATAACCATGTTTCCACTCAAAGAAACCATGCACAAACCCAAACGCTTAGCACACTTAAGAGAAATGAACGAATGAGTCGCTCCAGTATTAATAATAGCAACTAAAGGCATATTATTAATAAAACATGTACCTTTAATCAAGCGATCCGCATTAGTAGTGTCTGAACCTGCTAATGCAAATACTTTTCCATCCGAATGAGCTTGCTTTGGTTTGGTATAGTTGGTGCTAATATGACCAACTTCCCCACAATTAAAACACTTTACCACATTCCCTCTACAACCAGAAGTGGCATGTCCAAGACTTCCACAATTAGCACATTTATCCACAGACTTCCCATATTCAAAAGATTTGTGGCCCATCACGCCACACTTGTAACATTTGACCGCACCAGAACTTCCTCCTCCGAGTTTCCTATCAAAGTTTCCCTTATACTTGTCCTTATCAACAGGCACCATATAAGGTCCACTTCTTACTTGATGCTTGCCTTTCTTCTCACTCAAACTCTTATAATGAGTAGATAGAGCCCTACTTTCCTCTTCAAAAATCCTACAATATTTGGTCAAGTCCGAAAATCTTCGTATTCTTTGGTATCCTACCGCTTGCTTTATCTCAAGACGCAAGCCACTCTCATACTTAATGAACTTAGAGAACTTCGTCGTAACTGCCGCATAATGTGGTTGAAACTGAACTAATTCCATAAACTTAGTCGTGTAATCCACCACTGACATATTGCCTTGCTTCAGCTCAAGAAATTCCATTTCCTCTTTCCCCTTTACACTCCCAGGTTATTTCCTCGTCATCTACCTCAAGAACTTGTCTCATACCGACCCATCAGTCGTCGGCCTCTTCCCTCAACATGTGAGTTCCAAGTCTCACCTTGTTTCCATCAGCACACCACATAACTCTAAAGATTCTCTCAACCTCCCTCAACTAGATCTGAGCACCGTCCGGATCAAACCTCCCCTTGAATACCGGCGGTTGATTCTTTCTAAACTTATCATTAGCGTTCGAATTCGGTGCACCTTACACCGCCCTAGCCATAGCCTCCAACGCCGCAGCCATAGCAGTGTCATTACGACAAGCCATATTCTGATTATTCCCAAAAGTAACAACAAGGTTAAACAACCGTTCTACCAACACAACAACAAGACAGACACAACTGATTCAACATTGGCTCTGATACCACTTAATGTAACACCCCCTTTCTATACCCCCAAATAAATAATTAAATCATTTAGGAACTTAATAAAAATTTTCATCAGAGTATAAATTAACACATGGTATAAAAGAGATACGTCGCATTATCCAAGAAATTCAAAAACACACAAACAACACTTGCTAAAAAAAAAGATATGCAACAAAGGGTAAATCACCACAAAGGAACTTAGTCTTTAAAACCCACACATCAATATTTAGAATAAAAGCGGAAACATCTAATCATTGAATCACTTCATTCATATAAACATTGTATACATCAACAGTTTAATTCAGGTCATAAATCATGTTTACAAAACACTTCGGCAGATACATACACAGATGTATCACAAAAGAACCAAAAGAATTCCTAACTACCTGATGCTACATATCAGAGCCAACTGACCAAAAAGAACGAAGCCACACTTCACAAAAGACCTCCAGCAAACCTACTTTGCAATGCCTCATAGAGCATCATAAAACAGCAGAAGGGTGAGAAACATTATCATAACAAACAATGCATATAATATATATATATATATATATATATATATATATATATATATATATATATATATATATATATATATATATATATATATATATATATATATATATATATATATATATATATATATATATATATATATATATATATATATATATATATATATATATATATATATATATATATATATATATATATATATATATATATATATATATATATATATATATATATATATATATATATATATATATATATATATATATATATATATATATATATATATATATATATATATATACACACACACACACACACACACACACACCAACATAGAATATGCATACAACATCTCTCACCTTAATACATCACAATTCAATCATATACATATCGCAACACATATATAACTCACCAAACATATCCACCACACAAACGTTCACCACTAAACATATACAATTATGTTCATTACACCGATATATCACATGAAGATAATAATGCACTCATAGAGACCGACTCACAACTCTATGCAGATGCAAATGCGGTACCGACTCATTCAGCAGGTTCAATTGAAGAACCAAATGGAACCATCGCTCGTTACTGAAGTAACTCCCCGTCGGGCCTACGGTGTTCACCCATCGCTCACACCCCACATGGGCACACGATGTTTCAGGATTGCTCACACCCTACAAGGGCACACAATTATTCTGCAAATTCTCCACGGAATCAAAATAAACTATCGCTCACACCCCACAAGGGCACACGATGTTTCTGCAGATCCTCCTATTGATCAAAGACAAACCATCGCTCACACCTCACAAAGGCACACGAGGTTTCTGCAGATCCTACGCGGGATCAGACACACAAGAATGCAATCATGATGCTTCACATGCAAAACGACTCCATACACTCTTGAAATGCATACATATACACGAATATATAATTATGCATTTTCACTCAATTCAAGCAATTGCACAAAATTGCCAAACGACCACATTCCACACTTCACGATTCACAATCTAGGATTCACACCATACGTCTACCCACAACATTCCATATCACACACACAACTATGCATAATAAGAAGGATTAATCATACTTAAATCGAAGAATCGACATGGAAGTGAAAACACAAGAAAAATAACATCCTGCTACACTCGCTACCCTGTTCGCCTAGCGAGCTCCTAGCGAGTGCTCGCTACATGTTCTCCTAGCGAATATACTCGCGAAGAAAAACAGAAGCCTCTGACTTGATTCGCTAGCACACTCGCTCAGCGAAGGCCTAGCGAATCGCTCGCCACCCCTTTCGCTACCAGCGAAGAACACCAAAAAATATTCTGCCCAAGTCTGGACCATTCGCTACTGGCTCGCCACAGCGAATGCTTGCGACCTGCTCGCCTAGCGAGGGTCTGCGAACTCAGAATTCCCCACTGTCCAAAACTCTGAAATTTATCGAAATCTAACCGATTCTATCCCAACTCATTCTGTTAGCTTTAGTCCAACATCTCTCGACTAAACTCTACCAGTTATTCTCATTTTCAACCGTTAAAACTCGGGTTCTAACAATTAAATCAAATTCAACCTAAAACGGAAAATGAGAAAAACTCTCCCCAATCCAAAAGCAAACCAGTAGAAACATACATAATCATATACATCGAAAGAATAATAAGGTTTTACACCCTTACCCGATTAATCGAAGCTTAGAAGTTTGATTCTTGATGATTATAGGTTTTCTCCTCTTTCTCCTCTTTTCTCTTCTCTTTTCTCTTCTTTCCTTTCTAATTCTTTCTATCTCTTTTCTTTTCTCTCTATTTCCACTTATACTCTTTCTATTCTATTTCTCTCAAATATCTATTAATTAAGGATTATCTAAAACACCCTCTAATTAATTCCCAAAACTCTCCGAATAATAAAATAACATAATAAGCACACATAACATATTAATGTTCAAATTCCACAATTAAAAGAATAATCAATCAAAATAAATTAAAAGACTCAACAAAAATGGGAAATTCAGAATCAGGGCGTTACAAATATCCTCTTTATTCTCTTGATTCAGAACCCTAATTCTCAGATGAAACCAAACAAAGAAGAATTGTACAAGGTTAGAGTTAGAAATGAAATGTATGATGCCCCTAGAATGATTATGAAATATAGGGTCAAAATTTGGGGTATAACAGTTGCCCCTATTTAAGTATTTTTACCAGATGGCATGAGTGGTGACAATCCTCATGAAATCAAAGAAAAAGGTATTTAAATATAGAAATAACTGGAAATATTGCCCTAGATGCAACTGTATGCTATGCTATAGACAAAAATGACTCACTTCAACAATGTTGGGAATAATACTGAGATGAAATGAACTCTAGTATGATGATTTATGATAAATGCTAAATGCATAATTGTCGCACCTCGAAAATTAATTCGAACATAGGACCCTTGCGCTAAAGGCGCGGAAAGGCGGTTCGACAGAGTTGCCACTAAACTTTATTTATCCCAAAAGGGAAAGGAAAATATTGAGAAAAACTTTTAAAATGAAAGGATAGGAACATGGTCGTCGCAACCGATGCTCTGAGTTTGGGAGTCAGTTTCGCGAGGGAAAGGTATTAGCATCCCTCACGTCTGTTATACTCAACGCAAACCTCTTAACACGATTTGCGATGGGAGTTATCTAAGCTTGCTTGTTTTCTTCTCATTGATAAATGTGAATTGGTAGGATAAAATGAATAGATGCTAAAGGGAAAAGGGGTGGTTTAAGAGTAGAGTGCTCGCCAAGTATTAGGGCCCTTGTGCCTACGTATGCTCATTTGGACGAGAATGAGAAATCAGAGCTCTTGTAGTTCGACTACGGGAAAGTATAGAGGGAAATGGAAGATGAAGGGAAATGGAAGATGAAGGGAAATGTGCTTGCCAAGATCATCGCAATCTTGTGCCTACGTATCTTACATTCAGACGAGAATGAAGAATTAGAGTGTTTGTAGTTCGCGGAGACAACCACGAAAAGAGATAGGTTGAATTGAGTTGAAGTTTGAGTTAGGTTGAAAAAGATTGACTGACAAACAACCCAAGGGGAATGCCTCAAAAGCTGTCACTCAAGAATCTAAGGAATGCGAGATTCCAAGAACTCAGTTCTTTCGGGGGTTGATTGAAAAGGTTTGGAGAAAGGGTTGAATGTTTTGAATTTAAAAGAGTGAATGAATAACAAATCAAGGGGTGTACCTTGAGAGCTATTCATTTGAAGCTTTAGGGAATGCTAGACTCCAAGAATATCCTTCTTTCGTAAGTTTGATTGCAAAAATGTTTGAATAAAGATTATGTGTTTTAAGATGAAAGGGTGAATAAACGATAACCCAAAGCTTACGCCTCAAGAGTCATTCATTCGAAGATTCAAGGAATGCTAGACCCCAAGAATCTTCTTATCTGGTTATTTGTTAAGAAAAACGCTTGAAAAAGATGGAATCAAATAAGTTGCGAAAATAGGTAGACTGCGAGGCAAAAAGCACTCGACTTACAACTTGGTTAAAATACCACTTGACGTTAGATCAAGGGTTTGATTTTATTTGCATGCAAAAAAGTGTTGGTTGAAAGAAGATTGATTTGAAAATGGCTCAACGACTAGTCGAGGAGATCGAAAATGGAGCCGGCTTGACGATGAATCAAGGGTTAGGTTGTGAGAAATGATACTAGTCCCTGAGGGTGCTCATAATAATGAAACTGCGATGAAATGTGAGAAAGTGTACGATAGGTTGATGGCGAGTTCGGACGAGAACTCGACTTACGAAGGGTGTTTGAAAAAGGCTCGATGACGAATTGAGAATTAGTTTGAAAACAATTTAATCTACGCTAGTTTCTATGGGTACTTCTAGAAGATAAACCATAATCAAAGAAATACGAATGCGTACATCAGAATAGGAGAGGGATACATGTAAATTACATGGGATTGAGCGAAATAAAAGGTCTTGTTGTAAGGTAGCCCAAGAGAAAGTTGTGTGTGTGCGAAGTGTCCTAAACTATGCCTTGAACAAAAGTCGGACAAAACTCCAAGCTAGGGTTTCTAACAAAGTCCAATAATCTGTTGCACGGATGAGTAACCAACAATCCACCAATTTAGGCTTTTATTGTTTTGATCATTGTTATATGTTTTTGAAAAGAATGTGAATAAGATATGAACGAGATGAATATGAATATGAACAATATGAATAATATGACAAGATATATAACAATATAATCAAGATAATATTCATAATAGTATAATCAAGATAATATTCATAATAGTATAATCAAGATAATATTAATAAGAGTATATTGACTAAAAAGTAAAATAAGAATATATTGACAGAAAGTAAAATTTAGTCATTAGTTGATTTGTGAATCTAATCGGGATAAAATGTAGCGTTAAACCGTCATAGCTTGATCTATGATGAAGATCAAGCTATAGGAGGTCGCACAAGTTGATATCCGTGCTAAAAAACACGATGGAAGAATGATATTGAGGATCATTTTCCAATGTAATCATGTCACACGGACGGAAAAAGGATGTGATCTCGTCTTAATCATAAACTTGTGGTAATTAATCGAGGGTAACCTATCACGACCCCAAAGTATTGAAAATGATCTCGATAATTATTTTCTACAGATTTAAAATAATGAAGGTTAACAACATTGATAATCAACATTCGTGATGTTTAGACTTCATCGACCAAAATAAAATTGCAAAGAAAATAAAATCAAATACAGTAATTTAGCAAAAGGTTCAAACAACAAAAATATTAAGTACGTTTAATCAAGAGTTTAACAAGAATTAAAAAAACCTAATACCTAAAGAAAAATCAAAATTTATTGAAAATCTAATTAATTAAGAACTAAACTCCAAATAATCAAAACTTAAATTATTAAAATGAAATATCAAAACCTAAATCTAATTAACAAAATTTAATTAAAAACATAATTGATTAAAATCAACAGGAGTGCACCAGTGTTGATTGGAGTGTCAATAAAGAGAGGAGGGAATCATGTGGGCCCAAGAAAGCCCATCATCCCTCACCCCAAAAAAGTGCACGGTCCCAAAAAACAAAGGGGTATGAACAAAAGAACACAACAGGCTTAAGCCCAATCCAACCATAATCATGAGAAAATATGTTTGCCTAAATCAAAGATACCTAATCACTGTCAAACAAATCTTTAAAAAAAAAACTCAACAAGTTTTCATCTTTTCCTCTTAAAATGCAACATCAACAAAAAAAAAATCCATGGTTTAAAAAAAAAGCTGATCTAATGTTTAAAATAGGAGAGAAACAAAAAAACAGGTCGAATGAGAAGACGTGATGCATCATCGAGGTCGAAGGCAAGACAACCCAACCTTCACTATCACTTGCGTTTCCATATTGATTCATACTTTCAGTTTCCCAATATCGCCTTCAGTTGCTTGTTCTTGATTCCCTTTCTCATTTTGATTTGCGTTTTAGATCATGTTCGTCTCGTTTTGTTTGTATCCTCTCCTTTTTGGGTTTCGTTTTGAATATTTCTCTCCTTCTCAGATTCTAGTTCAGTGATTTCATTATGAGTTTGATTATATGTGTGATTGACAATTTGTTTGAGAAGGTTTTATTTGGGGATGGATTGTTCCGCTGTAGAGTTCGTTTGAGTGGGGAAAAATGGTTGAAGCTTTTTTTTTAGGAGGAATCCATCTCCAGAATGAAGCAATTATGTGGCTTTTTCTCGAGAGAGATGAGGGAGGATTTGAGTGTATTATTGTGAGGTTTATCATGTTTATGGGTTGTTTTGATTAAAGGATGTTTGATGAGCTTTGTGGTTATGGAAGGTTTTAAGGGTAAGGAAAGGTTTTATGTTGGTTTGAGAAGTCGAAGATCCGTGCAACCGAAAGATGAAGGCCCCCCTTTCAATCCAAAATGAAGAAGCTTTTATATCCAAGGTGAGCTATTAATTTGTCGCCGTTTCGCTTTCATTTCCGCGTTTTGCAATTCTTTATACTGGTGTTATTCATACAAGTTGATGGTTCGTACGTTTTGCAATCGTGATGCGCGTGTTTTCCTCCTTTATCCGAGTACTCATTTTATTTATTCTGTGAATTATTGCAGGTATATCCATTGGCTACAGGTTTTTTTTCTTGTGAAGTAATTGTTACGTGAACTTTATTATACCGGCCTGTTGCTCATGGATCCTTGGTGATGTTGTACCTAGCTTGACAGGCTGTTTCTGATGTGGGTTGTGTTGGCCCATGAAGACGACTATGGAAATTGGGCTTTTGCGAAAATGTAACTATTTTCTCATATTTTGTGATTTTGGGCCAATGTGGGGCTTTGTAGTTTTTTTCAATTCTTGTAGAAACTCTAGGTCCCAAAATTGTAATGGGCTTGGGCTATTTGAATTGTATGGCGGTATAATGGACTTGTTGTAATGATTGTGTGAAAAAAATGGTATAAACTTGCTCTTTATTATTATTTAGTTTTGTAATGAGCTTCTAAATGTACTTCCTGCACCCCCTAACACTTGGACTTTGTATGACTTTGAAATGGACTTGAATGAGTCTTCTCCAATTTCCAAGAATGACCTTTTTTTATTAAAAAAAACTTTATTTTCCTTAGCTTTTAATCACACATGACGACAATATAAGAGCTCGAACCAAATCACCGATTGTACACCACTAAGCCAAGTATACGAATGAACAAAACTCAACATGATAAGCATTGGCTCAAAAAATCAATATCGATTACTTGCACCTTTTATCCACAATCTTGTATTCTTATTGTAACTAAATTTGAATGATGATGTATGATCTTGAACATCGATTGGATCCAACACTCCTTCTGCTTGAATTGAATCAAAAAATCACATTCAAAACCAAATCCCAATATTTGTGAATCTCTCACCTGAGTGAACTATAGTCTTTAATCGATTCTTGAGAAGTAAGCTTAACCATAGGATAATACTAAGCTTTTTAATGGATTAAAACCTTTCAATTGAAATGATCCAACCCTAAATCAACCATTGGACGTTGTCACTTGTATTGATACAACAAAAATTTCACCATAATCCTTTTTGATCAAGAATCATGTCACATAAACCTTGCATACCCTGTACTTGATCTTGAAATAACCTTTGTCTGACTTGTGATACCGTGAGTTTGGGAAATCAAGTAGAAGCTACATATTTTTGGGTTTTTTGAATGATAGTTGGTGGATGGATGTACAGAACGAAAGCTATACACTAGTATGACAAATTTGGGGTATGACAATAATGCAGACAAAAACAACAAAAACAACAAGGAGTAAAGACTCGTTGGGGATGACATAAACTGGGAAAAAGAAAGACAACACTGGGGATATCCAAAGCAATTGACCAACAAGTTCAGACATGACCGAATGCTATTGAGACTAATCTGACAGGAGTAAGACCTTCTTACAAGAGATCGAAGATAAAGTGGGATCCTTATAACAATAGGATGCAGAACAGAACGAGGTCTTCATAATAAATAGGATGGGCAACAAAATCCTGATAACAATAGCATTAAGATCCTCATTACAATAGGATGGGCAACAAAATCCTCATAATGGTAGAATTGATAAAGCATAGCTAGTCATAACAATAGGATACAAAAAGGATTCTTATAACAATAGAATCAACAACATGTTCCTTATAACAATAGGATTAGAAGGCCAAAATCCTCATAAAAATAGGAATGATAAAATAAAGCTACTCATAAAATATAATTTAATAAAAAAAACCCTCATAACAATAGGGGAAGATCCTTAAAATAATAGGATACGCGTCAAGATCCTTGTAACAATAGGGTCGGTGGAGAAATAATCCTCCAAATAATAGGAATGACA
This sequence comes from Lathyrus sativus, assembly GCA_963859935.3. Classification (NCBI taxonomy): domain Eukaryota; kingdom Viridiplantae; phylum Streptophyta; class Magnoliopsida; order Fabales; family Fabaceae; genus Lathyrus; species Lathyrus sativus. The sequence continues at coordinate 424,328,322 of OZ012740.1, forward strand.
GGTGTCGCTACTGCAAAAAAAGGAGGCCGACAATGACTAACAGAGTCGCCACCTATCGTTATTTATCCCAAAGAAGGGAAAGAAAACGATCGGAAAAAACCTGACGAAAACGGGAAAAGACGAGGTCAACGCAACCAAGTCCTAGGTTCGGGAGTCGGTTACGCAAGGGGAAGGTATGAGCACCCCTCATGTCCGTCGTACTCGACGGGATCCATGCAGGTGTTGTCTAGCTAAAAGGGTGTGTAAACTATCTACGCTAAAGGCTTATGGACAAAAGAGAAAGAAAAAGAACTGACTCGGCAGAGCATCGCCGCTCTGCGCCTACGTACTCCCTCGTGCAATGGGAAAGTCAGAGTCAACGTAGTTTGCCTAACTACGGATAAAGAAGGGGGGAAGGTTGCTCGCCAAGACATCGCATCTTGTGCCTACGTACTTTCGTCTGGTACGAAAGATCAGAGTAAACGTAGTTCGGGCTTACGAGAACACAAGTTGTTCAAAAGTTTTACCCGAGTAGGGTTAACAGACAGTTCTAGCAGTTGGTGTATGCAGCTCGACCATTGGAGACTTAGGCATTATCGTTTGCGATAAGACTGAAAGTTAACAACACTCTTGTTTATGAAAAAGGTTTTCCTGATTAAGACCCCAAGGGGGTGAAAAAGAGTTTGAGTTGTTTTTTGTATTTTTTAAGGAAGAAGTGTTTTAAACTTGGTTTGTAACTCATGTTACACTAGAGACTATGATCTAGGAGCAAATGCTTTGTATATCGTCCGAAGGACATACACTAACATTCTAGATAATTAAGAGGCAACCACCCAATCATCATTTCCCAAATGGCTTAAGGCTCGTAGCGTGCAACAATTGTCATCCTTTATTAAATGAATTGAAGTTGTTTGAAGGTGAGAAGAGAAAGAGACCAACTAAGGGAGACTAGACCAAACCCTAAAAGTTGTCATGCAAGATGCACCTAAAGTTGAGCTTGAAAGGGGACTACCTAATATTGTCATGCATGGTTAGAAACCTAATGTCTATCATAACCTCTCTTGAACAAGAGAGGTTAGAAATCCTAAGGGAAGGAAGACAAAAAGAAGAAGAAACAATAAAGAAGAAATAATGCAAATGAAGAATGCAAACACAAATGCAACAAGGAAGACAAAGACGCAATGCAAGTGAGGGAGGAAATATGCGTGGGGCTGGAACCTCCACAAGCTCATCTCAACCTCAAGCCATAGTATGACAAAGTGAAAGAGAAGAGGAGAAGAAGATGCATAAAAAATAAGTAACAAAAACAATGAGAAAAAGTCCTCATGGATTCATTACTTTAGGCAAGCTTCAGGAACCAAGCAACCTTAAGTAGTATTCCAAAGTCATAGGACATAATGGGGATGAGGAGAAGAGATCTCAAAAGCTAAAGCAAAACATCACAAGCAAATGCAATCAACAACATCAAAGGATGCAAGCAAACACCACATATGGAAACATAATGTGCAAACATGAAAGTATGAGACCAAATGAACAACTTATGCACAAGGTAAAGACCTATGAATTGGCACACAAGACCTATAACAAGCCCCTGATATGAAACAATCAAAATAAGGTTCATCAATAATGCACAACCAAGCTTTTGGAAGCAAACCAAAACAAATACACAAGTAGAGATGCACAAACATGAAGCAACTTGCAACATACATGAAAAATATTAAAATGCATCTAAAAATGCCAAATAAAATCTCAAGGGACCCCCAAGGTATTAGGAACCATGGGTCAAAAGGGGAGATTGAAAATCAAAAGGAAAGTGCCTCAACAGAGGGCAAACACCAAGCATGTCCCAAACTAAGGCAAAGATGGAGAGGGAACAAAAGGCAATTCAAACCACATGGAAACAACACCTAAAAATCATGGATAAAATATCCAAAGATCAATCAACATGTTAATGAAGTGCTCAAAAAAATTCATGAAAAAATGAGGAATTTAAACATAGAAATAAAATCAAGAAAGAACAAAACTACAATTTAAATCAAATAAAACAGCCCCAATATTTAATTCACTTTTTAATTGAAAATAAAGAGAAAAAATAAAATAAAATTTCCAGAAAAAACTAGACATCTTAAAATTTGTGAAAATTATTTTTGGTGAATTTTGAAACTATTAGAGCTATTTTATTTGAATTAAAATGGAAACAACATAAAACAGAAAAAATAAAATAAAATAAAAATTAAATACAAATGAGGAGGTACAAACAGCAAGGAAAGCAAGTGGAAAAACGAAAATGGGCTTAGGCTGGGGGTGCGAATAGGCGTGCACGAATAGTCCCAGTAAGAGAAAATAAAAATTCTGAAAATTCTATGTGGTTGTGTTGACCATGGAGCAAGGTGAAAATCAATGTAAACCGTGTGATCATCATCCAAGTATGCCAATCAAGTGGCTTATAAAGAGCCACCTCAATTAATGAATTGGGGTTTTGTTATGGTGTACATGAACTAAAACAGAACACGGTAGGTCTTGTTTACACACGCATGATCAAAATTAAACGCATCGAACGCACACAAAGTCGCCACGTCACCCATCTTCAAGCTTGGACCCTCGCCGGCGCCGGAAAAAGGGCCGATCATCTTCTTCCTTGCCTCCGGCCGCCGCGAATCACTCCCATTACCATAGCTTCACCGTTTCTCAACCATTTTCCACAAACTCTAGATGAAAACTCATCTACTCGTCGCGAGGATCATGAATCCAACCCTTATTTCCACTAATTCTCAACAATAAATCCATAAATCAAATAACAAGCAAAACGTGCAAAAATGAAAGTTCACCAAAACTCAAATTAAATGGTCTAAACCTCATCTACATGTTGCAAGGAGTAAGAATCCACAAAAATTACAGCAAAACACCACATAAATTCCTCAAACCGAATCAACAAAGTTTTGAGCTCATAAAATCAAACACCATAAACTCAAACAAAAATGATCCGGAAATGATCCATACAACTCAAGGATTCAAATGCAACGAAAATGGTGAAAAACCATGGCATATTAAGAGTGTAAGGTTGAAAATTAGTTTACCTAGTGGAGAGCCTCCACTGGGCCTTGAAACTGTGATGAAGCTTAACGAAAAATGCCCAGAATCACTCCATGAACTTCAATTGAGGTGTTTGAAGGCTTGATTTGGTCTGAAAGGGGTTGAATCTGAGAATTCGTTTTTGATTTTTTCTCCACTTTTTCAAAATGTGTTATGGTTGTTCATGCACGAAAATGACCTAGCTTCCATCAAATTTTCATCTGGAATACTTATATATTGGGTCTATGATCAAATGGGGTTTCAATTCAAGCTAAACAACCTATTTCAAAATTTCACTTTTCACCACTTTTTCCAAATTGCCATACACGTTTTTACCACTACACCAGCTGGTTTTTCAATCCAAATCCACTACAAATCAATTATGTTGATCAAAGGAATGAGATTTGAGGCTTAATTTTGATCCTATGATTGATTTCCACTTTGTTACTTCAAGAGGAAGAAACCATGAAAATGGCCTATTTTGAGACCTCAAATTTCCAATGTGAGGATGGCAATGTCTTTGAATTATTATTTGAAATCAAAAATGCACAAACTTGCCTTGAAAAAGTTTAAAATCCATTAATTCTCAATTTCTCAATTTAAGCCTCCTTTATGAAAAATTCAAACCCCAAATTCTCAATCCAAGCCCCCACAATGAAAAGAGATGATTTGGTAGTGCTAATGGCCCCATTTGGAGCAAGTTTCATGTTGAAAATATTTCCATTTGAAGCGTGCAAGTTGGTGAAATGAACCTATAATTTTATGACCTGTAATCTTACTTTCCCAAAATACCCCTGACTTGTAAAACTCATAACTTGAGTTCTACAAATCAGATGAAAGACTTCTAGTACACTTTGGAAAGATAAGATCAAGACCTACAACTTTCATGTTGTCCAAAAGTTGAGGAAAAACATCCTTCTAGGTCAAAACTGGCTTGGAAGTTGGTTGACTTTTGTTGACCAAAATCACATACCTCTAATGACCTGTAACTTGTCTGGATCATAACTTGAGTTCTATAAATCCAATCAAGGACTTCTAGTACTCAAATTAAATATAATAACATGCTCTACAAGTTCCATGTTGGCCAAAAATTTATATGAGACTTGTATCTTGAGGTAGGTGGTCTTGAAGTCAGGCACTAAATAGGGGATTTTACCCTGAGAACCCTAATTTAGTAACTTCTCACACACTTAACCCTTGATGAATTGAACTTGAAATGATGTCCCATATTTCTTAACACAACATCCCATGACCATAGAGACTTTGAATTGAGTTTCTATCTTCTTCAATTGCACAGTTGACTGAGGATTTACCAAATGAAAACCCTAACTGCAACACTTTCAACCGTGGCTTGTTCCACTTCACACAACAACTTGAATAAGCTCCACAATGACCCTCAAGGCCCTCAATGAGCTTTCCTTACATCTCATACCCATAACCATGGCTTCACAAACCTCTGATGCTCTTCAGTTGGCCTCCTAGTTAGGAGTTATCCCACACACATCCATTTGCTCTTTAACAAGACACTGATCACTTCAAGATGTCCTGATGACCACTCAAGCTTAAGTAACAACCCCTTCTTAGGCTCAAACCCCTAAGTAGACTCCTCTTGAGGTGCACAAACTCTTGATCCCCTGTTCAATGCAACATGTTATGCAATACGAATGCTAGAACAAAATGAAATGAAATGAAACATAAACCAAGTTAAGAAAATGTTGAGCAAATTTTGGGGTGCAACAGCTGCCCCTATTCAAACTACTTGGACCTGAATGAGTGAAAAGCGAACAACTTTCATGCAATCAAGGTAAAAGACGGTTGAATACCAAAGAACCCAGAAATTTGCCAACCGCAAAAAATCTGAATATAGTAGAATTGATCTCAAAGCCACCCTGTTGAGGAAAGAGAAATACAAACATCAAAAGCGGCGCCATGGTCTGGATACCATATTGGCAAAAGGTAACAGTCCAAGTTACCGGAGTCTGGATACTCCACAGAAATCAAAGCCTAAATACTCAAAACATAACTCTGAGTATGGATACTCAATAAATGGAGCTTGATTGCTCAAAGAAACAAATTTGAGCCTGGATACTCAAAAATTGGAGCCTGGATGCTTGATAAATACAGAACTAGAGCCTGAATGCTCAATAAACGGAGAACTAGAGCCTGGATGCTCAATAAATGGAGCCTGACTGCTCGGTACTAAATCTGAGTCTGGATACTCAATACCTGGAGCTTGGATGCTCAAAATGATTGGAGCTTGGATGCTCGAAAACACAAATTGGAGCCTGTATGCTAAAAAACAAAGATGAGTCTGGATACTCAATAACCTGAGCCTGGATGCTCACCGCAATCTGAGCCTGGATGCTCTATGCAAATAACCTGAGTCTAGATACTCGGTTAATAAATCTGAGTCTGGATACTCAATATCTGAATTTGAGTCTGAATACTCGGTTAATAATCTGAGTCTGGATACTCAATATCTGAGCCTGGATGCTCACCGCAACCTGAGCTTGAATGCTCGATGCAGAAGAAATATATTCATCAGGATCTGGATATCCTACAAGTTCAAGTCAAACGACATTGCTGGGAAACAAAATTAGCCGTGGTCTGGATACCATGTAGGCTGAGAAAACATTACGTGCTAAGGTCTGGATACCACACGACAATATGAGATAACCACAATTACTGCGACCTGGATATCACAAAGCATCAGATAAACTACCATGGTCTGGATACCATAACTGCCATTACCGGAGTCTGGATACTCAGCGGAGAAAGCATAAACAAAATTCATCAGGGTCTGGATACCCAACTGACTTTACCGGAGTCTGGGTACTCAACGGAGAAAACGTAATAAAACGAGCATAAGCCATGGTCTGGATACCATAAGGCACAAACACACTTGCTGTGATATGGATATCACAAAGGAATTTGACCGGAGTCTGGATACTCAATGGATCAAGAAAATACCTGTTGGAAAAATACCGGAGTCTGGATACTCAACAGAAAAAACAAAACAATATCGGTCACCGTGGTCTGAATACCACAACCATACTTACCGGAGTCTGGATACTCGACAGAAAAAGGAAAACTTCATTAACTGGGTATGGTCCAGAGTCTGGATACTCAATGGGAAGAGGTGATCATCACCATACTTATCATGATCCGCCAAGATCCGAAGACACCGCTGGGGAGTAACATGAGCCAGGGTCTGGATACCACGCGGGCTAAGAGAGATCACATGGTCTGGACACCAAAAGAGAAAATCAAACCTCCGGAGAAACACCTGAAACAAAGAGATAACAACCTGGTCTATGTTTCACATGCAAAAGTTTGAAAATGGCGTAATGCTCCATACAAAATGGAAATGCTACGCGTTTGGCTAGATGCTATGCATACATGCAGATGCATCGAAACTGAAACAACAAAGTAAATGCTAGAGAAATAGAAACCATCCTGTCAGGAACGACAAACAACCCTGCAGGGAAAAGCTTACCCATGCCAATAACAATTGGACTTACACCAAAAAGGCCTCGAAAGGCTCACCTACCAGGGATAAAGTTCATACAAGAATAGAAAATCCAAAATGAATCGAGGATGCAGATCAACACTTGCTGAGGTAAATGTCCCGGCTGACTCTCCGGAATACAAAACCTTCTGAAGAATAGATAACTCACCAAGTACTTAAAACAAACAGGCTAAACAGCCTCACTTACCTGATAGAGAATAAAACTTCTATCGGATGTCTCAGTCTGTACTGCTGAAAGTCAAATTCCTTCAATCAGACTGAGTAAGAGGGAGAAATACCAGGCCACTGCTGGGGAAAACTTGGCACCTACTTGTGGGGATATGCCCGAATCTCGACTCGCTGGGGAGTGACCACAAACTCATACTCTGCGGAGATTAAAAATGCACTGGCCAATTGTCAGGGACATGCTAAACACGACATGCAATTCTACTGGGATAGAGATGCAACCTCAACTGCTGGAGAACAACACTATTTGGGGGAAAAGATGAATCCATCCATATTCATAAAACCTTGCCGCAAGAATAACAACCCTGCAAAAGGCAAACAGACAAGACATCCTATACAACAAGCCTATCTTGGTCATCGTCCGTGACATTGTTCAATTAATACCAATGTTTTAGCAATTATCGGCCAAGGCCTGCATGTTTATGTATGCAAGTTCATCAAAAACATCGGGCGTTTTTCACAAACAAAACAGTAAAAGCATAAAAACAAAGCGCACAAACAAAGTACTGAATAGTATATGTTTATTGATAAACGGCCTGTGAATAGGCAAAGTTTTTACAACAGATGCAACTCCTGAAAAGAGGAAGCTGCGCAAAAACTACAAGTATGCATAAAAGCAGATACAAAAGTGTAGATTTTAAACAAAAAGTACAACAATGTCGGAAATGTGGCGCAAACAAACACCATGAGCTGATTCTTCTATGACTCGCTTGACCCTGATGCTTTCCCGACGCTTCATCTTCAAAAGAGATTGATTCGGATGAACGAACCTCAGGTTCTCCCAATCCACTAAACAATGAAGTTCATACGCAGACCGCAGTCATTTGCTTTTCAATCCCTAACTTTTGCCTGAACCGCCCTTTTGGGTTTTCGATTAACCGGGATACCTATTTTTGCCAAAGTCACCTTTTCAGGTTTTCGACTTTGCGGGTTTACATCTTTTTTCAATTTTTATCCCTAATTTTTGCCCGAACCTTTTTCTTTTTTATGGTTCGCCGGGATGCCCTATTTTTTCCTAGACTTTTCTTTTTGTGTCCAGCGGGTCTCTTTTAAGCAAAGTATTTTTTAACTGCGTCTGCGTTCACAGGGGATGCAAAGTCCTCACCGTCCATGGTGGATAATACTAAGGCTCCTCCAGAGAAAACCTTTCGTACAATGAATGGACCTTCGTAATTGGCAGTCCACTTGCCCCTGTGATTTAATTGTGGTGGGAGAATCTTTTTCAGCACAAGATCGCCCGTCTAAAAGCTTCGAGGGCGCACCTTCTTATCATAAGCTTTCTTCATCCAGCTTTGGTATAAACGACCATATGCGATTGATGCTAGCCTCTTTTCGTCCATCAGACTAAGTTGATTCAATCTATTCTTGATCCATCCTGCCTCATCAAGTTTTACATCAACCAAAACCCTTAAAGAAGGAATCTCAACCTCTAGCGGTGGGACAACTTCCATATTGTACACTAGTGAGAAAGGAGTTGCCCCGACTGATGTGCGTACTACCGTACGATAACCGTGCAAGGCGAAAGGTAACATTTCATGACAATATTTGTATGTAACAACCATCTTTTGCACTATCTTTTTAATGTTCTTATTGGTCGCTTCAACAGCGCCATTCATCTTCGGCCGATAGGGCGATGAGTTGTGATGTTCAATCTTAAAGCTCTGGCATAACTCCTTCATCATCTTATTTTTCAGATTTGAACCATTGTCAGTAATGATTCGCTCGGGAATTCCATATCTGTAGATGATGTCCTTCTTTATGAATCTTGCCACCACTTGTTTGGTCACATTAGCATATGAAGCTGCCTCCACCCACTTGGTGAAGTAATCGATGGCTACCAGAATAAAACGACGTTCGTTGTAAGCAGTGGGCTCGATCTTCCCAATCATATCGATGCCCCACATGGAAAACGGCCAAGGGGATGACATTACATTCAACGGGCACGGCGGTACATGAATCTTATTAGCATAAATCTGACATTTATGGCATCTCTTCGCGAATTTGAAACAATCCGACTCCATTGTTAGCCAAAAATAACCAGCCCGTAGTATCGTTCGAGTCATGGCATGTCCGCCAGCATGTGTGCCAAAATTACCCTCATGGACTTCTTCCATAAGCAAACCTGCTTCTTTTTCGTCCACACACCTGAGTAGTACCAGATCATGATTCCTCCTATACAACACACCATCTGGGTTGAGGTAGAAGTTTCCATACAATCTCCTAAGAGTTTTCTTATCCTGGGTCGATGTCCCTGGCGGATACTCTTGGTTCTTAAGGAAATTCTGGATGTTATGGAACCACGGTTTACCATCGGAAGCTCCTTCAATAGAAAATATGAAAGCGGGCCTGTCGAGGCGCGAGATAATAATCCTTGGAGCTTCATTCCAAAAATTGACCTTGTACATTGAAGACAGTGTATCCAAAGCGTCTGCCATTTGATTCTCCGCTCTTGGCACATGGTGGAAGTCTATACGATCGAAAACGGTAACAGTCTTCTTGTATAATCCTTGTAAGGGATCAAATTGGGCTGTCGAGTTTCCCACTCTCCTTCGATCTGATTAACAACTAGCACTGAATCGCCATATACATTAAGATTCTTGATCCTCAGATCAATAACTTCTTCCAACCCCATGATACATGCTTCGTACTCGGCCTCATTGTTGGTACAAGGGAAAGTTAATCTGGCAGTGAAAGGGATATGAGTTTCATGGGGAGTTGTGATAATTGCCCCAATTCCACTGCCATACGAATTAACTGCACCATCGAATATCATCTGCCATTGAGATCCCCTCTCTGGTCCTTCGGTGGGTAATGGCTCATCACAATCTTTTGCTTTCAAATACATAATGTCTTCATCCGGAAATTCAAATCTCATCGGTTGGTAATCATCAATTGGTTGTTCAGCAAGGTATTCTGATAGAACACTCCCTTTAATGGCTTTCTGGGAAACATACTGGATGTCGTATTCTGTCAATACCATTTGCCATCTGGCAACCCTTCCAGAAAGTGCCTGCTTTTCAAATATATATTTAATCGGATCCATCTTAGAAATTAGCATGGTTGTATGATTGAGCATGTACTGTCTTAAACGTTTGGCCGCCCAAGTGAGTGCATAACACGTTTTTTCAAGCATGGAGTAGCGGGACTCACAATCTGTGAACTTTTTACTCAAGTAATAAATCACATGCTCTTTCCTCCCTGTCTCGTCGTGTTGACCGAGAACACAACCCATACTATTCTCCAGAACTGTTAAATACATGATTAATGGTCTTCCAGCCACCGGGGGTATCAGTACCGGAGGCTCCTGCAAGTACTATTTTATCTTGTCGAATGCTCTTTGACAATTTTCGTTCCAGACCACCGCCTGATCTTTCTTTAACAGCTTAAACATTGGTTCACACATGGCCGTTAGATGAGATATGAACTGAGCGATGTAGTTCAACCTCCCTAAGAAACCACGAACCTCTTTTTCAGTCTTTGGTGCTAGGATTTCTTGAATAGCTCTTATTTTTGCAGGATCTACCTCGATTCCTTTTCTACTGACGATAAACCCCAATAGCTTTCTGAACCGAACTCCGAAAGTGCACTTATTTGGATTCAACCTTAATTTGAACTTCCTCTACCTCTCAAACAACTTCAATAGATTGACCAAATGTTCTTCCTCCGTCTGGGACTTCGCGATCATATCATCAACATAAACCTCAATCTCATGATGAATCATATCATGAAACAAAGTCACCATTGCCCGCTGATAAGTTGCCCCTGCATTTTTCAACCCAAACGGCATCACCTTATAGCAAAATGTTCCTCACGGTGTAATGAATGTTGTCTTCTCCATGTCCTCTGGTGCCATTTTTATCTGATTATAACCGGAGAAGCCATCCATGAAGGAAAACACCGAGAATTGAGTTGTATTGTCAACCAATACATCAATGTGGGGGAGCGGGAAATCATCTTTTGGGCTCGCCCTATTCAAGTTTCTATAATCAACGTACATTCGTACCTTACCATCCTTCTTAGGTACAGGTACAATGTTGGCGACCCATAGAGGGTAAGTTGTCACGGCTAAAAATCCAGTGTCTAACTGCTTTTGAATTTCTTCTTTGATTTTTACCGCCATGTCTGGTCTCGTCCTCCTAAGCTTCAGCTTGACGGGTGGACATTCTTCCCGAAGTGGCAATCGGTGAACCACAATGTCAATATCAAGTTCGGGCATATCTGAAGGTGAGATAATACTTAGAAGGGGGGGGGGGGGGGTTGAATAAGTATGGAAAATTAAGACTTGAAAATAATCACACAATTATTTTTATCCTGGTTCGTTTAACAACTACTCCAGTCCACCCTTCCTAGAGTGATTTGCCTTTCTCAACAAGGACTTAATCCACTATTAAATCAAACTGATTACAATAGTATCACCTAAGAACAACAACTCTTAATCTTCTCAAGAGCTACTGATTCTAACTGAATCCTCTTAAGGAATATCCTTTACAATCAATGTAAATTAAATACAAGAGTTTTTAATGCTTCTAAAAAGCTTTTATCACAACAGTGATTTTTCTCTTAAGTTTAAGTACAATGAGATTCTATGAAGAATAAGAATGATAATCTCCTTTCCCAGCACAGATGATAAAATAAACTTGGGATACACAGATGCATGAATCCAGAATTCCTTCACAAGTAGAGGGTAAATTGGTCCAAACAATCTATCAAAGTATTTCACCCAACCTTGAGCTCTAACAATGGAGCGAAAATCAAACCCATTGTCAGCCAGAGAGTCAAATTCAACCATAGATTCACACAGCACTTCTAGTTTATCAATAGGTGTGAGGAGAGTTCTCTTTGGAGGAGTATATGGAGCATCACCTAGGTTATCTGAAGTCACAGCAGCCATTGTAGATTGAAACTGTGCAGTTGTTGATGAAGAAGACGCCATTGAAGATTGCTTTTTCAAACACTTAGGTTTTGAGTTTTTATGCAGAGAGAACAATAGATGAAAACGCATGTAAATTCTGAGAGTGAAAAGTGTGAAAGTGAATACACAACAAGTATTTATACTAAACACTTAGGCACAACAAAAGTCAGAAAGAACGCACGTTTGAGCAAGCATTAAATGAAGAGAATAAAATCATTTCAAATAATAAATGCTTCTGACAATTTTTGGGGGGAAAACCAAGATATTTACTATTCAAATTTCACCTCATACGTCTTTTCAGTTGTGAACACGCCACCTCTTCATATTTTGTGTGACACGTGTTTGCTTGCATGCTGTTCTGAATTCTCTCAAGAAATGAAACGTTAGCCAACGTTCAGATCTTCTAAAGATGGTTAGTTCAGAGTTTCACATCAGAAATAATAATCAGAATAGAATAAATGAACAGAAGAAATACTTCAGATGAATTAAGCATTTTTGCATCTGGAACAATTTGCTTCTGATAAATATCATTCTGGACAAAAATCCATACCAATATTTTTCAGAATAAAATTGAATCTATCTTCAACAAGGGGTTTTGTAAAAATATCTGCCCATTGATGATCTGTATCAACAAAGGCTAAATTTATGATTCCCTTCTGAACATAGTCTCTGATGAAATGATGCTTAATTTCTATATGTTTTGCCTTAGAATGTAAAATGGGATTCTTGGACAAACATATAGCAGAAGTATTATCACAGAAGATAGAAATGTTACTCTCAAAAATTTGATAATCTTCTAGTTGACTTTTCATCCAGAGCATCTGTGTGCTACATCCAGCAGCAGCAATGTATTCAGCCTCTATGGTTGAAAGTGCAATTGTGGGTTGCTTCTTGCTGTACCAGGAGATTAGATTTCTTCCTAGAAATTGACAACTTCCAGAAGTACTTTTTCTTTCCACTCTGTCTCCAGCATAGTCAGCATCACAAAATCCAACTAATTTGAAATCATCAGATTTTCTGTAACACAAACCCACATTAGAAGTACCTTTCAGATACCTTAGAATCCTCTTGACAGCTGTCAAGTGTGATTCTCTAGGATCTGATTGGAATCTAGCACACAGACAAACACTGAACAATATGTCAGGTCTAGAAGCAGTGAGATAAAGAAGAGAGCCAATCATACCTCTGTAGAGCTTCTGGTCTACTTTCTTACTTACCTCTTCTTTGCCCAGTGAGCTAGTAGGATGCATTGGAGTCTTTGCCAGCTTGTTGTCAGGCATGTTGAATTTCTTCAGAAGTTCTTTAACATACTTTGTCTGATGTATGTAGGTGCATTCTGGAGTTTGATTAACTTGGATTCCTAAAAAGAATCTGAGTTCTCCCATCATGCTCATTTCAAATTCTGCCTGCATACATGTAGCAAACTCCTTTCCAAGCATAATATTTGTTGATCCAAAAATAATATCATCTACATAAATTTGGCAAATTAGAAGATCTTTCTTTATAGTTTTACAGAATAAAGTTGTATCCACTTTGCCTTTGATAAAGTTCTTCTCCAGAAGAAAATTACTCAATCTCTCATACCAAGCTCTGGGAGCTTGTTTTAATCCATATAGAGATTTCTTTAATTTGAAAACATGATCTGGAAATTTTTCATTTTCAAAACCAGGAGGTTGGTGGACATAAACTTCTTCTTCTATAATACCATTAAGAAAGGCACTTTTAACATCCATCTGATACAGAGTGATGTTATTCTGTGCAGCAAAGGAAATAAGAAGGCGTATAGATTCTAACCTTGCCACTGGAGCATATGTCTCAGTGTAATCAATACCTTCTTGCTGACTGTATCCTTGAGCAACCAACCTTGCCTTATTCCTCTCAACTTCTCTTTTCTCATTTAGTTTATTTCTGAAGACCCATTTTGTACCAATAATATTGAATCCTTGAGGTCTTTGAACTAGATCCCATACATCATTTCTGCTGAATTGGTTTAGCTCTTCTTGCATGGAAATAATCCAATCATTGTCTTGCAGAGCTTCTTCAACAGAAGATGGTTCAATTTCTGACACTAGTCCAAAAAGTGATGCTTCAGATGATCTTAGAAAGGATCTTGTTCTGATGGGATCATCCTTCTTTCCAATAATGACATCCTCTGGATGAGAAGCTTTAATTCTGGATGATGATCCTCTGATAGTTGACTCTTCAGAAATATTTAGATTATTCATCTGAGAAGTTAAGGGAGTAGCATCTGGAGTTGCTTCTGGTTCCTTCATTTGAAGTTTGTTTGCTTCTGGAACTTCAGAGTCAATAAAGACTACTTCCCTATCTGCAGAGTTATCAACCTGCTTTGGCTTTTCAGAGCCAAGCTTATCATCAAATCTGACATGAATGGATTCTTCCACAATCTGTGTCTCAGTGTTGTATACTCTGTAGCCTTTGGAGCGTTCAAAATATCCAAGCATGAAACACTTCTGTGCTTTGGAATCAAACTTGCCCAGATTTTCCTTAGTGTTTAACATATAACAGATACATCCAAAAGGATGAAAATAAGAAATGTTGGGCTTTTTGTTCTTCCACAATTCATAAGGAGTCTTCTTCAGAAGAGGTCTAACAGACACTCTGTTCTGAATGTAGCATGCTGTATTGATTGCTTCTGCCCAAAAATGTTTTGCCAGATTTGTCTCATTGATCATGGATCTGGCCATTTCTTGCAAAGTTCTGTTTTTCCTCTCTACAACCCCATTCTGTTGTGGAGTTCTAGGATAGGAAAAATCATGAGCAATGCCATTTTCAGAAAAATATTTTTCAAAATATTTATTTTCAAATTCACCACCACGATCACTTCTGACTTTTATAATTTTGAAATTCTTTTCATTCTGGACTTGCTTGCAGAAGTCAAAGAACACAGAATGTGACTCATCCTTGTGTTTTAAGAACTTTACCCATGTCCATCTGCTAAAGTCATCAACAATGACCAGTCCATACTTCTTGCCTCTGATGGATGCAGTTTTCACTGGTCCAAACACATCAATATGAAGTAGTTTTAATGGTTTAGAGGTAGAAACAACATTTTTTGATTTGAAAGATGTTTTTGAAAACTTTCCTTTCTGGCATGCTTCACAAAGAGCATCTGAAGTGAACTTCAGATTAGGGAGTCCTCTGACAAGATTAAGTTTATTAATCTGAGATATACGTCTCATATTAATATGGCCCAATCTTCTGTGCCAGACCCATTGCTCTTCATTAACAGACAAGAGGCATTTAACATTTTGAACTTTAAGTTCTGAAAGATTTATTTTATAAATGTTGTTTTTCCTCTTACCACTAAATAGGATAGAGCCATCCTTCTGACTAATAGCTTTACAACATTTTTGATTAAAAGTTATATCATAACCATTGTCACTTAATTGACTTATGGACAATAAGTTATGTTTTAACCCTTCAATAAGTAAAACATTAGTAATAGAGGGAAGTTTACCATTTCCAATAGTGCCAAATCCAATGATCTTGCCCTTCTGGTTCCCTCCAAACTTCACGTCCCCTCCAGATCTAAGTTCCAGGCTTTGGAACATAGACTTTTCTCCTGTAATGTGTCGTGAGCATCCAGAGTCCAGGTACCATGATTGGTGTCCTGACCTTGCTGCTAAGAACATCTGCAACAGGAATTATTTTGTTTTTAGGTACCCAGATCTTCTTGGGTCCTTTGGGGTTAGTTGGTTTGTAGGTTTGTCTAAACTTCTGTTTTGCAACATAATGTTTATTCTGACTTGCCTTAGGTTTAAACACATAAGTACTCTTCTCAGAGCTTGTGTGTTTAATGTCATTCAAGTGACCAAATTTGAATTGAGAATACAGAGGTGTCTTCCTGATGAAAAGTTTGTCAACAGGTTTTGAATTGCTTCCAGATGAAGAATCATATCCAATGCCTCTTCTGTTGTTTCCACTAACACCATAGATCATGGAAGCCATCTTGCTTCTGTCTATGCTCTTAGTGAGAAATCTCTAAAAACTAGAGTCATATTTTTCTAAAATATTTTCACATGACTTAGTCTCAGATTTAGATTCTTGTTGAGTTCTATCAAAGTCATTTTTGATTTTTAAATTTATTTCTTTCTGCTCAACAAGTTCTGTTTTCAGAAGATCAATCTCAGATTCAAGATTGCTTTTCAGCTTCTTGTATTTGAGTTTGATGTTGTTATAACTTTTAAGAACTTCTGTTAAAACTTTAATGAGTTCTTCTTTGGTAAGTTTAGCCATTACCTCTTCTGCATCATCATCAGATTCAGATTCTGATTCATATCCTGAGGTACCTTCCTCTTGATCCTCTGTCCTGGCCATCAGTGCAACGTTTGCACATTCTTCTTCTGATTCAGAAGATGATTCACACTCATCTGAGTCATCCCATGTTGCCATCAGAACCTTCTTATTTTTGTTGAACTTCTTCTTAGGTTTTTCTTTCAGAAGTTTGGGGCAGTCATTTTTGTAGTGCCCAGGTTCTTTGCACTCATAGCACACAACTTCTTTCTTGGCAGATCTTCTGTGACTAGAAGATTCCTTTCTGTTGTCAGATCTTCTGAAGTTGTTGAACTTCTTTCCCTTGTGCTTCTAGAGTTTGTTAATCCTTCTGGACAGCATGGATAACTCATCTTCTTCTTCAGAAGAAGATTCTTCAGAGCTTTCTTGAATGACCTGCAAAGCTTTAGCAGTTTTGTTAGACTTTAATGCTACAGATTTACCTTTATCTTTCTTCTGAGGTTCATCTTCCTCAAGCTCAATCTCATGGCTCCTCAGTGAGCTGATGAGTTCTTCTAGAGAGATCTTGTTCAGATCTTTGGCCATCTTCAGGGCAGTCACCATTGGTCTCCATCTGACAGGCAGACTTCTGATGATTTTCTTTACATGATCTGACGTAGAATATCCCTTGTCCAGAACTTTCAGCCCAGCAGTGAGTATCTGGAATCTGGAGAACATGGCTTCAATAGATTCAAAGTCTTCCATTTTGAAAGCCTCATACTTCTGGATCAGAGCCAGAGCTTTTGTCTCCTTAACTTGAGAATTTCCCTCATGAGTCATTTTAAGGGATTCAAACATATCAAAAGTTGTCTCCCTGTTTGTGATTTTCTCATACTCTGTATGTGAAATAGCATTCAGTAATATGGTTCTGGCTTTATGGTGATTTCTGAAGTCTTTCTTCTGAGAATCTGTCATAGATTTTCTGTCAATCTTTTTGCCATCCCCATCTGTGGGATGTACATATCCATCTATGACAAGATCCCATAGATCAACATCATATCCTAAGAAAAAACTCCCAATTCTGTCTTTCCAGTAGTCAAATTTCTCCCCATCAAACATTGGGGGTTTGGTGCTGATCCTATCCCTCTCTTCATATTTATTGTTAATATTTGACATTGAATTATCATCCATGATAACAAATAAATATATAAATCAAAGTATATCTCTCTGGATCTTTACTGACACTGTTAAGTGATAGCACACTCAGAACCGGAGCTCTGATGCCAACTGAAGGTGAGATAATACTTAGAAGGGGGGGGGGGGTTGAATAAGTATGGAAAATTAAGACTTGAAAATAATCACACAATTATTTTTATCCTGGTTCGTTTAACAACTACTCCAGTCCACCCTTCCTAGAGTGATTTGCCTTTCTCAACAAGGACTTAATCCACTATTAAATCAAACTGATTACAATAGTATCACCTAAGAACAACAGTTCTTAGTCTTCTCAAGAGCTACTGATTCTAACTGAATCCTCTCAAGGAATATCCCTTACAATCAATGTAAATTAAATACAAGAGTTTTTAATGCTTCTAAAAAGCTTTTATCACAACAGTGATTTTTCTCTTAAGTTTAAGTACAATGAGATTCTATGAAGAATAAGAATGAGAGCTTTAGAATATATTGATTTCTTTTCAGCAAAGTGTGTCACTCAAGAATGTAGTGAAGTTCTCCTTTTATAGGCAGCTGAACCATGCAAGCTGAACGTTGAAAAGAGAGTCTCAAAAGGTCTGAACCTTTTTGTCTTCACATCAAGTGACCTTTCCTAGAAGTAGATGGCACAGAAAAATCCTTTTTGTCTGTGTAAGTGTGTCTAGCACAAATAAGGAAAGAGACGTTGAATAGCTCCAACGGATATATATTCTTGAAAATTGCTTCTTCAGTTTTCAGCAAGTTCTTCAGAGTCTTAATGGATCAGAGTCTTCTAATGAGATTCAGAACTATGCTGTATCAGAGTCTTCTTCAGCATGTGTGCTTCTAGCGTGTTGATCATCAGAGCATATTGACACAGAACTTCAGTACTTGGCAGCGTTGGTACTTTCAGAAACTTCTGTAGACTAATGCTTTGAGAAACTCTTCAATCAATATTCTTCTATACTTCAGATACTTCAGCTTCAGATGCTTCTGATTATCTTCAGATGCTTCTGACTCAGAATGTTCTGGAGCTTCTTGCTTCAGATCCTTCTGGAGACTACGCTCAGGATCTTCTGTAAGGAGCAAGCAGATTCTTCTGTAAGGTGCATCTGGCGCTTTAGAGTCAGAATAACTTCTTGTATTCAAAATAGATTTGCTTCTAGAGAGTTAATATTATTTCAATCTGCAGTAAAACTCTCAACCAAATTTTAGAGTATATAATTCTTAAATATAAATTTCCTAACAGTTATCATCAAAACAAAGAGTAATTATTAAGAACCAATCTGTGTTCTAACAATATCTTCGTAAGACCAAGCAAAGATGTCACTGTACTCTCGAAGCATCTCTACTAACCTTTGCTTGATGTTTTCTTGCAATGCGGCCCCTATCCTGACATTTCTAACAACCTCTTCAGAACCCAAGTTGACGATCTCAATCTCTTCTTCATGAGGCAGAATGACCTTTTCTTCTTGTCTTAAGAGTCTAGCCAATTCCTCAGGCAAGTCTTCATCCTCATCAATCTCTTCTTCAGCATGGAATGTTGGGTTATCAAAGTCGAAGCGAGTCATAGAAGATTCTTGGTCGGTGTCATCTGCAATGATATGAGACCTGCAATGAAAATGGTTAAGTGCTTCAAATGATATACAAACAAACACATTGCCATTTTATTGTTAAAGATAAAACAAGAAAAACAGAGATCTCAAAATTTGAATGGAAAAACGCCTTTTAATTAATAGATGAAACAATATTCAAACATAAACAAGACAAGCCCTGAAATAACAAACCACTATGCTCCGGGTAGAACATAGGGTCGTACAATAATTGAAAAACAAAGCATTACTGTTCATTGGTCACTTGGACAAATTCCTCGATGGACCAGTTGCATAAGCGTTGTCCTGGAATGCATAGCTTGATCCAGGCATCCATGTCGCAGTCACTGTCTCCAGCTTCATCATCCGAAATGGCATTAAGCTGCTCAAAGAAGACCCCTCCGCTGGTAAACCTGATCGGCCCCTTGAACTTTAGTGTGCTTTGTGAAGACGATGGGTGGTACCCCAAACCGAATTTGTCTTGTTTCTGAGGGATATCAATCACTTGCCCCCATCCTTGGGCTGAGCCAGCTTGCACCACAGCCTGCTTTTCTTTGAAAGAAAACATAGCCACCTCATGCTCTTTTCTCACCACTGGCGCCTTATCCTTCAACTGAACGGTTTCAAACGCCTAACACAGGGTCTCATGAATTTCCCCATCTACCTCAACATACTTGAAAGAAGACAGGTGACTAACCATGATGTCCTATTCTCCACATACTGTCACGACAGTACCACCGACCATATATTTCAACTTCTGATGCAGAGTCGATGTGACAACCCCAGCTGAGTGGATCCATGGTCTGCCTAACAAACAACTATAAGCAGGCTGAATGTCCATGATATAAAATACAGCGTCGAAAACTTCAGGGCCCACTTGGATGGGCAAAGTCAGCTCATCGAAGACAGACCTCCGAGTACCATCGAAAGCACGTACAATCAAATCACTCGGTGTACAGGTAATGCCCCTAGTATCCAGTTTCATGAGTGCCTTCTTCGGAAACACATTCAAAGATGACCCTGTGTCAACAAGGACATGAGACATAACCACTCCTCTACATTCAACAGAAATGTGCAGTGCACAATTGTGGTTTCTGCCCCTTGGCGTTAAGTCTAGATCTGTAAATCCAAGGCTATTTCCTGCGCTTACATGCCCAACAACCCCTTCAAGTTGATTCACTGATATTTCCTGAGGCACAAAAGCGGTACTCAACACTTTCATCAATGCATTTCTCTGAGCTTCGGAACTCAACAACAGCGATAATATCAAAATTTTGGAAGGTGTCTGCTGTAAGTGCTCGACTATCTTGTAGTCGCTTTTGCGTATCAGCCTCATGACTTCCTCCACATCATTCTCCAAAGATCCTTCTTCACCGGAATTAGAAGTTTCTTCAATTACCATCTTACCCTTCCCCCTATCTGCTTTTTCAGCCACCACTTCGGGCGATGCAAAGACCCTGCCGCTTCGGGTAATTGCCCCTACTCCCACAACATTCTCTGCAGACTCCATAGGAAAACTTTTCAAATCTATCTTCTGACCATTACAGTACACCTCAGCCCCATAGTTCCACGAAATGACTTTGGTGCTTTCATAAGGCACGGGTCCTGCTTTGGTAATAGTGATTGTTGGTGGCCTAGGAGACACTGAGATAGTTATAGTCTTGTATGGGATCGAGATCGTGGCGATCTCATACCTCTCCTTGCTTACCTCCTCAACAGGTTTCTTTTCTGTGGTCCGCTCAAACTGCAACGTCCCCTCGTCTATCATTCCTTGGATACACCTTCTCAGATCAACGCATCCATCAGGAAGACTTAAACAATCAACACAGTCCTCATTACAACCTTGGAATACACCTCCTCCCAGCAATTTGTCTTTCACAAACTTCAATGGGGGTTTTCAATTCATTCACATCCATTATCAAGTCTAAATCTTCCTCCACCAGAATAGCACCAACCCTAGCCTGCCCATGGTTTGGCATAGGGTTTTGCACGACGTTAGGTGCATCATGAGAAAAATTTATTGCTTTACTGTCAATGAGATCTTGCAGCTTGTGTTTAAAAGCCTTGTAATCGTCAATAGAGTGACCTGGCACCCCAGAGTGAAATTCGCAATGTGCATTTGCGTCATAGTCGGGTGGGGGATCACTTGTCAAAGGAGCGAGAGTCCTTTTCTGAATTAATTGTAGCTGCAATAAAGTCTGAAGCACCTGAGAGTAAGGCATTGGTGGAGTGTCAAATACTCTATTCGGCCTGGCCCTATCAGGATACCTCCTATAACCTTGCTGGTTTTGTTGTTGTTGTTGTTGTGGTGGTCGTTGCTGTTGTGGCACAGGAATAGTGACACTAGCCACTTGCTGTTGGCGATATTGGTTCTGGGGCTGACCCCTTCCTCTTCCTCTAGAACTTGCCACTGAACTGACGTCACCTTCACGCTTCTTGTTTCCAAATATCTTTTTTCCTCCTCCTCCAGCTGAGGGTACCTCTCCCACCTGAATCTTTCCAAGCTTGATGTCGTTCTCCACCCTTTCACCAGTGATTATCAAATCTGAGAAATTTCCGGACATACTGCTTATCAGTTTTTCATAGTATACCCCTGGTAGAGTAGCAACAAACATGTCCACAAGCTCCCTCTCTACCATTGGTGGCTGCACCCTAGCAGCAAGCTCTTGCCACCTCTGGGCATACTCTTTAAAGCATTTGTTACTCTTTTGAGAGAGATTCTGCAACTGGACTCTATTCGGTGCGAGTTCACTATTGTATTGATAGTGCCTTACAAAAGCCTCGGCTAGCTCTTTCCAGCTGCGGGCGTTAGTGGGCTCCAGCCCCATGTACCACTCCAAAGAGGGCCGGACAAGCTATCCTGGAAAAAGTGCATCAAGAGTTTTTCATCGTCCGAGTACGCGGACATCTTTCTATAGTACGAGCGCAGGTGAACCCTCGGCCAAGTAGTGCCTTTGTACTTATCGAAGTCTGGCACTTTGAATTTGTGAGGCACTCTTAAGCCTGGGATCAACCCCAGGTTGGACATATCTAGCCCCATGGAATTTTGGCACTCAAGAGATCGCATCTTTTCTTCAATCATTTGAATCCTTCTATCAGCCTCAGAAGGTCCTGCAACATTTACAAACCTAGGAGTGAATATATCCTCTTGCCGATCCTCGTTCCATGTATGGTCCAACTACCATGAATGCCACCGGTAGTATCAAAACCAAAGCCATGGCCATTCCCATTACCGTTATCGCCATCATTAAAACATATCTCATTCCCGGCACTAGCTCCGGGACCATCCCCTCCAGCATTAGGGATGACTAAAGTTGGTATTGAATTGCCCGCCTGAGGGGTTTCAACCCGAGTATGGTTAGTAGAAATCCCACCGTGTAGTACCCCATCATCATCAACTCGTGTCAACAGGGGTTACACCATGGTCTGAAGTTGAGCCTGACCAGTAGCAACTCCTTACATCATCTCCATCAGCTGCGCAATGCGATCCCTCATTTCTTGCATTTCCACTTGCATTTGATCCATCAGCCTTCTCTGGTTACCTCTAGTACCGTAGCGGTGAGTTGTCTGATCTGCAATCCTGAAACTCTAGTGGCACAAGAAACAAGATAAGGTTAACAGTTCCGATGCACCTGCAAATGCGAAAACATGCTAAAATGCAGACATGTATTTATGCAAATAGGGACATTTCCCCCTCAATTCTAGTTTCGGGATAACAACCAAGACAATGGAGAGCCCTGCAGGCAAGCACATAATATAAACTCCTCATATATAAACATAAGCCCATAGGCAAAGTATAAACAGCAAATGAGTACAAACAGAAAGGGACCTCAACCAACAGGTCTGGTGATGGTCCATACAAAAGTCTACGCTACAGAATACAAAGAAACAAATCAAACTGGGTGGCGAGACTGGAAATCCTTCAACAACGCCTGTGTATCCGGATGGTCTGGCCTAGTGAGCAAACCACGTATGAGCAACTCCTGCTGACTGATAGTAGACTGAAGATCCTCGACCGAGTCCTCCTTCCCAACAGCCTCCTCGAGCCTACGCCTCTTAGCACTAGCTTCCTCTCTATGCTCCTCCAAGGTTGCAAGCGCTTCATACAATTTGCAATCACTATATCTTTTGAGTGCGGCTTCCTTTGAGATCTTCTCATCCTTAGCTTTGAGCTGGGCCTTCTGTTTGATGATATGCGGCTTCAATTTGTCTTCACGCTGCTTGCTAGTAGACATGGCAGCGTTCCACTGAGCCTCAAACTTGGAAATCTGCAAATAGGCTTTACTTAAATCTTCCTTCTTCGTGGCTAGAATACGATAAGAAGCATTCAAATCTTGGCTTGTGCGCTCTCTATCTTTAGTCTCCTGAGTTAAGTCTGTTTCCAACTTATTCACCAATTCTGTTTGCTTTTTCAAAGAATACCTTGCTTCGTTCCTTTCACTTCTGAGCTGAGCCATCTCTTTCTCTAACTCTTCATTTGTCTTCTGCAACTCTTCTTTCTCGCGACATACCTGATCATACCTTTGGATCTCTACTGTAGTAAGCTCTGCAATCTCAGGAGGATGCACAGGCTGAATAGACGGATATGGCATCATCAATTCTTTGGCTCTACTCTGAATCCAAACCAAATATGGAGCGTATGCCTGACTATTGCTCTTTCCCAAGGCATCCTTTCCTCTCCTATGGACATTTCTCCATGCATGTTCAACCCTAGCCAAAGTATCTCCCTCCAACAAACCAGTGAGATACAGAGATTCCTGTATCTCTTCATCCTTCAGAGGCCCTCTAAGTGCGTACCCAAACTGTCTGATAGTAATAGCCGGATTATAGTTTATGCAACCTTTCCTTCCGACCAGCGGGACGTTAGGAAAGCTTCCACAACTATAGATAATCTCAATGCCCAATACATCTCTATCAAACCAAACAATGTCTTCGGCAGACAATCTCATCAATCGCTCAGACCATTCCAAAGTGCCATCAGTAGCAGAGGACGGACCGGTCTTGGGAAGATGGCTCCTGAACCATGTATAGAACAAAGGTGCACAACAAGACACGTTCTTCCCTCTCCTGTTCTCGTTCTTGTGATGCACAGAATGATAAACATCGCCTATTAGAGTGGGTATAGGGTTCTTCGAAGAAAAGATACTGAATGCATCGGCATCTACAAAATCTGGGATGTTCGGGAATAACATAATGTCATAGATACACAAGGCCAAGATAGCATTGAATATCACCCAACAACCTTTCTTAACAAACTCTCGAGCCTTGTCCGCAAGAAATGGTAATGGAAACCCAAACATTCCATTCCTACTGGCTAACTTCCCTTTCAACTCAGAGACATCCAAATGTAAAGCCTTAGCAAGGTCATTCAAATCTGGCTCTCCCTCAACATGATGGAACGGTATCTGTTTCAGAATAGGTATTCAATATATCAGAAAACTCCTCCAATGTAGGTGCTAAAACAAAATCCGGGAAGACAAAGCACCTCAACTGGGCATCGTAAAACTACAAGAGAGTATAAATGCGACTGATCTCATAGGATGAGGGTTTGCAAACACATCTGGCCAATCTCCCATAGTCTTGTCTAAACTGTTCCATCACACTCGCTTCAGCCATAGCAATCAGACTCCTCAAAGAACTGACGTCTGAGGTCGGAAACCTGTAAGCAACTGTCCTTTTCAAAGGCTCCATGTCAAGAACGAAGAACAGGACCACTAGAATCAGGAGGGAAATATACACCTGCAATCATAAATACATGTTAATAAAGAGATGCAAATGAAAATGCAAATGCAAATGCAATGCAACAGAGGATCAAGCCTGCTATGTTGTAGCTCGAGAAGAACCAGCGCTTCGCTCTAGTACTGACAAATCACTGACATAAGAACCCCTTGGTACCATGAACATAGGTTCACACTGTCAAGAATTGGGTAGTCTGGAGGTCAGAATTTCCTGCATAACCCACCCACTCACAGGTACAGACCTATCCACTGACAAGGTTTGGCATCCTATGCGTTCATCAGCGTCACAGACTTTTAAGAAACGATGATATGATACCTAGAAGGTGTGGCATCATCATCTCTTGAAGCGGCCTCACTTAGCTGAATCACAAATGATCGGTTCCTAGAGTCGACAACCCTCAAATCCAAATTCCATTCGGATCCTAAGGATCGGAAAGGAACTCATCAAAGAGAATCTCGTCTGAGTATGAATTTTGTAGGGAACTGTGTCTGCTAAGCAAACAGGTTCACCCACTAATCTCCACTTCTAATACTAGGTTCATACTCAAGCCCAGTTCTGGCTTATCACTCAATGGAACTCTCCTCCCCACAACACAACAAGTATGATACAATGCGGAAAGTAAAATGCAGAAGTAAATAAAGATAAAGCACATATATACACACACCCAAAAGAAAACACACAAGCGCCAGGATTAACTCGCATATGGGATATTCCTGTCCCCAGCAGATTCGCCAGCTGTCGCTACTGCGAAAAAAGGAGGCCGACAATGACTAACAGAGTCGCCACCTATCGTTATTTATCCCAAAGAAGGGAAAGGAAAAGATCGGAAAAAACCTGACAAAAACCGGAAAAGACGAGGTCATCGCAACCAAGTCCTAGGTTCGGGAGTCGGTTACGCAAGGGGAAGGTATGAGCACCCCTCACGTCCGTCGTACTCGACGGGATCCATGCAGGTGTTGTCTAGCTAAAAGGGTGTGTAAACTATCTACGCTAAAGGCTTATGGAAAAAAGAGAAAGAAAAAGAACTGACTCGGCAGAGCATCGCCGCTCTGTGCCTACGTACTCCCTCGTGCAATGGGAAAGTCAGAGTCAATGTAGTTCACCTAACTACGGCTAAAGAAGGGGGGAAGGTTGCTCGCAAAGACATCGCATCTTGTGCCTACGTACTTTCGTCTAGTACGAAAGATCAGAGAAAACGTAGTTCGGGCTTACGAGAACACAAGTTGTTCAAAAGTTTTACCCGAGTAGGGTTAACAGACAGTTCTAGTAGTTGGTGTATGCAGCTCGACCATTGGAGACTTAGGCGTTACCGTTTGCGATAGGATTGAAAGTTAACAACACTCTTGTTTATAAAAAAGGTTTTCCTGATTAAGACCCCAAGGGGGTGAAAAAGAGTTTGAGTTGTTTTTTGTGTTTTTTAAGGAAGAAGTGTTTTGAACTTGGTTTGTAACTCATGTTACACTAGAGACTATGTTCTAGGAGCGAATGCTTCGTATATCGTCCGAAGGACATACACTAACATTATAGATAATTGAGAGGAAACCACCCAATCATCATTTCCGAAATGGCTTAAGGCTCGTAGCGTGCAACAATCATCATCCTTTATTAAATGGATTGAAGTTGTTTGAAGATGAGAAGAGAAAGAGACAAACTAAGGGGGACTAGACCAAACCCTAAAAGTTGTCATGCAAAATGCACCTAAAGTTGAGCTTGAAAGGGGACTACCTAATATTGTCATGCATGGTTAGAAACCTAATGTCTATCATAACCTCTCTTGAACAAGAGAGGTTAGAAATCCTAAGGGAAGGAAGACAAAAAGAAGAAGAAACAATAAGAAGAAATAATGCAAATGAAGAATGCAAACACAAATGCAACAAGGAAGACAAAGATGCAATGCAAGTGAGGGAGGAAATATGTGTGGGGCTGGAACCTCCACAAGCTCATCTCAACCTCAAGCGATAGTATGAATAAGTGCAAGAGAAGAGGAGAAGAAGATGCATAAAAAACAAGTAACAAAAACAATGAGAAAAAGTCCTCATGGATTCATTACTTTAGGCAAGCTTCAGGTTCCTCCTCTGGAGGAACCAAGCAACATTAAGTAGTATTCCAAAGTCATAGGACAGAATGGGGATGAGGAGAAGAGATCTCAAAAGGTAAAGCAAAACATCACAAGCAAATGCAATCAACAACATCAAAGGATGCAAGCAAACACCACATATGGAAACATAATGTGCAAACATGAAAGTATGAGATCAAATGAACAACTTATGCACAAGGTAAAGACCTATGAATTGGCAAACAAGACCTATAACAAGCCCTTGACATGAAACAATCAAAATAAGGTTCATCAATAATGCACAACCAAGCTTTTGGAAGCAAAACAAAACAAATACACAAGTAGAGATCCACAAACATGAAGCAACTTGCAAAATATATGAAAAATATTAAAATGCATCTAAAAATGCCAAATAAAATCTCAAGGGACCCCCAAGGTATTAGGAACCAGGGGTCAAAAGGGGAGATTGAAAATCAAAAGGAAAGTGCCTCAACAGAGGGAAAACACCAAGCGTGTCCCAAACTAAGGCAAAGATGGAGAGGGAACAAAAGACAATTCAAACCACATGGAAACAACACCTAAAAATCATGGAAAAAATATCCAAAGATCAATCAACATGTTAATGAAATGCTCAAAAAAATTCATGAAAAAATGAGGAATTTAAACATAGAAATAAAATCAAGAAAGAACAAAACTACAATTTAAATCAAATAAAACAGCGCCAATATTTAATTCATTTTTTAATTGAAAATAAAGTCAAAAAAAAAAAATCCAGAAAAAACTAGACATCTTAAAGTTTGTGAAAATTATTTTTGGTGAATTTTTAAACTATTAGAGCTATTTTATTTGAATTAAAATGGAAACAGCACAAAACAGAAAAAATAAAATAAAATAACAATTAAATACAAATGAGGAGGTACAAACAGCAAGGAAAGCAAGTGGAAAAACGAAAATGGGCTTAGGCTGGGGGTTCGAATAGGCGTGCACGAATAGGCCCAGTAAGAGAAAATAAAAATTCTGAAAATTCTATGTGGTTGGGTTGACCATGGACCAAGGTGGAAATCAGTGTAAACCGTGTGATCATCATCCAAGTAGGCCAATCAAGTGGCTCATAAAGAGCCATCTCAATTAATGAATTGGGGTTTTGTTATGGTGTACACGAACCAAAACGGAACACGGTAGGTCTTGTTTACATGCGCATGATCAAAATTAAACGCATCGGACACACGCAAAGCCGCCACGTCACCCATCTTCAAGCTTGGACCCTCGCCGACGCCGAAAAAAGGGCCGGTCATCTTCTTCCTTGCCTCCGGCCACCGCGGATCACTCCCACCACCATAGCTTCACCGTTTCTCAAACATTTTCCATAAACTCTAGATGAAAACTCATCTACTCGTCGCGAGGATCATGAATCCAACCCTTATTTCTACTAATTCTCAACAATAAATCCAGAAATCAAACAACAAGCAAAACGTGCAAAAATGAAAGTTCACCAAAACTCAAATTAAATGGTCTAAACCTCATCTACATGTTGCAAGGAATAAGAATCCACAAAAATTACAGCAAAACACCACATAAATTCTTCAAACCGAATCAACAAAGTTTTGAGCGCATAAAATCAAACACCATAAACTCAAACAAAAATGATCCAGAAATGATCCATCCAACTCAAGGATTCAAATGCAACGAAAATGGTGAAAAACCATGGCATATTAAGAGAGTAAGGTTGAAAATTAGTTTGCCTAGTGGAGAGCCTCCACTGGGCCTTGAAACTGTGATGAAGCTTAATGAAAAATGCCTAGAATCACTCCATGAACTTCAATTGAGGTGTTTGAAGGCTTGATTTGGTCTGAAAGTGGTTGAATCTGAGAATTCGTTTTTGAGTTTTTCTCCACTTTTTCAAAATGTGTTATGGCTGTTCATGCACGAAAATGACCTAGCTTCCATCCAATTTTCATCTGGAATACTTATTTGATGGGTATATGATTAAATGGGGCTTCAATTCAAGCTAAACAACCCATTTCAAAATTTCACTTTTCACCACTTTTTCCAAATTGCCATACACGTTTTTACCACTACACCAGCTGGTTTTTCAATCCAAATCCACTACAAATCAATTGTGTTGATCAAAGGAATGGGATTTGAGGCTTAATTTTGATCCTATGATTGATTTCCACTTTGTTACTTCAAGAGGAAGAAACCATGAAAATGGCCTATTTTGAGACCTCAAATTTCCAATGTGAGGATGGCAATGTCTTTGAATTATTATTTGCAATCAGAAAATGCACAAACTTGCCTTGAAAAAGTTTAAAATCCATTAATTCTCAATTTCTCAATTTAAGCCTCCTTTATGAAAAATTCAAACCCCAAATTCTCAATCCAAGCCCCCACAATGATAAGAGATGATTTGGTAGCGCTAATGGCCCCATTTGGAGCAAGTTTCATGTTGAAAAGATTTCCATTTGAAACGTGCAAGTTGGTAAAATGGACCTATAATTTTATGACATGTAATCTTACTTTCCCAAAATACCCCTGACTTGTAAACCTCATAACTTGAGTTCTACAAATCAGATGAAAGACTTCTTGTACTATTTGGAAAGCTAAGATCAAGACCTACAACTTTCATGTTAGCCAAAAGTTGAGGATAAACATCCTTCTAGGTCAAAACTGGCTTGGAAGTTGGTTGACTTTTGTTGACCAAAATCACATACCTCTAATGACCTGTAACTTGTCTGGATCATAACTTGAGTTCTATAAATCCAATCAAGGACTTCTAGTACTCAAAATAAAGATAATAACATTCTCTACAAGTTCCATGTTGGCCAAAAATTTAGATGAGACTTGTATCTTGAGGTAGGTGGTCTTGAAGTCAGGCACTAAATAAGGGATTTTACCCTGAAAACCCTAATTTAGTAACTTCTTACACACTTAACCCTTGATGAATTGAACTTGAAATGATGTCTCATATTTCTTAACATAACATACCATTACCATAGAGACTTTGAATTGAGTTTCTATCTTCTTCAATTGCACAGTTGACTGAGTATTTACCAGATGAAAACCCTAACTGCAATACTTTCAACCGTGGCTTGTTCCACTTCACACAACAACTTGAATAAGCTCTACAATGACCCTCAAGGCCCTCAATGATATTTCTTTACACCTCACACCCATAACCATGGCTTCACAAACCTCTGATGCTCTTCAGTTGGCCTCCCAGTTAGGAGTTATCCCACACACATCCATCTGTTCTTTAACAAGACACTGACCACTTCAAGATGTCCTGATGACCACTCAAGTTTGAGTAACAACCCCTACTTCGGCTCAAACCCCTGAGTAGACTCCTCTTGAGGTGCACAAACTCTTGATCCCCTGTCCAACGCACCATGCTATGCAATGCGAATGCTAGAACAAAATGAAATGAAATGAAACATAAACCAAGTTAAGAAAAGGTTGAGCAAATTTTGGGGTGCAACAACAGGCAAAGGTAGAATCCTCATAACAATAAGGTTACATTGACAATATCCTCAAAACAATAGGAATGGCAAGAAAAGGTAGAATCCTCATAAAAATATGACAACTGAGCATAATAGGATCCTTATAACCACATGATCAACAACACATGCTATTGGAGTTTTTAAACATCCAATCTTCTGGAAATTCCATAAAGCAAAGAATTCAAACATGATCTTTAGGAAACATCAGGAAGGAATAGGGTAAATAGACTCTTTTGTACGTGCCAAATAATTTGGACTTAAACCGCGAGCAAAGGTATCATGACCAGCTTTCGACGGGTTGGTGCTAGTAACAACTAGACTTCAAGGGAAAATTGGTCATGACCAAACAACTACCAATGACAATTGGGTTTCAAGCAAACGTGTTGGGGAACTAAATATTGGTAACAAAAAATATTTCAAGACACCAAGAATAAATAGACTGGTGAAAGCCAGTAACAATTGGAAAAAAAACACTTGGTGACGACTTGGGGAAAAGATAAAACAATCATGAAGTGCTAGTGATGATTAGACTTCATGGGGAAAGAAAATTGGTGATAACCAACGTCCAAGAGAAGGAGCTAGTTCTAAATACGCATGATTGAACATGATATGGATGATCATGGTATGCAAATGATGACTTTTGGAGAGACAAACATTTTGGTGAGGAGACTTTCACGGGGAAATGAATCCTCAACATCAATAACTCAAAAAAAATGACATACGATGGTTACAGGGGAAGAAACCTCTAACTTTATCGTTACATTTGATCAATGGATTAATCCAAAAGTGTTATCAGTTTAGACTTCAGTGGGATTTTCATTTGTAAATGGTATGACAATGTCTTTGCAACCTTGAGACTTCTTGGGGGTACCTAGGATTTCCTTTCTATCCTCCTATATGTCAAAGAGATTTTATGTTTTATCAAAGATGTCTTCAAAACATTTTCTTTTTAAAAACCTTTTATTTTCAAAAATTCCTTATTAACAAATAAACGACATTTTGCATAAGAAAAGGTAAAAGAAATATAAATGACAACAAATGATAGGAAAAGTCTGTATTTTATTCAAGGATGGTAACTTGAAAATGGAAAAAGCTCCATGGAGAATTATGATTTCGAAAATGGCAATAGGGAAAGGTTTACACTTAATCCAACAACTACTATTGTTCCCTCAAAAGACAAGGAGACTATCTTTTTCAATGAAGATGAAGAATTCCTCAAAATCATAAAGAAAAGTGATTATAAGGTTGTTAACCAATTACATAAAACACCATTAAAAATACCAATACTATCTCTCCTTATATGCTCCCCACACATTGCAGTGCTCTGCAGAAGCTTCTTACTCAAGCTCATGTGATGCAGGATATCACCGTCAAACAATTTGATGGATTGATAGCTAACATCACCGTCTGTAACACATTAAGCTTCAATGTATATGAATTTCCCAAAGAAGGTAACAATCACAACCTTGCCTTGCATATTTTTGTTAATGTCAATAGGACACTTTGGCTAGGGTATTAGTAGATACTAGATCATCCCTCAATGTGTTACCCAAAAGAACTCTCAGAAAGCTTGCATATGTAGGAGCGGAGATGAAGCCGAGTGCTCTTGTTATAAAAGCGTTTGATTGTTCGAGAAGGATCGTGATTAGTAAAGTGGAGTCTCCCATTCTTATTGGTCCCCGTGTTTTTGACGTAACCTTTCAGTTTATGGATATCAACCCCAACTATAGCTGCTTGTTGGGAAGGCCATAGATTCCTGCCGCTGGGGCAATAACGTCAACCCTACATAAGAAAATGAAGTTTGTTATTAAGGACAAGTTAATAACCATATTTGGAGAAGAGGATCTCATGGTAAGCAATCTTTCTTCATTCAAGTACATCGAGGCAGATGAGGACATGTTGGAAACTTCTTTCCAAGCACTAGAAATTGCAAATGAAGTCTTGTTAGAGGTAAAGGAGCCTGTGCAGAAGGTCATTCCATCTTTTGAATCTTTGAAAAGCACCATTTCCACCATTGAGGAAGGGAAACTAGAGGGTTGTGGTGAAGTGATCAACGTCAAAGTCAAGATGGACCGCTTTGGGTTAGGTTACAAACCAACTACTAACGAAACGTCAACTCCAATCAAGGGTCATCCAAAGAAAATCCAAGAAATGTTCGTCAGTGTTGGCTTCCAAGTGAATGCAATTGACAAAGATTCTGAAGATGAAGACTTAAGCAGCTTGGTGTATTGTTTTGATGTGACTTTGAGCAATTGGGATTCTGTGGAGATCCCCGAAATTTACCCTTTATCAAAGTAAATTTGTTGTTTGTCATTTTAATTTTTTCAAATCCATAGCTCTTCCCAAGGATATATGATCATTTTGTAGGTCCCCCTTTTTTATTTTCAAATCTTAATGAATGAAGGCATTTTGTTAATTCTCGTTTTGTTCATTTATTGTTTTTTCTCTTTTCACGTTTTAATGAAAATGACAATCTTTCAAAAACCACTAAAAAGAAAAACATTCTCTCTTTGAATCACTTTTGTTATTCATTTTAATAAAAAGTAATCATCTAAAACATGCAGAATCATTGATGCCCACTTTGAATCGGATGACTCTCCAATGTCTCTGGACTTTGATGCACCCATTAACCAAGTTGATGAAGAGAGTGAGGAAGATTTTGATATCCCATATGAATTGGCTAATATGCTTGAATATGAGTACACAAATCTCCAACCTCACCAAGAGCAAGTCGAAACCATCAACTTGGGAAGTGAAGAGGAAAGGAAGGAAATCAAGATTGGCACCATACTTGGGGCAGACGTCAAGGCAAGGTTGGTCAAGCTTTTTCAAGAATATGTGGACGTGTTCGCCTGGTCGTATCAAGATATGCTCGGTTTTGACACAGACATTGTTGTTTATAAGCTACCACTTTGACCTGATTGTCCTCCCATGAAGTAGAAACTCCGAAGAACAAGACCAGACATGGCCTTGAAGATCAGAGAAGAGGTGAAAAGACAAATTGATGTTGTATTTATTGCTGTTGTAAAATACCCTCAGTGGGTAGCCAATATTCCTATACTGAAGAAGGATGGAAAGGTTCAAATGTGTGTTGATTATAGGGACTTGAATAAAGCAAGTCCAAAGGATGATTTCCCTATTTCACACATTGATACCTTGGTGGATAATACTACTAGATTCACTATCTTTTCTTTCATGGATGGTTTCTCAGGTAACAACCAGATCATAATGGATCTTGATGACATGGAGAAAACTACATTCATCACACCTTTGGGGACCTATTGCTATAAGGTCATGCCATTTGGCTTTAAAAAATCAGGTGCCACCAACCAAAGGGTGATGGTTACACTCTTCCATGACATGATACATAAGGATGTAGAGGTCTATGTCAATGAAATGATTAGTAAATCCCAAAGCGAAGAGGACTATGTGGATCATTTGTTTAACCTGTTTGAGCATCTCAAAAATTTCAGATTGGGACTAAATCCAGCTAAGTGTACTTTTGGAGTCCGGTCTGGAAAGTTGCTTGGATTCATTGTTAGCCAGAGAGGGATTAAATTTGACCCAGACCAAGTCAGAGCCATTCAAGAAATGTGCTCTTCGCAGACCAAGAAGCAAGTCAGAGGTTTTCTTTGAAGACTAAACTACATCTCCAAATTCATCTCCAATATGACTGTTACTTGTGAGCCTATCTTCAAGCTGCTCCGAAAGGATCAAGCAGTTGAATGGAATTCCGGTTGTCAACTAGCTTTCAAAAAGATTAAGGGTTATATATAAGAACCTTCTATCCTGATTTTGCTTGTTCCAGGGAAGTCTCTTTTCATGTATCTAATTATGCTAGAAGGATATATGGGTTGCGTACTAGGACAACATGATGAGACTGGATGAAAGGAGCATGCAATATACTATTTAAGCAAGAAGTTTACCGACTGTGAAAGCAGATATTCACTCTTGGAGAAAAATTGTTGTGCTTTGGCATGGGATGCTAAGCGTCTTATGAAATATATGATATGTCACACTAATTTTTT
Organism: Lathyrus sativus; assembly: GCA_963859935.3. Classification (NCBI taxonomy): domain Eukaryota; kingdom Viridiplantae; phylum Streptophyta; class Magnoliopsida; order Fabales; family Fabaceae; genus Lathyrus; species Lathyrus sativus. The sequence continues at coordinate 424,362,375 of OZ012740.1, forward strand.
GATTTCCAAGATGGATCCAATAAAATACATTTTTGAAAATCCTGCTCAGACCAGAAGACTTGCCCGTTGACATATGTTGTTATCCAAGTACGACATCTAATATGTAACTCAGAAGTCTGTGAAAGGAAGTATCTTGTCATATTACCTTGCAGAGTAACCAGTTGAAGAGTATGAGCCTCTAAAGCTTGATTTTCCCAATGAAGACATTATGTTGGTGAAGAAAGATTGTGAAGAACTAGGTCCAGATGAGGGTTCGAGCCAGGTTCCCGTTGGAAAATGATGTTTTATGGTTCTTCTAATTATAATGGGCATGGCGTATATGCTATTCTGATGAATCCAAATGGTGTTTATACCCCATTCACAACGAGATTATGCTTTGAATTCACAAACAACATTGTCGAATATGAAGCGTGCATTCTAGGCTTTGAAGCAGCCATTGATCTCCGAATCAAAGTTCTTGAGGTGAATGGAGATTCAAACTTGGTGATTTACCAAGTTAAGGGAGAATTGGAGACCCGAGACAAAAAGTTGATCTCATACCATGCTTATATTGTGGATTGATCAAATACTTTGATGAGATCACTTTTTGACATGTCTCGAGGTCTGAAAATCACATTGCTGATGCCTTGGCCATGCTAGCCTCTATGTGGAAGGTCAGATTTGTTAATGAAGCGCCAGTTATCTGGATTGAATGAAAGACTGAGCCAGTCTACCGCTAATTAATTGAAGAGGAAATTGATGGAAATCCTTGGTTCCACGATATCAAGAGGTATTTTCAAAACTAGGAATATCTAGATGATGCTACAGCTCTTGATAAAAAGACCTTGAGAATATTGGCGTCTAAATTCTTCGTCAGCAATGATGTGTTGTATAAAAGAAATCACGACATGGTTTTGCTCAGACATGTTGATTCAAAAAATACATAAGGGACCTTTTAGAACTCACAATAATGGTCACACTATGTCCAAGAAGATCTTGAGAGCTGGGTATTACTGGTTGACCATGGAATCCGATTGCATCCAATATGCCAGAAAATGTCATAAGTGCCAAATTTATGCTGATAAGGTGCACGTGCCTCCAATATTGTTGAATGTTTTATCATTGTCGTTGCCTTTATATATGTGGGGTATTGACATGATTGGAGCAATCGAGCCTAAAGCTTCCAACGACCATTAAATACTTCACAAAATGGGTAGAAGTTGCTTCCTAGGCAACGTGACAAAGCAAGCGGTTTCCGCTCATCAAGAAGTAATTATCTGTCGCTAGGGAATTCTAAGTAGAATTATGACAGATAATGAAACTAATTTGAACAAAATAACTATGAAAGAAATATGTGAATCCTTCAAAATCTAGCATCATAATTCTTCGCCTTAACGTCCGAAAATGAATGGAGTTGTTAAATCCACCAACAAGAACATCAAAAAAAATCCTGCAAAAGATGGTCAAGACTTACAAGGATTGTCATGAAATTCTACTCTTTGCTTTGCATGGATACTGGACCTCAGTCTTCACTTCAACATGGGCAACCTCATTCTCTTTAGTGTATAGCATGGAAGCAGTTCTTGCAATGGAAGTGGACATACCATCCTTGAGAATACTGATGGAAACCATGTTGGGAGAAGAATAATGGATCTGAAGCAGATATGACGAGTTGGACCTTATCAACGAAAAAAGGATGACAACTGTGTGCCATGGGCAATTATACCAAAAGAGGCTTAAGAGAACATTCGACAAGAAGGTTCGCCTGCATGAATTCAAAGAGGGGGATCTGGTACTCAAGAAAATCTTACCATCTGATAACACGACATCATATATATATATATATATATATATATATATATATATATATATATATATATATATATATATATATATATATATATATATATATATATATATATATATATATATATATATATATATATATATATATATATATATATATATATATATATATATATATATATATATATATATATATATATATATATATATATATATATATATATATATATATATATATATATTGATGCATAATTCAACTAATGTTTAACTGTTTTCGATCCGATTTCGGGTTCTTTCCATGTTATTTGTCTGATATTTTGCAGGTATTTGATGATCACGTCTAAACAAGGCAATATGAAGAAAAGAAGCAATTACAGATGAAATATGGACGAAAACCGGATGAAAACAACATGAAAAACGCAGAATGCATATTTTGCTGCTGTGACGACCGTCACAGCTCCATGACAATCGTCACACGGGTGACGACCGTCACACACCGTGACGACCGTCATGCAGGAAAAAACGCCCAACTTCAAATGAACGTGCAAAATACAGTTCCAATTCCCAAATAGTGGACCACTACTCCCTGATATTTCTGCCTCTAAGTCCACCTTCTTCAAATTACAACCGTTAGAATTCTATTTCTATAAAAGGGGAAGGAGGGGAGCTGAGAAAGGGAGCCGCATTCAGACAACGAAGTACTGCCAATTTATCTTCAGAGCAACCTTTCCTTTATTCTTATTTGTTTCTCTTTCCTTTTTCTGCATTTCTTTGATATTATGTAATTCCTATTTCCCTTGTACGATCAATTGGCACAAAGACCAGAATCCTGCCAACATTTGTGGAGGATCTGCCCAAAGGCCAATTGGAATATTTACAGGTTTCTAAATTTTAATCGTAATTTCAGTTTTCATTATGATGCATGTTATTATTCATTGTTTTTATTTATGTTTTACCTTTCCCAAATCCATGTCTAGCTAAACCAGAGTAATCGATATGTAATAATAATTCGGACGAGATTTGATAATAACCGGTTGAAAACTTCCTTTTCAAAAAGTTGTTTATGGTCTGAGTGTTTAAATTTATTTACTGAATAAACTTCGTCGCGAAAGCGAGAACTTATTTAAAAGTAGTTTTGCCACGATAGTGGGAAATTAATTAAGGTACGAACCAACAAGCGACAGCTGCGGTAAGACCAGATAGTAAATACTAGTCATTTGTTTTAATAACTGCGAAAGTACTTTAAAATGAATTAGAACTTAGAGATTTCCAAAAAATAGTTTTAACCCCGAATAGGACACAAAAGCGTACATTTGGCCCTTAGAATTATGACTAGCGTCAACAACCATCGTGAGACGAAAGTCTTCAGATCACTATTTTCTGCTTAAAACAATTCTGAAAAATATTTCATACACCGGTAACTTGTCAAATCCCCAAAGAACATAATTACTGCATATCGATTCACTAATTATAATCCAAGTAACCTTTTTAGTTTCCTTTAGTGACAAAAATTATTCCCCTAAACATTACCTACCTAGCTAAACATAGTAACTTCCGAGAACACTAGTTTGATTACGAGTCCCTGTGGGATCGATATCTTTTATTACTACGCGATAGACTGTGCACTTGCAGTTAAGTTGTATTAGACATAGAAAGTCGCGATCAAGTTTTTGGCGCCGTTGCCGGGGACCCGTTTAGTCAATAGTGTAACCTTCTGTTACGTCGTATAGACTAGGTTAACAATTTCATTTTTCCTTTACTAGTGCTGTCGATTGTATGCCAAGTAATCACCCACAAGGCGATATCTTAAAACCTTCAGTCGCAGAACTAGAGCGCTTCTTACATTTAAGAAGTCGTATCATTGAGTACCAACTAAAACATAACATTCCCGATCCTCTCACTCCCATTCCCAAATCAGAAGAAGAATCAAAGATGGCTGAAGGACCTCAAAATAAACCGTTGAAGGCATACGCTACACCCTCTCAGATGGAGCCTAGAAGTAGCATTGTTGCCCCAGCTATTACGCGAAACGATTTTGAGCTGAAACCATCATTGCTGTCAGCTGTACAACAAAACCAATTCTCAGGAAATGCAACTGAGGACCCAAACGAACACTTAACGAAGTTTGTACAATACGCAGACACAGTGAAAGCAAATGGAGTAACTCCAGACGCAATAAGACTTCGTCTTTTCCCTTTCTCTCTTAGAGACAGAGCGTGGACATGGTTACAATCCTTACCATCCAACTCCGTTACGACGTGGGAACAGTTGAAGAACGTTTTCTTAGCGAGATATTTTCCGCCAAGCAAAATTGTTATGCTTAGAGCTCAAATCAACGGATTTCGACAAAAAGATACTGAATCTCTTTACGAAGCATGGGAACGATTCAAAGATATGATGAGAACATGTCCTCACCATGGTCTAGAAGACTGGGTGACAATCCATACTTTCCATAATGGGTTTTTGTACAATACCAGATTAACGGTAGACGCCGCCGCGGGCGGTGCACTTATGGATAAGCCATACGACGAAGCCTATCAACTAATCGAAAACATGTCTCAGAACCACTGCCAATGGGGAGGTGAACGCACTCCAACAGAGAAACCCGTAGCGAAAGGTGGGATGTACGAGATCAGCAACCTTGAAAAGTTCAACGCTAAAGTAGATGCTCTAACACAGAAGATTGACAGTCTGACCGTTAACCCCACTGCAACCATCGCTGCCGTAACTCCAAACTACGAGTTATGCGGAAGCACCACTCATAATACGCCCGAATGCCCATTGCTAGCCGGAATCCCACCAGACCAAGTAAATTATGCTCAAGGAAATCCTTACGCAAATACCTATAACCCAGGTTGGCGAAATCATCCAAACTTTTCTTACAAAAGCGATAATGCATTGCAAATGCCTACTGCTCCGCCAGGATATCAGAAACCAGCTGCTGCTCAGACTGCACCTAGGAAATCAAACCTCGAGTTGATGATGGAAAAATTCATAGCTACTCAAGCTCAAACAAACAAAGAATTCCTGAATCAAAACATACACACTAGCGAGCAAATTAAACAACTGACCGGAAAAGTAGACGCTTTAGCCACCCACAACAAAATGTTAGAAACACAGATATCACAAGTGGCTCAACAACAAGCCTCTGCTGCCGCACCCGCTGGCACATTTCCTAGACAACCCGAACAGAATCCAAAAGGTCAAGCAAATGTTGTAATACTAAGAAGTGGAAAAGAATTGGACGAACCGATCGATCCGAGGACCGAAAACTCAGCTATGCAACAAAAACCAACTGAACAAGCAGAAAAGGAATCCGAGTTAGAGAAGAAGGAAGACAACGAGAAGGAGGATACCGCAAGTGAAAAAACTCAAGCACCTCCAGCGCCATATAAACCACCTATCCCTTATCCTCAAAGATTAATAAACTCCAAAACTTCAGGACAGTTTAAGAAATTTGTAGAGCTCCTTAAACAGTTGAATATCACTATTCCTTTTACAGAAGCGATAACTCAAATGCCGTCATACGCTAAATTTCTCAAAGAAATCCTGTCAAATAAGAGAAAGATCGAGGATAACGAAACAGTTACACTTACTGCAGAGTGTAGTGCTATTATTCAAAACTGCATGCCTCCTAAATTAAAAGACCCAGGTAGTTTCTCCATACCCTGCGTCATAGGAAAGTTCGTAATAGACAAAGCTCTATGCGATTTAGGAGCCAGTATCAGTGTTATGTCCTTATCTATATGCAAAAAGCTGAATATGGGAGACCTAAGACCAACCAAAATGTCTGTACAATTAGCTGACCGATCAGTAAAATACCCCGTCGGAATACTGGAAAACGTTCCAGTACGCATAGGACAATTCTACATCCCAACCGACTTCATAATCATGGACATCAAAGAGGACTCTGTTACCCCAATTATCCTAGGAAGACCGTTCCTAGCTACAGCCGGAGCTATTATAGACGTGAAGAAAGGAAGGCTAACATTCGAAGTAGGAGAAGAAAAGATAGAGTTCATTCTCACCAAGTTCTTACAAGCACCAGCCATAGACGATACCTGCTATTTAGTAGATGTAATTGACGAATGCATAAGAGAACTTGAAAATGAAGAGACCACGTATTCAGAAATAATAAAGATTCAAATACCCGATATTTCTGAAGACGATGATTGGCGTAAACCATATAAAGACGACAGCCTAAGCGAAAGCTTAGCACTGACCCCAAACCATATGCCAGGTCCGAAGAACCCATCTTTAGAACTTAAAACACTACCCAAAAACCTTAGATATGAATTCCTAGACGATGAACTAAAAAGACCAGTGATAGTCAACGCCGACTTAGGACAACTAGAAACCATAAACCTATTAGAAGTCCTAAAGAAGTACCCCACCGCGTTAGGCTATAACATAAGCGATCTAAAAGGTATAAGCCCTTCAATCTGTATGCATCGAATTACAATAGAGGAAGACTCTAAAACCTCTAGAGAGCATCAGAGGAGACTGAACCCCATCCTAAGCACTGTAGTCAGAGATGAAGTAAAGAAATTGCTAGATGCAGGAATCATCTACCCAATCTCCGATAGTGAATGGGTTAGCCCAGTTCATGTCGTACCAAAGAAAGGAGGAGTCACAGTAGTTAAGAACGAAAAGGGCGAATCAATAACAAAAAGAATCGTGACTGGAAGCAGGATGTGCATTGATTATAGAAAGTTTAACAAAGCCACACGAAAAGATCACTTTCCGTTACCCTTCATAGACCAAATGTTGGAAAGATTAGCCAAACATTCGTATTTCTGCTATCTAGATGGCTATTTAGGATTTTTCCAAATTCCCATTCATCCTGATGACCAAGAAAAGACTACATTCACCTGCCCTTATGGTACTTTTGCTTACCGCCGAATGCCGTTCGGACTTTGTAATGCTCCAGAAACCTTCCAAAGATGCATGATGGCAATCTTCGCAGATTTCATAGACGACATCATGGAAGTATTTATGGACGATTTCTCGGTATGTGGACAAAGTTTCGAAGGATGCCTACAAAACTTAGTAATGGTATTAGAACGTTGTGTAAAAGTGAACCTCGTCCTAAATTGGGAAAAATGCCATTTTATGGTCCGACAAGGAATAGTCCTAGGACATGTCATATCAAATAAAGGAATTGAGGTCGACAAAGCTAAAATAGAGATTATAAAAGATCTCCAACCTCCAAAATCCGTACGAGAAATACGGAGTTTTCTAGGACATGCCGGTTTCTACCGAAGATTTATAAAAGATTTTTCAAAAATCACAAAACCTTTGACCGGCCTGTTGATGAAAGATGTTGAGTTCGTCTTTGACGACGACTGTCTAAAAGCATTTGAAACATTATAATCAGCCCTTATCACCGCACCGATATGCAACCACCCGATTGGCGACTACCGTTCGAAATCATGTGCGATGCGAGTGATTATGCCGTAGGCGCAGTTCTAGGACAAAGGAAGGACAAGAAACTCCATGCCATCTACTATGCCAGTAGAACCTTAGATCCTGCCCAAATGAACTACGCTACAACAGAAAAGGAACTTCTAGCAGTTATATTCGCGCTTGACAAATTCCGTTCTTACCTAGTAGGAGCAAAAATTATCATATACACAGACCACGCTGCCATTAGGTACCTAATAAGCAAAAAGGATGCCAAACCAAGATTATTGAGATGGATCCTGTTATTACAAGAGTTTGACTTAGAAATCAAAGATAAGAAAGGAACCGAGAACGTTGTTGCAGATCACTTATCCCGAATAGAAGGCATCAAACATGAACCAGTACCGATAAATGACGATTTCCCGTACGAACATTTGATAGCCAAATTAGAAAGTGACATGCCTAACTTAATCTCGGAAGATCCAGAACTCGAAAAAGCCGTAGAAGCCGTCTATGCCCAAGTCACGCTACCTTGGTATGCTGACATCGTTAATTACCTAGCTGCAGGCGTGCTTCCACCGGATCTCACTTATCAGCAAAAGAAGAAATTCTTCCACGATCTGAAACACTATTATTGGGACGAACCTCTACTCTTCAAGAGAGGGGCCGACAACATATACCGTCGCTGTGTCCCAGAGGAAGAAATAGAGAATATCATTTCCCAATGCCATTCAGCACCATATGGTGGTCATGCTAGTACATCCAAGACGTGCGCTAAGATTCTCCAAGCCGGTTTATTCTGGCCTAACCTCTGGAAAGACGTTCACATCGCCGTGCTAAAATGTGATAGATGCCAACGAACTAGCAACATCTCACGACGCGATGAAATGCCTCAGAAAGGAATCTTAGAGGTAGAAATCTTTGACGTATGGGGAATAGATTTCATGGGACCATTCCCGCCTTCTTTTGGTAATAACTACATACTCGTCGCTGTAGACTATGTGTCTAAATGGATAGAAGCCATTGCTGCTCCAACAAATGACGCACGAGTAGTAATCAAACTCTTCAAAAACACAATCTTTCCTAGATTCGGTGTACCCAGACTCGTCATTAGTGATGGCGGATCACACTTCATATCGCGAATATTTGATAAACTTCTTTCTAAATATGGAGTCCGACACCGAGTAGCTACACCTTATCATCCGCAAACTAGCGGACAAGTAGAGGTCTCGAACAGGAAAATAAAACAGATATTGGAAAAGACTGTTGCTACCTCAAGGAAAGATTGGTCATCAAAGCTAAATGAAGCTCTATGGGCTTATAGGACTGCCTTTAAGACACCAATAGGTACTACACCCTACAAATTAGTTTACGGTAAATCCTGTCATCTCCCTGTAGAATTAGAGCATAAGGCCTTCTGGGCCATTAAAACACTTAATTTCAACTACACCGAGGCAGGAGAAAAACGAATCTTGAACTTACACGAATTAGAAGAACTTCGATTGGACGCTTACGAAAATGCCCGTATCTACAAAGAACGAACTAAAAAGTGGCATGATAAACGTTCAGTCAAGAAACAATTCAGTGTGGGAGACATCGTACTGCTATTTAATTCAAGATTAAAACTCTTCCCAGGTAAACTAAAATCTAGGTGGTCTGGACCTTTTGAAGTGACTAAAGTACTTCAGAGTGGAGCTGTTGAAATTACCGATAAGACGAATGCACCGTTTATCGTAAACGGGCAACGTCTAAAACATTATAATAAGAACGAAAACAACCCTAAAGTCTGCAGTATAGCATTGCTTGAGCCCCCAGCTCAAACACCCGAATAGTTTGTCACCAAGCTATCGTCAGGCTTTAGACGTTAAAAACAGCGCTTACTGGGAGGCAACCCAATTTTCCCGCATTTTCCTCGTTACTGTATTTCATTCTCATTTTTATTTAAAATTCTACTTTGAAACTTTAACAAAAATTCTAAATTTAAAATTGCTACTATTTTTACTTTCTTTTATTTTAATTATTTTATTTTATTTTTGTTTTTACCGCCTTTTGTTTTTAAAAATCCTGACTTCAAATTTCTGTTTTAAACTTTTCAGGATTTTAAAAGTCTTCAAACCTTCCTCCTGTTTTTCTCCGACTTACCTGCGAGTATGGCCGCGTACGACTTCACAAAGGTTCATTTTCGAGGATTAGCTCAAAAGGCAAGATTTGAAGCATTAACTGAAAGAGACATAGCCTTAACACTGTGTTATGATAAGTCTACCATGGAGAAGCTAGGAATCACTGATAACATCCAATACCTGTTCAATCAACTGGGTTGGGAGAACACTGCTTTGAAAACCCGTTTTGCTACCTATAAGGACCTCACCTACGAATTCCTAAGTTCCTTCAGGTACTTACCCAACTATGGTTTTGGATCCAACACAGAGCTGATCACCTTTAGGATGTTTGGAATGGACCAAACCCATAACCGGATGTCATTAGCTAACCTTCTAGGATTTCCTAGCGGACCACATGTGTTCATCAGTGCAGAAGATGACGATCTTGATTTTGAACTCGACCACTTCTGGGGTAGAATCACAGGCGACTATCACCATGAACCAGACAGAATGTATAATGATGAGATTCATAACCCAGCTTTCAGATACTTTCATAAGATACTAGCTCACACCCTTTTCGGAAAAGAGGAAAATATTACTACAGTATCTAAAGAAGAGTTATTTATCATGTTCTGTGCTTCTCAGGGACGTAAAGTGAATGCAGTACCTTTCATGATGAGATCCTTCCGACGCCTCACTCAGGACCCTCAATCACCTATTCTAATAGGAGGCCTTGTGACAATGATTTCCCACGAGCTTGGCCTTAGATTCCACTTAAATGCAAGCACTAGTTTTGGCACCATCCGACCCATGAATATCCAATTTTGCTTTAACAGGCGCATTTTAAAAACTATGGGACCTGGACCTTACGAGTACCTCATCAATGACAAACCTGTCCAGCTATTCACATTGCCAAATCATCAGATGATAAGTATCCATAACAAGGACAACTGGCTTTATGAATTGGATGAGCCTATGAGACCTCCTTCACCTCAATCAACACCACAGAACTACATGTACGACAGTGATCACATCTCTGAAGCACACGATTATATGTACTATGAGGATGATGTATCAGAAGCTGTGGTAGACCCTACGACCCCTCCGCATTACAACACCTACCCTGAGCCCATTCCTGAGGAGACCACCGACAAAATGGATACTGTTCTGCACTGATTGGACAACGTTGACGCAGCTCTGACCACCGTCAAAGCAGACATCATAAGCATCCACAGCGAACTCGTAGTCTTCATGGACTTAGTCTGTGACCAGCTCGACTACTACGCACGGAAGTTCGATGAATTGAAGGCACGAAAAGACTAGATATTAGCTTTAGTTTAGTTTAGTTTAGTTTAGTTTTTCTACTTTCCGTCCGTTTTCAATTCTTTTGATTTTTGCATTGTTAATTTCCTTATGTATTACATTACAATCATTCTAATTACTTGTTATTTCAATTATATTCCTTATGCATTTATTCTGTTTTTACGTTATCCTTTGTTTCTTGGCCGATATAAAGCATTGCCATATCAATAATAGGCCTCCAAACCATTGCAAGAACACCCACATAGCAAAATTCTGCGTTCTGCAGATTTTGCTGGTGTGACGACCGTCACAGAAGCCTGACGACCGTCACATATACGTGACGACCGTCACGAGCCAAAAACTTTTATCTGCTATAACAGAGGTTGCGTTTTCTCTCCCACTCATATCCTTTCAACTCCCAATCATTACAAACTCACACCCCACTCCCAATTTTCGTTTCCCCACCTTGCTCCATATATTCTAACTCCCATCTCAACTTCCTAATACACTTTTGTACCATTTTTTCACTCCACAGAACCAACTCCATCCACATTTCCTCAGCATCCTCCAACAATAGCGAGAAACAACGAAACCCCAGACCTCAGCAGTATCGTGTTCAGCGACGGCGACTCCGGAGACAGACAGCGAGCCAACTATATCGCCTTCCATCAACGGTCGCTACAGCCGACCCACTATCCACATATTCCATCGCTCACGGAGCTCGGCCTCCTTGAAGGCGTCACTTGGATGCTTCAAAGAGCCGACATCTGGAACCTCTGCACAAATCCACAGCCGACGTACGAACAACTCACCCTCGAGTTCCTAAGTTTGTTCACCTACGTCACTTCCAGCGGCGACCTCAGCCAACACTCCGGTGCCGCATGCTTCCGGATGTTCGGCACGAACTATCAACTGAACCAGAACCAGATTGCCGCCATCTTACAATTCCCTCGCGGCGACAATGCTCACCGCCGCCTCACCGACCAGTTCCAGCATGAAGCCTTCGCGCTCTGGTACCAGTTAACAGGAATCAATGCCGATGGTTGGGATTCTCTGCACGCAACGCATATCCACAACCCGACCATCCAGTATTTCCACCGCGCACTGAGCAACACCATCTTCGCCCGGGATAGCAACCATAAGGTGAACTCGAAAGAGCTCTTCTTTCTCCGCTGTGTCTTTAACAACGAGCCCATCAACGCCGCTCCGTTCCTCCTGGCCCACATTCAGGCCAACTGTAACCGTGGCTCTAAGCCATTTTACTTTGGCGGGATTGTCACTGCCATTGCACTTGGGCTGAACCTCGGTGACCGCCTCCAGCATCTCCATGCCATTCCCTCGGTGTTCCTCGACACCGACCACTGCAGAGCCTCTCACCTCATCCGTTCCAGAGCCGATGGCAAATACCACCCGGTCGTGTGTGGCAAAACTGTAAGAAGTATCATCCTACCATCACGCACCCGGATGCACCAAGAGGATCGTGCCAACTGGCTATTTGACCTCAATGCCCCTGTTGTCGCCGCTGCTCCAACTCAGACTCACACCCAAGATTCTAGTGACGAAATCCAAGATGAGTTGGACAGACCTGAGCAACCGGAGGCATCGCAACCACTTCCTTCCGAAGGCACATCCTACCGCCGCCGCCGCCATCGTCCAGAGCCCGACTACTCCGAAGAAGACCTCCGCCGATCTCTCGACCAGCAGGCCCAGATACTCGCTATAATGCAGTAGCAGAATCAACGAGCAGAGCAGTTCGAAGCTTGGCATCGGACCCAAATCCAACAACTCCAAACCGGCCAGGAAACCATTACTGAGAACTTGGCGAACCTGACCTTGCAGTTCGAAGGACTCCGCGACTATGTCTATCATACCGGAGCACTGGACTTTGAGGCCCGAGCCGACCAAGTCAGAGCCAGAGGACGCGAGAGAGGACGTGACCGAGGCAGAGGCCGTGATTAGTTACTCTTTTCCTTATTTGTTTACTATATTTTCAGTTTCTTTGTATTTTCATTTTCCTTGTATTTCCCTCTCGCATTCTTTAAAATCAGTGGGGACACTGATTGAGATAGTGTGGGAGCGGAGTGTTTATTTCCCATTCCCTTGTACTTTTAATTCCGTAATTTCTATTCGAACATTTTCATGTTTCAGCAAATAAAAGCTCTTTTATATATCTTTTTTCGTTACGTAAACATCCCCGCTTTATTCGACATAAACAAAAATTTTTCGTTCGTTCCTCAAAAGCAAAAGCATCACGAGAATGCTGTTGCACCCTAAAACTTGCTCAACCTTATTCACTTGGTTTATGCTTCAATATCATTAGCATTTGCATATAGAGTCATGTGCATAGCCTAACCATCTGCATAGCATAAGCATATCAAGGCATTCAACAGGGGATCAAGCATTATTCTCATCTCTAGAGGCCTATCCAGAGGTTATTATCCTAATTCAATCTCATTCAAGTCATCAAGAAAGAATTTGAAAGCAGGGAGTTCAGTGGATCAAGCACTGGGTATATCTCCTAACTGAGGGTGTCTGAGGATCAACAAGGGAATTATGAGTTGTGAATTGAGAGTATGGGGAGTATTTAGACATCTTGGAGGACTTAGAAAGTCATTTGGAGAAGGATACAAGTCATTGGTGAAGTCACAAGAATTGCAGTTGAAGACAGTCAACTAGGGTTTCATCTGGGTCAACCCTAGGTCAACCCTAGGTCAATTGATTGATTCAAAGGCATTAAGGGCTATTGGAGAGATGTGGGGTTCATCATTTGACATGAAGAATGAGGATATGTTGTCATTCTAAGAAGAAATCAAGAGAAATCAAGGAGAAGAGGAGTCTCTAAATTAGGGTTTCTATGTAAAATCCCCTAGTTTAGGTCAAATTTCCAAGCAAGATAAGTCAAAATGCAAGCTTCAAATGGCTTCTTGGCCAACATGGAACTTGTAGAGGATCTCAAGACCTTTAATTTTAGTGGTGGAAGACATCAAGGAGATTTATAGAACTCAAGTTATGGTCCTTGCAAGTTACAGGTCATCTGAGGTATCTGAAATTTTGTCTGTGAAAGTGACTTGACTTCTAAGCAACTTTTACCCCTCAAGGAGATTTCAAATGAATTTCTGGTCAACATAAGAATTGTTCCTCATTGTCTTAGATTTCTAGAATGGTATAGTATTCCTTCATATGATATGTGGAACTCAACTTATGGTCTTGGCAAGCAAAGGGTATTTTGGTCATTTGTGAATTACAGGTCATTTTAACCTATGTCCAAAACTCATATAAGGAGGCCTCAAATGGAAAAACTCACAACATAAAACTTGCTCCAAATGACATTTTGAGTCTAGAAAAGTGACCATGAGAGATTGGAAATGTCCATAGCACAAGGTTTCAAAATTGGTGAATTTAATGAAGAAAAATGGCTTAAAAAATGAGATTTTTCATATCTTGGCCAGATGATGCAAAATTATAGGTCATTTTGAATGGAAAAGGCATTTTAAAGACATTGGCTAAAGTGGAATTTTGAGTTTAGTTCATAATTTGAGATTTATCCATGGTTGCTTGAATTGAAAGTAACATAATCCAAGTTGAAAAGGAAAAATGCAAGGGAAATTTCTCCAATGTTCTAGGAGGTTCCTACATCATCTATATATTCATACAAGCTGATTCATGCAAGGGTTGGTGCTCCCATTTGTTCAAAACCTCAGTTTTCATCCATTTTCTCATTCTTGCATAAACTACTCAAACTCCCTCAAATCTTGATCATTTTGCAAAATTCTTGATCCCATCATTCTCTATAATCATCATATAACCAGTTTCAAGCAAGATCCAGTGGAAATAGTTCCAAATTCGTGTGTTGTAAGTTCATTCTCAAAAGTGCAAGAAGAATCCATTACAAGAATTCAGAGTGTTTGGGCAAGAGTAGATGCATACAGAATCAAGATCCAAGCACCTTGATCAAGTTTAAGGCATTGCTGAGCTCGAAGTGAAGGATTCATCATTCTGTTTTCAAGAATATACCAGGTACATTCTCTATTCAAATTGGCCTGATTTAGTTAGCATGACATAGGTTTGTTAGGATAATAGTGACCTAGGTGGTTAGAGGAGTAATCCTGAAGCTTTTAGTGTGAATTGATGAAGATTCTTGCATGAGCCATAAAACTGTTTTGATCCATAACTAGGAGATTAGTGATTGATAACTCATTTGGATTAGTGTAGCATGATCAGTGATGGTTGATGAGTGTTCTGTTAGCAAGAAATTAGGGTTTGGTGAAGGTCAGAATTGAGGCAGCCATGGAAGGGAAGCTATCGTGTTTAGTGATTGGGCGAAGTTTAACAAGAATTGATGATGTAGTTGCATTCTACGTAGAAAATGAAGCAAGTTTGGTGTTTGTAGTTTTGATTTTCATGAGGAGATGAGGGAGAACCGAGCGCTTGAAGATGGAATCGTGCATGGGGGATATCTGAAACCCTAGGGAGTCCAAGGTTGATGATGACTCCAACACCGTAGGATGCACGTTTGACCTTGGACTGGAGTGTGGCATCGGACGGTCCACGTTTAGCCTGAGTTCTGGTGGGAAAATTTAAAAAGTAAAACGCACCGTTTCACTTATTGGGGGGATTAGGCTCAGACAGCTATTCGCACCCCCCAATTTAGTAAGCCCAACGTGCTGAACTTGGGTTTCTTGCTATTCTCACCCCTCTGGCTATTTCTTTATATTTTCCTTTTTATTTTCTTTTCATTTTTCATTCATTTTTAAAAATTCATAATAAATAGAAAAATCATTATTTTTAATTCATTCTTTTTGCATATTTTTCTTTAGGATGTCTAGAAAATTATAAAAAATAAAAATTGCATTTTATTTTTTATTTGATATTTTTCCCATATTTTCTAAATAAATAGCATTTTAAATAGTTTCATTTCATACATAAATTTGTTAATTTTTGTTCTATTAATTGCTTTAATATTTTTTGTCCATTCTTTTTAGGTTGTTTAGTTTAGATATTAAACTTGTAGATACAATTTAGTTCCCATTTTTAGAAATTAATTTTAGGTGCTTAATGTAGGTGTGAACAACATGATTAAAGCTAGGGTTTTAAGTGGTGACTTAGGAGATTTGATTCTTCTCCCTTAGGACTTAGGGCTTGACTAGTTTAGTTATGGGGCTATAGGGGCTATGGGTAGTTATTAGATCCCTTAGAAAAAGTCAGGATTCCCCTACTGCTATTAATATACTGTATATCTGATTGGCTGGTGTGGTGTGCCCTCTGGGGGTTAGTGCTTGCTTGCTTGGGTATTGGGATTGTTTGGGGACTTGGGAGAGCTGAAGACTTGGGGGGATGAAGACCATTGGAGATCCAGAGATTGAAGAACAACTGCCAGAGTTGGAGAGGAGGTTCTTGCTAGCAGCTGCTGAGGAGACTAGGGTTTAGGAGCTAGGCAGAGCTCTAGATTAGAAAGCTTGCTTCTCAAACATAGATGGCTTTGTTTGCCTCTATCCTTTCTCTATGATTCAAAGTCTCTTTCAAATATCCACCTCCTTCCTTTGGAAGGATCAGTGAATGTATTTGAAAGATAGAACTTTTGAGAGAAAACTTTCTGTTTAATGTTAACAGTTGATGAACCACCCTTGGTAGGTAATTAACTGTCTAACATTCATTCACTTCATCTTGTTGACTAATATTCATCCCTGAAGATTGAAGACTTGAAGAAAAGCCATTGCTTATAGGAATTGATGATCAAAGCCCTTGCCTGAAGGCCATGAAGATGGAGATTGATACTTGTTGAAGCCTGTAGCTGATTGGAGATTACTTGAAGATAGATATTGGTGTAGAGCTGCTGTGGCTGTTTATTTTTGCTGTATTTCAGTTTCTGATGTATTGACTGGTTTTCTGGACTGTATTGTTTGCTGCTTACCCTGCTCGAGGACTCCCTTGCCTCACTTGTATTGTTGCATTCATGCATTTTACTGCTTTATTGTATATATGCTATCGTTTTTGTTTCCGTTTGTCCCTTAGGATCTCTGTTTCTCTCTGCGCAAGAGAGGAGCATGATAGACACTAGGTCTTAACCCATGCATGATAACATTAGGTTAGTTTGTTTCCCTTCGCAACCGTAGGTTAGAGTTCTGTCTCTTTCTTTCTCAAAACAAACAGAAAAACACGTAAAGATTTCAAACTCAATAAAAGACACTTCTTCCGTAAAAGAATGTGAACTCACCAAAACGTCATTTTTGTCCGCCGGGATTGCTAATCAAGAAAACCTTTTTCAGAAGGAATAAAATCAACCAAGACAAGCTTGTGTCGTACGTGGCCCGAACTACGTTTGCTCTGATCTTCCATGCCGTGTGGAAGTACGTAGGCATAGGATGCGATATCCTAGCGAGCAACCTTCCCCTCCTTTCCCGTAGGTAGGCGAACTACGTTGACTCTGATTTCTCGTTCCAGACGGGAATACGTAGGCATAAAGTGCGATACTTTGCCGAGTAATTTTTATTTTCATTCTCTTTTCTTTTTAACCCCTGACCTTTAGAGTAGATAGAATAATAATCCATACCCGAAAACAAGCGTGGATCCCGTCGAGTACGACGGACGTGAGGGGTGCTAATACCTTCCCCTTGCGTAACCGACTCCCGAATCCAGGTTTTGGTTGCGACGACCATACCTTTCCCGTGTTGTGCGAGGTTTACTCTGAGCGTTTCCTTTCCCTCCCGTGGGATAAATAACGCACGGTGGCGACTCTTCTGTTCAGCCGGCGCCGATTTTCGCAGTAGCGACAGCTGGCGACTCTGCTGGGGAACCAACGTCCCCTGGCTGCTAAGAACTGCGATGGTTCTTATGCATTTGGGATCCAACGTCCCTTTGAGCGAGTCAGTCCTAGCGCTTGTTTTCCCGTCGAGGATTTTGTATGGAGTTATTGTATATTTCTAACCTTGTATTTTCAGCTTTGTATATTGATTATTATTGCTGTATTTGGGGTGTGACGGGTGTTCTGATATTGAGAGATAAGCCGGACCTGGGCTTGAGTGCACCTAGAATTAGAGTAGAAAGTAGTGGGCGCGTGCCGGCTTTGCTTGCATTAGTGTCTCATGAAATCTACACTCGGACGAGGTTCTTCTGGTTGGCTTCTTTTTCTACCCTTTGGGTCGAAGGGGTTGTTGGTCAGCTGAATTATCGACTCCGGGAACCGATCATTTGGAAGTTGGCTAAGTGAGGCCTCTTCAGGATTTGATGATGCCACTCCTTCTGGGAATCGTATCATCAACCCTGAAAGTCTGTGACGCCGACGACCGCATAGGATGCCATACCTTTGTCAGTTACTAGGACATCCACCTGGGAGAGGGTTTGGGGTTATGCAGGTAACTAGACCTTCAGACTACCGGTTATTTCTTGATCAGAGATCCTGGGTATTTATGGAGAGTTAGGAGGTCTGTCAGAGACCATTTGGAGATGTGTTCTGAGGTCTGTCAGAGACCAGTTGGAGAGTTCTGAGGTCTGTCAGAGACCATTTGGAGATGTGTTCTGAGGTCTGTCAGAGACCAGTTGGAGAGTTCTGAGGTCTGTCAGAGACCAATTGGAGATGTGATTTGAGGTCTACCAGAGACCAGTTGGAGTTATGGTTTGAGGTCTGTCAGAGACCAGTGTTGGAGCTTCGTTTTAGGTCTATCTGAGACCAGGGTTTGATGACTTCTGGATGGTCTATCTGAGACCTTTCTTGATTGGGTTCAGGCTATTCAGCTACAGCTTTGGTCCCTGTTGCATGTTACTTGCATTGCATTGCCTGCATATCCATTACCACTTGCATTTCACTAACGTGTGTCTGTGCTGCAGGTGCATTTGCATATTTCCCGGTTCTAGTACCCAGACTTCTGAGTTTTGATCATGGCTGGTTTGAGGAAGACAGTTGCATATAAGCTACCGACACCTGATATTACTCCTTTGCTTGGGCTGATATCTCTTGCTGATGAGGAGGTCAGGAGAAGCTTCAGAAGGAGTCATGGAAGATTACTGAGATTAGTCTGCAAGCCCACTGCTGATGAGATGAACGGGCTGTACACCTTGATGCAGTTCTATGACCCCGCATTGAGATGCTTTACTTTTGCTGACTTCATTCTAGGGCCTACCATTGAGGAGTATGTGGAGTTTACTGAGCTTCCCGTGCAGAACAAGGTTCCCTTTATTCACTCTGCTGCTGAGCCCAAGTTGGAGGACTTAGCCAAAGCCTTGCATATGAACGCTGCTGAGTTGTTAGTGACTTCTTGGCTCGGGGTTCCCGGTTTCTCTCTGGATTTTCTGGTTGGCAAGGCTCAAGAGTACGCTAAGAACGGTTGTTGGGTGGTTTTCAATGCTATTTTGGCTTTATGCATTTATGGAATTGTGCTGTTTCCTAACTTGCCCAACTTTGTAGATCTGGATGCTTTCTATCTGTTTGCTGCAGGCAACCCAGTGCCAACGTTGATCGGAGACTTCTACCACTCATTGCACTACAAGAACGAAAACCGAAGGGGAAAAGTTGTTTACTGCTGTGCTCCTCTATTAAATATGTGGTTCAAAAGTCATCTCCCCATGAAGGGACCATTTGTGGACAGTGCAACCTCAGCCAGTTGGTCAGAGCGCCTGATGAGGCTATATTCCGAAGACGTTGTGTGGTTTGATCGAGACCTGTTGGGATCTGAGCTCATCTTCAGCTGTTCTGGGTACCCTAATGTGCCGCTGATAGGAAGAAAAGGGTGTATCAATTACAACCCTTCTCTATTCATTCGTCAGTTCGGATATGCACTGAAGAATCCACCTCAGGAGGAAGAAGTACGAGAATCTCTGTACTTCACAGGTGACGTGAAGGGGGAGTTATTAGCCAAGTTGCAACATGCCTGGACACGTATTAACCGCAAAGGGAAGCCACTGTTAGGTAAGAACGATTGCCAGGCTTATGGGCCTTACAGGGTTTGGATCCAGGAAAGAGCAAGTCAGTTATTAATGCCATTTCCCGCTGCACCTGTCACTGTTCCCGCCCCGGCAGA
The DNA here is from genome assembly GCA_963859935.3 of Lathyrus sativus. Lineage (NCBI taxonomy): Eukaryota > Viridiplantae > Streptophyta > Magnoliopsida > Fabales > Fabaceae > Lathyrus > Lathyrus sativus. The sequence goes on from OZ012740.1 coordinate 424,381,978, forward strand.
AGAGCCAACTACTGTTTCTAGGGAGGCCTACGAGCAAGTTGTGAAGGAAAAGGAAGCCTTGATGAAGATCAACGAAGGGTTAGAGCAAGAGCTAGCTCAAGTACGCAGTGAGAAAAACAAGGCCGTATATGCTTTCCAACAACAAATTGAGCTGTTAAACAGGTTAGGGGCTGAGTTGACCGAAGAAAAGAAGAAGCGCGAACGTCTGGGGCAAGAGTTCAGAAGCTCCCATAACATGCTGGAAGCCAAAAAGAAGGCGCTTGACGCAGCACACCGAGAAATCTCCTCTTGAAATAAGACTTGGAATGCTACTCTCACCAACAATAAGATGAGAGAAGACAAGCTGAAGCAGCAAATCTCCGACCTCGAAGAAAAGTTGAAGTCTAGCATCAAGAAGTGTGAGGAAGAAGTGATGACCCGGTATAGTGTCCAGCATGCACTGAACAAGGCAATCAAATGTAGAGATGAAGCGGTGTCTCAGAAGCGGAAGCTAGAAGATTGCTTCGGAGAAGCAACATGGGAAGAAACTGCTGAAGACGTGCGTCGTGTTCTTAAGAAGAGAAACCAACTTGTTGAAGGGCTGCTTGATCGACCAAGCCATCCAGAGACCAAGAAGTTGATAGAAGAGTACCAGACTTTTGGGAGGATTTGATCATTTCATATAGTAATTTGTATGCTTTATTTGCATAGTGCTGACCATCACCAGGATTGTTGGTTGAGGTCATGCCTTCTTTGTACTCTCAGTGATATTGTACTCTGGGCTTATTGATTTTCCCTGCAATATATGAGGCTTTCTATGATTCAGCTCCGATATTCCTATTGTCAGCACTGTCACCGCACTGGCACCTTCACACTAGAACTGGGGGAATGAATTTCCCTAATGCATAGACACATTGCATTGCATTCATATTCATATTGCATTACAGGTAATCTTTGAATAAGTGTCTGATTTCCTGCTCTGTACCGGGTACTTTACAGGATTGCAGATCAGCACCCGCACCGCTATTCTACCCGCACCAACTGTCGAAGAATCATGGATCAAATGCAGAACGAGATGCAAGATGTGCGCGAGAAGCTCGCTCTCTTTATGCAGACCATGGAAGCTATTGCAAAAGGGCAGGAGAACTTGCAGGCCATGGTCCAGCCTCTGTTGGCTCGAAATGCTGGTCACGGTAACGAGGATCATCAGTCTGTACGGGTCGATACTGTTCATGGAGACGGCACTCCCACGCCAGTGGCTCCACCTGTAGTCAATACACCTGCTGCTAATGTCAACAACGCTACCGCTGCTGTGAATGGTAACGTCGGAGTTGGGAACGAGACTGCTGTCCATAACGTTGGGCTGGGTGATGTCAACTTGGGGGATAATACGGGAGGCAATGGCTTCGCCAATGCTGGATTCGGATTCAATGATCAAGGATTCGATAATGCAGGGAAATATGGCTTTAATGCTCAGGGCTTTGGGCAAGACGGTTATGGCGCGACCAACCAGGGTTACAGAGGTTTTGGAAATGGAAACGGTGCTGGATTTATGGCTTTTGGTCCTGCTGGAGGTGTTCAAGGGTACGGCAACAGAGGCCGAGGTCCGGGGATGAATCAGATCAGAGCTGGACGTAATAATGGATATGATGGGTATGGGGCTGGAAATGGTATGTGGCAAGAAGATCAGCAGGAGGACGCCTTCTCCGGAGGAGGTTTCGAAGGGCCGATGGATGACTCCCAGAAGATCAGAATGCTGGATAAGCAGATGAGGGGAGTCCTGAACCAAAGTGCTGTGGGTTTGGACATGGCAACAATGGGCTTGGTACCTGGCTTAAGGGTGCCAATCAAAATCAAAGCTCCTGCGTTCGATAAGTATAAAGGGGACACATGTCCAAAAGTGCATGTACGAGCCTATTACAGAAAGATGTCTGCGTACTCCACTGATGAAAGAATGCTAATGCATTTCTTTCAAGATAGTCTGTCGGGTCCTTCCCTAGAGTGGTACATGGGGTTGGAGCCAACCGATATCAAGACATGGAAGCAATTGGCGGAGGCGTTTGTAGCTCACTACAAGTATAACAGCGACTTGGCACCCAATCGGGTCCAGTTGGCGGGACTGTCGCAAAAGAAAGGGGAGAGCCTTAAAGAGTACGCGCAAAGGTGGCGCGATATGGCTGCCAGGGTCCGTCCTCCTGTAGAAGATAAGGAAATGAATGACATGTTTGTCGGCACATTCACCGGTCTGTTTCATGATATGCTGTTTCAAACGTCTCTGACCAATTTTTCAGACTTAATTCTGATGGGAGAAAAGATTGAACGTAACATTAAGCAAGGAAAGTTCCAAGTCGAGGAATCAACTGCATCTGGCAGTAATAGGAAAGCTTATGGTGGGCGCCGTCAGGGCGAGGCAAGCGCAGTATTTGGAGGCCGTGGCCGAGGCCGAGGCAGGGGACGAGGTCAATATCGTCAGCCGCAGCAGGTGGCGAGTGTTACTATCCCGTATCAACAACAACCACTCCAGCAACAACAACCGGTTCAGCAACAGCCAATGCAACAGCAGCAGCAGCCTCAGCAGGGGGCACAGCAGGCTCAGCGAAGATTCCAGGGTAGTAAACCGAGAAGAGTGTTTGAGAAGCCTCCCTCAACCTATGCAGACTTGTTGCAGACATTGTTGGGATTGAACCTGGTAGAGAAAAGAACCCTGGCACCGATAACGGGAGCTCCCCCATTTGGTTACGATGCAAGCAGGCACTGTGAGTTTCATTATGGAGCCCCGGGCCACGATATAGAGGGTTGCCACGCTTTTAAGCATGTTGTGCAGGATCTTTTGGACAATAAGACTATCAATTTCGGAACGGCAGGTCCGAATATAGTGCAGAAGCCCATGCCAAATCATGGGGCCAACGCCATTCTAACTGAGGAAGGGCTGAATCTGATTATGAATGTGGAAGATTTGAAGACGCCGCTGAGCGAGATAAAGAGCCGACTGTTGCAAGGGGGTGTTTACCCGGGATGTGACGAGTATTGCTTAGAATGTTGGACCCTAGCTGGGGGGTGTGATGATTTGAAGAAAGGCATTCAGGCTTTAATTAATGAAGGCATATTGCAGTTTGACCAAGCAGCAACTGAAGAGCCCGCGGGGGCAGTAGCATGTGATCAGACTGATGTGGCCACTGTAACGATTCCTCGAAAGACAATCACTATTGCAGCACCAGCTCAGCGACCACCGATCACCATAACTAAGGCCGGGCCGATCCCGTACGAGAACACGAAAGCAGTCCCATGGTCATATGGGTTGGAGGTGTATTGTGACGGGATAAAGATTGATGTTAATAAGCAGTCAGCCGAGACTGTGGATAATGTTGTTGGTTCGGGAGGTATGACAAGGAGTGGTAGGATCTTTATATCCCCTGAAGTGGAGGCCGAAAGACTAGCAAAAGGAAAAGGGAAAGTGGTTGAGAATGTCCCGGTACAAGCGAGTGACAAAGAATCGGCATCGAAAGATGTAGAAGAGTTCATGCGCTTGATTCAAAAAAGTGATTATAAGATTGTGGAGCATCTGCAGCAAACGCCGTCCAAAATATCTATCCTGTCATTGTTGTTGTGTTCTGAAGCTCACAGAAATGCTTTGTTGAAAGTCCTAGATACTTCCTTCGTACCCCAAGGCGTCTCTGTAAATCAGCTGGAAGGAGTGTTGGCACATGTGAATGCAGGCCACAGCTTGGGCTTTACCGACTTCGACTTGACTCCGAAAGGGAGAGATCATAATATGGCGCTACACGTATCTGTTGAGTGTAGAGGATCAGTAATGTCCCACGTCTTGGTTGACACCGGGTCATCTTTGAATGTGCTGCCCAAGAAGGCGATGATGAAGTTGGATGTTAGAGGGATCTTGTGCACACCCAGCGACTTGGTAGTCAGAGCGTTTGACGGCACGCGGAGAACAGTTTTCGGATCGATTACATTGCCTCTACAGGTGGGGCCGGAGGTGTTTGCAACTGAGTTTTATATCATGGATATACAGCCTGCGTACAACTGCTTGCTTGGAAGACCTTGGATTCATGGGGCTGGGGCAGTCACGTCCACCCTGCATCAGAAGTTAAAATATATGGTTGGAGACAACGTAGTCACTGTATGCGGAGAAGAAGACATTCTGGTCAGCCATCTATCGTCATTTAAATATGTGGAAGTCGACGGAGAAATCCACGAAACACCCTGCCAGGCATTTGAAGGTTTGCGCATCAAGGACAAAGGTCCCGGGCCGAGCAAAGTGCTAGAGATAGCCGTCTCATCGTACAAAGAGGCTCAAGCTCTAGTAGAAGCAGGAGAAGCAAAGGGCTGGGGCAAAGTGCTGGACATTCCTGTGAAGATGGACCGGTTCGGGCTGGGATACCAACTGTCGTCATCAACTCCTTCTGTGGGGGCACCCCGTTTCAGAGGGCCAATAATCATCTCTGCCAGTGGAGTATGTCATGAAACCATCAATGCTGCTTCGGAGTCTGACGAAGGAGACAGCGACTGTGATATGGATGCCTGGATTCAGCCAAGCACACCAGGACAAGGACTATGCAACTGGTCTATTCAGGAGCTTGTTCCTGTGACTTTTAAACAGTAATGCTTTGCTTTATTAATTGTTGAATAATCGGATGTCTTGCCCGGGGCATCAGGATTTGCTTAGGGCTGTGTTGTTATGAACATTGCGTGTCAATCATTAAATAAATGGCGTTTTTCATGTGCAAATACTGTAATCCCTGTCTCTCTTGTTTTATATTTTTCAATAAAATGGCAACGTGGTTGTTCGCTTTATACGCATTTTGAAGCACTTAACCATTCCTTTTGCAGGATAACATTTTCAGATGACATCCTTGAACCACCTATGACTCGTCCCGACTTTGAGCACCCGGTATTTCAGGCCGAAGAGGAGGTTGTCGAAGATAGCGACATTCCTGAAGAACTGTCTTGGTTGGTGAAGCAAGAGGAAAGAGCCATTCTGCCTCACGATGAGGTCATCGAAATTATCAACTTGGGGTCGGAAGGGGTTGAGAAGAATATTCGTATCGGAGCCGCACTGCAGAGTGATATCAAGCGAAGACTGGTTGAAATGCTCCGAGAGTATAATGATGTATTCGCTTGGTCATATGAAGATATGCCGGGGCTCGATACAGATATGGTTGTACACCGCCTGCCACTGAAAGAAGATTGCCCGCCGGTCAAACAAAAGCTTCGCAGAACTCGACCAGATATGGCAATGAAGATCAAAGAGGAAGTTCAGAAACAGTGGGACGCTGGTTTCCTGGCTGTGACGAAGTATCCTTCATGGGTTGCCAACATCGTACCAGTACCAAAGAAAGATGGCAAGGTTCGAATGTGCGTGGATTATCGAGATTTGAATAAAGCAAGCCCAAAAGACGATTTTCCACTGCCTCACATTGACGTGTTAGTTGATAATACTGCTCAATACTCCGTATTCTCCTTCATGGATGGCTTTTCAGGCTATAATCAGATTAAAATGGCGCCAGAGGATATGGAGAAAACCACTTTCATAACGCCTTGGGGAACATTTTGCTATAAAGTGATGCCCTTTGGTTTGAAGAATGCTGGGGCAACATATCAGCGTGCGATGACGACTCTTTTTCATGACATGATGCATAAAGAGATCGAAGTTTATGTTGACGATATGATTGCCAAATCCCAGACGGAGGAAGAGCATCTGGTAAATCTGCTGAAGTTGTTTAAAAGGCTTAGGAAGTTCAGGTTGAGGCTGAACCCTAATAAATGCACCTTCGGGGTGAGATCGGGTAGGCTGCTGGGATTTATCGTAAGCGAAAGAGGAATAGAGGTCGATCCTGCTAAAATAAAAGCAATTCAAGAAATACCGACGCCTAAAACAGAGAAAGAGGTGCGCGGGTTTCTAGGGAGGTTGAACTACATCGCCCGGTTCATATCTCACCTAACGGCCACGTGTGAACCATTATTCAAGCTGTTGAAGAAAGATCAAGCTGTAACGTGGAACGAAAATTGTCAAAAGGCGTTCGATAAAATAAAGCAGTATTTGCAGGAGCCTCCTATTTTGATACCCCCGGTGGAAGGGAGACCCTTGATAATGTATTTGACGGTTCTTGAGGGAAGCATGGGTTGCGTTCTCGGTCAACACGACGAGACAGGGAGAAAAGAGCATGCGATCTATTACCTGAGTAAGAAATTTACAGACTGTGAATCTCGATACTCAATGCTTGAGAAAACTTGCTGCGCGCTAGCCTGGGCCGCCAAGCGTTTGAGGTAGTACATGCTGAATCATACAACCATGCTCATCTCGAAGATGGATCCTATCAAATATGTATTTGAAAAGCAGGCGTTGTCAGGCAGAATTGCCCGTTGGCAGATGGTCTTGACTGAATATGATATTCAATACGTCTCACAGAAGGCTATAAAGGGGAGTGTGCTGTCTGAGTATCTGGCGGAGTAGCCTATTGAAGAGTACCAATCGATGAGATTTGATTTTCCTGACGAGGATATCATGTATCTAAAGATGAAAGATTGTGAAGAGCCGTTGCCAGACGAAGGACCGAAGTTGGGTTCCAAATGGAAGATGATATTTGACGGAGCCGTGAATGCTTACGGTAATGGAATAGGGGCAATCATCACCACGCCACACGGGTCGCACATCCCGTTTACTGCCCGACTGACCTTTGCTGTTACCAATAATGAGGCCGAATACGAAGCTTGTATAATGGGGCTTGAAGAAGCCATTGATTTGCGAATCAAACATCTGGACGTATACGGAGACTCAGCTCTGGTGGTGAATCAGATCAAAGGGGAATGGGAGACACGGCAGCCCAATTTGATACATTACATGAATTATGCAAGGAGATTGTTGCCTTTCTTCGACAAGGTTGAATTGCATCATGTGCCGCGGGAAGAAAATCAAATGGCTGACGCCCTCGCCACTTTGTCTTCCATGTACAAGGTCAACTTCTGGAACAAAGCTCCCCGAATCATTATCTCTCGGCTTGACAGGCCAGCTTATGTATTTGCTATTAATGAAGCATCTGATGACAAACCATGGTATTTCAATATCCTTAATTTCCTGAAGAATAAAGAGTATCCGGCTGGGGCATCCAGTCAAGATCAGAAGACTCTCAGGAGGTTAGCAGGCAATTTCTATTTGAACCCGGATGGCGTATTATACAGAAGAAACCACGATTTGGTGCTGTTGCGTTGTGTAGACGAAAGAGAGGCAAGGTTGCTCATGGAAGAAATACACGAAGGTACCTTTGGTACGCATGCGGGTGGGCATGCTATGACGAGAAAGCTGCTGCGGGCAGGTTATTTTTGGCTGACCATGGAAACTGATTGTTTCAAGTTTGCGAGGAAGTGTCACAAGTGCCAAATCTATGCTGATAAGATCCATGTGCCTCCAAGTCCTCTAAATGTGATGTCATCACCTTGGCCATTCTCGATGTGGGGGATCGATATGATTGGAAAGATTGAGCCGACAGCTTCTAACGGGCATCGGTTCATCCTAGTAGCAATCGATTATTTCACCAAGTGGGTAGAAGCGGCGTCTTACGCAAACGTAACTAAGCAGGTGGTGGCCAGATTCATCAAGAGAGATATCATTTTCCGATATGGAATCCCCGAGCGGATAATCACGGATAATGGTTCAAATCTGAACAACAAAATGATGAAGGAGCTCTGTCAGAATTTCAAGATCGAACATCACAACTCCTCCCCTTACCGACCCAAGATGAATGGCGCTATCGAGGCGGCCAATAAGAATATAAAGAAGATCGTTCAGAAAATGGTGGTGACCTATAAGGATTGGCACGAGATGCTACCTTTCGCTTTGCACGGTTATCGTACGACGGTACGCACATCAACCGGGGCAACTCCGTTCTCGTTGGTATATGGAATGGAAGCGGTGCTACCGTTAGAAGTCGAAATCCCTTCTCTGAGGGTATTGCGAGACGTTCAGCTGGACGAGGCAGAATGGGTAAAAGACAGGTTGAATCAACTGAGTTTAATGGATGAGAAGAGGCTAGCTTCTCTAGCATACGGTCGTTTGTACCAGAGCCGAATGAAGAAAGCGTACGACAAGAAGATACATCCGCGAAGCTTTCAGATGGGCGACCTTGTGCTGAAAAGGATTCTCTCGCCGCAAGCAGATCACAGGGGCAAGTGGACCCCCAACTACGAAGGGCCATACGTTGTCAGGAAAGTATTTTCAGGAGGAGCGTTGTTGTTGTCCACTATGGACGGTGAAGACTTCACGTCGCCTGTGAATTCGGACGCAGTTAAAAAATACTTTGCTTAAAATTGACCCGCTGGACAGAAAAAGAGAGTCCAGGCAAAAATGGGGCATCCTGGCGAACCAAAAACAGAATGAAAGGTTCGGGCAAAAATTAGGGATAAAATTGAAAAAATGTACACCCGCGAAGTTGAAAACCTACACTGGGCGACTTTGGCAAAAAGGGGTATCCCGGTGAACTGAAAACCCGTAAAGGGCGGTTCACGCAAAAGTTAGGGATTTGAAAAGCAAATGACTGCGGTCCGAATTGGATAATTGCAATAAGCATCAATGCGGGAGAATACATTTGAGGAGTCGGTTATCTGATACAATCTCTTCAGAAGTGGGGATACCGGGAAAGCATTAGAGTCGGGCGAGTCATGGGAGGATCAGTTCGTGGTGTTCATCTGCATCCCGTTGCCGACATGTGTACAAATTTAAGTTGTCAATATTTATGCTTCTTGTGCATACTTGTATACTTGTATATTTGCTTTGTGTAGCTTCCTCATTTCAGGAGTTACATCCCGTGTACAAAACTCCGCCCATTCAGGGGCCCAATCAATAAAATACGTTATTCAGTACTTGACACTGTTCTTTACTGTTTTGTGCATGATTAACGCCTAAGTTTGATGAAACTAGCGTGTGTATAATGTCACTGGCCCTTGCCAACAGTTGCTAAAGCTTTGAATTAACTGAAAATAACGTCACTAACCTGAATTGATTTGGTTGCATAGGCTTGTCTTGTCTTGTTTGTGTTGTTGCAGGTTTCATAACCGTACGAGGAAGATGATCAAAAGATTGCAATAACTAAAGACTCAGCCCTCACGCAGGTCATGCAGGTTCTTCCCGAAGAAGGATAGAACTCTCCAGCTAGTCGTAGCTTGTGCAAAAAGGATTATCCAGCAAAGTCGTTCATCCTCAACAGAATTGACGATTCCAAGATCGTAAGGCTGTATTCAGACAGTGTATCTCAAGCAGAGTGGTTTAGCCGCAAAGGATTAATAGTTGTGAGCTGTATCCAGACAAGTTCATCTTTCCTCGCAGGGTCATTTACCCTCTCCCGGCGGAGTCAGTTGGTTTTTCCCAAGAGAATCATCCCATCCCCGGCAGAGTCCTCTCTTTTCAGCAAGTGTCCTTTCCTCCCAGTGGAACTCGAAGATCAAGACTCTCCCCAGCAGAGTTGGTGGTGGGTCCTGTCATTTATTTTGTCCGGGACACCGTGTAATATCAGTTCACTCTCCAGCAGAAAGTCCGATCATACTGTGCACATCTGCTACTCCCCAGCAAAGTTATACTCCCCAGCAGGGGGTTACCGCAACAGGGTGTTTGGTTTGAGTCCCAGTTTCCCAGCAGGGTTGACTTCACCCTTCCAGCATTTATTTTGCTGGAATAATTCTGTAGCATCTGGCTATCCCCAGCGGAGTCGGCATTATCTTCAGCATTTATTTTGCTGAAGCAGTTTCTGTACTCTAGCAGTTCAGGTGGAGAGAACTCTTGCTCAAATGAACTACCAAACATTCAAGATCTTGGCATGGGACATCCAATGATAATGTCGGTTTCGGCCGTATTCCCCACAGAGTTATCAGGATAAGTTTCTCTTTATTCCCAGGCAGAGTTAGTTGTTATCAGGGGTTCCATGAATCAGAATTTTAGAGGCCTCCGGGCAGCAGAACAGGCATCCGGTAGTTTGGTTTCTAGATATCCCCAGTAGAATCCGCCTCAAAGTCGCTGTCACGTCGGTGCTAAGAAGTTTGTGAGTTGGGTGGAGAACTGAGTCCTGACGGGGACAAGATGTATTTTCTCAGCAGAAAAGATCGGAATCCTTACGTGGACCTATCAAAGGGTATTCCTTACGTGAAAAAAAATAGTTTCCTTACGTGGAAAAGATGGAGATTCCTTACGTGGAAAGACGAGTTCATTCCTAACGTGGAAAGATGAGATTCCTTACGTGGAAAAGAATGGGTTTCCTTACGTGGAAAGATTGAGTCCTCACGCGGACATATCGAGATTGATTCCTGACGTGGAAAGAAAGAGATTATTCCTGACGTGGAAGAGTTTAGTCCTGACGCGGACACATCAAAGAAGTTATTCCTAACGTGGAAGAAGAAGATAGATTCCTTACGTGGAAAATTTAGTCCTGACGTGGACAGATTCAGAAGAAGAAGTATGCCTAACGTGGAAAGAAGGCGTGTTCCTTACGTGGAAGAGAAAGAGAAACTTCAGGTCCTTACGTGGAAGATGGGAGTCCTTACGTGGACAAATCAAAAAATTGGCTCCTTACGGGGAAAGGAGATCGTGTTCCTTACGTGGAAAAGATTGAGTCCTTACGCGGACACATAGGAGGAGGATTCCTTACGTGGAAAGAGCAGAGTCCTTACGTGGACGGATTAAGATGGCATTCCTTACGTGGAAAAATGTAGTCATGACGCGGGCAAATCGGAAAGAGTTGGTTTCCTTACGTGGAGAGATTGGGGTCCTTACGTGGACGGATTCAAGAAAAGTTGATTCCTGACGTGGAAGAATGATGTACCCCTTGCGTGGAAAGGTGAGTCCTAACGTGGACAGGTTCAGAACCAAAGTTGTATTCCTTACGCGGAAAGATTGGAGTCCTGACGCAGACATATCGAGTTGTACTGGAGTCCTTACGTGGACAGATTGATACGGTTCTCCTTACGTGGAAAAAGAAGATTGCATCCTGACATGGAAAGATGGAAAGTTTAGTCCTGACGTGGACAGATGCAGAAGAGATGATTCCTTACGTGGATTGTGTTATTCCTAACGTGGAAGAGTCTATTCCTAACGTGGACGATTTATTGGAATATCCCCCAGCGGAGTTGCCGAGATTTTCCTGGGTTAACAGCAAGTGGAGTCCTAACGTGGACAGGTTCTAGTTGAGATTTCTTCGTATTGATGACAGACAGAGTCCTAATGTGGACAAGCAAGCAATCTGTTATCCCCAGCGCGGTCGTTACGAGATCAGTGAGCGGCTGCAAACAGTCAGATACAGGCAGTGGGTGTCGTTACCCAAACAGGGATGCAGTTTATTTCTGCGGTTGGCAAATTTCCGGGTTTCTTAGTATTCAACCGTCTCGTACCTCGGATGTTTGAAGGCCGTTCGCTCTTCACCCAATCGGGTCCAAGTCGCTTGAATAGGGGCAGCTGTTGCACCCTAAAATTTGCTCAACCTTATTCACTTGGTTTATGCTTCAATATCATTAGCATTTGCATATAGAGTCATGTGAATAGCCTAACCATCTGCATAGCATAAGCATAGCAAGGCATTCAACAGGGGATCAAGCATTATTCTCATCTCTAGAGGCCTATCCAGAGGTTATTATCCTAATTCAATCTCATTCAAGTCATCAAGAAAGAATTTGAAAGCAGGGAGTTCAGTGGATCAAGCACTGGGTATATCTCCTAACTGAGGGTGTCTGAGGATCAACAAGGGAATTATGAGTTGTGAATTGAGAGTATGGGGAGTATTCAGACATCTTGGAGGACTTAGAAAGTCATTTGGAGAAGGATACAAGTCATTGGTGAAGTCACAAGAATTGCAGTTGAAGACAGTCAACTAGGGTTTCATCTGGGTCAACCCTAGGTCAACCCTAGGTCAATTGATTGATTCAAAGGCATTAAGGGCTATTGGAGAGATGTGGGGTTCATCATTTGACATGAAGAATGAGGATATGTTGTCATGCTAAGAAGAAATCAAGAGAAATCAAGGAGAAGAGGAGTCTCTAAATTAGGGTTTCTATGTAAAATCCCCTAGTTTAGGTCAAATTTCCAAGCAAGATAAGTCAAAATGCAAGCTTCAAATGGCTTCTTGGCCAACATGGAACTTGTAGAGGATCTCAAGACCTTTAATTTGAGTGGTGGAAGACATCAAGGAGATTTATAGAACTCAAGTTATGGTCCTTTCAAGTTACAGGTCATCTGAGGTATCTGAAATTTTGTCTGTGAAAGTGACTTGACTTCTAAGCAACGTTTACCCCTCAAGGAGATTTCAAATGAATTTCTGGTCAACATAAGAATTGTTCCTCATTGTCTTAGCTTTCTAGAATGGTATAGTATGCCTTCATATGATGTGTGGAACTCAACTTATGGTCTTGGCAAGCAAAGGGTATTTTGGTCATTTGTGAATTACAGGTCATTTTAACCTATGTCCAAAACTCATATAAGGAGGCCTCAAATGGAAAAACTCACAACATCAAACTTGCTCCAAATGACATTTTGAGTCTATAAAAGTGACCATGAGAGATTGGAAATGTCCATAGCACAAGGTTTCAAAATTGGTGAATTTAATGAAGAAAAATGGCTTAAAAAAATGAGATTTTTCATATCTTGGCCAAATGATGCAAAATTATAGGTCATTTTGAATGGAAAAGGCATTTTAAAGACATTGGCTAAAGTGGAATTTTGAGTTTAGTTCATAATTTGAGAGTTATCCATGGTTGCTTGAATTGAAAGTAACATAATCCAAGTTGAAAAGGAAAAATGCAAGGGAAATTTCTCCAATGTTCTAGGAGGTTCCTACATCATCTATATATTCATACAAGCTGATTCATGCAAGGGTTGGTGCTCCCATTTGTTCAAAACCTCAATTTTCATCCATTTTCTCATTCTTGCATAAACTACTCAAACTCCCTCAAATCTTGATCATTTTGCAAAATTCTTGATCCCATCATTCTCTATAATCATCATATAACCAGTTTCAAGCAAGATCCAGTGGAAATAGTTCCAAATTCGTGTGTTGTAAGTTCATTCTCAAAAGTGCAAGAAGAATCCATTACAAGAATTCAGAGTGTTTGGGCAAGAGTAGATGCATACAGAATCAAGATCCAAGCACCTTGATCAAGTTTAAGGCATTGCTGAGCTCGAAGTGAAGGATTCATCATTCTGTTTTCAAGAATATACCAGGTACATTCTCTATTCAAATTGGCCTGATTTAGTTAGCATGACATAGGTTTGTTAGGATAATAGTGACCTAGGTGGTTAGAGGAGTAATCCTGAAGTTTTTAGTGTGAATTGATGAAGATTCTTGCATGAGCCATAAAACTGTTTTGATCCATAACTAGGAGATTAGTGATTGATAACTCATTTGGATTAGTGTAGCATGATCAGTGATGGTTGATGAGTGTTCTGTTAGCAAGAAATTAGGGTTTGGTGAAGGTCAGAATTGAGGCAGCCATGGAAGGGAAGCTATCGTGTTTAGTGATTGGGCGAAGTTTAACAAGAATTGATGATGTAGTTGCATTCTATGTAGAAAATGAAGCAAGTTTGGTGTTTGTAGTTTTGATTTTCATGAGGAGATGAGGGAGAACCGAGCGCTTGAAGATGGAATCGTGCATGGGGGATATCTGAAACCCTAGGGAATCCAAGGTTGATGATGACTCCAACACCGTAGGATGCACGTTTGACCTTGGACTGGAGTGTGGCATCGGACGGTCCACGTTTAGCCTGAGTTCTGGTGGGAAAATTTAAAAAGTAAAACGCACCGTTTCACTTATTGGGGGGATTGGGCTCAGACAGCTATTCGCACCCCCCAATTTAGTAAGCCCAACGTGCTGAACTTGGGTTTCTTGCTATTCTCACCCCTCTGGCTATTTCTTTATATTTTCCTTTTTATTTTCTTTTCATTTTTCATTCATTTTTAAAAATTCATAATAAATAGAAAAATCATTATTTTTAATTCATTCTTTTTGCATATTTTTCTTTAGGATGTCTAGAAAATTATAAAAAATAAAAATTGCATTTTATTTTTTATTTGATATTTTTCCCATATTTTCTAAATAAATAGCATTTTAAATAGTTTCATTTCATACATAAATTTGTTAATTTTTGTTCTATTAATTGCTTTAATATTTTTTGTCCATTATTTTTAGGTTGTTTAGTTTAGATATTAAACTTGTAGATACAATTTAGTTCCCATTTTTAGAAATTAATTTTAGGTGCTTAATGTAGGTGTGAACAACATGATTAAAGCTAGGGTTTTAAGTGGTGACTTAGGAGATTTGATTCTTCTCCCTTAGGACTTAGGGCTTGACTAGTTTAGTTATGGGGCTATAGGGGCTATGGGTAGTTATTAGATCCCTTAGAAAAAGTCAGGATTCCCCTACTGCTATTAATATACTGTATATCTGATTGGCTGGTGTGGTGTGCCCTCTGGGGGTTAGTGCTTGCTTGCTTGGGTATTGGGATTGTTTGGGGACTTGGGAGAGCTGAAGACTTGGGGGGATGAAGACCATTGGAGATCCAGAGATTGAAGAACAACTGCCAGAGTTGGAGAGGAGGTTCTTGCTAGCAGCTGCTGAGGAGACTAGGGTTTAGGAGCTAGGCAGAGCTCTAGATTAGAAAGCTTGCTTCTCAAACATAGATGGCTTTGTTTGCCTCTATCCTTTCTCTATGATTCAAAGTCTCTTTCAAATATCCACCTCCTTCCTTTGGAAGGATCAGTGAATGTATTTGAAAGATAGAACTTTTGAGAGAAAACTTTCTGTTTAATGTTAACAGTTGATGAACCACCCTTGGTAGGTAATTAACTGTCTAACATTCATTCACTTCATCTTGTTGACTAATATTCATCCCTGAAGATTGAAGACTTGAAGAAAAGCCATTGCTTATAGGAATTGATGATCAAAGCCCTTGCCTGAAGGCCATGAAGATGGAGATTGATACTTGTTGAAGCCTGTAGCTGATTGGAGATTACTTGAAGATAGATATTGGTGTAGAGCTGCTGTGGCTGTTTATTTTTGCTGTATTTCAGTTTCTGATGTATTGACTGGTTTTCTGGACTGTATTGTTTGCTGCTTACCCTGCTCGAGGACTCCCTTGCCTCACTTGTATTGTTGCATTCATGCATTTTACTGCTTTATTGTATATATGCTATCGTTTCTGTTTCCGTTTGTCCCTTAGGATCTCTGTTTCTCTCTGCGCAAGAGAGGAGCATGATAGACACTAGGTCTTAACCCATGCATGATAACATTAGGTTAGTTTGTTTCCCTTCGCAACCGTAGGTTAGAGTTCTGTCTCTTTCTTTCTCAAAACAAACAGAAAAACACGTAAAGATTTCAAACTCAATAAAAGACACTTCTTCCGTAAAAGAATGTGAACTCACCAAAACGTCATTTTTGTCCTCCGGGATTGCTAATCAAGAAAACCTTTTTCAGAAGGAATAAAATCAACCAAGACAAGCTTGTGTCGTACGTGGCCCGAACTACGTTTGCTCTGATCTTCCATGCCGTGTGGAAGTACGTAGGCATAGGATGCGATATCCTAGCGAGCAACCTTCCCCTCCTTTCCCGTAGGTAGGCGAACTACGTTGACTCTGATTTCTCGTTCCAGACGGGAATACGTAGGCATAAAGTGCGATACTTTGCCGAGTCATTTTTATTTTCATTCTCTTTTCTTTTTAACCCCTGACCTTTAGAGTAGATCGAATAATAATCCATACCCGAAAACAAGCGTGGATCCCGTCGAGTACGACGGACGTGAGGGGTGCTAATACCTTCCCCTTGCGTAACCGACTCCCGAATTCAGGTTTTGGTTGCGACGACCATACCTTTCCCGTGTTGTGCGAGGTTTACTCTGAGCGTTTCCTTTCCCTCCCGTGGGATAAATAACGCACGGTGGCGACTCTTCTGTTCAGCCGGCGCCGATTTTCGCAGTAGCGACAAATGCGCCCAAGTTCAAACCAAGTTTTGAAACTCCGAGACGAAAATTCTAACAAAACCAGTACCGTCCTGACACCTTAGACCTCCGGTTTATGCGAGTCGGTTTCACTACCTACGTGTACCAAAGTCTCAAGTATCTACGCAAACTCAGCCCCAAGTAGTTTATACTAGCAGTCAGCACCATCCTAAAACACTTCTAAGCGAGCGACCAATGCAAATAAGTGTATGATCTCCAAAAAGATGAAAAATCATGAAAAGAAAGCCATTTAGCCCAAATATAAAGACGCGTTCCCTCTAAGTTAGGTGCTCCTCACCCGAGCATTTAGCCCAAAGGTACGAAAATTCATTGAAAAATTAATGGTATAAGCTTATGAGCAATGAAAAAGATCAAAACAGAAAGGAGATCATATTCACTAACAGGTCGACTTGCCACGAAAGTGTATGAACAACAGGTTTAATGTGATTGCGCTAGAACAAACAGGGTGAACTTGACGAGAGAACCTTGATACCAAGCTAAAGTAGCATGACTGGGACCGATTTGCATAAGAAGGAGACCTCCGAAGACTTGTAGTCCAGTTTCGTCACCGTACTCGTTTTGTTCCTACTAAGAATCCCAGTTTTTCCCAACTTGGTGAATGAGGAAGCTGCCTCGTGCTTGCCGACTTTTTCCTGTTTTACTTGAGGACAAGCAAAGATTCAAGCTTAGGGGAGTTTGATAACACGAAATCATATATATATATATATATATATATATATATATATATATATATATATATATATATATATATATATATATATATATATATATATATATATATATATATATATATATATATATATATATATATATATATTGATGCATAATTTAACTAATGTTTAACTGTTTTCGATCCAATTTCGGGTTCTTTCCATGTTATTTGTCTGATATTTTGCAGGTATTTGATGATCACGTCTAAACAAGGCAATATGAAGAAAAGAAGCAATTACATATGAAATATGGACGAAAACCGGATGAAAACAACATGAAAAACACAGAATGCATATTTTGCTGCTGTGACGACCGTCACAGCTCCATGACGATCGTCACACGGGTGACGACCGTCACACACCGTGACGACCGTCATGCAGGCAAAAACGCCCAACTTCAAATGAACGTGCAAAATACAGTTCCAATTCCCAAATAGTGGACCACTACTCCTTGATATTTCTGCCTCTAAGTCCACCTTCTTCAAATTACAACCGTTAGAATTCTATTTCTATAAAAGGGGAAGGACGGGAGCTGAGAAAGGGAGCCGCATTCAGACAACGAAGTGCTGCCAATTTATCTTCAGAGCAACCTTTCCTTTATTCTTATTTGTTTCTCTTTCCTTTTTCTGCATTTCTTTGATATTCTGTAATTCATATTTCCCTTGTACGATCAATTGGCACAAAGACCAGAATCCTGCCAACATTTGTGGAGGATCTGCCCAAAGGCCAATTGGAATATTTACAGGTTTCTAAATTTTAATCGTAATTTCAGTTTTCATTATGATGCATGTTATTATTCATTATTTTTATTTATGTTTTACCTTTCCCAAATCCATGTCTAGCTAAACCAGAGTAATCGATATGTAATAATAATTCGGACAGGATTTGATAATAACCGGTTGAAAACTTCCTTTTCAAAAAGTTGTTTATGGTCTGAGTGTTTAAATTTATTTACTGAATAAACTTCATCGCGAAAGCGAGAACTTATTTAAAAGTAGTTTTGCCACGACAGTGGGAAATTAATTAAGGTACGAACCAACAAGCGACAGCTGCGGTAAGACCAGATAGTAAATACTAGTCATTTGTTTTAATAACAGCGAAAGCACTTTGTCGCTACTGCGAAAATCGGCGCCGGCTGAACAGAAGAGTCGCCACCGTGCGTTATTTATCCCAACGGAGGGAAATTTGAAAGCAGAAACGATGCGTTTCATTTATTCCCTCAGAATGGGCTTTGTAATCCCTTGCTATTCGTACCCCTAGTTGCCAGGCCCAATGAGATTATAACTGAATCTTTTGCTATATGCACCGTTTCCCTCTTTTTTGATTTTTGTTAAGTTTTCTGAGTGACTGGGCCCAGACGCGCATTGCTAGGCGCGCCCCCCAGTCTGGGCCCATCTTATTCTTTTAACTGATTGAATTACTTGCTGCACCCCCTGATCCAATTAATTCCATATTAATTTCTTTCAATTTTTTTTAATTCTTTGAAAATTCATAACAAATAGAAAAAT
The DNA here is from genome assembly GCA_963859935.3 of Lathyrus sativus. Lineage (NCBI taxonomy): Eukaryota > Viridiplantae > Streptophyta > Magnoliopsida > Fabales > Fabaceae > Lathyrus > Lathyrus sativus. The sequence goes on from OZ012740.1 coordinate 424,400,172, forward strand.
GCTTATTTTTAATTGGTTGTTTTTGCATATTGTTCATAATTCTGTTAAGAAAAATATCAAATATTAAAAATGGCATTTCATTTTGTTTTAATTTTTTTTTGTGCATTTTTCTTTTAAATAACTTTTTAAATGTTTAGTTTAATGCATGAATTTGTTGATTTTAGTTTGATTAGATGCTTTAATATTTTTGACCCATTCTTTTTAGGTTGATTAGCTTAGACCTTTAGCTTGTATATAAATTTTAATTCATGATTTTAGGATTAATTTGTAGGTGATTTGTTTAGGTGTGATTAGTGTGATCAAAACTAGGGTTTAGGAGATAACATAGGTGGGATGAATCATTTCTTTTAGGAGTTGTAGTTTGAATCCTTGGGGTATGGGACTATAGGGGTTATGGGTAGATAATAGATCCCTTAGAAATTACTAGGCTTCCCCTATTCTACTATTACTATTAGTATTCTGCTTGTATTTGCTTGACTGTGTGGTGTGCCCTCTCTAGGGTTATTTCATTTGTCTGTGTGGGGTATTGGGTTTGTTTGGGGATTGGGAGAGCTGAAGACTGTGCTGAAGAAGTCCATTGGAGATCAAAGAGAATGAAGACCAACTTCCAGAGTTGATGAGGAGTATCTTGCTAGCAGCTGTTGAGGAGTATAGGATTTAGGAGCTAGGCAGAGCTCTAGAGTAGAAAACTTGATTCACAAACATGGAAGGCTTTGTCTGCCTCCATTATTTCTCTATGATTCAAAGTCTCTTTCAAATATCCACCTCCTTCCTTTGGAAGGATTAGTGAATGTGTTTGAAAGATAGAACTTTTGAGAGAAAATTGTCTGTATAATGTTAACAGTTAATGAGCCACCCTTGGTAGGCAATTGACTGTTTAACATTCATTCTATCTTGTTGACTGATATTCATCTTGGAGATTGAGACTTGAAGAAAAGCCATTGCAAATGGAAGACTAATGACAGACACCTTGCTTGAAGGCTGTGAAGATAAAGACTGAGGCTTGTTTGAAGCTTGTAGACAGATGATGATGACTTGAAGACAGATGTTGATGCAGAGCTGCTGTGGCTGTTTATTTTTCTGCTGTTTTGATTCTTGATGTATTGATTGGTTTTCCCTGACTATATTGCTTGCTGTTTAACCTGTTAGGTTGAAAGTGAATTCTGTTCACTTTTGCCTGTTGTTTTCTAGGTTCGAGGTTGAGTGGGACTCCCTTGCCTCGCTTGTATTGCTGCATTCATGCATTTTACTGTTTTATTATATGCTATTGTTTATGTTTCCGTCTATTCCCTTAGGATCTCTGTTTCTCTCTGCACAAGAGAGGAGCATGATAGACATTAGGTCTTAACCCATGCATGATAACATTAGGTTAGTTTGATTCCCTTTGCAACCATAGGTTAGAGTGCTGTCTCTTCTTTCTCAAAACAAACAGAAAAACACAATAAGATTTCAAACACAATAAAATACACTTCTTCCGTAAAAGAATGTGAACTCATCAAAACGTCATTTCTGTCCGCTTGGACCAGTTAGTCAGAAAAAACCTTTTTCAGAAGGAATAAAAGCAATCAAAACAGACTTGTGTCGTACGTGGCCCGAACTACGTTTGCTCTGATCTTTCATGCTGTATGAAAGTACGTAGGCATAGGATGTGATATCCTAGCGAGCAACCTTCCCCTCCTTTCCCGTAGGTAGGCGAACTACGTTGACTCTGATTTCTCGTTCCAGACGGGAATACGTAGGCATAAAGTGTGATACTTTGCCGAGTCATTTTATTTTCTTTTAACCCCTGACCTGTAGAGTAGATAGAATAACAATCCATACCCGAAAACAAGTGTGGATCCCGTCGAGTACGACGGACGTGAGGGGTGCTAATACCTTCCCCTTGGGTAACCGACTCCCGAATCCAGGTTTTGGTTGCGATGACCATTCCTTTCCCGTCTTTGCGGTAGGTTTACTCTGAGCGTTTCCTTTCCCTCCGTTGGGATAAATAACGCACGGTGGCGACTCTTCTGTTCAGCCGGCGCCGATTTTCGCAGTAGCGACAGCTGGCGACTCTGCTGGGGATATCCGGAAACCAAACTACCGGACGCCTGTTCTGATAACCGGCGGCAGCCTCTGAAATTCTGATTCATGAAACCCTTTGATGACAAGTAACTCTGCTTGGGAATGAGGAGAGATTTTGCCTACTGACTCTGGCGGGGAAAACAAGAGAAATTTACACAAATAACTCTGCTCGGAGACAAAGAGCACTTAACCTAATAACTCTGTGGGGAACACTGCCGAAACTGACATTATCATTGAGTATCTCACGCCGAGATCTTGAATGTTTAGTAATTCATTTGAGCAAGACTCTTTCCACCTGAAAGCGAGCAATACTTGAACACAAACGGTTAGCCAACCTGGTTTATGCTTCAAAATGCATATGTTCGTCAATGATGCAATGCTCCATTCGACATGGAAATGCTACGCGTTTTTATTTGGTGGATGCAAGTATGACACTATATGTCGATGCAAATGCATACTCGAACTGCTGGGATACAGGAAACCGCTTCAGCAAAATAAATTCTGAAGACAATGCCGACTCCGCTGGGAATAGCCAGGTGCTACAGAATTATTCTAGCAAAATAAATGCTGGAAGAGTGAAGTCAACCCTGCTGGGGAATATAACTTTGCTGGGGAATGGCAAATGCGCCCGGTATGATTGGGCTTATGCTGGGGAATGAATGAATATCACACGGTATTCTGGCAAAATAAATGCCAGAGCACACAACCAACTCTGCCGGGGAGAGTCTTAATCTTCGAGTTCCACTGGGAGGAAGGAAAACACTTGCTGAAAAGATAACTCCGCTGGGGAAGGAACGATTCTCTTGGGGAAAATCAACTGACTCCGCTGGAGGAGAGTAACTAACCCTACTGGAAAGAGTAAACTGTCTGAATACAGCTCACAAGTTGGAAACATTAATCGTCTGAGGCTAAACCACTCTGCTTGAAATGGGGAATCCTTCTGGGGGACACCACACTGTCTGAATACAGCCTACAATCTTGGAATTGCCAAACTTTGCTGAGGATAAACGACTTGACCGGAGAATGTCTTTTGGATAAGCTACGGCTAGCTGGGGAATTTGATCTTTCTTCAGCAAGGGACAGTGCTATCTCAGAAGCACGACCTGCACGGGGATTCACTTCACATAACGATCAAGTTTCTTCGTTACGAGCTTCTGGTCAATACTGCAACCTTTTGATCATCCACTTCATACGGTTACGAACCCTGCGACACCACAAACAAGACAAGACAAGTCTACGCAACCAAATCTATTCAGGTTAGCGTTAGTGACATCATTTTCAGTTAATTCAAAGTTTTAGCAATCATTGGCAAGGGCCAGTGACGTTATACACACGCTAGTTTCATTAAACCTAGGCGTTTATCATGCACAAAACAGTAAAGAACCAGCATCAAATACTGAATAACATGTTTTATTGATTGGGCCCCTGAATGGGCAGAGTTTTGTACACGGGATATAACTCCTGAAAAGAGGAAGCTACGCACAACAAATATACAAGTATGCACAAGAAGCATAAATAGATTGGCAAATTAAATTTGTACACATGTCGGCAACGGGACGCAGACGATCATCACGAACTAATCCTCCCATGACTCGCCCGACTCTAATGCTTTCCCGGTATCCACACTTCCGAAGAGATTGTATCTGATAATCGACCCCTCGAGTATATTCTCCCGCACCAAAGCTTAATGCAATATCAAATTCGGACCGCAGTCATTTGCTTTTCAAATCCCTAACTTTTGCGTGAACCGCCCTTTTCGGGTTTTCAGTTCACCGGGATACCCTTTTTTGCCGAAGCCGCCCAGTGTAGGTTTTCAACTTCGCGGGTGTACATTTTTTCAATTTTATCCCTAACTTTTGCCCGAACCTTTCATTCTGTTTTTGGTTCGCCAGGATGCCCCATTTTTGCCTGGACTCTCTTTTTTCTGTCCAGCGGGTCAATTTTAAGCAAAGTATTTTTTCACTGCGTCCGAATTCACAGGCGACGTAAAGTCTTCACCGTCCATGGTGGACAACAATAAAGCTCCTCCTGAAAAGACCTTTCTGACAACGTATGGCCCTTCGTAATTGGGGGTCCATTTACCCCTGTGATCTGCCTGCGGCGGGAGAATCCTTTTCAGCACAAGGTCGCCCGTCTGAAAGCTCCGAGGATGTATCTTCTTATCATATGCTTTCTTCATCCGGCTCTGGTACAAACGACCGTATGCTAGAGAAGCTAGCCTCTTCTCATCCATTAAACTTAGCTGGTTCAACCTGTTCTTTACCCATTCTGCCTCGTCTAGTTGAACATCTCGTAGTACTCTCAGCGAAGGAATCTCAACTTCCAGTGGTAGCACTGCTTCCATTCCGTATACCAACGAGAACGGGGTTGCCCCGGTTGATGTGCGTACCGTCGTACGATAACCGTGCAAAGCGAAAGGTAGCATCTCATGCCAGTCCTTATAAGTCACCACCATCTTCTGAACGATCTTCTTTATATTCTTGTTGGCCGCTTCAACAGCGCCATTCATCTTGGGTCGGTAAGGGGAGGAGTTGTGATGCTCGATCTTAAAATTCTGACACAACTCCTTCATCATTTTATTATTCAGGTTTGAACCGTTGTCAGTGATTATCCGCTCGGGGATTCCGTATCTGCAAATGATATCTCTCTTGATGAATCGGGCTACCACCTGCTTAGTCACATTTGCATAAGACGCCGCTTCCACCCACTTGGTGAAATAATCGATTGCTACTAGAATGAACCGATGTTCATTAGAAGCCGTCGGCTCGATCTTTCCAATCATATAGATTCCCCACATCGAGAAAGGCCATGGCTATGACATCACATTCAGAGGACTCGGAGGCACATGGATCTTATCAGCATAGATTTGGTACTTGTGGCACTTCCTCGCAAACTTGAAACAATCAGTTTCCATAGTTAGCCAAAAATAACCTGCCCGTAGCAGTTTCCTCGTCATAGCATGCCCACCAGCATGCGTACCAAATGTACCTTCATGTATTTCCTCCATGAGCAACTTCGCCTCTTTTTCATCTACACAACGTAGCAGCACCAAGTCGTGATTTCTTCTGTATAAGACACCATCCGGATTCAAATAGAAATTACCCGCCAATCTCCTGAGAGTCTTCTAATCTTGACTGGATGCCCCAGCCGGATACTCTTTATTCTTCAGAAAATTAAGGATATCGAAATACCACGTTTATCATCGGATGCTTCGTCAATAGCAAATACGAAGGCAGGTCTGTCAAGCCGAGAGATAATAATGCTGGGAGCCTCGTTCCAGAAGTTGACTTTATACATAGAAGACAATGTGGCCAGGGCGTCAGCCATCTGATTCTCCGCTCGCGGTACATGATGCAATTCAACCTTGTCAAAGAAAGGCAATAATCTCCTTGCGTAATTCATGTACGGTATCAAATTAGGCTGACGTGTCTCCCATTCCCCTTTTATCTGATTCACCACCAGAGCTGAATCTCCGTATACCTCTAGATTTTTGATTCGCAAATCAATGGATTCTTCAAGCCCCATGATACAAGCTTCGTATTAGGCTTCATTATTGGTAACCGGAAAGGTCAATCGAGCAGTAAACGGGATGTGCGACCCGTGTGGAGTGGTAATGATTGCCCCTATTCCGCTACCGTAAGCATTTACAGCTCAGTCAAAGATCAACTTCCATTTAGAACCCAATTCTGGTCCTTCGTCTAGCAACGGCTCTTCGCAATCTTTCATCTTTAGGTACATGATATCCTCATCAGGAAAATCAAACCTCATCGATTGGTAATCCTCAATAGGCTGCTCTGCCAAGTACTCAGACAGTACACTCCCCTTTATAGCCTTTTGCGAGACATATTGGATGTCATATTCGGTCAAGACCATCTGCCAACGGGCAATTCTCCCCGATAACGTCTGCTTTTCGAATACATATTTGATAGGATCCATCTTCGAGATGAGCATGGTTGTATGATTCAGCATGTATTGCCTCAAACGCTTGGCGGCCCAGGCTAGCGCGCAACAAGTTTTTTCAAGCATTGAATATCGAGATTCACATTCAGTGAACTTTTTACTCAAGTAATAGATCGCATGCTCTTTTCTCCTTGTCTCGTCGTGTTGACCGAGAACACAACCCATACTTCCCTCAAGAACCGTCAAATACATAATCAAGGGTCTCCCTGCCACTAGGGGTATCAAAATAGGAGGCTCCTGCAAATACTGCTTTATTTTATCGAACGCCTTTTGACAATTTTCGTTCCACGTTACAGCTTGATCTTTCTTCAACAACTTGAATAATGGTTCACACGTAGCAGTTAGGTGAGATATGAACCGAGCGATGTAGTTCAACCTCCCTAAAAACCCGCGCACCTCTTTCTCTGTTTTAGGCGTCGGCATCTCTTGTATTGCTTTTATTTTTGCAGGGTCGACCTCTATTCCTCTTTCACTCACGATAAACCCCAGCAGTTTACCCGATCTCACCCCGAAGGTGCATTTGTTAGGGTTCAGCCTCAACCTGAACTTCCTAAGCCTTTTGAATAGCTTCAGCAGATTCACCAAATGCTCTTCCTCCGTCTGGGATTTGGCAATCATATCGTCAACATAAACTTCGATCTCCTTATGCATCATATCATGGAAGAGAGTCGTCATTGCACGCTGATACGTTGCCCCAACATTCTTCAATCCGAAGGGCATCACTTTATAACAAAATGTTCCCCAAGGCGTTATGAAAGTAGTCTTCTCCATGTCCTCTGGCGCCATTTTAATCTGATTATAGCCTGAGAAGCCATCCATGAAGGAGAATACGGAGAATTGAGCAGTGTTGTCTACTAGCACATCGATATGAGGAAGCGGAAAATCATCTTTTGGGCTCGCTTTGTTCAAATCACGGTAATCTACGCACATTCTCACTTTACCGTCTTTCTTTGGCACTAGTACTATGTTAGCGACCCATGAGGGATATTTTGTCACAGCTAGGAAACCAGCATCCCACTGTTTTTGAACCTCCTCTTTAATTTTCACTGCCACATCGGGTCTAGTTCTGCGAAGCTTCTGCTTGACCGGCGGGCATTCTTCTTTCAACGGCAGACGGTGCACAACCATGTCTGTATCGAGCCCTGGCATGTCTTCATATGACCAAGCGAACACATCACTATACTCTCTGAGCATTTCAACCAATCTTCGCTTGATGTCGCTCTGCAGCACGGCTCCTATACGAATGTTCTTTTCAACCCCTTCCGACCCCAGGTTAATAATTTCGATGACCTCTTCATGAGGCAAAATGACTCTTTCTTCTTGCTTCACCAACCAAGACAATTCTTCGGGAACGTCACCATCTTCAACAATCTCTTCTTCGGCCCGAAATACCGGGTGCTCAAAGTCGAGACGAGTCATAGGTGGTTCAATGATGTCATCTGAATATATTATCCTGCAAAAGGAATGGTTAAATGCTTCAAAATGCGTATAAAGCAAATAACCACGTTGCCATCTTATTGTAAAACACAAAACAGGAAAAACAGAGAGCGCAATATTTGTACATGAAAAACGCCTTTTATTTAATGATTAACACGCAATGTTCATAACAGCACAACCCTAAGCAAATCATGATGCCCCGGGCAAGACACCAGATTGTTCAACAATTAAAAAACAAAGCATTACTGTTTAAGAGTCACAGGAACAATCTCCTGAATAGACCAGTTGCACAATCCCTGTCCTGGCACGCTCGGCTGAATCCAGGCGTCCATATCACAGTCGCTGTCTCCTTCGTCAGACTCTGAAGCAGCGTTGATGGTCTCATGACATACTCCACTAGCAGTGATGGTTATTGGTCCTCTGAAACGGGGTGCTTCCACAACAGGTGTTGATGACGACGGTTGATATCCCAGCCCAAACCGGTCCGTCTTCACGGGAATATCCAGCACTTTGCCCCAGCCCTTTGTTTCACCAGTCTCTACCAGAGCTTGAGCTTCCTTATAGGACGAAACGGCTACCTCCGACACTTTGCTCGGCCTGGGACCTTTGTCTTTGATGCGCAACCCTTCAAATGCCTGACAGGGTGTTTCGTGAATCTCTCCATCAACCTCCACATACTTAAACGATGACAGATGGCTGACCAGTATATCTTCTTCTCCGCATACAGTGACCACGCTGTCCCCTACCATATATTTCAACTTTTGATGCAAGGTAGACGTGACTGCCCCAGCCCCATGGATCCAGGGTCGTCCGAGAAGGCAACTATATGCAGGCTGGATGTCCATGATATAAAATTCAGTCGCGAAAACCTCCGGCCCCACCTGTAGAGGCAATGTTATAGATCCAAAAATTGTTCTTCGCGTACCATCGAATGCCCTGACCACCAAGTCACTGGGCGTGCACAGAATTCCTCTGACATCTAGCTTCATCATCTCTTTCTTGGGCAGCACATTTAAGGACGATCCGGTGTCGACCAGCACATGAGACATGACCGATCCTCTACACTCCACAGAGATGTGCAGCGCCATATTATGCTCTCTTCCTTTCGGGGTTAAATCGAAGTCTGTAAAGCCCAAGCTATGTCCTGCGTTCACGTGCGCCAACACCCCCTCCAGCTGATTCACGGAAACATCTTGGGGTACGAAGGAAGTATCCAGGACTTTCAACAAAGCATTTCTGTGAGCTTCAGAACACAATAGCAACGACAGTATAGATATCTTTGACGGCGTCTGTTGCAGATGCTCCACAATCTTATAATCACTTTTACGAATCAAGCGCATGAACTCTTCCACATCTTTCGATGCCGTCTCTTTTGCATTCCCCTGTACTGGGACATTCTCAACCATCTTTCCCTTTCCCTTCGCCAGCCTTTCAGCCTCTACCTCAGGCGATATGAAGATTCTCCCACTCCTTGTCATACCTCCGGTACCGACGACATTGTCTACCGTCTCAGCTGGCTGCTTATTAACATCAATCTTTACCCCGTCACAATACACTTCCAACCCATATGACCATGGGACTGCTTTTGTGCTCTCGTACGGGATTGGTCCGGCCTTAGTTATGGTGATCGGCGGTCGCTTGGCCGGTGCTGTTATAGTGATTGTCTTTCGAGGAGTCGTTACAGTGGCCACATCACTTTGCTTGTCTGCTAATGCCCCTGCAGGTTCTTCAATTGCTGCTCGGTCAAATTGCAATGTACCTCCATCTATTAAAGCCTGAATACCTTTCTTTAAGTCATCACACCCCCCAGCTAGGGTCCAGCATTCTAAACAATACTCGTCACATCCAGGATAGACACCCCCTTGCAATAATCGGCTCTTTATTTCACACAACGGTGTCTTTAAATCGTCGACATTCATAATCAAATTCACACCCTCCTTAGTCAAAATGGCGCTTGCCCCATGGTTGGGCATGGGCTTTTGCACTATATTCGGACCCGCTGTTCCAAAATTGATAGCCTTACTATCCAATAGATCCTGCACAACATGCTTGAACGCATGGCAACCCTCTACATCGTGGCCCGGGGCCCCAGAGTGGAATTCACAGTGCCTGCTAGCATCATAACCATACGGAGGAGTGCCTGTGATAGGCGCCAGAGTTCTCTTCTCTACCAAGTTCAAACCCAATAACGTCTGTAGCAAATCTGCATACGTTGAAGGAGGCTTTTCAAACACTCTCCTTGCTTTACCCCCCTGGAACCTGCGCTGAGCAGGCTGTGCCCCCTGCTGTGGCTGCTGTTGCTGTTGCTGTTGTTGTTGAAACGGAATAGTAACACTCGCCACCTGCTACGGATGATTATACTGGTTTCGACCTCTGCCCCGGCCTCGGCCTCGGCCCCTAAACACTGCGCTTGCATCGCCCTGATGGCGCCCACCAAAAGCCTTTCTGTTACTGCCAGATGCAGTAGATTCCTCAGCTTGGAATCTTCCCTGTTTAATGTTAGTTTCAATCTTTTCTCCCATCAGAATTAAGTCTGAGAAACTGCCCAAAGATGTGTGAAACAACTTGTCATAAAACATGCCGGTGAATGTTCCTATGAACATGTCATTCATTTCCTTGTCCTCTAGAGGAGGATGGACCCTAGCAGCCATGTCGCGCCATCTCTGCGCATACTCTTTGAAGCTCTCAACCTTCTTCTGGGATAGTCCCTGCAATTGGACCCGGTTGGGTGCCAAGTCGCTGTTATACTTATAGTGAGCTACAAATGCCTCTGCCAGCTGCTTCCATGTCTTTATATGAGTTGGTTCCAATCCCATATACCACTCGAGGGAAGGGCCTAACAAACTATCTTGAAAGAAATGCATTAGCATCCTCTCATCAGTAGAATACGCCGACATCCTTCTGTAATATGACCGCACGTGCACTTTTGGGCAAGTGTCCCCTTTATACTTATCAAATGTAGGAGCTTTGAATTTGATTGGCACCCTCAGGCCAGGCACCAGACCCATTGTTGACATATCTAAGCCCACAACGCTTTGATTTACGACCCCCCTCATCTGCTCTTCTAGCATTCTGATCCTCTGGGAGTCATCTATCGGCCCTTCGAAACCTCCACCGGAGAAAGCGTCCTCTTGCTGGTCCTCTTGCCAATTACCATTCCCAGCTCCATACCCATCGTATCCATTGTTACGGCCAGCTCTAATCTGATTCATCACCGGGCCTCGCCCTCTGTTACCGTACCCTGGAACAACTCCAGCAGGTCCAACAGTCATTAACCCAACGCCATTTCCATTTCCGAATCCACCGTAACCCTGATTGGTCATACCATGTCCGTCCTGCCCGAAGCCTTGAGCATTGAAACCATATTTCCCAGTATTATCGAACCCCTGGTCATTGAACCCAAATCCAGCATTACCGAAGCCATTTCCTCCCATATTATCACCCAAGTTGACATCACCAAGCCCAACGTTATGGACAGCAGTCTCGTTCCCAATTCCAACGTTACCGTTCCCAGCAGCAGTAGCGTTGTTGACATTAACAGCAGGTATGTTGACTACAGGTGGAGCCACTGGTGTGAGAGTACCATCCCCATGAACAGTGTCGACTCGCACAGACTGATGATCCTCATTCCCATGCCCAGCATTCCTTGCCAACAGAGGCTGCACCATAGCTTGCAAATTCTCCTGACCTTTTGCAATAGTCTCCATTGTCTGCATGAAGAGCGCCAGCTTCTCACGCATATCTTGCATCTCGTTCTGCATTTGATCCATGATTCTTCGGCAGTTGGTGCGAGTGGAGTATCGGTGCGGGCGCTGATCTTCAATCCTGAAAAGACCTGGCACGGTACAGGAAATAAGATACCATTCAGTAATCACCTGTAATGCAATATGAATATGAATGCAATGCAATGTGTCTGTGCATTAGGGAATGTCATTCCCCGATTCTAGTGCGAAGGTGCCAGTGCAGTGACAGTGCTAGCAATACGAAGATCGGAGCTGAATCAAAGAAATCCTCATATATTGCGGAGAAAACCATTAAGCCAAAAATACAATATCACTGAGTACAATAAGAAGGCATGACCTCAACCAACAATCCTGGTGATGGTCAGCACTATGCAAATAAAGCATCAATACATGAAATGGTCAAATACTCCCATAAGCTCGATACTCTTCTATTAACTTCTTGGTCTCTGGATGGATTGGTCGGGTAAGCAGACCCTCGACAAGTTGGTTTCTTCTCTTGAGAACACGTCGCACGTCACCAGCGGTCTCCTCCCATGCCCCTTCTCCGAAGCGATCCTCTAGCTTCCGCTTCTGAGACACGGCTTCGTTCCTGCCTTCGATGGCCTTGTTCAATGCATTCTGGAGACTATACCTGGTCATCACCTCTTCTTCATACTTCTTAATGCTAGCCTTCAACTGCTCCTCGAGGTCAGAAATTTGCTGCTTCAATTTATCTTCCCTCTTTTTGTTGTTGGTTAGCGTAGCATTCCAAGTCTTGTTACAAGAAGAGATTTCTCGGTGAGCGACATCGAGTGCTTTCTTTTTGGATTCCAACATGTCATGGGAGCTTTTGAACTCTTGACCCAGACGTTCGCGCTTCTTTTTCTCTTCAGTCAACTCAGCATCAAGCCTGTTTACTAGTTCGATCTGTTGTTGGAAAGCATGCACAACCTGGTTCTTCTCCCTACGCATCTGAGCCAGTTCCTGCTCTAACCCTTCATTGATCTTCATTAAGGCCTCTTTTTCTTTAACCACTCGCTCGTAGACCTCGATAGTAACAGTAGTTGGTTCTTCTACCGGAATATAAACAGGGACTGGTGCAGCTGGAAACGGCATCAGTAATTGTCTTGCTCTCTCCTGGATCCAAACTCTGTAGGGTGCATAAGCCTGACAATCATTCTTCCCTAACAGTGGCTTCCCTCTTCTGCTAATACGCATCCATGCATGCTGAAGCTTGGCTAGTAACTCTCCCTTCAAATCACCGGTGAAGTACAGAGATTCCTGTACTTCTTCCTCCTTCGGTGGGTTCTTCAACGCGTATCCAAACTGGCGAACGAACAGAGAAGGGTTGTAATTGATACACCCTTTTCTTCCTATCAACGGAACATTAGGATACCCAGAACAACTGAAAATAAGCTCAGACCCCAGCAAGTCACGGTCAAACCACTCAATGTCTTCAGAAGATAGACTCATCATGCGCTCTGGCCAGTTAGCTGTAGTTGCACTATCCACAAAAGGTCCCTTCAGGGGAAGATGACTCTTAAACCACATGTTCAACAGCGGCGCACAGCAGTAAACGGTCTTTCCTCTTCTATTTTCATTTTTGTAGTGCAATGAATGATAGAGATCTCCAATCAAAGTGGGTACCGGGTTGCCAGCAGCAAACAGATAGAAAGCGTCCAAGTCCACAAAATTGGGTAAGTTGGGAAACAGCACAATTCCGTAAATGCATAGAGCCAAGATAGCATTGAAGACTATCCAGCACACGTTCTTGGCATACTCTTGAGCTTTGCCGACCAGAAAATCAAGGGAGAAACCTAGAACCCCAAGCCAAGAAGTCACTAATAGTTCAGCAGCGTTCATGTGCAAGGCCTTAGCTAAGTCCTCCAACTTGGGCTCGGCGGCAGAGTGAATAAAGGGAACCCTGTTCTGTACCGGTAGCTCAGTAAACTCCACATACTCCTCAATGGTAGGCCCCAAAATAAAGTCAGCAAACGTGAAACATCTCAATGCCGGGTCATAGAATTGCATCAAGGTGTACAGCCTATTCATCTCGACAGCAGTTGGCTTGCAGACCAGTCTCAGCAATCTTCCATGACTCTTTTTCTACCCTCTAAGTCCACCTTCTTCAAATTACAACCGTTAGAATTCTATTTCTATAAAAGGGGAAGGACGGGAGCTGAGAAAGGGAGCCGCATTCAGACAACGAAGTGCTGCCAATTTATCTTCAGAGCAACCTTTCCTTTATTCTTATTTGTTTCTCTTTCCTTTTTCTGCATTTCTTTGATATTCTGTAATTCCTATTTCCCTTGTACGATCAATTGGCACAAAGACCAGAATCCTGCCAACATTTGTGGAGGATCTGCCCAAAGGCCAATTGGAATATTTACAGGTTTCTAAATTTTAATCGTAATTTCAGTTTTCATTATGATGCATGTTATTATTCATTATTTTTATTTATGTTTTACCTTTCCCAAATCCATGTCTAGCTAAACCAGAGTAATCGATATGTAATAATAATTCGGACAGGATTTGATAATAACCGGTTGAAAACTTCCTTTTCAAAAAGTTGTTTATGGTCTGAGTGTTTAAATTTATTTACTGAATAAACTTCATCGCGAAAGCGAGAACTTATTTAAAAGTAGTTTTGCCACGACAGTGGGAAATTAATTAAGGTACGAACCAACAAGCGACAGCTGCGGTAAGACCAGATAGTAAATACTAGTCATTTGTTTTAATAACAGCGAAAGCACTTTGTCGCTACTGCGAAAATCGGCGCCGGCTGAACAGAAGAGTCGCCACCGTGCGTTATTTATCCCAACGGAGGGAAATTTGAAAGCAGAAACGATGCGTTTCATTTATTCCCTCAGAATGGGCTTTGTAATCCCTTGCTATTCGTACCCCTAGTTGCCAGGCCCAATGAGATTATAACTGAATCTTTTGCTATATGCACCGTTTCCCTCTTTTTTGATTTTTGTTAAGTTTTCTGAGTGACTGGGCCCAGACGCACATTGCTAGGTGCGCCCCCAGTCTGGGCCCATCTTATTCTTTTAACTGATTGAATTACTTGCTGCACCCCCCTGATCCAATTAATTCCATATTAATTTCTTTCAATTTTTTTAATTCTTTGAAAATTCATAACAAATAGAAAAATGCTTATTTTTAATTGGTTGTTTTTGCATATTGTTCATAATTCTGTTAAGAAAAATATCAAATATTAAAAATGGCATTTCATTTTGTTTTAATTTTTTTTTGTGCATTTTTCTTTTAAATAACTTTTTAAATGTTTAGTTTAATGCATGAATTTGTTGATTTTAGTTTGATTAGATGCTTTAATATTTTTGACCCATTCTTTTTAGGTTGATTAGCTTAGACCTTTAGCTTGTATATAAATTTTAATTCATGATTTTAGGATTAATTTGTAGGTGATTTGTTTAGGTGTGATTAGTGTGATCAAAACTAGGGTTTAGGAGATAACATAGGTGGGATGAATCATTTCTTTTAGGAGTTGTAGTTTGAATCCTTGGGGTATGGGACTATAGGGGTTATGGGTAGATAATAGATCCCTTAGAAATTACTAGGCTTCCCCTATTCTACTATTACTATTAGTATTCTGCTTGTATTTGCTTGACTGTGTGGTGTGCCCTCTCTAGGGTTATTTCATTTGTCTGTGTGGGGTATTGGGTTTGTTTGGGGATTGGGAGAGCTGAAGACTGTGCTGAAGAAGTCCATTGGAGATCAAAGAGAATGAAGACCAACTTCCAGAGTTGATGAGGAGTATCTTGCTAGCAGCTGTTGAGGAGTATAGGATTTAGGAGCTAGGCAGAGCTCTAGAGTAGAAAACTTGATTCACAAACATGGAAGGCTTTGTCTGCCTCCATTATTTCTCTATGATTCAAAGTCTCTTTCAAATATCCACCTCCTTCCTTTGGAAGGATTAGTGAATGTGTTTGAAAGATAGAACTTTTGAGAGAAAATTGTCTGTATAATGTTAACAGTTAATGAGCCACCCTTGGTAGGCAATTGACTGTTTAACATTCATTCTATCTTGTTGACTGATATTCATCTTGGAGATTGAGACTTGAAGAAAAGCCATTGCAGATGGAAGACTGATGACAGAAACCTTGCTTGAAGGCTGTGAAGATAAAGACTGAGGCTTGTTTGAAGCTTGTAGACAGATGATGATGACTTTAAGACAGATGTTGATGCAGAGCTGCTGTGGCTGTTTATTTTTCTGCTGTTTTGATTCTTGATGTATTGATTGGTTTTCCCTGACTGTATTGCTTGCTGTTTAACCTGTTAGGTTGAAAGTGAATTCTGTTCACTTATGCCTGTTGTTTTCTAGGTTCGAGGTTGAGTGGGACTCCCTTGCCTCGCTTGTATTGCTGCATTCATGCATTTTACTGTTTTATTATATGCTATTGTTTCTGTTTCCGTCTATTCCCTTAGGATCTCTGTTTCTCTCTGCGCAAGAGAGGAGCATGATAGACATTAGGTCTTAACCCATGCATGATAACATTAGGTTAGTTTGATTCCCTTTGCAACCATAGGTTAGAGTGCTGTCTCTTTTTTCTCAAAATAAACAGAAAAACACAATAAGATTTCAAACACAATAAAAGACACTTCTTCCATAAAAGAATGTGAACTCATCAAAACGTCATTTCTGTCCGCTTGGACCAGTTAGTCAGAAAAAACCTTTTTCAGAAGGAATAAAAGCAATCAAAACAGACTTGTGTCGTACGTGGCCCGAACTACGTTTGCTCTGATCTTTCATGCTGTATGAAAGTACGTAGGCATAGGATGCGATATCCTAGCGAGCAACCTTCCCCTCCTTTCCCGTAGGTAGGCGAACTACGTTGACTCTGATTTCTCGTTCCAGACGGGAATACGTAGGCATAAAGTGCGATACTTTGCCGAGTTATTTTATTTTCTTTTAACCCCTGACCTGTAGAGTAGATAGAATAACAATCCATACCCGAAAACAAGCGTGGATCCCGTCGAGTACGACGGACGTGAGGGGTGCTAATACCTTCCCCTTGCGTAACCGACTCCCGAATCCAGGTTTTGGTTGCGATGACCATTCCTTTCCCGTCTTTGCGGTAGGTTTACTCTGAGCGTTTCCTTTCCCTCCGTTGGGATAAATAACGCACGGTGGCGACTCTTCTGTTCAGCCGGCGCCGATTTTCGCAGTAGCGACACACTTTAAAATGAATTACAACTTAGAGATTTCCAAAAAATAATTTTAACCCCGAATGGGACATGAAAGCGTACATTTGGCCCTTAGAATTATGACTAGCATCAACAACCATCGTGAGACGAAAGTCTTTAGATCATTATTTTCTGCTTAAAACAATTCTGAAAAATATTTCATACACCGGTAACTTGTCAAATCCTCGAAGAACATAATTACTGCATATCGATTCACTAATTATAATCCAAGTAACCTTTTTAGTTTCCTTTAGTGACAAAAATTATTCCCCTAAACATTACCTACCTAGCTAAACATAGTAACTTCCGAGAACACTAGTTTGATTACGAGTCCCTGTGGGATCGATATCTTTTATTACTATGCGATAGACTGTGCACTTGCAGTTAAGTTGCATTAGACATAGAAAGTCGCGATCACCATCACAGAAAGATGCCTGAGGGAAATGGGCTCCAAACTACGAAGGCCCATTTGTTGTAAAGACAATCTTCTCAGAAGTTTCCCTATATCATACAACAGTGGATGATGAACAACTTGCACATCCAGTAAATGTCAATGCACTCAAAAAATATTATGCCTAAATAAAACCCGTTAGGTCGAAAACCAGAAATGGAAAATTAGGAAATAAGGGGTATCCCGGTGGATCTAAACCTATGAATGAGATCCAGGAAAAAATTAGGGATGAAAATGTAAAAATTAAAACTCGCTAAGTTGAAAACCTGAAAGGGAAGCTTATGCAAAAATGAGCATCCTGGTGGATTGAAAACCCAAAAGGGGGGTCTAGGAAAACGTTAGGGACAAAAGGAATTTAACTATATCAGATGGTGTTTACCAATACTAAAGAATCAGCAGAAAACCAATCCAGTCTCTCTTGTCAGAAGCAAGGATCTGGGGCATCTTAGTTATTAGGGATTGTAGTAGTTGTTGGATTCAATGTAAACCTTTCTCAATTGGCATTTTCAAAATTGTAATACTCCATGGAGCTTTTTCCATTTGCAAGCTACCATCCTTGAATAATATATCGATTTTTCCTAACATTTATTGTCATTTATATTTCTTTTACCTTTTCTTGTTATGCAAAATGCCGTTTATTTGTTAATAAGAAATTTTGAAAATAAAAGGTTTTTGAAAAGAAAATGTTTTGAAGACATCTTTGATAAAACATAAAATTTCTTTGACATATGAAAGGATAGAGAGGAAATCCTAGGTACCCCCAAGAAGTATCAAGGTTGCAAGGACATTATCATACCATTTGCAAATGAAAACCCCACTGAAGTCTAAACTGATAACACTTTTGGATTGATCCATTGATTAAATGTAACCATCAGGTTAGAGGATGATTCCCCTATGACCATCGAATGGCATTTTGTTTGAGTTACTAATGTTGAGGATTCATTTCCCCATGAAAGTCTCCCCACCAAAATGTTTGTCTCTCCAAAAGTCAGCATTTGCATACCATGATCATCCATATCATGTTCAATCATGCACATTTAGCACTAGCTCCTTGTCTTAGACATTGGTTATCACCAATTTTACTTCCCCATGAAGTCCAGTCATCACTAATACTTCATGATTGTTAATCTATTCGACGGGTCGTCACCAAATGTCTTTTCCTTAGTTGTCACTAGCTTTCACCAGTCTTTTTATTCTTGGTGTCTTGAAATATTGTTTTTTACCAATATTTCTTTCCCTAACACGTCTTCTTGAAACCCAATTATCATTGGTAGTTGTTCAGGCGTCACCATTTTTTCCTTGAAGTTTAGTTGTTACTAGCACCAATCTGTCGAAAGCTGGCCATGATACCTTTGCTCGCGGTCTAAGTCCAATTGATTTGGCACGTATAGAAGAGTCCAATCACCCTATACCTTCCTGATGGTTCCTGAAGATTATGTTTGAATTCTTCGCTTTAAGGATTTCTAGAAGATTAGATGTTTAAAAACTCCAATAGCATGTGTTGTTGATCCTATGGTCATAAGGATCCTTTTATACTCGGTAATCCTATTGTTATGAAGATTCTGCCTTTTCTTTCCGTTCCTATTGTTATGAAGAGCTTTTCCTATTGTTATGAGGATCTCTTTCTGCTCTGTGTCCTATTGTTATGAGGATTTCACCTTGTCTTTGATCTTTGGTAAGAGTTCTTACTCTTTTTAGTTTCAATAACATCTGGTCATGTCTAAACCTGCTGGTCAATCAGTTTGGATATCCCCATTGTTGTCTTTTATTTTTCCCTAGTTTATGTTATCCCCAAACGAGTCTTTACTCCGTGTTATTTTTGTCTGCATTATGCATTCAACATTTATATCATCATACTAGAGTTCATTGCATGTCAACATTATTCCTAGCATTGTTGGAGTGAGTCAGTTTTGTTTGTAGCATAGCATACCGTTGCATCTAAGGGGCAAAATTTTCAGTTATTTATATATTGAAATACCTTTCTCTTTGATTTCATAAGGGTTGTCACCACTCATGCCATCCGGTAAATCTATTTAAATAGGGAAATTATTATACCCTAAAATTTGATCCTATATTTCATCATCATTCTAGGGGCGTCATACATTGCATTGCTAACCCTAACCTTGTACAATTATTCTTTGTTTGGTTTCATCTGAGAATTAGGGCTTTGAATCAAGAGAATCAAGAGGATATTTATTTGATTAGTCAATGACTTGGATTAATCATCAACCCACCAGTTGTGCATATACTCAAGAGGCCTCTCTCCACCAAGAATCAAGTGCAAATTGGTATTGTTACAAGTTCATTGAAGCTCAACTTCATCTGGCCACAACTTAGAGTTTTATCTGACAAAGTCAACGGTGCCTTTACCTTTTAATCAAGGCATGATCCCAAGCCTTGGGATGATATCCAATATGCTCAAATACATATTTGGAATCCCTCAATGATGTTTACAATACTCAAGAGTCCAAGATCATTGAAGATCACATAATCAAATTCATTTGATACACAAGCTTTTGACTTGAAAGTCTTGACTTTCAAGGTTTTTGGTCAAAATTGAAGTCATCAAGCTAAATTTCATGAAAACACATTTGATCAATGAGTTGAACATGAAAAATCAATAAATTAGAGGTTTCTTTCAAAAGGGGTAAAGCGGAAGAAAGTTGAATTTTTTCTAAGTATGGTAGAAAAAACCCTAATTTGGTGCCAAATTTGTAAGGTCATCACTTTCAGTCTAGACCATCATTTTTTGTGTTCCAATGATCAAATTGAAGCCCTTTCAACATACAAAAACTTTGTCAATGAGGTTCAATCTCCAAAAAGTATATAGATTTTGAGTTATAAGGCCATTAAGTTTATGAAAAACTTTCAACACTTAGAAAGTTTCAACACAATATTTGTTCTCAAAAAGCACCAAACTTTAGAGCCAGTTTTCACTGTGATCCATTGAGAATCAAGAAATTCATCAAACATGAAAGTTATAGATTATGTTCAAGCCTTTTTAAAAAGTATAATAACTTTTCCATAGCATTTTTGATCTAGGAGTTTTGAAGAAGAAAAGTTTGCCTCAAAACCGATTTTCAAGTCATGTTCTTGGCAAACCATGAGTGCAAATCCTAGCCAAAATCATGAAATATGGTTTTTCAACCTATGTAACTTGTAAATATTCCTCTAATAAGAGAATTACACAAGTCTTTGGTGCATTACACATTTATTTGAAGCATTATCCAAGTGATCACACCACTTTTGGAATTTTTTGCCAAAAAGATTGCAATGCTATTCTCATAAAGCATCTTTAATCACAATGTCTACCCTCCTTGAGCTCCACATTGTTTTCTCTGCATAAAACATTTTATTTGCATAAAAGCAAGATGTATGTGTTGCACCCTAAAATTTGCCCACCGGTTTTTCCGACTTTGACTGGCTTTTGCTTCATATTTTCATATGCATATCATTTGGATCAGTCGTCATATTGCATAACTAACCAATTTATCAACTCTTTGGTGGCTTTGTTTCTTCCGTGAATCAGGGATTGACTTCAGAAACTTCTAAAGTGTTTGAGTTAGGATTGGTCGAGAGGTTTTCTTTTGAGTTAGATTTCTACTGTTCAAAGGTTATTTCATTCATGGTACTCAAGTTTGAGGCAGGGGTGTTGAGTTTTCAATTGTCATAAGCAATGCGTATTTGAGGTTTATCAGGCACGACTCCAGTTTCCCTGAATTATTACAAGATGCAGTTTGCTTAGGGCTTTTGTCAGCAGTTTGGTAGAAAAGACTTTGTGGTTCTCAGGGTGGATTTTGTCATGGACCTATACTTTACGCTTAACAATTACCAAACCAGGTTTCATGGCAATTCAGATTCTTTGAAATCAGGTTGCAGTGCTATTAAGAAAATCAAAACAATGAGGCACCTCAGGTTATTGGGAAATTTTGTTAATGTGGTTCACGTTCTTATCTTTTAAGTGAGGATTCAGGCATGATATTCCAGTCAAGATCATTCCCAGACGGTTCCTTTACTATGATGTCATTCATCAGAAATCAATTTAAACATCTTTACATTCTGGAGGCATTCCTCAAGGTTTGATTCAAGGAATTTAATCGTTTGTGCAGGAAGTGGTTGACTTCAAACAAATTTGTTTTGATTCGAAGGCTCCAATTTATTCAAAGGTTTGGATTTAGTTTATGAGATTTTTGGATTTAATCGAAACTTCAAGTTTTGATTATCACTTTTTTGTCAAAGATCAATAACTGCATGGAGGTGTGAATAAGTGATATTGTCGGGCCCGATCCAATTGGAAGCATTTGGAATCCATCATTATACAAAAGAATCTACAAGAGATTCATTGAAATATTACAAGAAAAGGAGGTGCAGTTAACAAACTGATCAAAGTCCATTCGCATAAATTCAAAATTCATTGTTCACCACAAAAACAAAAAAAAAACTCTTAAGCCCATTTCATTTTGTCTCAAGGCCCATGTATATGTGTTACACCAAGAGATTACAAAAATTTCAAAAAAAAAGAAGAAAAGCTAAAGCTACAACTTGCTTTTCACAACCGTATGCTTATTACGGTTCTTGCTGCCACTCCACATGATGAAACCATGCTATGTTTCCTACTACCACACCAGCCTTCAACACTCACCAGACTCACCGGCCTTGCACCAGTTTGCATTTAAAACCGGTATACCTTCTACAAGACTTCAACAATAGCCTTTCCGCAGCAGCACGTTACCGTTTGCAGATCATGAATTTCTACACTCACAAGGGTTATGTGTTGGTTAACAATTCGATTGAAGGATTTTGTTATTGATGAACATCGACGTTATCTCAGCTTTGTTCCGTGTCGACAGCATATCGGTAGCTCAAACTCCGATGGCCGCTTTCCATCATCTCCAAGCGATATATGCCACTCAGCTGACTTAAGAA
This sequence comes from Lathyrus sativus, assembly GCA_963859935.3. Lineage (NCBI taxonomy): Eukaryota > Viridiplantae > Streptophyta > Magnoliopsida > Fabales > Fabaceae > Lathyrus > Lathyrus sativus. Next base: position 424,421,940 of record OZ012740.1, read on the forward strand.
GAGTTGCACTTCTAAGATCTATGTAGATGAGAACATACCCTCCTGACTCTGCATCTTTAGACCTGCAACAACACCATTGGTGATTTGAACCGGTACCGATACAATAGAAAAAATTCGAAAAAATAGAAAAAGAAGGAGCAGTATTGGTGCAAGAAATGTCTCTTCAGATGATAGACTTGGCCGTGAGATGACTCTAGAGAAATCACCATTGGATGAGCCCTCTCAAGCAGACAAATACCTGCATCAGAACAAAGTTACAACCGTCATAATTTGCTACGCAGTAACAGGAAAATAAAAAAGTGAATAACAATGGATTGAGCAGATGTTACCCCATACAAGACACTCTTGACCACTGTTTGAATGCCTTGTCATATGAATACAACGTAACACCGCAGTTTGTTTTGTTTTATCCATTTCCAACGTGTACGGTCCGCGCCTGCATAAAATATACCAGCACAGCTTGTTCTGCGACAGCAGAAAAAGCTCAACAACAATTCATACCAATTGCCTTTGCCTTCTGTACACCACACAACCCAGAAGAGATACCGTGGGCCGAGACTGATGAGGGCGCCATTATTGAGTTTATGAGATTGTCGTTCGCTTGAAGTCTTGTGCCAAGTCCATTGTTCCAGCTTCCGTTAAGGATGATCCCGTGTGATGTTGACATGATTGAATACAAGCCTCAAGTTAATATCATGTGGTTTTAACCTTCTGGCTAAGTGAATTCGCATGCTTCATAACGATGCTCGGCAGGCCGGCCTGGAATTTAATAATGTCTTTGATTCCTTGACCTTTGAACCTGTAAGCAAATGTGACAGGAAATCAAAGTTTGCTTCCAACGGAGGTTTAAAATAAAATCAACACGTGGCTAAGTTACTTATCATAAGAACCGTAACATGTGGCGACATTGTTATTTCCTAGTGGCCCGCACAGAGGACTCTCCTGCGACAAAAGAAAAGAGGTATGTTAGTGGTAAAACCCCTAATAGAATAAACATGATAGTATGACAATCACAAAACCAAACAACAACCTACTGCAACTAGCTGCCAAACCATTATGCTATCTTTGCACAACCAGCCAAAAACCCTGCAGAAAACAAACAAAACCGTACCGCCAGACAAAACCTGCTACAGACAACAGCTTGCAAATTCACTCCACACCAGACCAAAAATCTGTTACAGCACAACAAATATCACAAACCTGCTACAACCATTTTGCTACACCCAACATCCACACCAGACAATACAATACCTGCATTGAAAATGACCTGTCACACAATACAAGTTCAAAATTATATACAGCCAGCCACTCGGGGGTACGAAAAAGAAACGGGAAGAGAAAAAGAGGGAAAATGCAATTACCTCCTTCTGCACATAAAGAGACCAATGAACCCTAGAACAAAGGGGGGGCACCCACCTCTTACCACACTCCTATGTTCTTCTCACACACACATCAAACTCTCTCTCCCTTTACCTCCTTCACTGCAAACACTCCCCTTCATACATTCATCTTCATATTCACCATAATAACTCAGCTGAACCTTCTTCCTCACCAAGTTCATCCGACCTCCATTTTCGCCTTCAAGCTAAACTATCCCAGAAAATTTCAGTTGTACCTTAAAGCCTCCATGAACAAGCAAATCTTCTAAGCCTCTACTTCACCATTAATGAAACCCATAAATTCTTTCATGAACCAACCTTCATTTTTCTTCATCTGATACCATTTACAACCTATACCCAAAACTTCATCAATCTCATCCAAACTCACACAAACATTCAACAAGCTCAAACTAAAAGAAAAAGATAGAACCAGCGGAGAACTCCTCGAGCAAGAACGCAGAGAATAAGAAGCAGCAAGTGAAAACCGATTCTCAGAAGCTTGATAACAACATCCCTTTTCCCTTCTCTGAAACTCACGAGAACCCAGAAATCTTCAACTCGCTTTTCACCTTCGAAAGACCAACAACTTTCAGAAAATATTCGTTCCACCCCCCCCCCCCCCCCCCTTCAACACCTCCCTCTACTATAATAACAGCCTCTGCGTTAACTTTTGAAGGCAACAGCTCAAATTTCATCTCCAACTTTGAAAAAACAACATTCAATACCGTAAAACCACATTCATCTCCTCTAATCCAAATCGAAACAACCAACAAATCTCATTACCCAATGTAAACTCCATCAACCTTCATTCGAACCACGCCGTAAATTCGCTTTCCTCCTTCTACCTCCTTCGAACTCCAACTTTCCCAGACCCACCATCAACATTTTCTCGTTTCACAATCAAACCGAACAGAACTTCAACCCAGAAAGTCACCGCTCGAAACTCCATCTCAGCTCCAACCGAAAACTCACCATCAATCTCAACAACCGTCTTTTCTAACCATGAACCCTCACCCCAACCTGTCATTGATTTCATCGATTGAAATCCAAACCCAGAAATATTCACTTCAAACGAAACACCACAACCCAATCCCTAGAAACCGAAATACCGCAACACAAACGAACAACAACCACAATGTTTTTTTTTCAGAAAACCGCCGCTGAAGCTCCTTCACAACCATCGCTCAAACTTTTTCTCCTCCAACTAACCACCTTCGTTTCACAACCGTAATCCATGTTCATTCAAACGAACTTACAACCCAACCTCCTTTTCAACCACAACTCTCAAACCCATTAACAATTGAATCTGAAACCAGAAAATCAAATAAGAAACCTGATCAAAGCCAGGGGAAATCTTGAAGTATGAGGCGGATCGAATGGAGAGAGAGATCAAATTTAGGAAGAAGAAGCTCGAGTACGTCGCTGTTGGTCGATGAAATATTTGTCTTCTGAGCAATTCATCTTGGTAATGAATTTTATCGAGCGATGATGGCTGCTTTGGATCTACGCCAGCTCATGGAGAAGCTTGGTTTGTTGTTTCAGCGTCTATAGCCAACGAGTTTTGTTTTCTGATCTGAGTTATTCCAATAACTCATGTTGAGTTTTTTTACCAGGCTTTTGAGGCCCATTTCTTCATTTACTCACCCCGTTTTTACTCACATAACCCCCCCTCTGTTTTCCCTTTTTTTTAATTTCTTATTTTCTTTTTATTTTGTTAATAAATTATATATTAAGTTTTTATTATATTTTCTTATTACTTTTATTAAATCTTCTTTTAGAAATTTATAAACTATTTTTATTGTATATATTATTTTCATAATAGTTAATATGTTAGTTTTCTTTTAAGGTTTTGAGTTACATATTCTAGACTTATCATTATATTTTCTATTTAGAATTTCTTATACTTACATTTTATTTTTAGAGTTGAATTTCATTTTTCTTTTGTTATTGGGCATTTTGTTCCATTATCTTGTTTTGGTCGATGACGAGACCTCCGTAATTCATTACCAGTCAAATTATTGATAAGTAATGTTGGATCTGAGACCACCTCTTTTCTCTCTTCGTCGCTTGTTCCAACTCGATTCAAAAGCATTGACAAACCATATTCAAAATTCAATTATCTTTGTATTGAATTAAAAAGAGGGGATTAAGTGTAGACTTTCTTCCTCTCCGAGTGTTGGGGATGCCCACTGTAGTGAGGGTGGTTTCGACACTCGTCTTTCAATACGAAGACGCTTCTAAACTTTTCCTCCTAAAACCTCGGTCACGTACCGAGCACACTTTCAATAATAAACTAATTTCTCTTTGTATTGAATTAAAAAGAGAGGATTAGGTGTAGACCTCTTCCTCTCCGAATGTTGAGACGCCCACTGTAGTGAGGGTGGTCTTGATATTCGTCTTTCAATACGAAGACGCGACTTTATCCACCATCTCGCTTTCACAACTTCCTTCCGCAATTTTCACACCTAAAACCTCGGTCCTGTACCGAGTGCATTTTCAAATCTTTTCATAACAAAAACTTGAATGGTCGTGGAGTGGTTAGGCGTAGGCCTTCTCCTATCCCGAGTGCTGACGTTTACCGTAGGGTTCTCTGTCGTAAAGCACTTACTATTCAAAACCAGAAACATCTTTAATAAGAGAACGAAGTTTCCTTTGTATTGAATTAAAGAGAGAGGATTGGGTGTAGACCTCTTCTTCTCCGAGCGTTGGGATGCCCACTGTAGTGAGGGTGGTTTCGACGCTCGTCTTTCAATACGAAGACGCCTCGTTCGCCACACCTTTTTATAACAAAAACTTTGAGACAATGAATTGGGTACTACCCGTAGGGGTTACTATCTGAGGACCTATCTCGCCCCAAAAACAATCTCAACCAATCAAACATGATACCTTGCCTCTCATGGCGAAAACCAATCTTTCAAACAGGATATGTTACGTCCGTTCTACCGCAAACAGGTACGCCTAAGTCTCCAACGAGCGAGCAGCAAAACACCTAAACTGCTAGAACGCGCACGATAACATCATCCACAAAACACACCGGTTATCCGCACCGTAGGCACGAACTACGTTGCTCTGATTTCTCTTGCATGTTGAGAATACGTAGGCATAGGATTGCAATATCCTAGCGAGCACCCTTTTTCTTTTTCACCCTTTCCCAGAAAGGCATGCTACGTCCGTTCTACCGCAAACAGGTAACGCCTAAGTCTCCAACGAGCGAGCAGCAATACACTTAACTGCTAGAATGCGCACGGTAGCAGCGTCTACCAAGACTTCCCCGCACACCGTAGGCCGAACTACGGCTGCTCTGATTCTTTACTTCCTTCAAGTAAAGATACGTAGGCACAAGGGCCACAATCCTTGCCTAGCACATTCCCCCCTATATCTGTAGTTCCCCGAACTACGTCGACTCTGACTTTCTCATGTCTATTGAGAATACGTAGGCATAGGACTGTGAAGTCCTACCGAGTCTGTTCTTTCTCTCTTCTTCCCCGTTACCTCTCTTTCCCTATTTCTAACCCTTTGTCTCTCTTCTTTTGGAACAACTTTTTTAGCATAATATTTAAGCAGATATATTGACACATCGACAAACAAAAGGTTCCCATCGAGTACGATGGATGCGAGGGGTGCTAATACCTTCCCCTCGCATAACCGGCTTCCGAACCCGTTCTTGGTCGCGAGACCATCTTATCCATTTATTTCTTAAGGTTTTCTCGATATTTTCCTTTCCCCTCATGGGATAAATAAAGTTCGGTGGCAACTCTTCTGTCTATCTTTTTCGCCTCCCCATCGTTGCGCGATGCATTTTTCGAGTAGCGACAACTGGCGACTCTGCTGGGGAGACTTAGCCAAACCTAATTTGTTTGTCGTGTTTGTGTTTTGTTTTTTGCTTTAATTTATTTTGTGTTTTATTCTCTACCTGTTGGGTTTATTGGGATGGGTTGTAAGGATAAAGCTTTCTACCTGAGTTTTTGAGTATACACTAAGATTAGGAGGTGGTTTCTTTCTGATTTGCGAGACGTAGGACTCGTTGAATTGGTTTGAATTCCACCGCTCAGACGAGACCCCGTTGGAACAATGATGTCTTACGTGTAGTCGTAACGGCATCTTTATTTCCAATTGGGAGTCCTTGACTCTGAGGACCTTTTTGTAGAACCTTATTCCGAAGGTTCCTAAAACATAACTCTGTGTTCATCCTTTGAAGGGATTACCGTCTTACGAGTAGTCGCTCTGATGGAAAACTTTTGAGGGTTAGTGCATAGGACTTTGTTTAAAATCCTTTGGAATACCCTCTTATAAACCAATATATTACCCACCCGAGGTGAGAGGTATCTCGTTGTATTTTCTTGCAGAATTTGTGACTTTGATCCTTTGTGTGTTGCATTAGCATTTTGCATTGCATTTCATTTGCATCTCATTTTTGCATATCCATCCTCAACCGAAGCAGAGAGCTTACCAGTCTTTTGTCCAACCCGCAGTTGATTTCCCGACATTCACATTGGATTTGAGTTAGCTTCTGGAAGGATCATGGACTCAGAGGAGCAGAATTTGGTTGTTACGAGGGCAGAGTTTGAGATGATGAAGAATCAGTTGGATCAACTCATAGAGGCCATGTCAGCTATGACAAGAGGAAATGCCAATGTTCAGAGGACTCCGGTGAACAATGTTGCTCAAGCTCAGCATGTGCAGATTCCTGTCGAAGATCAAGAGCATACTATTGTCAGAGATAGAGATTCATCTTCTCTCCATGACTCGGACTATCAGAACTTCACCTTCTCTGTGCCAGATTCCCAAAGGGTTGTTCCGAAGATCACTCCTAAGGACCCACAGACTGTTGAGTTTATGAGAAGATATCGTCTGTTGAATGAAAAGCTTGACGCCCTGATGAGTCAAGATACTCTTAATCTGAATGCTTCGAGCATGTGTTTGGTGCCAGGTCTTGTAATGCCTCCGAAGTTTAAGACGCCAAATTTTGAGAAGTTCAAAGGGGATGGTTGCCCAAAGAAGCATTTGGTAATGTTCTGCAGGAAAATGACTTCGTATGTTCACGATGACAAATTGATGATTCACTATTTTCAGGACAGTCTGAGTGGGGCATCTCTGGATTGGTATATGCGGTTGGAAAGTGGTAGCATCAGATCATGGTCAGATTTAGCCAATGCTTTTGTGAAGCAGTACAATTACAATCTCGACATGAATCCCAGCCGCATGCAGTTGCAAGAATTATCTCAGGCGGACAATGAATCTTTTAGAGGATATGTGCAAAGATGGAGAGAATTAGCTGCTCGTGTCCAACCACCACTTCTGGACAGAGAATTGGTTGACCTGTTTGTGGATACCTTACAAGGTCCATACTATGATAGAATGATTGGTAGTAAGGTAGTGAACTTTTCTGACTTGGTAAAAGCAGGAGAACGTATTGAGAGCGGAATCAAGAGTGGAAAGATCCGAGACATCTCAGATACCTCAGTTTATGAAAGTGAATCAGTTGTCAGCTCTAAAGAGGAATGGAGGAAAGCAAGTGATGCTATCCCGGAAGTTCCATTACCTCAGATTCAGTTTTCAGACGTTTCGAGTATTCGGAGTCAGCAACCTGTTAGGTCTGCGTATCAGATATCTGCTTCCCTACAGAGTCAACATTCATACCGTCATCAGCCGCGTCAGCACGCCCGACGAAGACCTAGGAAGCCAGAGAGACATTTCACTCAGTTGCCGTTGTCGTACAGTCAGATATTGCCAGACTTAATCAGAGGTGGATTGATAGTACCGAAGAAGATTGATTCAGAGATTCATCCATATTCGCTGAGTTCTGATGTCAACGCCCGTTGTGAGTACCATGTTGGGGCGCAAGGGCATTCAACCGAAGACTGTAAGGTGCTGAGAAGCAAGATTCAAACGCTGCTTGACTCCAACATGTAAGAGCACAGATTGTGTCTTAGTAATATCTCTATGTTTTGATGATAACATTAATGATAATTTGTATACAAGAATTATACTCTCTAAATTTGTTCTAAACTGTTTTCTACAGGCACAAAAGATTTTAATCTTAAAGAGCAAATTTGATGTGAACAATAAATTCTGAATGGCTCAAGAGCATCTGAAGATTAGAAGAATCTGAAGTATAAGAGCTTAGTCATCAAGATTCTGAAGATACAACACGCTGCATATATTATCAAGAATCTGAATGAAAGAAGACTCTGAGTGAAGAGACTCTGAATGAGAGAAGACTCTGATCTGAGTGAAGACTCTGATCTAAGAGCATGTTACGCTTCAAGCACACAGCTGCACCAGACTCTGATTCAGCAACATCTGAAGAACATCTTAGGCTCTGAAGTTTCCAGAAGATTCTGAAGACTGAAGACTCTGATATTGATTGTTGATCTGAACTATCTGAAGAATTATTTGAAGAAGATTATTTTAATATATCCGTTGGAATATGCCAGCAAATCTTTCCTTAATTGGGATAGACATAAATCTCTGCAAGAAGATTATTCCTCTGATACATTCCATATATGGTAAATTCACAGCTCAGCAGACAATTGCTACACCCACATTTTGTGCGCCGTCTCTCTGCTGCAATAGTACAAAGGACAGTACTATTTGATATTGGAAATATCTTCTCCAACGGTATTATATTCTCTCCAATATATTCAAGTGGCTATATAAAGGATATCATAGCACTTTCTTCAGGGAGAAAAAATTTTGACTAACTTACTTTCAAGCGAAGAAACTCTCAAGCTCTCATATTCTTTATAGTTCATACTTTGTTCTAAACTTAGAGAAATAACACAGTTGTGTTTATAGCTTTCATAGAAGCAATTTATTACTCTTACATTGTATTACATTAATTTGTAAAGGAAGTTTTCCTTAAGAGGATCTAGGTTAGATCAGTAGCTCTTGAGAAGACTAAGAACAGTTGTTCTTAGGTGTTGCTATTTGTAATCAGTTGATTTGAATAGTGGATTAAGTCCTTGTTGAGAAAGGCAAATCACTCTTGAAAAGGGTGGACTGGAGTAGTTGAGTTCAACGAACCAGGATAAAAATACTTGAGTTTTTATCTTTGATTATTTTCTGTCATACTTATTCAACCCCCCTTCTAAGTATTTTCTCACCTTCAGTTGGCATCAGAGCTCCGGTTCTGCGTGTGCATTCACTTAACCGTGACAGATAAAGATCCAGTGAGAAGAATACTCTGTTATTTATTTGGTTGCTAATATGGGTGATATTCCTACATCAAGCAACAAATATGAAGGAGACAGAATCAACACCAAACCTCCAATGTTTGATGGAGAAAAATTTGATTATTGGAAAGATAGACTTGAAAGTTTTTTCTTGGGGTATGATGCTGATCTCTGGGATTTAGTCATTGATGGATATGAACATCCTACTAAGGATGGCAAAAAGATTGATAGAAAATCAATGACTGAGGAGCAGAAGAAAGAATTCAAGAATCATCACAAAGCCAGAACCATACTTCTTAATGCAATCTCTCATACAGAGTATGAGAAGATTACCAACAGAGACACTGCTCATGATATGTTTGAGTCTCTCAAAATGACTCATGAGGGAAACTCTCAGGTGAAAGAAACAAAGGCTCTGGCGCTGATACAGAAGTATGAAGCGTTCAAGATGGAAGAATCTGAGAACATTGAGACTATGTTTTCCAGATTTCAGATTCTAACAGCTGGGTTGAAAGTTCTGGACAAGGGCTACTCAACATCTGATCATGTCAAGAAGATCATCAGAAGTCTTCCTACCAGATGGAGACCTATGGTGACTGCATTGAAGCTGGCCAAGGATCTGAACAAAATCTCATTAGAAGAACTCATCAGTTCTTTGAGAAGTCATGAGATTGAGCTGGAGGAAGATGAACCCCAGAAGAAAGATAAAGGTAAATCCTTAGCTTTTAAATCTAACAAATCTGTTAAAGCTTTGCAGGTAAATGAAGAAAGCTCTGAGGAATCTTCTTCTGAAGAAGAAGATGAACTATCCATGCTGTCCAGAAGGATCAACAAACTCTGGAAGCACAAAGGGAAGAAGTTCAACAACTTCAGAAGATCTGATCAAAAGAGAGAATCTTCTGGACACAGAAGATCTGGCAAGAAAGAGGTCACTTGCTATGAATGTAAAGAACCTGGACACTACAAGAGTGAATGTCCCAAACTTCAAAAGGAAAAACCCAAAAGGAAGTTTGATAAAAAGAAAAAGGTTCTGATGGCTACATGGGATGACTCAGATGAATCTGAATCATCTTCTGAATCTGAGGAAGAATGTGCAAATGTTGCGCTGATGGCCAACACAAATGATCAAGATGAAGGAACGTCATCATCTGAATCTGAGTCAGAATCAGACTCTGACTCTGAAGAGGTATTTTCTGAACTCTCCAGAGCTGAACTTGTTGAAAGTTTATCTGACATGTTGGAAAGCTACAGCAAGATTAAACTCAAATACAAGAAGCTGAAAAGCAATCTTGAATCTGAGATTGATCTTCTGAGAACAGAACTTGTTGAGCAGAAAGAAATAAATTTAAAACTCAAAAATGATTTAGAAACAACTCAACAAGAATCTGATACTGAAACAGAGTCAAGTGAAAATATTTTAGAAAAATATGACTCCAGTTTTAAAAGATTCCTCACTAAAAGCATAGACAGAAGCAAAATGGCTTCTATGATCTATGGTGTTAGTGGGAACAACAGAAGAGGCATTGGATGTGAATCTTCCTCTGGAAGCAATCCAAAATCTGTTGATAAACTCTTCATCAAGAAGACTCCTCTGTATTCTCATTTTAAGTTTGGTCATCTGAATGATATTAAACATACAAGCTCTGAAAAGAGTACTTATGTGTTTAAGCCAAGGGCTAGCCAGAATAAACACTATGTTGAAAAACAGAAGTTTAGGCAAAACCACAGAACATCTAACCCCAAAGGACCCAAGAAGATCTGGGTACCTAAAAGTAAAATAATACCTGTTGCAGATGTTCTTAGCAGCAAAATCCAGACACCAATCATGGTACCTGGACTCTGGATGCTCACGACATATGACGGGCGAAAGGTCTATGTTCCAAAGCCTGGAACTTAGATCTGGAGGGGACGTGAAATTTGGAGGGAACCAGAAGGGCAAGATCATTGGCTCTGGTACAATAGGTAATGGTAACCTACCCTCTATTTCTAATGTTCTGCTAGTTGAAGGATTGAAACATAATCTATTGTCCATAAGTCAATTAAGTGACAGTGGTTATGATATCATCTTTAATCAAAAATGTTGCAAAGCTGTATGTCAAAAGAATGGTTCAATCCTATTCAGTGGAAAGAGGAAAAACAACATTTACAAAATTACCTTTCAGAACTTAAAGTTCAAAATGTAAAATGCCTTTTATCTGTGAATGATGAGCAATGGGTCTGGCATAGAAGATTGGGACATATTAATATGAGACGTATATCTCAGATTAATAAACTCAATCTGGTCAGAGGACTCCCTAATCTGAAGTTCAATTCAGATGCTCTGTGTGGCGCATGTCAAAAGGGTAAATTTTCAAAATCTCATTTTAAACCAAAAAATGTTGTTTCCACTTCTAGACTATTGGAATTACTTCATATTGATCTGTTTGGACCAGTGAAAACTGCATCCATCAGAGGCAAGAAGTATGGGTTAGTCATTGTAGATGACTACAGCAGATGGACATGGGTAAAGTTTCTAAAACACAAGGATGAGTCTCATTCTGTGTTCATTGACTTCTGCAATCAAGTCCAGACTGAAAAAGAATGCAAAATTATTAAAGTCAGAAGTGATCATGGTGGTGAATTTGAAAACAAATATTTTGAAAAATATTTTTCTGAAAAAGGAATTGCACATGATTTCTCCTGTCCTAGAACTCCACAACAAAATGGAGTTGTAGAGAGGAAAAATAGAACATTGCAAGAAATGGCCAGAACCATGATCAACGAGACAAATCTGGCAAAATACTTTTGGGCAGAAGCAATAAATACAGCATGTTATATTCAGAACAGAGTGTCTGTAAGACCTCTTCTGGAAAAGACTCCCTATGAATTATGGAGAAACAGAAAGCCCAACATTGCTTATTTTCATCCATTTGGATGTATTTGTTATATGCTTAACACTAAAGATCATCTGAACAAGTTTGATTCCAAAGCACAGAAGTGTTTCATGCTTGGTTATTCTGAACGCTCTAAAGGCTACAGAGTATTCAATACTGAAACACAGATTGTGGAAGAATCTATTCATGTTAGATTTGATGATAAGCTTGGCTCTGAAAAGCCAAAGCAAGTTGAAAGTTCTGCAGATAGAGAAGTTATTCTCACAGACTCTGAAGGCTCAGAGGCAGACAAGACTGAAGACAAAGACTCTGAAGCAAACCCAGATGCTACGCCTCTAACTTCCCAACTTGACAATCTGCATATTTCTGAAAGACCAACAGTCAGAGGATCTTCTTCCAGAATGAAAGCTTCTCATCCAGAGGATGTGATAATTGGAAAGAAAGATGATCCAATAAGGACAAGAGCATTTCTCAGAACTTCTGAATCTTCCTTCTGTGGCTTAGTGTCAATTATAGAACCAACATCTGTTGATGAGGCTCTGGAAGATAATGAATGGATTTTAGCTATGCAAGAGGAGCTGAATCAATTCACAAGGAATGAAGTCTGGGATCTGGTTCCAAGACCTAAAGGTTTCAATGTCATTGGAACAAAATGGGTTTTCAGAAATAAACTTAATGAGAAAGGAGAAGTTGAAAGGAACAAAGCAAGACTGGTTGCTCAAGGCTACAGTCAACAAGAAGGCATAGACTACACAGAAACATATGCTCCTGTTGCAAGGTTAGAGTCTATACGCTTGCTTATTTCATTTGCTGCACAACATAACATCACTCTTTATCAGATGGATGTTAAAAGTGCTTTTCTTAATGGAATTATAGAAGAGGAAGTGTATGTCCACCAACCTCCTGGTTTTGAAAATGAAAATTTTCCAGATCATGTTTACAAACTGAAAAAATCTCTTTATGGACTAAAACAAGCTCCCAGAGCTTGGTATGAGAGGTTGAGTAATTTTCTTCTGAAGAAAAATTTCATCAGAGGAAAAGTGGATACCACACTATTTTGTAAAACCATTAAGAAAGATTTGTTGATTTGTCAAATTTATGTAGATGATATTATTTTTGGATCAACAAATATTATGCTTGGAAAGGAGTTTGCTAAATGTATGCAGGCAGAATTTGAGATGAGCATGATGGGAGAACTGAGATTCTTTCTGGGAATCCAAGTAAATCAGACTCCAGAGTGCACCTACATACATCAGACCAAGTATGTTAAAGAGCTTCTGAAGAAGTTTAACATGCTGGATAGCAAAATGGCAAAGACTCCAATGCATCCTACAAGCACTCTAGGTAAGGAAGAGGTAAGTAAGAAGGTAGATCAGAAACTCTACAGAGGTATGATAGGATCTCTTCTTTATTTGACTGCTTCTAGACCAGACATTCTGTTTAGTGTTTGTTTATGTGCTAGATTCCAATCAGATCCTAGAGAATCACACTTAACTGCTGTTAAGAGGATTCTAAGGTATCTGAAAGGTACTGCTAATGTTGGTTTGTGTTACAGAAGATCTGACGAATATTCACTAGTTGGATTCTGTGATGCTGACTATGCTGGAGATAGAGTTGAGCGCAAAAGTACTTCTGGAAGCTGTCAGTTTCTTGGAAGTCATCTGATCTCGTGGTACAACAAGAAGCAACCAACAATTGCACTATCAACCACAGAGGCAGAATACATTGCTGCTGCTGGATGTTCCACTCAGATGCTCTGGATGAAGAGTCAACTAGAAGATTATCAAATCTATGAGAGTAATCTTTCTATCTTCTGTGATAATACTTCTGCTATATGTTTATCCAAAAATCCAATTTTACACTCTAAGGCCAAACATATAGAGATTAAACATCATTTCATCAGAGACTATGTTCAGAAGGGTGTAATAAATTTAGCCTTTGTTGATACAGATCATCAATGGGCAGATATTTTCACAAAACCCCTTGCTGAAGATAGGTTTAAGTTTATTCTGAAAAATATTTGTATGGATTTTTGTCCAGAGTAATATTTCTCAGAGTCAACTTCTCAGATGCTAAGTGTTTAACACTCTGAAGTATTTCATCTGTCTTGCTTGTTTAATTTATCTGTGAATTATTTTTTTTGTGTGAAACTCTGAACTGACCATCTCAGAGGATCTGAAAGTTGAAAACGTTTCATTTCTTAAGAGTTATAGAATCACATGCAAGCAAACACGTGTCACTCAGAATCTGAAAAGATGGAGTACACCTACTGATTATGACGTTTAAGGTATTGCTTTGAAAATCTCAATCTGTCTTGATTTTCCCCCAAATGTCATATCATAATTAAAAATGATTACTTTTCATTTAATGCAAACGTGCGTATGTGTCCTATGTGTGTCTGTTGTGTTTCCCATGCTTGCTTTATTTGTCTATATAAACCATTCTCATAACACATTCACACTTTTCACATTCTCAAACACATATGCGCTTTTGTTTGTTGTTCTCTCTCTTTGCAAACCCTAAAAGAACTCAGAAACCTTCATCTTCTTCATCATCGTCAACAATGGCATCTACTTCAAACGCTGTTACTACCAAGAATGCTACCACTTTCAAAGAACCAGTACGCACTCTCCTAACTGCTGTTGATTCACTAGAAGTTCTGTGTGAAAGTTTCGTGGACTTAGAAGATCTTGCTGAACATGGGTTTGATCTGATTTCTTCAATCAAAGCACAAGGCTGGGACGGTTACTTTGACAGGCTTATGGGTCCTGTGTATCCAACGTTAGTGAAGGAGTTCTGGATCCATGCATATGCTACTCCAAAGTTCATTCACTCCTCTGTGCTGGGAAAAAAGATAGTTATCACTGAAAACCTGATAAGGAAACTCATAGGTTTTAAGGCAACTGATGGAGTAACCTCTCTGTCTTCTGCGCGTGAAGACCTGAAAGATGTATGTCAAGAAATCTGTACTACTGGTGAACCTTGTAAGAAGGTTAAGTTCTTGAAACCCACTTACAAGATATGGGCTAAGATTTTCATGAGCACCATCTTTCACAGACCCTCTTCAAACTCTTCTGATTATGTTAATGCTGAACAACTTTACTTCATGTATTGTTTACACCAAAACATTCAGATTGATCTTCCATATTTGTTGTTTAATCATCTGGTGTCTCACGTCAAGGAAACAAGGGAAACAGCCAGAGATAAATCTGGAAAAGTCAGAACATGGATCCCTATGGGAAGGCTGATTTCAGATATTCTGATAGAAAACCAACTTGTGGCGCATCTGCAAGAGGCTGGGTTGACAGAAGATCTGACTTATATCATTGGCTCTGAAATAAACGGTTTAACTCTGAGAAGGATGAAACTGGTTGATGATTTATCTGAGAAACCAAGGAAAACTAACTCTGAAGAAGTTAGGGGAAGAAGGATTCCTGTTAAGGATTTTCCTTTATTCACCTCAGATGAACTTAGAGAAGTTATTGCTGAGTATGTTGCTCGCTGCCTAAGAGATGGTGATGAGATTCCTGCCAATCTTTTGCAGAAGGAAGGCCAAGTTCTTCCTGATTTGACAAGGGAAAGAAGACGTAAGAGAAAAGTTGATAGTGAAGGTCATCAGAAGAAAAGGAAGCATTCAGATGCTGAAAAGAAGAAGAAAAGGAAGAAGCTGAAGAAGGTTCAACCAAATCCTCCTGCAGCAACTTTTGAAGAAATTAGAGATACTCTGAAACAGGTATTTAACACTGATTCTAATCCTGTTCATCATTCTGATACCCCCACACCCTCTGACTCCCCACTTAGATTTAGAAGATCCAGACCTTCTAAAACTATTATCTCTAAACCATCTTCTGTCCCCCCTCATACACCACAATCCAAGCAACCAACAAACATACAAACAGAAATTCCACAACAAACTCAACAAACAACACCACAACCACAAAACACTATCCCAGAATATACCATTCCAGAGGATGTTCACCCTGAACACTCTGACCAACCTGAATATCTCATTGATCCTGATGAGATATTAGATGTCACACCTTTAAACCAGTCTGTCAATTTATCTTCAACTTCTGAAAAATCTAACCACTCTGATGCATCATCTGATGATGAATCATCTGGTTACATTAATGAATGCTTGAATGATCTCAAACAACCTCGTTCTGAGAGTGTTTGGAAACAGCTGTTTAAATCTCCAACTTCTGAACATCCACCTTCTCCACAAAATTCCCCAACTCAAACTCTCACTCCACAACCTCTTGAAATCCAAAACACTCCACAACCAACAGAAACCCAACCAATTCCCTCAATACCTCAACCACAACATTCTGACCAACAAACATCTGAACCACAAACCAACCAACCAACATCTGAACCACAAATCAATCCTCAACCTTCTGAACCACAAACATCTGAACATCCATCTTCACAACCTCAACCTTCTGAACAAACACCACAAACACAACTAACCCAACCAAGAAAACCCAGAATCCCTGATGAAGCAGAATTGGGATCACGTGTTTATACTCTGTTAAGAGATTTTGATAAGGATAATGTCTCAGACTTTGCTGACATTATGGATGTTTGCATGACTACTATGGACAAAGAGGCTGCTGACGCTGTTTGGAAGAAATATCTTTACAGACTGAATAGGGAGGCTTTGAAAATCAGGACTCAATGTCTTAGATTGTCAAAAGTAAGGTTTGCTGCTTATCAAAAACGGATTAAGAGAAACACTCCTCCTATTCTTCTTCTAGAAGCTCCTCCACCTCCAGAAATTCCTGCACCTGATGTTACTCAGACTGTTTCAGAATCTACTGTTTCAGAATCTACAGATCTTCAGAAGGATGTCAAAGAACTTAAGGATTTTATGGTTGATCAAAAGAAAACAAATGAAGAAATGAAAACTTGGATGGCTAAGCAAGATGAAAATTCAGAAAGGATTACAGCACTGCTGCAACTCATTGCTTCTCAACAAGCCTCATCTGCTAAACCTACTTGATGTTTTGCACAAGTTTTTCATGTTTTGCTTTGTTTTGATTTTCTTCTGATATGTTTTGTATGCTTTTATCTGAATCTGGATGTTCTCTTGACTTAATGACAATGATCTTTTTGCTTATCTGGATATGTGTTTCTTCTGCATCTTTACTGTCTTTTAAAATTCTTTTTGATTATGACAAAAAGGGGGAGAAACAAAATAGAATCTGATTGTTCAAATCTATAAGCAATTATCTGAACTAAGTCAGACATGTTACTAACATTCTTTGAATTTAAGTGTCCCAGATATTATTAAAAAATCTGACAAATTTCATTGAAGTTTTTTCCTGAGATCTATCTTTTCAGAACCTGATCAAAAATAGCTAAATCTGAGTAGACCAGACTCTGATATCTAACCTTGAGTACTATGATCTAAAAGATAACTCAAGACAGGAAATGGCAAGATAAACAACCAGGTGTTCTGAAGTTGTTCATCTGGCATCAAGCTTTAATATGACATCAAGCTTTGACTCTAGAAGTCAAACATATGTCAACCAGGCTTCAATCAGGCTCTGAATCTGAAATGTACTCAACCAGAAAGGGAAGTATCTAATTCCATTAGAGTATTCATTTCAGGGGGAGACTGTAAATCTCAGGGGGAGTAATTTTAATTCATATTTTTATTGAACAAATTTCTCATGTTTTGTCATCATCAAAAAGGGGGAGATTGTAAGAGCACAGATTGTGTCTTAGTAATATCTCTATGTTTTGATGATAACATTAATGATAATTTGTATACAAGAATTATACTCTCTAAATTTGTTCTAAACTGTTTTCTACAGGCACAAAAGATTTTAATCTTAAAGAGCAAATTTGATGTGAACAATAAATTCTGAATGGCTCAAGAGCATCTGAAGATTAGAAGAATCTGAAGTATAAGAGCTTAGTCATCAAGATTCTGAAGATACAACACGCTGCATATATTATCAAGAATCTGAATGAAAGAAGACTCTGAGTGAAGAGACTCTGAATGAGAGAAGACTCTGATCTGAGTGAAGACTCTGATCTAAGAGCATGTTACGCTTCAAGCACACAGCTGCACCAGACTCTGATTCAGCAACATCTAAAGAACATCTTAGGCTCTGAAGTTTCCAGAAGATTCTGAAGACTGAAGACTCTGATATTGATTGTTGATCTGAACTATCTGAAGAATTATTTGAAGAAGATTATTTTAATATATCCGTTGGAATATGCCAGCAAATCTTTCCTTAATTGGGATAGACATAAATCTCTGCAAGAAGATTATTCCTCTGATACATTCCATATATGGTAAATTCACAGCTCAGCAGACAATTGCTACACCCACATTTTGTGCGCCGTCTCTCTGCTGCAATAGTACAAAGGACAGTACTATTTGATATTGGAAATATCTTCTCCAACGGTATTATATTCTCTCCAATATATTCAAGTGGCTATATAAAGGATATCATAGCACTTTCTTCAGGGAGAAAAATTTTTGACTAACTTACTTTCAAGCGAAGAAACTCTCAAGCTCTCATATTCTTTATAGTTCATACTTTGTTCTAAACTTAGAGAAATAACACAGTTGTGTTTATAGCTTTCATAGAAGCAATTTATTACTCTTACATTGTATTACATTAATTTGTAAAGGAAGTTTTCCTTAAGAGGATCTAGGTTAGATCAGTAGCTCTTGAGAAGACTAAGAACAGTTGTTCTTAGGTGTTGCTATTTGTAATCAGTTGATTTGAATAGTGGATTAAGTCCTTGTTGAGAAAGGCAAATCACTCTTGAAAAGGGTGGACTGGAGTAGTTGAGTTCAACGAACCAGGATAAAAATACTTGAGTTTTTATCTTTGATTATTTTCTGTCATACTTATTCAACCCCCCTTCTAAGTATTTTCTCACCTTCAGTTGGCATCAGAGCTCCGGTTCTGCGTGTGCATTCACTTAACCGTGACAGATAAAGATCCAGTGAGAAGAATACTCTGTTATTTATTTGGTTGCTAATATGGGTGATATTCCTACATCAAGCAACAAATATGAAGGAGACAGAATCAACACCAAACCTCCAATGTTTGATGGAGAAAAATTTGATTATTGGAAAGATAGACTTGAAAGTTTTTTCTTGGGGTATGATGCTGATCTCTGGGATTTAGTCATTGATGGATATGAACATCCTACTAAGGATGGCAAAAAGATTGATAGAAAATCAATGACTGAGGAGCAGAAGAAAGAATTCAAGAATCATCACAAAGCCAGAACCATACTTCTTAATGCAATCTCTCATACAGAGTATGAGAAGATTACCAACAGAGACACTGCTCATGATATGTTTGAGTCTCTCAAAATGAATCATGAGGGAAACTCTCAGGTGAAAGAAACAAAGGCTCTGGCGCTGATACAGAAGTATGAAGCGTTCAAGATGGAAGAATCTGAGAACATTGAGACTATGTTTTCCAGATTTCAGATTCTAACAGCTGGGTTGAAAGTTCTGGACAAGGGCTACTCAACATCTGATCATGTCAAGAAGATCATCAGAAGTCTTCCTACCAGATGGAGACCTATGGTGACTGCATTGAAGCTGGCCAAGGATCTGAACAAAATCTCATTAGAAGAACTCATCAGTTCTTTGAGAAGTCATGAGATTGAGCTGGAGGAAGATGAACCCCAGAAGAAAGATAAAGGTAAATCCTTAGCTTTTAAATCTAACAAATCTGTTAAAGCTTTGCAGGTAAATGAAGAAAGCTCTGAGGAATCTTCTTCTGAAGAAGAAGATGAACTATCCATGCTGTCCAGAAGGATCAACAAACTCTGGAAGCACAAAGGGAAGAAGTTCAACAACTTCAGAAGATCTGATCAAAAGAGAGAATCTTCTGGACACAGAAGATCTGGCAAGAAAGAGGTCACTTGCTATGAATGTAAAGAACCTGGACACTACAAGAGTGAATGTCCCAAACTTCAAAAGGAAAAACCCAAAAGGAAGTTTGATAAAAAGAAAAAGGTTCTGATGGCTACATGGGATGACTCAGATGAATCTGAATCATCTTCTGAATCTGAGGAAGAATGTGCAAATGTTGCGCTGATGGCCAACACAAATGATCAAGATGAAGGAACGTCATCATCTGAATCTGAGTCAGAATCAGACTCTGACTCTGAAGAGGTATTTTCTGAACTCTCCAGAGCTGAACTTGTTGAAAGTTTATCTGACATGTTGGAAAGCTACAGCAAGATTAAACTCAAATACAAGAAGCTGAAAAGCAATCTTGAATCTGAGATTGATCTTCTGAGAACAGAACTTGTTGAGCAGAAAGAAATAAATTTAAAACTCAAAAATGATTTAGAAACAACTCAACAAGAATCTGATACTGAAACAGAGTCAAGTGAAAATATTTTAGAAAAATATGACTCCAGTTTTAAAAGATTCCTCACTAAAAGCATAGACAGAAGCAAAATGGCTTCTATGATCTATGGTGTTAGTGGGAACAACAGAAGAGGCATTGGATGTGAATCTTCCTCTGGAAGCAATCCAAAATCTGTTGATAAACTCTTCATCAAGAAGACTCCTCTGTATTCTCATTTTAAGTTTGGTCATCTGAATGATATTAAACATACAAGCTCTGAAAAGAGTACTTATGTGTTTAAGCCAAGGGCTAGCCAGAATAAACACTATGTTGAAAAACAGAAGTTTAGGCAAAACCACAGAACATCTAACCCCAAAGGACCCAAGAAGATCTGGGTACCTAAAAGTAAAATAATACCTGTTGCAGATGTTCTTAGCAGCAAAATCCAGACACCAATCATGGTACCTGGACTCTGGATGCTCACGACATATGACGGGCGAAAGGTCTATGTTCCAAAGCCTGGAACTTAGATCTGGAGGGGACGTGAAATTTGGAGGGAACCAGAAGGGCAAGATCATTGGCTCTGGTACAATAGGTAATGGTAACCTACCCTCTATTTCTAATGTTCTGCTAGTTGAAGGATTGAAACATAATCTATTGTCCATAAGTCAATTAAGTGACAGTGGTTATGATATCATCTTTAATCAAAAATGTTGCAAAGCTGTATGTCAAAAGAATGGTTCAATCCTATTCAGTGGAAAGAGGAAAAACAACATTTACAAAATTACCTTTCAGAACTTAAAGTTCAAAATGTAAAATGCCTTTTATCTGTGAATGATGAGCAATGGGTCTGGCATAGAAGATTGGGACATATTAATATGAGACGTATATCTCAGATTAATAAACTCAATCTGGTCAGAGGACTCCCTAATCTGAAGTTCAATTCAGATGCTCTGTGTGGCGCATGTCAAAAGGGTAAATTTTCAAAATCTCATTTTAAACCAAAAAATGTTGTTTCCACTTCTAGACTATTGGAATTACTTCATATTGATCTGTTTGGACCAGTGAAAACTGCATCCATCAGAGGCAAGAAGTATGGGTTAGTCATTGTAGATGACTACAGCAGATGGACATGGGTAAAGTTTCTAAAACACAAGGATGAGTCTCATTCTGTGTTCATTGACTTCTGCAATCAAGTCCAGACTGAAAAAGAATGCAAAATTATTAAAGTCAGAAGTGATCATGGTGGTGAATTTGAAAACAAATATTTTGAAAAATATTTTTCTGAAAAAGGAATTGCACATGATTTCTCCTGTCCTAGAACTCCACAACAAAATGGAGTTGTAGAGAGGAAAAATAGAACATTGCAAGAAATGGCCAGAACCATGATCAACGAGACAAATCTGGCAAAATACTTTTGGGCAGAAGCAATAAATACAGCATGTTATATTCAGAACAGAGTGTCTGTAAGACCTCTTCTGGAAAAGACTCCCTATGAATTATGGAGAAACAGAAAGCCCAACATTGCTTATTTTCATCCATTTGGATGTATTTGTTATATGCTTAACACTAAAGATCATCTGAACAAGTTTGATTCCAAAGCACAGAAGTGTTTCATGCTTGGTTATTCTGAACGCTCTAAAGGCTACAGAGTATTCAATACTGAAACACAGATTGTGGAAGAATCTATTCATGTTAGATTTGATGATAAGCTTGGCTCTGAAAAGCCAAAGCAAGTTGAAAGTTCTGCAGATAGAGAAGTTATTCTCACAGACTCTGAAGGCTCAGAGGCAGACAAGACTGAAGACAAAGACTCTGAAGCAAACCCAGATGCTACGCCTCTAACTTCCCAACTTGACAATCTGCATATTTCTGAAAGACCAACAGTCAGAGGATCTTCTTCCAGAATGAAAGCTTCTCATCCAGAGGATGTGATAATTGGAAAGAAAGATGATCCAATAAGGACAAGAGCATTTCTCAGAACTTCTGAATCTTCCTTCTGTGGCTTAGTGTCAATTATAGAACCAACATCTGTTGATGAGGCTCTGGAAGATAATGAATGGATTTTAGCTATGCAAGAGGAGCTGAATCAATTCACAAGGAATGAAGTCTGGGATCTGGTTCCAAGACCTAAAGGTTTCAATGTCATTGGAACAAAATGGGTTTTCAGAAATAAACTTAATGAGAAAGGAGAAGTTGAAAGGAACAAAGCAAGACTGGTTGCTCAAGGCTACAGTCAACAAGAAGGCATAGACTACACAGAAACATATGCTCCTGTTGCAAGGTTAGAGTCTATACGCTTGCTTATTTCATTTGCTGCACAACATAACATCACTCTTTATCAGATGGATGTTAAAAGTGCTTTTCTTAATGGAATTATAGAAGAGGAAGTGTATGTCCACCAACCTCCTGGTTTTGAAAATGAAAATTTTCCAGATCATGTTTACAAACTGAAAAAATCTCTTTATGGACTAAAACAAGCTCCCAGAGCTTGGTATGAGAGGTTGAGTAATTTTCTTCTGAAGAAAAATTTCATCAGAGGAAAAGTGGATACCACACTATTTTGTAAAACCATTAAGAAAGATTTGTTGATTTGTCAAATTTATGTAGATGATATTATTTTTGGATCAACAAATATTATGCTTGGAAAGGAGTTTGCTAAATGTATGCAGGCAGAATTTGAGATGAGCATGATGGGAGAACTGAGATTCTTTCTGGGAATCCAAGTAAATCAGACTCCAGAGTGCACCTACATACATCAGACCAAGTATGTTAAAGAGCTTCTGAAGAAGTTTAACATGCTGGATAGCAAAATGGCAAAGACTCCAATGCATCCTACAAGCACTCTAGGTAAGGAAGAGGTAAGTAAGAAGGTAGATCAGAAACTCTACAGAGGTATGATAGGATCTCTTCTTTATTTGACTGCTTCTAGACCAGACATTCTGTTTAGTGTTTGTTTATGTGCTAGATTCCAATCAGATCCTAGAGAATCACACTTAACTGCTGTTAAGAGGATTCTAAGGTATCTGAAAGGTACTGCTAATGTTGGTTTGTGTTACAGAAGATCTGACGAATATTCACTAGTTGGATTCTGTGATGCTGACTATGCTGGAGATAGAGTTGAGCGCAAAAGTACTTCTGGAAGCTGTCAGTTTCTTGGAAGTCATCTGATCTCGTGGTACAACAAGAAGCAACCAACAATTGCACTATCAACCACAGAGGCAGAATACATTGCTGCTGCTGGATGTTCCACTCAGATGCTCTGGATGAAGAGTCAACTAGAAGATTATCAAATCTATGAGAGTAATCTTTCTATCTTCTGTGATAATACTTCTGCTATATGTTTATCCAAAAATCCAATTTTACACTCTAAGGCCAAACATATAGAGATTAAACATCATTTCATCAGAGACTATGTTCAGAAGGGTGTAATAAATTTAGCCTTTGTTGATACAGATCATCAATGGGCAGATATTTTCACAAAACCCCTTGCTGAAGATAGGTTTAAGTTTATTCTGAAAAATATTTGTATGGATTTTTGTCCAGAGTAATATTTCTCAGAGTCAACTTCTCAGATGCTAAGTGTTTAACACTCTGAAGTATTTCATCTGTCTTGCTTGTTTAATTTATCTGTGAATTATTTTTTTTGTGTGAAACTCTGAACTGACCATCTCAGAGGATCTGAAAGTTGAAAACGTTTCATTTCTTAAGAGTTATAGAATCACATGCAAGCAAACACGTGTCACTCAGAATCTGAAAAGATGGAGTACACCTACTGATTATGACGTTTAAGGTATTGCTTTGAAAATCTCAATCTGTCTTGATTTTCCCCCAAATGTCATATCATAATTAAAAATGATTACTTTTCATTTAATGCAAACGTGCGTATGTGTCCTATGTGTGTCTGTTGTGTTTCCCATGCTTGCTTTATTTGTCTATATAAACCATTCTCATAACACATTCACACTTTTCACATTCTCAAACACATATGCGCTTTTGTTTGTTGTTCTCTCTCTTTGCAAACCCTAAAAGAACTCAGAAACCTTCATCTTCTTCATCATCGTCAACAATGGCATCTACTTCAAACGCTGTTACTACCAAGAATGCTACCACTTTCAAAGAACCAGTACGCACTCTCCTAACTGCTGTTGATTCACTAGAAGTTCTGTGTGAAAGTTTCGTGGACTTAGAAGATCTTGCTGAACATGGGTTTGATCTGATTTCTTCAATCAAAGCACAAGGCTGGGACGGTTACTTTGACAGGCTTATGGGTCCTGTGTATCCAACGTTAGTGAAGGAGTTCTGGATCCATGCATATGCTACTCCAAAGTTCATTCACTCCTCTGTGCTGGGAAAAAAGATAGTTATCACTGAAAACCTGATAAGGAAACTCATAGGTTTTAAGGCAACTGATGGAGTAACCTCTCTGTCTTCTGCGCGTGAAGACCTGAAAGATGTATGTCAAGAAATCTGTACTACTGGTGAACCTTGTAAGAAGGTTAAGTTCTTGAAACCCACTTACAAGATATGGGCTAAGATTTTCATGAGCACCATCTTTCACAGACCCTCTTCAAACTCTTCTGATTATGTTAATGCTGAACAACTTTACTTCATGTATTGTTTACACCAAAACATTCAGATTGATCTTCCATATTTGTTGTTTAATCATCTGGTGTCTCACGTCAAGGAAACAAGGGAAACAGCCAGAGATAAATCTGGAAAAGTCAGAACATGGATCCCTATGGGAAGGCTGATTTCAGATATTCTGATAGAAAACCAACTTGTGGCGCATCTGCAAGAGGCTGGGTTGACAGAAGATCTGACTTATATCATTGGCTCTGAAATAAACGGTTTAACTCTGAGAAGGATGAAACTGGTTGATGATTTATCTGAGAAACCAAGGAAAACTAACTCTGAAGAAGTTAGGGGAAGAAGGATTCCTGTTAAGGATTTTCCTTTATTCACCTCAGATGAACTTAGAGAAGTTATTGCTGAGTATGTTGCTCGCTGCCTAAGAGATGGTGATGAGATTCCTGCCAATCTTTTGCAGAAGGAAGGCCAAGTTCTTCCTGATTTGACAAGGGAAAGAAGACGTAAGAGAAAAGTTGATAGTGAAGGTCATCAGAAGAAAAGGAAGCATTCAGATGCTGAAAAGAAGAAGAAAAGGAAGAAGCTGAAGAAGGTTCAACCAAATCCTCCTGCAGCAACTTTTGAAGAAATTAGAGATACTCTGAAACAGGTATTTAACACTGATTCTAATCCTGTTCATCATTCTGATACCCCCACACCCTCTGACTCCCCACTTAGATTTAGAAGATCCAGACCTTCTAAAACTATTATCTCTAAACCATCTTCTGTCCCCCCTCATACACCACAATCCAAGCAACCAACAAACATACAAACAGAAATTCCACAACAAACTCAACAAACAACACCACAACCACAAAACACTATCCCAGAATATACCATTCCAGAGGATGTTCACCCTGAACACTCTGACCAACCTGAATATCTCATTGATCCTGATGAGATATTAGATGTCACACCTTTAAACCAGTCTGTCAATTTATCTTCAACTTCTGAAAAATCTAACCACTCTGATGCATCATCTGATGATGAATCATCTGGTTACATTAATGAATGCTTGAATGATCTCAAACAACCTCGTTCTGAGAGTGTTTGGAAACAGCTGTTTAAATCTCCAACTTCTGAACATCCACCTTCTCCACAAAATTCCCCAACTCAAACTCTCACTCCACAACCTCTTGAAATCCAAAACACTCCACAACCAACAGAAACCCAACCAATTCCCTCAATACCTCAACCACAACATTCTGACCAACAAACATCTGAACCACAAACCAACCAACCAACATCTGAACCACAAATCAATCCTCAACCTTCTGAACCACAAACATCTGAACATCCATCTTCACAACCTCAACCTTCTGAACAAACACCACAAACACAACTAACCCAACCAAGAAAACCCAGAATCCCTGATGAAGCAGAATTGGGATCACGTGTTTATACTCTGTTAAGAGATTTTGATAAGGATAATGTCTCAGACTTTGCTGACATTATGGATGTTTGCATGACTACTATGGACAAAGAGGCTGCTGACGCTGTTTGGAAGAAATATCTTTACAGACTGAATAGGGAGGCTTTGAAAATCAGGACTCAATGTCTTAGATTGTCAAAAGTAAGGTTTGCTGCTTATCAAAAACGGATTAAGAGAAACACTCCTCCTATTCTTCTTCTAGAAGCTCCTCCACCTCCAGAAATTCCTGCACCTGATGTTACTCAGACTGTTTCAGAATCTACTGTTTCAGAATCTACAGATCTTCAGAAGGATGTCAAAGAACTTAAGGATTTTATGGTTGATCAAAAGAAAACAAATGAAGAAATGAAAACTTGGATGGCTAAGCAAGATGAAAATTCAGAAAGGATTACAGCACTGCTGCAACTCATTGCTTCTCAACAAGCCTCATCTGCTAAACCTACTTGATGTTTTGCACAAGTTTTTCATGTTTTGCTTTGTTTTGATTTTCTTCTGATATGTTTTGTATGCTTTTATCTGAATCTGGATGTTCTCTTGACTTAATGACAATGATCTTTTTGCTTATCTGGATATGTGTTTCTTCTGCATCTTTACTGTCTTTTAAAATTCTTTTTGATTATGACAAAAAGGGGGAGAAACAAAATAGAATCTGATTGTTCAAATCTATAAGCAATTATCTGAACTAAGTCAGACATGTTACTAACATTCTTTGAATTTAAGTGTCCCAGATATTATTAAAAAATCTGACAAATTTCATTGAAGTTTTTTCCTGAGATCTATCTTTTCAGAACCTGATCAAAAATAGCTAAATCTGAGTAGACCAGACTCTGATATCTAACCTTGAGTACTATGATCTAAAAGATAACTCAAGACAGGAAATGGCAAGATAAACAACCAGGTGTTCTGAAGTTGTTCATCTGGCATCAAGCTTTAATATGGCATCAAGCTTTGACTCTAGAAGTCAAACATATGTCAACCAGGCTTCAATCAGGCTCTGAATCTGAAATGTACTCAACCAGAAAGGGAAGTATCTAATTCCATTAGAGTATTCATTTCAGGGGGAGACTGTAAATCTCAGGGGGAGTAATTTTAATTCATATTTTTATTGAACAAATTTCTCATGTTTTGTCATCATCAAAAAGGGGGAGATTGTAAGAGCACAGATTGTGTCTTAGTAATATCTCTATGTTTTGATGATAACATTAATGATAATTTGTATACAAGAATTATACTCTCTAAATTTGTTCTAAACTGTTTTCTACAGGCACAAAAGATTTTAATCTTAAAGAGCAAATTTGATGTGAACAATAAATTCTGAATGGCTCAAGAGCATCTGAAGATTAGAAGAATCTGAAGTATAAGAGCTTAGTCATCAAGATTCTGAAGATACAACACGCTGCATATATTATCAAGAATCTGAATGAAAGAAGACTCTGAGTGAAGAGACTCTGAATGAGAGAAGACTCTGATCTGAGTGAAGACTCTGATCTAAGAGCATGTTACGCTTCAAGCACACAGCTGCACCAGACTCTGATTCAGCAACATCTGAAGAACATCTTAGGCTCTGAAGTTTCCAGAAGATTCTGAAGACTGAAGACTCTGATATTGATTGTTGATCTGAACTATCTGAAGAATTATTTGAAGAAGATTATTTTAATATATCCGTTGGAATATGCCAGCAAATCTTTCCTTAATTGGGATAGACATAAATCTCTGCAAGAAGATTATTCCTCTGATACATTCCATATATGGTAAATTCACAGCTCAGCAGACAATTGCTACACCCACATTTTGTGCGCCGTCTCTCTGCTGCAATAGTACAAAGGACAGTACTATTTGATATTGGAAATATCTTCTCCAACGGTATTATATTCTCTCCAATATATTCAAGTGGCTATATAAAGGATATCATAGCACTTTCTTCAGGGAGAAAAAATTTTGACTAACTTACTTTCAAGCGAAGAAACTCTCAAGCTCTCATATTCTTTATAGTTCATACTTTGTTCTAAACTTAGAGAAATAACACAGTTGTGTTTATAGCTTTCATAGAAGCAATTTATTACTCTTACATTGTATTACATTAATTTGTAAAGGAAGTTTTCCTTAAGAGGATCTAGGTTAGATCAGTAGCTCTTGAGAAGACTAAGAACAGTTGTTCTTAGGTGTTGCTATTTGTAATCAGTTGATTTGAATAGTGGATTAAGTCCTTGTTGAGAAAGGCAAATCACTCTTGAAAAGGGTGGACTGGAGTAGTTGAGTTCAACGAACCAGGATAAAAATACTTGAGTTTTTATCTTTGATTATTTTCTGTCATACTTATTCAACCCCCCTTCTAAGTATTTTCTCACCTTCACAACATGTTCTCAATCACACCTCAGGGTATCCAGATCAATGATCCTCCTTCGTCCAGTCATGTGGGTTCGGCAGCTAATGTCATGGAGGGATTCACCGAGAGTATATGTTCAGAAGAGTATCAGACGGATTTCGATGAGCAATTCTAAAGATGGCTGGTTCAACAGCAAGTCAAGAATGAAAGCCCAGTTCCCCGAAGCTGGCAATCTCTCTATCATATTATTCCTTTGCATTTGTAGTTTCTTTTCTGTTTAAGTGTGAACTTATTTGCAAATTTCATTTGTAAGACATGTTTGTTTTTGATTGACAATGATAATGAAATGAATATGCATGTTTTGATTAAATCCATTCGTGTTCACTCAATATTGCTTTTTCATTAATGTCAAACGCTTGTTTAAGCGGAATTCCTTGAGGGAGGATGACGAAATTGAAAGACGCGCAAGCTTCCGATTGTATGCTTTTGAATGAAACCTGCTGATGATGTACAGGCATTGTTTTAATCTCTAAACACAGGAGATATAAGGATGTTAATCCCTTGTCAACCCCTTTGAGCCTAGTTGTAGGAGTTTCTTTCTGAAAACGAAAAACCCTCAATCTTAACCTGGGGCAGGGTAGGTATCAGTTAATCTGGCTAAGCATCCAAATTGCAGTAGGAATGTACTCGTTCAAGGATCAATCACACCTTTAGAAGTTGTACCTAAAAAACTAAAGAGTGAGACAGTCACAATCCCTTCAACAAGTCAGACCAGCCGGTGTCACACGATTTGTTTCGAAAAAGAAAAAGAAAAGAAAGAAATAAGAAGCCCGCTAAGTCGAATCTTGAAAACAAACGACTTAGGCAAAAATTAGGGCATCCCGCTGGACTTCGAAATTAGAAGATGTACTCAAAAGAGTCAGTCCATGCAAAAATAGGGAAATAAAAAAAATGACGAAGAACAAGTCGTGTGAGCCAGACACCAAAGACGAAAAGCGAGTGACTGTCACTCCGAAAACTTATGGTTTCTTGAACCATCACTCCTGTCAGTCAACCTCTGAGAGGCGAGCGAGTGTCGAATTAGATGAACATAGGATTGGAGAATATCAAGGAGAGTGGGTGGGTTAAACAGAACTTTGAGCCTTACATCCTTTCTTTCAAACCGTGGACCTAACCAAGTTACAACCTTCAAAGTCCTAATTGAAGCAAGTTTGTTTCGAAAGCATACTTCGGTAAAGATCGCGTCGAAACTGACTCCTAAAAGGATTTTTCTTACCCTATGGGTATTGATATTGACATTCCGATAAATGATTCATTCACTATACATCACAACTTTTTCTAGTGAACAGACTTGGATTTCAAAACTGTCATATGCATTGCATTGATATTATCATTTGCAAAACAATTTGTTTTACTCGCGAGTAAGTACTTGACAGCAGGAAAGTTTCTACAGTGGAAAGTTTGATCGATAAGATGCAGAATGCCTGAATACTCTGTTGAGCAGGGGTAAGCCATATCAAATGATCATAAAGGGAGTCAGCCATCCTAAGATACAGTTAATCTGGGGAAATCAGGTCGAGATTCGGTAAATCTCTCGAAATCAGCCAATCAGAGGCAAATCACTTCAAGGCTGGGGCAGGTTACCCCAAGAGCACAGATATTATCCTTACCCAGAACGCAGCTAATCGGAATTTTGCTGGAGAGTTTCTTTCAAATCCAGCTTTCCCCAGCAACCTGAGCCTGCATCTGCATTTTTTGCATATAGTTATCATATTTGCATCATCTTTTGCATCTCATCCTCGAATGCGTAGCATTTCCATTTCATATGGAGCATTACGCCATAGAAAAATTCAAACATATGCATGTGAAGCATAAGCCAGTTTTTGTTAGCCTTCCGTGGCAACCTGAATCACTCTTCCATCAAGACGATGGTATATCAACAGCTTTGTTCAGACAGCTCATCCGCTTACTTACTTTTGGCTTCCAGATCATACGTCGGTCGTACTTTGTCCATCAACCCCTAGATGATGACATCCCCAGCAGATTTTCCTCTCGTCTATCATTAGACGATGCGAGATTTGGATTTGATGTTCCTCTCGTCTATCATTAGACGATGCGAGGTTTGGATATGATGTTCCTCTCGTCTATCATTAGACGATGCGAGATTTGGTTCAGATTTTCCTCTCGTCTATCATTAGACGATGCGAGATTTGGATATGATGTTACTCTCGTCTATCATTAGACGATGCGAGATTTGGTTTTGATGTTCCTCTCGTCTATCATTAGACGATGCGAGATTTGGTTATGGTTTTCCTCTCCGTCCATCATTGGACGATGTGAGTATTTTGGATATTGTTCTTCCTGTCTACCATTAGACGATGTGAGTTTTAGATATAATGTTTCTCCGTCCATCATTGGACGATGTTGAGAGTTGACGGTGATGTCAGGTGCTTATCAGATTTATGTTTGTCTGCGGCGATGTCAGAGGTTTATTAGCACCATGGTTGTCTGGCGGCGATGCCAGAGTTTTGTATCCCCACAGGTACTTGACGGCGATGTCGGGTGTTTCTCAGAGTTATAGTTAGCTGGCGGCGATGTCAGGTAATTTTGTCTTCCTAGCGGTGAGGTTGGATATTTTTTCTGGCGGCGATGTCAGGTAATTTTGTTTTCCCAGTGGCGAGGTTGGATGTTTTTCTGGCGGCGATGTCAGGTAATTTTGTTTTCCCAGCGGCGAGGTTGGATGTTTGTTTCTGGCGGCGACGTCAGGTGATTTAGTTTTCCAGCAGCGATGTTGGGTGTTTTGGTTGTCCGGCGGCAATGTCAGACGCCTTATTTTTGTGAATGACTGGAGGCGATGTCAGGTGTGATTTACCAATTGATTGTTTTGAATTTCTGACGACAATGTCAGAGGAATTTTATGTGGAGTTCTGACGGCGAAGTCAAATGTTTTACAAATTGGATATTGGTGACTGACGGCGAAGTCAGATGTTTTACTTGGTTACTGGTTGACGGCGATGTCAGAGGTTTCTTTTTGCGGTTGGCAAATTTTCGGGTTCTTTTGTATTCAATCACCTTTTACCATGAATGTCTGAAAGCGGTTACTTTTCATCCCTTCTGGTCCAAGTCGATTGAATAGGGGCAGCTGTTGCACCCTAAAATTTTCCCACCGGTTTTTCCGACTTTGACTGGCTTTTGCTTCGTATTTTCATATGCATATCATTTAGATCAGTCGTCATATTGCATAACTAACCAATTTATCAACTCTTTGGTGGCTTTGTTTCTTTCGTGAATCAGGGATTGACTTCAGAAACTTCTAAAGTGTTTGAGTTAGGATTGGTCGAGAGGTTTTCTTTTGAGTTAGATTTCTACTGTTCAAAGGTTGTTTCATTCATGGTACTCAAGTTTGAGGCAGGGGTGTTGAGTTTTCAATTGTCATGAGCAATGCGTATTTGAGGTTTATCAGGCACGGCTCCAGTTTCCCTGAATTATTACAAGATGCAGTTTGCTTAGGGATTTTGTCAGCAGTTTGGTAGAAAAGACTTTGTGGTTCTCAGGGTGGATTTTGTCATGGACCTATACTTTACGCTTAACAATTACCAAACCAGGTTTCATGGCAATTCAGATTCTTTGAAATCAGGTTGCAGTGCTATTAAGAAAATCAAAACAATGAGGCACCTCAGGTTATTGGGAAATTTTGTTAATGTGGTTCACGTTCTTATCTTTTAAGTGAGGATTCAGGCATGATATTCCAGTCAAGATCATTCCCAGACGGTTCCCTTACTATGATGTCATTCATCAGAAATCAATTTAAACATCTTTACATTCTGGAGGCATTCCTCAAGGTTTGATTCAAGGAATTTAATCGTTTGTGCAGGAAGTGGTTGACTTCAAACAAATTTGTTTTGATTCGAAGGCTCCAATTTATTCAAAGGTTTGGATTTAGTTTATGAGATTTTTGGATTTAATCGAAACTTCAAGTTTTGATTATCACTTTTTTGTCAAAGATCAATAACTGCATGGAGGTGTGAATAAGTGATATTGTCGGGCCCGATCCAATTGGAAGCATTTGGAATCCATCATTATACAAAAGAATCTACAAGAGATTCATTGAAATATTACAAGAAAAGGAGGTGCAGTTAACAAACTGATCAAAGTCCATTCGCATAAATTCAAAATTCATTGTTCACCACAAAAAAAAAAAACTCTTAAGCCCATTTCATTTTGTCTCAAGGCCCATGTATATGTGTTACACCAAGAGATTACAAAAATTTCAAAAAAAAAGAAGAAAAGCTAAAGCTACAGCTTGCTTTTCACAACCGTATGCTTATTACGGTTCTTGCTGCCACGCCACATGCTGAAACCATGCTATGTTTCCTACTACCACACCAACCTTCAACACTCACCAGACTCACCGGCCTTGCACCAGTTTGCATTTAAAACCGGTATACCTTCTACAAGACTTCAACAATAGCCTTTCCGCAGCAGCACGTTACCGTTTGCAGATCATGAATTTCTACACTCACAAGGGTTATGTGTTGGTTAACAATTCGATTGAAGGATTTTGTTATTGATGAACATCGACGTTATCTCAGCTTTGTTCCGTGTCGACAGCATATCGGTAGCTCAGACTCCGATGGCCGCTTTCCATCATCTCCAAGCGATATATGCCACTCAGCTGACTTAAGAAGAGTTGCACTTCTAAGATCTATGTAGATGAAAACATACCCTCCTGACTCTGCATCTTTAGACCTGCAACAACACCATTGGTGATTTGAACCGGTACCGATACAATAGAAAAAATTCGAAAAAATAGAAAAAGAAGGAGCAGTATTGGTGCAAGAAATGTCTCTTCAGATGATTGACTTGGCCGTGAGATGACTCTAGAGAAATCACCATTGGATGAGCCCTCTCAAGCAGACAAATACCTGCATCAGAACAAAGTTACAACCGTCATAATTTGCTACGCAGTAACAGGAAAATAAAAAAGTGAATAACAATGGATTGAGCAGATGTTACCCCACACAAGACACTCTTGACCACTGTTTGAATGCCTTGTCATATGAATACAACGTAACACCGCAGTTTGTTTTGTTTTATCCATTTCCAACGTGTACGGTCCGCGCCTGCATAAAATATACCAGCACAGCTTGTTCTGCGACAACAGAAAAAGCTCAACAACAATTCATACCAATTGCCTTTGCCTTCTGTACACCACACAACCCAGAAGAGATACCGTGGGCTGAGACTGATGAGGGCGCCATTATTGAGTTTATGAGATTGTCGTTCGCTTGAAGTCTTGTGCCAAGTCCATTGTTCCAGCTTCCGTTAAGGATGATCCCGTGTGATGTTGACATGATTGAATACAAGCCTCAAGTTAATATCATGTGGTTTTAACCTTCTAGCTAAGTGAATTCGAATGCTTCATAACGATGCTCGGCACGCCGGCCTGGAATTTAATAATGTCTTTGATTCCTTGACCTTTAAACCTGTAAGCAAATGTGACAGGAAATCAAAGTTTGCTTCCAACGGAGGTTTAAAATAAAATCAACACGTGGCTAAGTTACTTATCATAAGAACCGTAACATGTGGCGACATTGTTATTTCCTAGTGGCCCGCACAGAGGACTCTCCTGCGACAAAAGAAAAGAGGTATGTTAGTGGTAAAACCCCTAATAGAATAAACATGATAGTATGACAATCACAAAACCAGACAACAACCTACTGCAACTAGCTGCCAAACCATTCTGCTATCTTTGCACAACCAGCCAAAAACCCTGCAGAAAACAAACAAAACCGTACCGCCAGACAAAACCTGCTACAGACAACAGCCTGCAAATTCACTCCACACCAGACCAAAAATCTGTTACAGCACAACAAATATCACAAACCAGCTACAACCATTTTGCTACACCCAACATCCACACCAGACAATACAATACCTGCATTGAAAATGACCTGTCACACAATACAAGTTCAAAATTATATACAGCCAGCCACTGGGGGGTACGAAAAAGCAACGGGAAGAGAAAAAGAGGGAAAATGCAATTACCTCCTTCTGCACATAAAGAGACCAATGAACCCTAGAACAAAGGGGGGGCACCCACCTCTTACCACACTCCTATGTTCTTCTCACACACACACATCAAACTCTCTCTCCCTTTACCTCCTTCACTGCAAACACTCCCCTTCATACATTCATCTTCATATTCACCATAATAACTCAGCTGAACCTTCTTCCTCACCAAGTTCATCCGACCTCCATTTTTGCCTTCAAGCTAAACTATCCCAGAAAATTTCAGTTGTACCTTAAAGCCTCCATGAACAAGCAAATCTTCTAAGCCTCTGCTTCACCATTAATGAAACCCATAAATTCTTTCATGAACCAACCTTCATTGTTCTTCATCTGATACCCTTTACAACCTATACCCAAAACTTCATCAATCTCATCCAAACTCACACAAACATTCAACAAGCTCAAACTAAAAGAAAAAGATAGAACCAGCGGAGAACTCCTCGAGCAAGAACGCAGAGAATAAGAAGCAGCAAGTGAAAACCGATTCTCAGAAGCTTGAAAACAACATCCCTTTTCCCTTCTCTGAAACTCACGAGAACCCAGAAATCTTCAACTCACTTTTCACCTTCGAAAGACCAACAACTTTCGGAAAATATTCGTTCCACCCCCCCCCCCCCCTTCAACACCTCCTTCTACCATAATAACAGCCTCTGCGTTAACTTTTGAAGGCAACAGCTCAAATTTCATCTCCAACTTTGAAAAAACAACATTCAATACCGTAAAACCACATTCATCTCCTCTAATCAAAATCGAAACAACCAACAAATCTCATTACCCAATGTAAACTCCATCAACCTTCATTCGAACCATGCCGTAAATTCGCTTTCCTCCTTCTACCTCCTTCGAACTCCAACTTTCCCAGACCCACCATCAATATTTTCTCGTTTCACAATCAAACCGAACAGAACTTCAACCCAGAAAGTCACCGCTCGAAACTCCATCTCAGCCCCAACCGAAAACTCACCATCAATCTCAACAACCGTCTTTTCTAACCATGAACCCTCACCCCAACCTGTCATTGATTTCATCGATTGAAATCCAAACCCATAAATATTCACTTCAAACGAAACACCACAACCCAATCCCTAGAAACCGAAATACCGCAACACAAACGAACAACAACCACAATGTTTTTTTTTCAGAAAACCGCCGCTGAAGCTCCTTCACAACCATCGCTCAAACTTTTTCTCCTCCAACTAACCACCTTCGTTTCACAACCGTAATCCATGTTCATTCAAACGAACTTACAACCCAACCTCCTTTTCAACCACAACTCTCAAACCCATTAACAATTGAATCTGAAACCAGAAAATCAAATAAGAAACCTGATCAAAGCCAGGGGAAATCTTGAAGTATGAGGCGGATCGAATGGAGAGAGAGATCAAATTTGGGAAGAAGAAGCTCGAGTACGTCGCTGTTGGTCGATGAAAGATTTGTCTTCTGAGCAATTCATCTTGGTAATGAATTTTATCGAGCGATGATGGCTGCTTTGGATCTACGCCAGCTCATGGAGAAGCTTGGTTCGTTGTTTCAGCGTCTATAGCCAACGAGTTTTGTTTTCTGATCTGAGTTATTCCAATAACTCATGTTGAGTTTTTTTACCAGGCTTTTGAGGCCCATTTCTTCATTTACTCACCCCGTTTTTACTCACATAACCCCCCCTCTGTTTTCCCTTTTTTTTAATTTCTTATTTTCTTTTTATTTTGTTAATAAATTATATATATTAAGTTTTTATTATATTTTCTTATTAGTTTTATTAAATCTTCTTTTAGAAATTTATAAACTATTTTTATTATATATATGATTTTCATAATAGTTAATATGTTAGTTTTCTTTTAAGGTTTTGAGTTACATATTCTAGACTTATCATTATATTTTCTATTTAGAATTTCTTATACTTACATTTTATTTTTAGAGTTGAATTTCATTTTTCTTTTGTTATTGGGAATTTTGTTCCATTATCTTGTTTTGGTCGATGACGAGACCTCCGTAATTCATTACCAGTCAAATTATTGATAAGTAATGTTGGATCTGAGACCACCTCTTTTCTCTCTTCGTCGCTTGTTCCAACTCGATTCAAAAGCATTGACAAACCATATTCAAAATTCAATTATCTTTGTATTGAATTAAAAAGAGGGGATTAAGTGTAGACTTTCTTCCTCTCCGAGTGTTGGGGATGCCCACTGTAGTGAGGGTGGTTTCGACACTCGTCTTTCAATACGAAGACGCTTCTAAACTTTTCCTCCTAAAACCTCGGTCCCGTACCGAGCACACTTTCAATAATAAACTAATTTCTCTTTGTATTGAATTAAAAAGAGAGGATTAGGTGTAGACCTCTTCCTCTCCGAATGTTGAGATGCCCGCTGTAGTGAGGGTGGTCTTGATATTCGTCTTTCAATACGAAGACGCGACTTTATCCACCATCTCGCTTTCACAACTTCCTTCCGCAATTTTCACACCTAAAACCTTGGTCCTGTACCGAGTGCATTTTCAAATCTTTTCATAACAAAAACTTGAATGGTCGTGGAGTGGTTAGGCGTAGGCCTTCTCCTATCCCGAGTGCTGACGTTTACCGTAGGATTCTCTGTCGTAAAGCACTTACCATTCAAAACCAGAAACATCTTTAATAAGAGAACGAAGTTCCCTTTGTATTGAATTAAAGAGAGAGGATTGGGTGTAGACCTCTTCTTCTCCGAGCGTTGGGATGCCCACTGTAGTGAGGGTGGTTTCGACGCTCGTCTTTCAATACGAAGACGCCTCGTTCGCCACACCTTTTTATAACAAAAACTTTGAGACAATGAATTGGGTACTACCCGTAGGGGTTACTATCCGAGGACCTATCTCGCCCCAAAAACAATCTCAACCAATCAAACATGATACCTTGCCTCTCATGGCGAAAACCAATCTTTCAAACAGGATATGTTACGTCCGTTCTACCGCAAACAGGTACGCCTAAGTCTCCAACGAGCGAGCAGCAAAACACCTAAACTGCTAGAACGCGCACGATAACATCATCCACAAAACACACAGGTTATCCGCACCGTAGGCACGAACTATGTTGCTCTGATTTCTCTTGCATGTTGAGAATACGTAGGCATAGGATTGCAATATCCTAGCGAGCACCCTTTTTCTTTTTCACCCTTTCCCAGAAAGACATGCTACGTCCGTTCTACCGCAAACAGGTAACGCCTAAGTCTCCAACGAGCGAGCAGCAATACACTTAACTGCTAGAATGCGCACGATAGCATCGTCTACCAAGACTTCCCCGCACACCGTAGGCCGAACTACGGCTGCTCTGATTCTTTACTTCCTTCAAGTAAAGATACGTAGGCACAAGGGCCACAATCCTTGCCTAGCACATTCCCCCCTATATCTGTAGTTCCCCGAACTACGTCGACTCTGACTTTCTCATGTCTACTGAGAATACGTAGGCATAGGACTGTGAAGTCCTACCGAGTCTGTTCTTTCTCTCTTCTTCCCCGTTACCTCTCTTTCCCTGTTTTTAACCTTTTGTCTCTCTTCTTTTGGAACAACTTTTTTAGCATAATATTTAAGCAGATATATTGACACATCGACAAACAAAAGGTTCCCATCGAGTACGATGGATGCGAGGGGTGCTAATACCTTCCCCTCGCATAACCGGCTTCCGAACCCGTTCTTGGTCGCGAGACCATCTTATCCATTTCTTTCTTAAGGTTTTCTCGATATTTTCCTTTCCCCTCATGGGATAAATAAAGTTCGGTGGCGACTCTTCTGTCTATCTTTTTCGCCTCCCCGTCGTTGCGCGATGCATTTTTCGAGTAGCGACAGTATGAACTTTCCAACAACTCTAGAAAGCATGGTACTTTGCATTAGAACTTCAAAAATCTATGAAACTACACTTTGAATCCCAACCAAACCAAAAACTCTTCAAGTTGTAATTTTGTAGCACATTGATCCCCTCAAGTTTCCTTATAAATAGAGGCATATTTCATGCTTCTAAAACACAACAAAAACTAGAGAAAACATCCCTCAAACCTCACAAACTCAGCATCTTGCAAACCAAACCCTCCTTTGTGCCAAGAACATCAACCTTGCATAAACTCAACCAGTTTCACTTTCACACCTGAACCCACCAAACCAACTACCCTAACATACCACAAAACACATTTTGAAGGTGTAAAAGCCTTCATCTCCATCCAAAACCTGCTAGAACAGAAAGTCAACTCTCAAAACCTCGTTTTGTTGACTTTCTACATTTTCCAAGCCAAGTCTATATTCTAACCAGTTCCAACCACTCTATCCATTCAAATACCTTTCATAAAACATCCTTAAATTGTTCCAAACATTGCTTGGCACCTTTAACTTCATTTTCTTGAAGTTCATATTTTGGAACTTTTCATACATTTGCAAGAAGGAAGGTAAATTCGGTTCTAAGGCATTCCATGGGCTCCTAAGGATTCCATGGATTTTTTAGAGGTGTATTGAAGTTGTCCAAATCATCCAAGCATTTGTGTAACTACTCTTGTGAAGACTTCAAGTTTGCTTCAAGATGTAAGTTCACTTTGAACTTGGACTTTTCAAACCATGCTATAATTTGATCCACATTGAGCATGAACTTGTTTGTTATGATGTAAATGATGTTATTGATCCATTATTTGTTGCTTATCATGGTTGTATGTGACTGTGCCATAGAAGTTACAAATATGAGCTTGTTGAGGTTTTTCTATCGTGTTTTAGTTTAGAAGATTTTTTAGACAAATTTAATTGCACCACTGTGTTCCTTGTGAAAAAATAGGAACATTTTGTTTTTACATCATTAAATTTCATTGAGTATTTACAAATCATAATTTCTTTTGGAAAATGATGAAAATATTGAAGTTCTTGGGTCAGACCAACCATGGCGCCTTGAGTAGCTTTTAGGTCTAGATTTGGTATATGTTTTATTGAATAGGGGTGATACAATGGATGTATCACCACCCCAGTGGTTCTTTGTCTGTGCGTGTTTGTGTGTTTGACTGAAAGACCTAGGATTCGAATCCCCCTCGCCCCAATTCTTTTTATTTCTTTTAATTTTTTAGTAACTTTCATATATCATGTCATGTTTCCATTGTTATTTCATAATGTGTGCATTGGTTCAATGGCTTTAGTTTTGAGTGGCAAGCTAGGTGGCATGGGTTCAACACCCACCAAGGTCACTCCTTTATTTTTTAATACTTATTTTTTCTCATTTTCTTCACAACTTGAAACCTTCATAACTTCTTCATCTCAAATGATTTTTAAGCCATTCTTTTTGCTAAATTCACATAAATGTTTATTTTTCTTGCACTTATATATGTTTAAAATAGGTGACTTTTTAGGGTTTCTTAAAGTGTTCTCTTGATTTCCTTGGTTGATCCTTTGCCTTTCCTAGTTCACAATGACTTGTATGAACCTTACGTATCTTGTATAGACTTATGTGATGTTTTTCACTTGTAAATTTTGTTTTAACTTGAGTTTGATACCTTTTTGATGTAAGTTTATATGTTAAAGTGTATGTTAAAACTTTGTTCATACCATGAGCTTTTGCTTGGCCGTTTTGTGCTTAATTTGTGACTTTCTTCTATGTTTAGTTAAACATTGATGTGTCCATGTG
Source organism: Lathyrus sativus (assembly GCA_963859935.3). Classification (NCBI taxonomy): domain Eukaryota; kingdom Viridiplantae; phylum Streptophyta; class Magnoliopsida; order Fabales; family Fabaceae; genus Lathyrus; species Lathyrus sativus. Next base: position 424,461,779 of record OZ012740.1, read on the forward strand.
CCTTATAGGAATTATACCATGATTATATGTTCATAAACTTTGGGTTTTGTCTTAACATGCCTTTATACACATGCTTGTATGTCAAAAAATTTGTGATGTCTTTATCTTGTTTAAGACCATGTTTGAGTCCATAACATGTATGTTTGGTTGTTACCTACTTGTTTCAAACATGTTCAACTTGTATCCATGATTGTATATTCAAGTAATGTCTTAACTTGTTCATATGATGTTTAAACTTTTGATTGTCACCTATATGTATGGTCACATGTCACCCTTTATGTGCTTGCATCCTCCATCCACATATTGTTGTTACCTATACTTGTCTTGAATGTCTTATACTGTATTCATGATTAAGTGATGTTTTAACTTATGGATGTTTACCTTTAACTTTGAATGCTACCATGTTAAGTAATACTTTGACTTATATATGTCTTATTTCTACTTTGAACCCTCTTCATGTTAAGTAATGTTTGGACTTATGCATGTTTGTTTTGAATATTGAATGATACCATGTTAAGTGATGTTTTGACTTATGAATGATTTGCTTCATATTATTCATGATTGAGTGTTGCTACAACTTATACATGTTTGAATGTTTAAATTGTATTAATGATTAAGTGTTATTATAACTTATTCGTACTTGTCTTGTATTCATGATTAAGTGGTGTTAGTAAACCCTAATCCATGCCTACCTTAAGTTATATACTTGAACTTGTCATACATGATAGTTTAGTCTTGTTAGAACTATACCTCATGTATGCTTAGGTGTTGTAACATAATTTCTTGTATGAACTTACTTTGGTTGTCACCGTGCTACTTGTTCATCTCATCCATGCTACTTACTTTCAACTTTGTCAAGTTACTCCCTAAGTGATGATAGCTTGTTAGATTTCATCCTCGCTTTGTTGCCTTTTATTCCCAAATCCAAGGGAAAGAATACTTCATTGAATCAATTTCATAGGTAGCTTAGCAATACTCAATTCCCCTTTGACCTTGTTAGAGTCATTATGTCTTATAACTTAGACTTAGGGTAGAATTTACAACTCTCTTGACTTTGTTAAGTCATGTAAGTGTTAAGGCTATAACACTTAACTCCCCCTTTGAACCTTGATCATAATCAAGTGTTCATTCATCCCTAGTGAGGTGAACTACAAATGCTCTGACCCCATCCTTGAAAGGATATGTAGGCTCAAGACCACAGAGTTTTGGTGAGCATACTTACTAATAAATCCTTAGGTTACTTTCCTCACCAATAAAACCCAAACATAAGACATTACAAAGCAAATAGAAAACAATAATATAGATTCTTAGGATGTTATAGAGTATTAACCATAGCAAGAGGTTCTTATAGAGTATTATAGATGCTTAGGATGCTAACACATTCCCTAGGTATAACCAACCCCTGAATCTTAGATCTCTTAGCATTGTTTTTACATTACAAACTTAGGGTTTTGTACGATCTTTTCCTTTTCCCTTGAATTAAACAAAGTTCAGTGGTGAATTCTAAATATTTGTGATTCAAGTTAATACAATAGCTTGATATTTGATTCTCACCATAACAGAAATGGCGACTTCACTAGGGAATCATCCCAAAAAGAGGGTTGAGCCTAACTTGCTTATATTTGTGCTATATTGTTTTCTTGCTATTATTTGTCTTGTTGTTCTTCATGGGTGGTTACCTTGTATATGGTGAGATCAGCCTCAGCCTGGACTTGAGCATAAAATAAGATAGGAAGGTGGTATATTCAAGGAGGCTTATGGAAAGTTGATCCTATGAAGGTGAGAACATTTAGTCACCTTTAACCCTACTTGGCCTATTAAGAACATAGTGTGATGACTATGAGGGTGTAGAACCAAAATAGTTGATACACAATACTACACTTAAAAGAGGTTCTCTTGATAATATCATTAACTACCGAGTAATTGGGAAATTGATAATATCCGAAAGATGGACTAATGACTTTGAGAACTTGCTAGAACCCGTTGTACAGGTACACAATAAACCCTAGGGCATACCTAATGGGAGGGGTAAACCGTTGACTTCATGCAAGCCTTTAAAACCTTATTTATGTTTAACCTTATTATGTTTGTGCATACATGCATACACAAGTATCATTTTATCAAAGTTTCATGGAACTTAGGAGCTTTTGTTTGCAGACAACATAGGATTGTCATGGATTGTGAAAGGAAAAAGACTTTGAAGTACACTTTCAAAATTCCTAAGTTTTATGACCTAAGGATATTGGGAGCTTTGGTTGTATACCAAGAAAGTTTCATGAACAATTATGGAAGGATTTTATCACTGTTGAAGACAAAAATAGAACATGGGCTTCTTTCTACACTACTTCAGTTTTATGATCTAGCCTACCATTGTTTCACCTTCCCTGACTACCAACTTGTGCCTACATTGGAAGAGTATTCATATCTCATTAGTTTACCTATCCTTGATGAGTTTCCCTTTCCTATCTTAGAGAAATATCCTAAGGGATAAGACATTGCAAAGCCACACATTTGGAATTGTCTGAAATCCTAGCTAACATGACCACCAATGGAGGAGTCTTTGGGTTGACCACTGAGTTTTTGATGAACAAAGCTCAATATTATGCTGATCACTTGAGCATGTGTCGCTACCGCGAAAATAAGGTGCCGGCAAAATAGAAGAGTCGCCACCTTTCGTTATTTATCCCTCAGAACGGGAAATGAAACGATCGGAAAAACCTGACGAAAAGGTATAAGACAATGTCATCGCAACCATTGTCTGGATTCGGGAGTCGGTTACGCAAGGGGAAGGTATTAACACCCCTCGCGTCCATCGTACTCAATGGGATCCACGCTTGTTGTGTTTATCTGACGGGTTTATTTACTATCTACCTATCAAGGTCGGTCTGAAAAGAAAAGAAAATGACTCGGCAAAGCGTCACACTTTATGCCTACGTATTCTCATCAGAGAATGAGAAATCAGAGTCAACGTAGTTCGGCTAACTACGGGTTACGTGGAAGGTGGCTCTCCAATACGTCAGTATTGTGCCTACATACTCTCAACGGACATGAGAGATCAGAGCTTACGTAGTTTGGGATAATATGAATTACGGGAGTTCAGATTCATCTGTTTTTCCGAGTAGGGTTAACAAACAGTTCCAACAGTTTGGTGTACGCAGCTCGACCCTTGGAGACTTAGGCGTTACCGTTTGCGGTAGAACCGGTAGTTAGCGAAACTCTTTTCTTCAGAAAAGCTTCCTTTGAATTACGGGCCCACGGGGCAAAAAGGTTTGAAGTTTGTTTTCTGTCTTTTACGGAAGAAGTGTTTTTGACAGTTGTCTGCAACTAATATCGTACTAGAGACTATGACCTGAGATTGAATGCGTCGCATGTCACCCTTAGGGTACCATACTAAACATCCTGACTATTGAAGAGTGACCCTTCAACAATCATTTCCCAAGTAACTTAAGGCTTGTAACGTACGACATCAGTTAACCTTTATTACTGTATTTTGATTTGTTTCGAGATGAGAAGAGAGAGGGGGCTCAACTAAGGGGAGACTATCATGTCCTAACAGTTGTCATGCCAAGGATTCATCCTATGGTTGAGGTTTGAAACAAGGAACTCCTAGAAGTTATCATGCATAGGTTTCAGCCTACAGTTCTAATCATCACTTCCTTATCAAAGGAAGTGAGATTCCTAGGGGAACATGTCAATGGTATACAGAAAGAGATAAACAGATAAACTGTACAAGAAACAACTGTAAATAAAATGCATGCAATGCAAGTGAGGGAGGAAATATGTGTGGGGCAAGAGCCTCCACAAGCTCATCTCAACCTCAAGCCAAGTATGAATAATTGCAAAGATAAAGGAAGAAAGAAATGCAACAAGAGCAAGTCACACAAGCAACAGTCAAACAGAAAGAGTAGCACACCAAATAGCAGACAAAATAGCTCAACAGCAAAGCAGATAAACAGCAAACAACCCAACAGCTGCAAACAAACTCTAAGCTCAAGCCATCTTCAAGAGAGGTCTTCATCTTTATGCTTCAACAAAAGAGAAGAGAGTCAACGAGATGAGTACATGATGATGGGAAGCATTATGGAAACCTAAGGAATCCATCATGACACTCAACCATGCATCCATGAAAGGCATCCTCAAAATTTCTACTCATTATGACATGCCATACATCCCTCCAAAGGAGATATGGGCTTTCACATGAGGACTTTGAATCATAGGATGGGAATGGCATGCACACAAAGCAAGCCATGTTTGTTTGAAGAAAGAAAACACTCTTTAGGGCTCTTCCTAAACCCTAATGAGGTATCTACTTACTTACCATTCTATCAAGAAGGAATACACCACTTGGAATCATCTAATGGCCAATTACAAGGTTAACCTATGAAGTTCTCTAAGTTAGGATCACCTAAACTAAAGTTAATTTGTAAAATGGGGAACTAATTGAAAATCATTCCTAAAAATTCTAGGGAAAATACCATATCATCCTACATGTATCATTATGCTATAGCCCAAAAATCAGGGGTTAAACCTAAGTCAAAAGGCTCAAATTAAATCTAAAACCTCAAGGGTACACTAAAGGGATCCAATCATGAATACTCCTAAACAACTACCCTAAAACCTTATTTAGAATCATCTAAAAATCATAACAAAAATTACACAACATTATCAACATGTATACAGCCAGCACACAAAATTTCAAGATCAAACTCCATGCCATGAGAGAGAAAGAAAATCAACAAATTCAGGACACAATTATTTCATCATTAAAAACATATTACACTAGAAAATATGAGATTAATTGCCAAAAAATGGAAAATTAAAATAGAAGACATGGAAATACTCTAGACATTCCAATCTATATTCACAAATTTTCTCAGGATTTATTACCAATATTCATTATTTTTTCATGAATTAAACAAACAATCAACAAAAATGAAAAAAAAGAAAATAAAAGAAATAACTGGGGGAGGTGGGCTCAACAACAAATTCACGTGTAACTACGCCTGGGCCCAATACGAGGGGGTGTGAAAAGTGCATGGGCGCTGCGCCCAGTTGGGAATCAACTCAGCAAATTATTTCCAAAGGAAGCAACACCAGGGGGGTGCAACAGGCAAAGTTTCTCTGTGTTATTTCTGTTGGGCCTACGAATGGGGGGCGTGGATAGTAGCAAGAAGTTCAGCCCAGAGCTTCTTCCCTGAAACTCTGTGTTTCATTAAAAGGATCCAAGGCCACACGTGGACGTGCTTACGATCGTCAGATCGACTTACTGATTCAACTCTCCAGCAAGATCTAATGGTGGATTCATCGTCTTCTTCGTTTAAACATTGCAAAGGAGGGAAACCAGTCCGGCGAAGCTCACGGTGGTCGGAAAATGCAACTAGTTTTCTCACAAACCTAACTCTCTCATAACTCAACGAAACGCCACGATTCTTGAATGAAAGTCGAAGGATTTTTCACGAGGATTACAAATATGGCACTCAATCATGCTGAAACCTCAAAACCAGAGAAATCCAAATCCAAACCGAAAACGGATTCAACCCTAATTCGTCTCTAAACCTCAAATTTACTATCCAGAATCCATCTATACCTTAATCCTAACTTAACCACATGAATATAAGGTCTTAAATGCGTGTAAATTAAGAGAAAGTTTGAGAAGTAGGAACCTGAGTTTGAGCTTCGATCAAGGTAGCTTTCAGGCCTCAATTCCTCTCCAACGAGTGCAGATCACTTCAGTGAATGATGATGAACGTTTCTTGATAGCCAATTTCTGCCGAAACTCTCCAAATCTCCAAAATCGAAAATCAAATTCCAAGCTCATTCACAAACTTGCTCCAATGGATTCTCAACAGAATTTGCCACTAGAAGCTTCTCAAAATGATCCAAATCCAATTTATATTCAGTTTAACACCTTTGGAGGCCCAAACAAAGCCCAATTTATGATTTTCAAGTTTCACTTTCCTTCCAAAATTTCAATGATGGTGTGCATGATTTGGCCTTGCTCTCACTTCAAATTCAATCCAATTTACTTGCCTGACAGTTGTGGAGTATAATTGAATAGTTTTTCCTCCTTGATTTCAATCAAAGGGATGCATTTGATATGTTTCTTCATCATGAAGTAAGACTCCATATGGCCATGTTATGAACTTTAATTCAAAAATGTGATGATTCCAAAGTATTTAGAATGTCATTCCAATCAAAATGAGCACAAATTTGGCCTGAAAACACCCCATTTCCAATTGTTTTGAAATTTTCCATTTTAATTCATTAAAATGGTCTTTTTGTGAATTTTCTTCAACCAATGCTTGTTTCAATCCATATCAATGGACTCTTGATACTTGGATAAGCTAAAAACATCATTTTGAGCAACTTTCATGTTGAACAAAACTTCATTTGAAGCTTGCAAGATAGTGAACTTGACCTATAATTCAAAATGACCTGTAATGCCCAAATACCCAAAATACCCTTGACATGTCAATGCCATAACTTGAGTTCTACAAATCCAATCATAGACTTCTAGTACTCTATGGAAAGCTAAGAGAACAAGGAACAACATTCATGTTGACCAAAAGTTTATAGGAATCATCCTTCTAGGGAAAAGTGTCATGCAAGTTGGGTAACTTTCAAGCTCCAAATTCACATGCCTCAGATGACTTGTAACTTGTTTGGCTCTTAACATGAGTTCTATAAACCCTATCAGGGACTTCTAGTACTCAAATTAAAGTTAAGATCGTGCCCTACAACAATAATGTTAGGGTCAAGATGAGATGACGATCATATCTTGAGTTAAATAGTCTTGAAGTCAGGGGTCAAGCCAGGGGATTTTACACTGTCAAGTCTTAGAAACCCTAGCCTGAAACTTCTCAAACTCCTCAATCATGATGAGTTCCTTGGAATCATCCTTAGAACATCTCAATGTATCAATCCATGATCCCATGTCTCTTGAATTAAGTCTAAACCTCCTTCAAATCCTCAGTTGACTTAGGGTTGACCCAGTCAAACCCTAATTGCACCACTCATGGCTGAGTCTTCTTAATCTTGCACAATGACTTGTCTAGGCCTCAAGGTGGTCTTCCACACTTCTAATGAGCTCTCTCAAGACATCAAGTCCAACTTCATGGCTTCATAATCATATGATGGCTTCCCACAACTCTCAAGTTAGGAGACCTACACACTTGGCTTCAATCACTCTCTCTGAGGATCTTTTAACTTCTCTGACAAGGATATCAACCCTTGAATATCTGAATAACCTTCTTAGCTAGCCTCACAGTCTTGTATAACTCTTTATTGGTAATCATACCTCTTGATCTCCTGCACACATGTCAATGAAATGCAAATGATAATGCTAATGTGAATGAAATGAACACAAGCTAGGTAAAGAAAAGTTGGGCAAATTTTGGGGTGCAACAGCATGGATGTGTTTGAGGATATTTTTGCTTTAATCATCTACGGTGTGTTTCTCTTCCATAGCTTTGAGGACTTTGTCGACATCAACGTTATCAAGATGTTTCTAAAGAAGAACCTAGTGCCTACCTTGTTAGCAGATGCTTATCACTCTATTCACATAAGGAACTTCCATAGAGGATGGATGATCACATGCTGTGTGCCATTACTATACAAGTGGTTTATTTCTCATTTGCCCAAGTCTAGTTCTTTTTGGGATCTCAAGAATGGTTTGTCGTGGTCGTAGAATATTATTTCTCTTACTCACTCTAATATTGATTGGTACAATCGTTTCCATGATGAGGTAATGATCATTGATATTTGTGGAGACTTTGCTAACGTACCTCTTCTTGGTACCAAAGGAGGGATCAGTTACAACCCAGTCTTGGCTCGCTATCAACTAGGTTATCCTTTGAGAGACAAGCCCAATGGTGTTCATGTGGAAAGTGTCATCTTCAAAGAAGGTAAAGATAGAAAAGAGCTTAAGTAAAATATTATGTTTGATTGGCGTCACTTGCATAGGAGGGGAAATAAAGACTTGGGAAAGACTAACTGTATTTCTTTGGAACCCTATCTCCAATGGCTTTAAGATAAGCCCATCAAGATGAAGATGCATTATCCTTGTCAAGAGCCCATGTCACTAAAGAAGGAACCCACTTTGATCTTCATGTATGAAGCAGAGAAGTTGAAGATCAATTTGAGAAAAACGCATTGAGAAGGAGATGCTTGGAAGAATAAGTACCAAGTTGTCATCGATGAGAACGCAGAACTCCAAAGACAGCTACAGATGAAGACTAAAGAAGAACTCTCTAGTAAGAAGAGGAAGGCAGAAGAGGATTTATTTTCCTCTAGCCCTCAGACAACTCCTTGGAAGCTGATTGTAGATAAGCTCATAATCGAGAAGACTCAAATGGAAGAGCGGATCAAGAAGCTCAACATGAGACTGTGGGGAGAATCTCTTTAGGACTTTTGTTAGCTTTTATTTAGCTTTTTGTTTAGGACTCTTGTAAGAAGTACTAAATTTGTAATCTTCACTTTTGATTAATGAAAACGATTTTCTTTTTGATATTTCTCCTTGATATTTGCAAATATTTAAGTTCTACGAAACTTTTTGCATTTGCATTCACATCTTGCATTTTTGCATCTGTTGACACATTCACGTTGCATTTCTTCAAGCGAAAACTCATTCCATCTTATCATCTCCAGTTTTCAAGATGAATCCTCCATATTAGTACAATACTCGTGCTCAGGCCAGAAGAAGGATGGTAGGAAAGAATCATGAGCTGGACCGAGTCAGTAATAAGTTGTAAGACCTAGGTGGAAGCGTAAGACAAATTATGGAAATGTTGCAAGTAATGCATACAAAAATTGACACTCATCCCATTGTTGTCTCTGAGATTGTCAATATTGTTATAGATACTTTGCCAACAATGGTTACTACATCAAGTCTACCTCCATTCGGTCTACCTCCCGATTTTGTGCCCGTACCTGTTGTGGCTTCTAATACTCAACAAATTGTTCATCTGGTTTTTGAAGCTCCACATGTAGTCCCTACATTTTCACCAACTGCTATGCACACACACTTGGAACCATACTTTAATGAGAATCAGTCAGTGTATGATGTGCCTGATATATCTGAATATGAATTTGAGAAGAATGAGAAGTTCCGTGAAAATGTCGAGACTATTGAGAAAAGGCTGAAGGCAGTAGAAGAAGATCAAATGTTTGGCGTTGCTTCCAGAGAAGTGTGTCTCGTATCTAGTCTAATTATCCCTCCTAAGTTCAAAGTTCCTAGTTTTGATCATTATTTAGGCACTACATGCCCAAAAAAACCATCTGATCATGTACTACCGAAAAATGGTTGTCCATGTTGATAACGACAAGTTGATGATACACTATTTTCAAGACAGCCAGAAAGGTGCTTCGTCAAAATGGTATTTAGGCCTAGATTAGAATCATATTAGGTGCTTCCAAGATCTTCCCGACGCTTTCATTAAGCATTATAAATACAATATATATCTGGTACCAAACAGAAGATAATTGCTGAGCATGTTGCGGAAAAGCTCTGAATCTTTTAAGGAATATGCACAAAGATGGTGAGAGACTGCCTCTCAGGTGGAACCTCCTTTGTCAGCGAAAGAGTTAGCAGACTGGTTCGTCGACACTGTACGACCAGAGTTTTATGAGAGAATGGTAGGTAGTGTCACTGCCAATTTTTCTGATTTGGTGGTTGTGGGAATCAAGGTAGAGTTGGATCTAAAAAATGGAAAGATGAGCAGTTCAATTAGAAGTTCTAATGGTGCAACTAACAATACCAAAAAGCCTCCTAGCAATTTTCATAAGAAGAAAGAAAGATAAACCAATGATTTAATGTATGTCCGTAAACAAAATTCATCTTGGAGACAATAACCATAACAACAACAACAACAACAATAATTTGTTCAACAACTAGCGTATCAGTTTGCCCCTCAACCATATGTGGCAGTTGTTACCCATACCTTCAATCAACAAGTGCCCTTGTTTCAACAAGCTCCACCAGTTCCTCAGTATCAATAAGCGTCCAACACTTCTCAAAGGAATCTAGCTCAACGCTAAAATAATCAAATAAGAAGGCATGAAGGGAGGCCTCTTATAGCCCTTACCCTATGACTTACACATGATTGTATTCGATTCTCACTGCAACACGTGGCATGCCAAGTCAACCTCATTAATTGAGGTTGCACTGACTCACCAAAAAAGACGGACCAGATCAAGCCCTCTTAAATCATTTGAATTCAAAAAGTGGCGCCAAATGCCACATCACTTTTCCCTAACCTAGAGACGCCGGAGCCCTAGCTCCGGTCGTCTTCTCTAGTGAGCAGGTCACCGGAGCTCCTTCAAACTGCCTAGAAACAAAAACAAAAACCACCAATCCACTTGAAATATCATGCTGATCATGAACCTAATCCTATTTTCCATAAATAAACATTACAAGGAATTAAATCAAAGCTAAACTCAAAACTCTAACAAACTGAAAACTCAAAATCATGCACATACATGGCCTATTTCCATAATTCTTCCGCAAGCAAATTCATCACACAAAAAAATGCATTAAATATGAAATTAAATCACGCTTAGACAAGAAGGTCTAAATGGATGGTGATGTTACCTAACAAAGAACAGTCTGTTGCTTCTTGTTAGCTAGCAAAAAGGTCCACAAAGTATGTAGAATAGTTCCTTGAACCTTGAGAAGTGTAGATCAAGGCCTTGCTTGTTATGATTCTCCTTCAAATCCATAAATCAAGTTTGAAGATAATGGAACTAGTTCAACCACTATAGTGCTCCCAGAAGCTAATTGGTGCGTACAGAAGAGGAATAAAACTTGCTTGGAGCTAAATCAAGTAAGAAATGAAGAAAAAAACTCAAGGAGAAATCAAATTGAAGATGAGAAACTTCAGAGGAGAATAGACCTCAGATCTAGAAAATATGCATGAACCCATCAGGTTTGGAGTGTGTTGGCTTTTATATGAGTTGTTTTTTAGGTTTGGGTCCAAAGCAAAGGCTCAGAAGTGGTTACTTTGGCTTGGCAAGTGAAAAAGTGAAAATGAAGCTCATGAGGGTTGGCACGGGCTTGTTATTGTTTTAGGTGTTGGAGTCAGGTTTGGATGAGTGGTTTATATGATTTTTTTGGAGTGAAAACAAAACCATGAGAGGTGTGAACATGAGGCACATGGGGGAGAATGAATTTGTACAAGTTTTGTTGCTTTCCACTCTTCCTATTTTGGCAAAACAATACACATGAGGTATGCATGTCATACATGATAAGGTTTAGGTTTTTTAGGCAAGGTTTCGATGGTGATGCGTGGGAGCATGGTGTGTACATGACATGCTGTCAAAATTCATACCAAATGGGCCAAAGAAATGTGAAATACATGCCTTTAGAAACAACATCATAAAGTCAACTTTATGACTTTGTATCTTGATGAACATTGAACCATTTAATACATCTTTGAGCTCTAATGAATGTTTGAAGCATGATCTTCAACTTTTTTGTTGATGGTGAAGTGAAATGAGACCTAGAACCATTGGAAATCAACCTTGAACATGATTATAAAAATATGTGTAGCCATGTATAAAACATTCTAAGTTATAAAACCACCATGAAACATGAAAAATCATTGACTTTAGAGAGCCATAACTTGAGTTCTACAAATCCAATAAAGGAATTATTTACATCAAAAGAAATCTTGAAAGAAAATCTACAACATTCATGTTAGATGAAGATTGAATTGAACCATGGATCATGATGGAAATTTCCCTTAAAGTTAGCTTCATGAAGTTGACAAACAACTTGCTAAATTTGTCACCTTGAACACCCTAACTTTGGGACACCAAAACTTGAGTTCTAACACCCAATTGAGGAGTTCTTGTAATAAAAAGAAAGCTTGGAGAATGAGGAACAACTATCATGTTGGAGGAAATGTGAGATAAAGTTTGGATCATTAAGAAAATAGCCCTTGAAAACATGTCCTCCAAGCTGAATTTTCATACTTAGAAAAAATTTAAGTGTTGAAATCACAAATCTTGATTTTTCTCAACTTTAAGCCACCATAACTTTTGATCTATTAATCTTTTGGACTTGCTTCCTTCAAAAAACTTATATTTCATGATGTCCTCTTGAATTTTATTACAAGTTTGCCTCATTTGGATCAAGGATGAGAAAGTTATGAATGTTACAAGATGGCTAAAAATTAGGTTTTTCCACACTTAGAAAAATTTCACTAAAACCCTAATTTGCCAATTCTCCTGATTTTATGATTCTCCTTGAATATTCTGATTCAATCCTAAAATAACACTTGAGATGACATGGACTGCCCATGGTTGACCTCAAAACCTAAGGGTTGGACTTTGTGAAGCCACCGTAGTCTTTCTTGATAAGATGAAACCCTAATCCTCTTTCCTTTGAATGAGGCATATGTGATAATTTTTGAAGAGGCGTGATACATGTATGAACCCCTTGAGATGCATATTGAGCCATATAACCAATATTTTCTCCAAGAACCAACCATAAAAAACTTTTGATCAAAACCCTAATTCAGGCACAAAAGATAGGAAAGTATGATTAATGCTTGAAAACCCTAATCCAGATGATTGTGTGAGATTGTTGAGAATGCCTTGATGATGAAAAAACTTTGAAGCTTGAGAATACCACAAGATTGAATACATCCTCTTGCTTTTGCTTTGAGAAACATTTTCTCCTCCTAAAGATCAACAAAGATACCTTGGTCCCATGTTTAGAGCCAATGCGATGCACAAATGAAGATGTAAATGAAAGGAAGCATAAGACAAAAGGTTAAAGTAAGGGAGAGCAAATTTTGGGGTGTTACATAGCGTCGTTCCAGTGTATACCACGTAGCCTTCGTCGTCGTTGAATCAGTTTTATTCTCAAACACATTCATATGCACACGCTGATGGATATAGAACAACGCCTTCTAATAATTTTTCCTCGTTTCTCTATGCATATTTATCTGTGCTTCAGTTGCATCTGCTACAACTGCAGTGTACCCGTCATTAACGAGATCAAGAACATCTTGAGTTTCGAACAACACACGCATCTGAATCATCCATCCATTCCAATTCTTTCCATCAAAGACTAAAATATGTGTGTTTAAGCTATTGTTTCTGCCGTTCATCTTCGTTCTTATCCAAATTCACTCAAATCTCACGAATACTTGTGTTTTTCAATCCCTCAGAATCAAAAAATGTGATTCTGTTTTGATTCTGATATTCAATTCACTGTAAATTGAATTAGTAGAATCAATCACACGCCCCTCACATACACTCGTGTTTCCCGTTTCTAAATCTAAATCGGAGCTCTAGATACTAATTATTGGTGCACAAGAATGAATAAGAAGATGTAAAATGGAGAGAGAGAGAGAGAGAGAATCTATAACTAACTTTTACTCTCAAATGCAAAAACGGTTACAATGAAAATTTTGTTACAAATTAAATCCGAGTTGAGTTATATACTATAAAATAAATTTAATACATCTCAAATTAATCCTAAATAAAACTCAAATGAAATACTAACTAATTGAATTAGAATTACACTCTAATAATATATTCTTTCAAAAACGATTTCAACTCTAGGAAAATATCATTTTTGAGGTGCCACCTCTAGTATTTAAAAGTTATGTTTTAATATATTATAATAATAATAGATAAAAGTGTTATTAAAAACATAAAATACAAATGTTTAAAATATAAAAGTCAAAACTCTTTTTTTTTTATCATTTAGATTAGTTGTACGTGAAACAAAAAATCATTTTGGTCTATTCATGTGCCTTTGCTATTATTGCATATAAAAGTCAATAGAAAGTGGCCACTCATTTGCGTATAACTCAAGTAGTAGGGATTCCCAATTTGAAACGTTTTCAAGAAGTTAGGCATACAAATAGAGTCTATCCTTGGCTTGTTGTCACTTACCTAATGGAGTACAAAATATAAGAGATGGAAGGGAACAAAACATAGGAGAGTTCAATATAGAAAGAAAATACGTAAGAAAACAAGGTAAGTGCAAAGGCTGCTTGCTGATTAAGGGCGGATGTTACGGGGAATTGTATCAAACATTCAATACAAAACTTTGACACGACGTTATGTGAAATCAAAGAATTACTCTATATTTTTTTTAATCGCTATGCTGAGTTTGAGATGCTTGATTGGCATTCGATAATTTGTTTTTTTTCTTCTAATGTACTTCATCAGTTATGTTGTTAGCTTGACATTTTTTTATTCGACAGAACCTATAGATATATTTGTGTCTAATGATGAAGATATATTATCGTGTGAAGTATATTGTTATGTGCAAGTATATACAATTAAATAATAATAATGGATGTAAAAATAAGAGAATTGATTTTATAGAGATTGAGATAATTTAATTTGATTCTTTCATTAAAATCTTTGGAATAGTCATGAGTAAAATGGTAGCAATAATATTGAGGTGTCACAAATTCAAATTGAAATACAATAAAATCCAAGTGAAGATAAAGATGTTAACTTAATAGTTGTTCGAACAGAAAACAACTTGATTAGATTAATAATAGTGGAAATTAGAATTTAGGGATCTGAAGTTGAGAGATATTGAGGGTGAGAATTATAATTGGAATTAACCACAAATGGGAGTCTAAAAGACTATTTATACAACATGTACAAAATAATTGAAAAAAATACAAAACAACTTAAAAAATAAACTAAAACACAAAAACGCTCAGTGTAACCGGTTATCATATTTTGGGTAACCAGTTACCACAAAACCTCCTAGCTATCGACTTTAGTTGAAAAAACGTGTAACCGATTACCACATATTTGATAACCGGTTACACCAACTGAAATGACAGAAAACAGTTTTCTAACACACCATCTCATTTCAGTTGGTCCAAGTCTACCATGCTCAAGCTTATCTTCAACCTCTTGAACACTTCCTTTGTTACTCCCTTAGTCAACAAATCTGCCACTTGGTCTTGGCTTCGAAAATATCCCAATTTTAGCTTGCCTTCACTCACTAGCTCCCTTAAATAATGAAATCGCATCTCTATATGCTTGTGTCATACCCCAAATTTGTCCTACCCATGTATACTTTTCATCTGTACACTAATTGCTATTCATTAACAATTATTCAGAAAATAAAAAAAAAAAATATATATATATATATATATATATATATATATATATATATATATATATATATATATATATATATATATATATATATATGTGTGTGTGTGTGTGTGTGTGTGTGTGTGTGTGTGTGTGTGTGTGTGTGTGTGTGTGTGTGTGTGTGTGTGTGTGTGTGTGTGTGTGTGTGTGTGTGTGCGTGTGTGTGTGTGTGTGTGTGTGTGTGTGTGTGTGTGTGTGTGTGTGTGTGTGTGTGTGTGTGTGTGTGTTGTTCCCGTTCGAGGAGTTGCTAGGGTGGATCAACTTTCCGACAGGGATGTCAGGTCAAGTATATGTGTAGCATAAAATTGAGGTTCGTTGGTTTGACCTAATCTTGGTCAAACAACATTTCATGATCAAGGTTAAGGATTGGGTGCGATTGACTTAAGTAATTTATATGCGAGGTTGCAGTTTGGGTTTGTGGGCTAAGTCAATATAGTTATGAATGGATTAAATTATCAAAATGCATCAAGACCTCAGTTGTTTCATGATTGAGGGATCATCAATAACCAGTTCATTTGCAATTAGGGCTTTATGCAATAGGTCATGGTGTTAATCTCAAGGCCTGTTCATTTAGTCAGTAATAAAGATTCAGATTTATCAAGTGGTTATGTGCTCAAGATATGTTCATTTTTGGGGTCCATTTCCTGAAGATTAATTCAAGGCATGATTCTTAATCAAGAAATTTCACTATGAAGTTTTGGGTTTATCAATTTTCAAGTGGCAAGATTCAGGTGGATGTATTAGAGGTTCCAGCTCATCTTCAATCGGGATGGTGTCCAGTGCAGTTTATTTTTCAAATCAAAACTTTTATTATCAAAGCATGTTCATGATGTTGCGCGAGAAGGTTCAAGGTGAGGATTGTGGCTCAGGTGAATTTAAACGCAAGGATCGATTCAAGGCTTTATTTTATATGGGGGTCGAAAATTGCGAATCATGGAATTCGAAAAAGAAGTGCATCAAGATTTATTCAATTATCGTTGTTTACAAATCAAAGTCCAAAAGTCTACAAAATTCACAATAAGCCCGTGGTCTTTATTACAAAAAATAAAAAAAATAGGCTCATTTACATACACCAAGGTCCAACATTCTTTTTGTTACATCACAAATAAAGGGTGATGAAGGCCACACGGCCCAGATCCTATTTACACCCACCATAGCCACATGAACAAGCCATAACATGACAATATCTCAAAAAAAGAAACCTGCAACACAACATGAAATTCGCAGTGAAAAAAGAAATAAAAAGTGAAAAGAAAACTTTCAGAAAATAGCCATCAACCACAAGGTATTGCAAATCGTACACTTATTACCAACCACCAGACCTGCTGCTATGCAACCTCAGCAGCCGCACAAAACGCCAAAACTCTGCGCCCAACATTTCTTCTTACAGTCTGCGCAAGACCTCCACAATGACAGGACATCTTATGCATAACCAACAAGGCTTTGTTTGCAAACAGTACAAACTACTGTACCATAAGAGGGCACTAAAATAAAAGGGTGAGATTTTTGAGTAAAATAGTAATAAACGAATGGAAATACAACTCACCTTTGGCTATAAGGGGGACGGATGGTGTTTACCGTGTTTTTTGGTAAACAACCTCTGGTCTATCAATTTGGTGTCAAATTGACTAACTTGCAGGATTGACCATACGAAATCCTAGGATATGTGCTAAAGGGTATTTCTATTTGAACCTATCTAAAAATGTGTTTCGACAATACCAAGAAGAAGTAATTTAAAAGGACATAACTTATCCACTATGTTTAAAAAGAAGGAAGGAGGAAGAATTACAATAAGAAAAAGAGATAAAGGTTTTTTCTGGGAGAGAGAGAGAGAGAGAGAGAGAGAGAGAGAGAGAGAGAGAGACTTAGCCGAAGTTGTAATGGTGAATAAAAGGAAAGACGAAATAAATATGTAAAAGTACTTGACAAAAGTAAAGAAAACAAAGTAACTTCATTGAAAAGATAAAGGATGGTGTGTTTACATCACGTACATTCTCTATAATACTCTTTTTCTCTACACTCGGATACTTGGAGTAATTTTAAGAGTGACTTGTACAACAGTAAATTACAACACCCTTAAGTTTATGTCTAAGACTCCTATTTATAATAATAATAGTAAATGCTAATAACCTCCTTAGGCCATCTATTTCTGACAAGTGTCACACCGCATGCAATCCTTTGTCCGATGAGCGCCACTTGTCCTTCTTAGTCATAAGAAAATATAACTACTCCCTCCAATATTTAAATTTCAAAACTCAATTCATCCCCACTTCTAAATCTCGGTCGAAGACTAATTTCGCTACTTAGGTCGAAATGTCTAGTTCAAGACTTCAATTTTTCTAAGTCCTTGGAGGACCTATAGGTCCTTTAACAAGCTAAAAATAGCCTTAAAACATGGGTCGTCGAATTGGCGAGCTAACAATTGCCCCCCAAAAATGTAGTTTTCGACACTACCAAAAGTACATTTTTTGACAACATCCAAATTTAACGTCGTTTACCTTCGACTGTATCCTGATCGTTGACCCACTTCAACTGCTTCGAGTTTAGGAAGCTGGAAGGTAATGGGAGAGGACATATTCACAATCTCACGCAAAAAGGAACTGTTACGCCACCTTGATGCACGATCTCTGACGTCATGAACATCATGGCAAATTTCTCGGGAATCACCAAAATCGTGAGCCATCATTACTCCTACAGAGCATAGGTTACAACTGCCACCCCTACTAACTCATCCTGAGTATACACGTGGCCCACTAACCCCAGCCACTTATGAGAAAAAAAAACTCTTGAATTTCCTCTTTCACTTATAAATAACTTTTCAAAACGTCTTTTTTCACTTTTACTTCCTCAATCTTTTTACAACATTGCCTCGCATTTTCTTCCCACAATCTTTTCTTCCAAGAACACTCCTCCAACTCACATCATGGCTGAACTAAGATCCCAGAAACAAAAAACCCAGTCTCACAAACAAACCTCTTCTTCCATCCTTCCCCCTTTTGCTGCTCTGAGTGGCCCGAAGGTGGCGAAAAATCAGCAACTCGTGCGTGAGCCTTTACTGGAGGAGAAACGCCATATCTACGAATCCCAGGTAATCATACCCGTTATTGTCGCGAATAAACCATTGGCCATGTCTGGGCCTCTATCCCCCTTAGGTTTAAACTATTCCAATTTGAATGAGTTTTTTCCTTCTTACCGAAAAACCAAACCCCTAGGGCAAAAAGACTCCCAAAAGGTTCCCTTGGATAATCCAGATAGCTTGGATGTTTATAATGTGGATCTCAAGTACCTCCACGATGGCGCAAGATTATTTAGGGCTACGCCATATTTCAAGGATTCTGAACTCTACCTCAACTGGTTGAAGAAGGTACAAAAGGCAAAAGCTCAAGACTAGAAAGACATGGGCATCTACGACCTTATTATGATGTCGAAAGTAGGTCCCAACTACTGCCCCCTGATGTTGGCTGCATCTTTGTTCTTTTGGGACAGCACACATTACACTTTTCATCTTCCATGTGGGATGATGACGCCTACTTTGTTCGACGTTGCTGCTATTGTAGGGTTGAAACCTCATGGACTGGCTTACGACCCTGAAGTTGATAGCCAAGACACCATTGGTTTCTCAACCATCAAACACACTTACACTCATTTCATCAATCATTATCATGATAAGAATAATGCCGCTGTTAGAGACGAGGAACATATAGCCTTTTTGGCCATGTGGTTGTCTCGTTGTATTTTTTGTACTAAATCCTTGCAGGTGGCGCGAAAATACTTAACACTGGCAAACTAGCTGCATACAAAGAGAGAAATATGTTTGAGCGAAATGATCCTTGCAAGTCTATACGAAGCCTTAAGCGAAAGTGCCGGCAAACTGAAGGACCCTGAGAATAACGACAACTTAGTAATGTCGGGGCCGTTTTGGTTACTTCAATTGTGGTTAAACGCCACTTTTGAAGGCAGCCTACCAAATAAGGGTGAAGTCAATGAAGGGTCTCCTTCGATCTCTGGAAGACAAGTTGAATGGCCCCGCTTAGTTCAGCTTACTCCCAGCGAAGAAGGGCAGACACTTTGAGCCAACCTCTCAGGCTTCGTCCAGATGTTCGCGAAGCGCTATGTCTTGACACCTGGGATGGCTCCCTTCTCAGAACAGAAACGCGACCCTGAATGGTTCACTAGGCCTTTCCCAGCTTTGCTCAAGAGACAGGAAGAAGAATCGAAGTTGATTTGGGAGCGATTCCTTACGCCTCGACTGCTTGTCCACAAGCTCAATCTGACAAAAGGGCAAGCTTCCTTGATAGCTTATCAACCAAATCTTGTGTCGAGACAGTTTAGGCTCATCCAAACTCTGCCTAGGTGTTTATACGAGAAAAAGTCTCATATTCTGTTTCCACACCACATTGTTAACCCCATTGAATGTTCGACCCAATTGGCGCGCCATGCCCATAAATCCTTACTTACCCCACTCTATTTTGAACCCTCTTATTTCTGTTCCCCAGAATTTTATAATTGGTGGTCCAGACATTATTCTTCTGAATTTCTTGATGCTGCCAGTCTTACTCGAATGATTGATCAAGCTTTCATTGATGTGCAGGAAAAAACCAAGAAAGGTAGGTCCACTCACATAAAGGAGATACAAGCCTTCCAAAAATATTTTGAAACTACTTATCGACCGGATGATATTAGTCGAACCGTCCGCGAGGATGCTGCCACTTTGAGGGAAAAATTTCTAAAAAAGATGGAGAATTTAAAAATTCCTTCATCCATCCCCCGTGAGAAACGGTATGAGATGGCTTTCAAATTATTTCCCCCTAAGATTACTCGATTGCCATCTGCTGATTTTGGAGTGGCCCTTGCCCCTACATTTCCATATTGGTTCATCTGTGAGGATCCTATAAAAATCCTCAGACAACAGTCGAAGCCTAAAGCACAGCGGGTGGTTCCGACTAAACATACCGTTGATACTTTCAAAGGGCACCTTCATATTAATATCGAAGATGTTCGCATCGAATCCGAAATTCTCGAAGGTCGACTCTTCTTCGTTTTAGACTTCTTAAACAAAGCTTTATCATTACTAACGGATGGCACTGTCATTTGTCTTTTGCAGCTGCTCCCAAAAAGACTACCATTTCGGTGAAGACTGAAAGTTCCGTCGAGGGTCAAAAGGTAATATTAATGCACCATCTTAATCCTTTCAACATTCTGGGTTTAAAAACCTAACACTTTCTCGACGCTTTTTTAGGTAAGCCGTAAACCACCTACCCCTCAGAAAAAATTAAAGAGGGGCGCCAACCTAGTCATCGTTGACTCAGAAGATGAAGATGGTTTTCCTCGAGAGGAGGTCCCAATGAAAAGGCGGCGAAAGGTTGTCCGCGGTCTCGACACCACTGACTCAGATCCTCCAGCGACTCAAATCCCTGAATCACAAGCTCATTGTGCAGACCTTGGTAAGGCTTCTGTCGGAGGTACCCCAATTCCCCAAACTGCTGCTGTTAAAAGCGACAACTCCAGTTCGGCTGATGAAGGCCCTAAGGTCCAACTCCTATCTTCGACTGCTTTCTGTCTGAATTTCAAACTGCTTTTGGATTCTTTTTTCTCATGTTTAGATTCTTTCTTTTCAGCCTGACGTTGTGATGACATAAAGCATCCCAACTACATCTCTTCTTGAGGCCTATCCTTTGAACAGTCGAGGTGAGCCCACCTATCGTCCTTCTTCGGACTTAGGTTCTGGTGTGAGTTCTCTTGGGGAAATCAATAAACCTGAGGTTCCTGTGGTTCCCCTGCCTTCTCCTTTAAAAGCTGTCACCCAACAATCTCAAACCGATGGGTCCGATCATGACGAGGGGAACAATTCCCAGAATCCCATCGAAGCAGGTGAAGAAGAGAACTTTTTGGATAAGGGCGTAAATCCCGCTGATGGTTCGCCTCAGGGTAACACAATGGAGGTTGATGACAAACCTGTGGAGGAAAAGGGTACGACAGATGGAGCCATGCATCAATCTGAGTTGGACGAGTCTAGTGAGGAAGACGTCGAAGAAGACGAGGAAGAGGATACTACCAATGCTGTCCCAATTAAAGAAACTGTTGTCGAGAGTCCTCCCATCCAACAAGCCAAGTCTGTTGAAACAGCTCCAGTTGCTCCTGCCAACACCCCCGCAAAAGCGGAAACGATGCCTGCCAAGAGTGCGACAGATCTTACTACGTCAGAACTTGAGGCTCTAAAAGCGTCCGACCGTCGACAGTACATCCAACTCCTCCTCCGTAGGCGAAATAGTTCATCAGGAAAATCCCAAAGCACTTCAACCTCTGAAGGTCCAACTTCAACTACAATCAACAGTGCTCTTGAGAAAGTAAAGAACAAGATTTTCAAAGGGGTCCTCTTTTCTCTCTTGCAAATGGGTCCAGTCCATTACCTTTCTTTGAAAGCTCTCCTACAGCAAATGGACCTTCAGTTGATCTCCACTGAGGCTGCGGTCGTAATCCAAGAAGTTGGTACATTGATCGACCAGGTTCATACTGACTTTGGGCTCTTGCCTCAGTTTGGAAAGGATATATCTGAGAAGTCAGGTACTGAGGCTGCTGCTTGGACTGCTGTTACGGATTGTGAGGACAAAATTGCAGCGCTGGAGGAGCAAAAGGCCAAGAATCAACAGGAGATTACTGAGAACGAAACGAGCATCGCTTGTTGGGAGTGTAAGATTAGAAAACTTCGCAGCAAGATAGCCAAAGCTCAGAAGAGAAATGCTGAGTTGTCTTCCATCGATGATTCTTCCTTGTCGACAGAGCTTGATCATGCCATCCTTTTTGCCGAGGAGGCTCGACAACTAGAAGCCGAGATTGCGCAAATGAAAACCGACAGAGCCTCTTGCCAGAGTCGTCTCGATGCTCAGAAGGCAAGCTACCTCAAGATGAAGGCTAACCTCCCTTTTTAGATTTCTGAAATGTTTTAATGTTTATTTTCTGGCCTTTGTAAGCCATGTTTTTATTGCTGTATTCGTAAAGACTAAGCCATTTTGGCATATTTCATTGATGCCATTTATGGCCTTACTTATTAGCTTTATATCACTCTGTTGAAATGTTTACCTCTCGAAGCGTTGGTTTGTATTTTTTCAAATACTTACCGTTTACTTTCAAGATTCGTTTATCATTGCTAAGCTCCTCAACTTCGTATGCCCCATTCAAGAAGACTTTTGAGATTTGAAACGGTCTTTCCCACTTCGGGGACCATTTGCCTAGTGTCCTAACCTTTCGATCTATTGGCAGGATTACCCTCCAAACTAAATCTCCAATCAAAAAGGTCTTTGCTTTGACTCTCTTGTTATAGGATTTCTCCACTCTTTTCTTTTGCCTTCTCAAGAGTTCCAACGCTCTTAACCTTTCCTCGTCTAAATCCACTAGCTCATCGAGCATCATGTCCCAATAGATTTCATGGGGAATTTCGTGATGCCTCTGAATCCTGGCCGACTGCACAAGAATCTCGACTGGTAATACTGCATCATGACCAAAGGTTAGTCGATAAGGTGTAGTGTTAGTAGCTTCTTTGGGGGATGTTCGACATGCCTATAGGACCTGGTCTAGGGTTTTGTGCCAGTTTTTCGGCTTACCCCCTACTTGCTTTTTTATCATTCTAATTACTACCTTATTCGCTGCCTCGACCTGGCCATTGGCCTGGGCGTAGTAAGGGGTCGAGGTAAGGAGTTTGAATCGCATTTCTCTGGCAAACTCTTGCATTTTCCGACCAGTAAAGACTGATCCTTGATCTATTGTTATCGTTTTTTGCAGACCAAATCTAAAGATAATGTATTTTTGAATAAATTCAATCACATCGTCTTGGTCTACTTTCGGCAGGGGTACCGCCTCGACCCATTTGGTGAAGTAGTCTATCCTCACCAAGATGAATTTCTGGTTTTTCGAGGACGCGGGTCGAATTTCTCCTATTAGGTCCAAATCATCCTCTAAATGGCCACGGCTTAATTATGGAGTGTAAATCACATGCTGGAACATGTTGTATACCAGCGTGTATTTGACACTTCTGGCAGCCTTTGGCAAATTCGATACAATCTTTCAGCATTGTAGGCCAATATAGACATTGGCGAAATAGTAGCCATTTCATCTTCTGGCCTACCTGGTGTGCCCTACATGCTCCACTATGGACTGATGATAATGCTAGATACGCCTCGGATTCACTTAGACACTTAAGCAAAACTTCCTTAGGAGTTCTTTTGAATAATTTGTTTCCTAGGAGGACGTAGCTCAGTGCTTGGTATTTTATTTTTCGCTCTGTGGTGCTTGAAGGATTTTGGAGGTATTCGACCAACGGTCTTCTCCAGTCCCCATCCGACATCGATTCGATTGTAAAGATCTCGAAGGTTTCTTCGTCGGTGAAACCGAACTTTGCAGCTCTCAAATCTGATGACTGTAGTGCCACGGCTGCTACCTTGCTTCTGACTTGGATTACTTCTTGCAGGTCTTCGCAGGACACCTTGTATCCTGATGCTATTTGGGCCAAATCGTTGGCCACCTGATTTCGAAGTCGTGGTATATGTCGAATAATAGTCTCTTCGAATTTCATTAATAGCCTATTTGCTACTACAAAGTACACGATGAGGCTTTCTTTGACGCACTTGTATTCTTTTGTCAATTGTTTTATGACTAACTCTGAGTCTCCCATTATTTGGACTCTAGTTGCCCCCAATTCCAACAGAATTTCAAGTCCAGCTATCAAAGCCTCATATTCCGCCTCATTGTTGGAGCATGGCTCACCTATTCTATACTTGAATTATGTTGGAATTTTGTCAGGAGAAATAATCAGCATGCCTATGCCAATTCCCTTCTTATGGCTGGAACCATCGAAGTACAACTTCCAAGGTTCTAGTTCGACCATATTTAAAGTGTTTGTATCTACGGAGTGGTCGACAATAAAGTCTGCCACTATTTGCCCTTTAATTGCTTTCAATGGCTTATATGTTAAGGAAAATTCCGTTAACGCTAATGCCCATTTACCTATTCGACTATATAAAATAGGTTTAGACAACATATGCTTTATAACATCAAAATGCAAAGAGACACAAACATCAACAGGCTTTATATATTGTTTTACTTTTGTACATGAGAAATATAAACATAGACATAGCTTTTCTACTTCGCTATATCTAGTCTCTGCATCATTTAGGACTCTACTAAGGTAGTAAATGGCTCTTTCTGTGCCATTTTCGTCCTCTTGAGCTAACATGCTTCCCAGAGTCTTGTGTGACGCAGCTATGTACAACCTCATGCTCTTGTGTCGACAAGGTGGAGAGAGGATTGGAGGATTGGTCAAATAACTTTTGATTTTGTTGAAAGCTTCTTGTTCTTCCTTCCTCCATTCATACCCTTCTTTGGTGACTCGAAGAAACGGCGAGAAAGCTTGTGTTTTGGCGCTCAGGTTCGATATGAACCTCCTTAAGATATTAATCTTGCCCAACATGGATTGTAATTCCTTTTTATTTGACGACACCTTGGTCTCCATAATGGCCTTCGTCTTGTTTTTGTTTATTTCGATGCCCTTTTTGTTGACTACGAAACCCAAGAAGTCACCCTCCTGCACAAAGAATGCACACTTTAGAGGGCTCATTTTAAGGCCAAACTTCCTCATCCTTAAGAAGGATTGTCGAAGATGATCTATATGATCTTTGCCTGATACAGATTTAACCACAATGTCATCAATATATATTTGCATAAAAGATTCTATATAGTCATGGAAGATTGAGTTCATTGCTCGTTGGTATGTTGCCCCAGCGTTTTTTAGGCCAAAAGGCATCACTACCCATTCGTAGGTGCCTATGGCCCCTGGACAACGAAACGCTGTTTTGGGAACATCGTCCTCGGCAATGAAGATTTGGTTATAACCAGAATAACCATCTAACATACTAAGATGTTCGTGGCTGGCGGATGAATCAACTAGCATTTCTGCCACCGGCATAGAATATTCATCCTTAGGAGTTGCTGAGTTTAAGTCCCTAAAGTCTATGCAGACTCTCAAGGAACCACTTTTCTTAATAACTGACACAATATTAGCAAGCCATTCGACATACCTGGTTGTGCGAATGAATTTGCATTGCAGAAGTCTTTCGATTTCCGCTTTTATTTTTGATAGAACCTCTGGAGCAAAACGCCTTGGGCCCTGTTTGACTGGTTTCTTGCCAGGCTTGATTGGCAGTCTATGTTCTACCAACTCTCTTTTTAATCCTGACATTTCATCATAATCCCAGGCGAAACAGTCTCTATATTCTCGCAACAGCTGGATGACCTCACCTTTGAATTGAGTGTCGAGGTTAGCACTAATATAAGTTGGCCTTTTGATAACGCCATCTCCTAAGTCGACTTCCTCTAGAGGGTCCTGCGCAAGCATTTTGGCATCCTCTGCCAAGGGATCTTTCTCGAAACCCAAAGGCTCGTCGTCATAGATAGCGTCAAGCCTTTTGCTTTCTTGATGGGTTTCATCAGATAATTCCATGTCGAAGCCTTCCTTGTAGCCTCTCTGGAGAACCTCTGTATTGGCCTTCGTGGCCATTTCGCTTTTGACAGCCTCCAAGGCCGCTTGTAGTCTAGTTTCGGCCACATAAGCCGAAATCCTTCGAAGCGTATCAGCTTCAGTCATTATTACTGAAATCACTTCCCCATCCCGTGGGGTCCACTGGCAAGGTTCCAAGGTATGGAAGCCTTTCTCCTGGTACCTCTCTGTCCCAACGGAAACCATCTACAGGATGTAAGTATAACGAGCCAAATACTTTGTCATCTGGCTTGAAATCGAAGTCCGCTGGTCCACAAGGACCTATATCAGCCAAGTGTTTGTCGAAGTGCCTTTGATTGACATAGTTGATGGGTGCCTTAAAGTACCCTTGATCAGCTTCAATATTTTCCATGATGCCGTCTAGCCTCCAAATTACAATTCTCTGGTGCATCGAGGATGGCACTGCCCCCATGCCATGAATCCATTCGCGTCCAAGCAACAAGTTGTAATTGATTGTAGTTTCTACAACTATGAATACCGTTGGCCGCGTTACCGCTCCAACGGTGACATCTACCTGGATTACTCCCCTGGTCGAGCCTACCTTGCCTTCATAGTTGGACAGGACCATGTTGTGTGGCTTAGTGTCGGCATCGCACTTCCCGATTTTGTTTAATAGAAGATGTGGCATCAAATTCACAGTTGCGCCACAGTCCACCAGAATTTTGTTAACTAGGGTATTTTCTACTTTTGCGGGAATATAGAGCGGCTTCAAATGGTTCCTTATCTTCTCAGTGGGTCGTTTGAAGAAAGCATCCTGCTCTTCGACACAGCCGTTGTTCATCACATAATAGCATACAGGTTTGTGTGCTGCCATTTCACAGTCTGCGTCAGCGTCGTAGTTTTTGACCACAGATAATCTGTCATATTCTTTTGGCATCACTGACACTATGTTCACCAACAAATTTAGCGAATCATCAGAATCTGAGTCGAAGTTGTCCGTCATCTCGTCATCGACCTCAGTGATCTCCCTCTGACTTCTAACCTGGTCAGAGAACAACTTCCTGCCCACTGGCGGTTGTGTGGTTTTGCTGATCATCTTCGACGACTCTCTCTGATTTTTTATTGGGAGATTAGTACTAGATTCGGCCTTGTCCTTCGACGCCGCTTCTCTAAGAGCTTTTCTTTTCCGTTGTTCCCGCCTCCACTGCGACTGAGACATGGGGTTTTTCCCCTTATAATTCTCGGATACATGGGCCATCTTTGAAGACTGGAATTCTTTTCGATAGGAAACCGAGGACCCCCTGTTCACTTAGAAATTCTTCCATTTTTGTTGGCCTTGTCGTCTATCCTCGTTGGGTTTCATTCACCTACCATCGGTGTTTCCAACAGCGGGTTTGAAACTAGCAGGCCTTGTTTTGGGGCCTCTGATGTGGGGTTCGGATCTTTTCAGCAAGCTGCTTCGTTTATCGAACTCAGGCATTTCCCTATTTTGCTTGAGCCTTCGTGTTCCCTCAAGTCTCTGGGCAGCCTTTTTGTCGAAAATCGCGCTGCATCTTGGGCATAACATCACACTGGAACCCTTTCCCTGGCATCTGTGAAGAAAATCGACAATTGTTTCCTCTTGCTTCGGGTAAGCCTCCTTAGTGATTTCCTCTTGGTTGTTCGACTCACTGTCCCCCTCACCTTCTTGTTGGGTAACTTCCATCATGTTGATCTCAACCTCCTCGACCAAATTCAAACCCTTTAAGCGTAGACCCAAACCTTCAGTAGCCTGGTCCATTTCGACGAAGTTGTCAGCCATCTCCTTGGTCACCATCTCCCATTTTGGATTGTCTGCTACCCCATCGATGTTGCTAGTATCCATCTTCCCTTCACTGCCTTGATCAAAGGCCATTATGACCTTTGTCATCACAGCATTCTTGACGAAGTCATCAGTAACTTCTATCATGCTTTCTGAGAAGTCGCGGCCTTCAGTGACCTCGATCATGTTGGCTTCTAATGGCTCTGTGTAGTGAGCGTCTGTCACTTGTAGAGGGTCCGTGTTGACCTTCATTTGGCTGGCGGTTTTCTCCCCAAACTTCAAGCGTCCCTCCTAGATTGCGTTCTGAACAAGATCCATGAAAAGAAAACATTGAGATGTTATATGACCCAGAAAATTATGGTACTTACAAAAACCTCTCTTTTTTCTTTGCTCTAGCGATGGCAATTTAGCGCCAGGTGGCACTATCATTTGCCCATCTTTTACCAACAAATCGAAAATTTCATCACATTTGGTGATGTCGAAGGTATATGTTTTCTTTGGGAATCTATCATTCCTTTCTGATTCGACAAAACTCTTCCCCTGTGGGGGTGCTAATACTTTACAAGAATAAGGGGGACCTTGTTTAAGTTCGGCGAGGTCTACTTCATTTTCGTCGAGGTTCAAAGAATCCTCGTAGGCCCTTTCGATATTGTCATCAATTTCGACAAAGGCCACTTTCTTACTCTTGTTAAATCTAGTTTTCTCGTCTTTCAAACGTTTGAGTTGTCGAACTCTGTCGGCCAATTGAGCCATATCTCTTAAGTATTGGGTGTCTAACTTCTTTCGAATGGAATAATCAAGGCCTCCAGCGGCCATTTCGACCAGTTCGTGTTCCGGCACTTGCGTGAAACACCTGGCCTTGAGTAGTCGAAACCTATTAAGGTACTCTTCGATTGGCTCCGAAAACTTACGTTTTACGCTAGCTAGTTCTTTCAAACTAATCTTGGTCTAGCCCATGTAAAACTGCTCATGAAACAAGCGTTCAAGTTGGGCCCAACTACATATGGTATTAGGTGCTAGCGTTGTGAACCAAGTGAAAGCATTTTTTGTGAAGGAACTTAGAAAGTATTTTATCCTAAGGCTCTCATCATTCGCTATTTCCCTGGCTTCTATCACATAACGAGCCACATGTTCGACAGTAGATTCCGTCGTATCCCCCGAGAATTTAATGAATTTTGGTACTTTCGTCCTAGGAGGTAACTCTGTTTGAAGGATGTAATC
This sequence comes from Lathyrus sativus, assembly GCA_963859935.3. Taxonomy (NCBI): domain Eukaryota; kingdom Viridiplantae; phylum Streptophyta; class Magnoliopsida; order Fabales; family Fabaceae; genus Lathyrus; species Lathyrus sativus. Next base: position 424,490,428 of record OZ012740.1, read on the forward strand.
TACTATCGGGGATGTAAAGTTTGGCCGAGTAAAACCAGTGTTTACTCCATTTCGAGCCATAATCCTTTCGACCATGGCCGCTAGATTGTTGTCAATGGCTATGTTATTGCGTCGAACTTCCTGGACCACGTGATCCGCGTCCTGGTTTCGATTTATCATGACCAATCCTTGGTTTCCTTCGTCTAGAACATGGACTTGGTTCATTTGATTTTCTCTTATTGGTTCAACTACAGGAGGTTCGACTCTAACCTGGTTTTCCAAGTGTATTTCCCTTGCGTTTCTTACGTCCTGTCGAGGGGCGTTCGCTATTGGGTTTTGATTTCTGGGTGCAGGGGGTACTCCCATAAACTCATCCAATCGTGTCAACTACAACGTCAATTGTTGGTTGGTTTGGGTTGTGTTATGGATCAATGGCTGGAAGATTTCGCCCATAGTCTGGGATAAAGTCTGAACCATTTACATGTTGCTCTCATCCATCTGTTGCCTTAAGCATGCGACTGAGGTATTGGTCAAGTTGGGGCCTTGCGTCGAATATCTCAGACTCTGGCCCTGGAAATTTTGACCAATGTTCACACCAGATCCTGATCCTTGCAGCGGAGAAGTCACAGGGTTATCTGAAAAGATGGGGGGAGCATTTTGAAGCCCCTGCATGACAGTTGTAGACATTCCATATGTTGGATTTCTGGGTATCTGTACCAATCGAGGAAGAGGATTTTGTCTAGGCAGTGGGCTTCCTCCTAATGGTGTTTGAGGATTAGACACTTGGGGCCCGATATATTCCAATACTGGTTGAGTATAGGGTCTTATTACAGTCGACCCAGTCCCCAGTATCGAAGGTGTTGGTACAGATCTTATCGGGAGCCCTACTTGCTCTCCAGTCGATGGTATTGAAGACGACGCTCCGTCGTTTCTTGTTTCTTCACTAGAGCCATTTTGTTGGCCATTTGGCTGAACGGATTCCGTCGCCATATTCCTAGTGTTACGTCTTACTAAACTTTCTTCGTTTACAGTGGTTATTCTGCCACTTCTTAGTAACATACAATGTATTTTGAAGACAAGTTGATAAGGCTTATATTTCTAAAGTTTTATGATCTCAAAACTTTCTTTGTTTAGCACTGTCCCACCAGGTGTGCCATTTTGTTTACCGTGTTTTTTTGGTAAACAACCTCTGGTCTATCAATTTGGTGTCAAATTGACTAACTTGCAGGATTGACCATACGAAATCCTAGGATATGTGCTAAAGGGTATTTCTATTTGAACCTATCTAAATATGTGTTTCGACAATACCAAGAAGAAGTAATTTAAAAGGACAGAACTTATCCACTATGTTTAAAAAGAAGGAAGGAGGAAGAATTACAATAAGAAAAAGAGATAAAGGTTTTTTTCTGGGAGAGAGAGAGACTTAGTCGAAGTTGTAATGGTGAACAAAAGGAAAGACGAAATAAATATGTAAAAGTACTTGACAAAAGTAAAGAAAACAAAGTAACTTCATTGAAAAGATAAAGGATGGTGTGTTTACATCACGTACATTATCTATAATACTCTTTTTCTCTACACTCGGATACTTGGAGTAATTTTAAGAGTGACTTGTACAACAGTAAATTACAACACCCTTAAGTTTATGTCTAAGACTCCTATTTATAATAATAATAGTAACTGCTAATAACCTCCTTAGGCCATCTATTTCTGACAAGTGTCACACCGCATGCAGTCCTTTGTCCGATGAGCACCACTTGTCCTTCTTAGTCATAAGAAAATATAACTACTCTCTCCAATATTTAAATTTCAAAACTCAATTCATCCCCACTTCTAAATCTCGGTCGAAGACTAATTTCGCTACTTAGGTCGAAATGTCTAGTTCAAAGACTTCAATTTTTCTAAGTCTTTGGAGGGCCTGTAGGTCCTTTAACAAGCTGAAAATAGCCTCAAAACATGGGTCTTCGAATTGGCGAGCTAACAGCTGGGTGAACCTTCAAGGATGGAACAACTTTTATTATTTTTCCGACAACCGAACCTAAACTCTTTTTCTTTGATACAATAACCCTCAAAGTTTCTTTCTGCTCCTTGCAACAAAAACCTTGCTTTCCTTGTCAACTCTTGGCGAACCCTTGACCAAAACCGTCGAAATCACTCAAACCCCTCACATCCTTGGTTTTCATCAAAATACATCAGACCACTTACATCAAAAAGCCACCTACAAACCCATTTCTTCAGCTACTTACAAACCCATTTCTTCATCTATCTTAACAAACCTCCTTCGTGACCCTCAACAATCTCTTCAAATCACGCAAAATTCCTCCATATTTCAAGCACTCATTCATAAAATCTTCACCAAAAAATGAACCAGAAAAGGAAGTGAGAGATGAAAGAAGAACAGAGAATGAGATGTGAAGGAGAGAAACATGGAGTACTAACCTTTGAAATCCAATCGAGGGTGAGAATGACGATGAAAAGGGCAAGTGATTGAGACAGAGGTGAACGATTCACAAGAGAAGGTTGGATTGAAAAGTGTTTGCGTTCTTTCCATTTGCGATTCACTGAGGATTTTTCTTCCTTCTCCCGATTTGGCGGAGATTAGCTTTTGCCATGTTTTGTCCTTTTGTTTTCTACTCTTGTTTGAGGGCGTATCTTTGTGTTTAGGTTCAGATCAGCTTCAGCTTTGGTATGGGCCTTGAAGTCAGCCCGATGGTTTTAGTATTTTATTTATTTATTTATTTATTTTCTTAATCTGTTTTTATTTGGTGGCTGAATGGATGAATGGGCCGTGAGGCCCATGAGGATTCCATTTGAACCTCATCATTTTATTCACCCATTTTCTATTCAGCACCCCCTTGTTCTAATAAGTTTTTTCTAGAAGTTTTAACTTTTTTTGTTCTAATTAGTTTTTAGAGTTGTTAAACTTATTTTTTCTAAATAAGTTTTGTTGAGAGTTTATAATATTTTTCTCTAAATAGGTTCTTAGAATTTTATTAATTTATTTAAGTGATTTTTGTATAAAATAAAATAAAAACGTTTTGCTAAATATTTTGTTCTGGGTTCATTAAATCATTCTTGATTTTCTTTTATACCACTTTCTTCATCTTATCTTGATCTAGTCTTGGATTTATTTTAGATTCATTTTCAGGTCAATGACGAGACCTCCAGAAATCATTATTAGTCAAACTATTGGTAAATAATGATGGATCTGAGACCACCAACTTTTCTCTCCTCATTTCTTCTTCATTTTCGATTTTATTTAATTTTCTCAATCTATGAAGTCTCTGATTCATGAATGTTGGTTTTCAAGGTTGATAACCTTCATTGTTTCAAATATGTAGAACATGATCATTTGGATCATTTTTCTATACTTTGGTATCGTGAGAGATTTCCCTCGATTAATTAACACGAGTTTGTGATTAAGACGAGATCCCACCCTTATTTTGTCTGTGCGACACGATTAAATTGGAGAATGATCCTCGATATCATTTCTCCATCTTGTTTTTAGCACGAATATCAATTTACGCGACCTCCTATAGTTTGACTTTCATCATAAGTCGAGCTACGACAGTTTAGCGTTACATTTTGTCCTGATTCAATTCAATAACAAACTGAAGACTAACTTTTATTTTCTGTCAAATATCCAATTGCTTTATTTTTTAGTCAATATTATCCTGATTTATATTATCTTGTTCATATACACGTTGATATTTATCTGGATATATTATTGTGAATATTTTTGTATATATTGTTGTATATCCTGTATATTATTCATATCTTGTATATATTCATATTCACTTGTATATTCTTTCAAAACACATAATAATTATTAAAACCATAAAATCCTAATTTGGTGGATTGTTGGTTGCTTGTCCGAGTGACAGATCTTTGGACTTTGTCAGAAACCCTAGCTTGGAGTTGTGTTCAACTTTCGCTAAAGGCTTAGTTTAAGACATTGCACACACAACTTCCTCTTGGGCTACTTGGCAATGAGACCTTTTATTTCGTGCAATCCCGTGTAATTTGCATGTACCCCTCTCCCATTTTCGATGTACGTATTTTGTATTTCTTTGACTGCGGTTTATCTTCTAGGAGCAAACCCAGGTGTCGCTACTGTGAAAATCGAAGGCCGGCAAGGATAGAAGAGTCGCCACCGTGCGCTATTTATCCCAAGAGAGGGAAAGGAAACGCTCAGAGAAAACCTAACGAAAAGAGGGATAAGACTGGTCATCGCAACCAAATCTCGGGTTCGGGAGTCGGTTACGCAAGGGGAAGGTGTTAGCACCCCTCACGTCCGTCGTACTCGACGAGATCCACGCTTGTTGTCTATCTAAAAGGGTGTTTAAACTATCTAACTATAGGCTTAATAACAAAAGGAAAAGAAGTGACTCGGCAAAGCAACGACGCTTCGTGCCTACGTATCTCATCTGAAATGAGAAGTCATAGTCAACGTAGTTCGCCTAACTACGGGTAAAAGGGGGGAAGGTTGCTCGCCAAGACATCGCGTCTTGTGCCTACGTACTCTCAACAGGTATGAGAGATCAGAGCGAACGTAGTTCGGTGTAACGAGGAACACAGGTTTGTTCAACAGTTTTAAATGAGTAAGGTTAACAGTCAGTTCTAGCAGTTTGGTGTATGCAGCTCGACCTTTGGAGACTTAGGCATTACAGTTTGCGGTAGAACTAAGGGTTAACAACACTCTTGTTATGAAAAAGATTTCTCAAAGGATTAAAGGCCCCAAGGGCAAAGAGAAGTTTGAATTATTGTTTTTGTGTTTTTTAGAGAAGAAGTGTTTTTTAATTGGTTTGCAATTCGTATCGCACTAGAGACTATGACTTAGGAGTGGATGCATCGCATATCACCCAAAGGGTGCTACACTAAACACTCAAGTCATTTAAGGGATACCCTTCAACAACCATTTCCCAAATAGCTTAAGGCTCGTAACGCACAATACTCATTAACCTTTATTAGATGTTTTGGATTGTTTAGGAGATGAGAAGAGAAAGACGCACTAAAGGGGGACTAACTCAAACCTAAAGTTGTCATGCAATGGTGGTCCTATGATTGAGATAAAGGGAAGCTACCTAATGTTAACATACATGGTTAAGGTCCTAATGTCTATCATAATCAATCTTGAACAAGAAAGATTAGAGGTCCTAAGGGAAAAGAGATAAACGAGGAAACAAAAGCAACATAAACATGTGAGAATGCAAACATGGAATGAGGGAGGAAATTAGTGTGGGGCAGTAGCCTCCACATTCTCATCTCAACCTCAAACAACAATATGAAATGTGCAAGAAAATAATGGATAAGGAAATGCACCAATGAAAACAAGCACGCGCGCCAAAATGGGATGGAATGACCTAAACCAAACAACATCAACCATAAGGCACAAAATCAAGCACAAATGAAAGGTAAATAAGTCCTAAGACAAAATGAGAATGGGAGGCTAATATGAGGGCAGCAAGGACCTCATAAAATTCTCTCAACCATGAGCATCACCAACCAAAACAAAGAAGCATAAAGAAAACAACAAGAATTGTCCTCAAGAGTTTAATCATTCTAGGTATGCTTCAAGTTCCTCCAAAGGAGGAACCAAACCACCTTATATGAGACTCCTATGTCATTGGACAGCAAGGGACATGAACTAAAATGTATCAAAAACAAAAGCAAATGAATCACAAGGAATTGCAAAGAGAACACCAAGAAATGTCCTCAAGGATTCCATCACTTTAGGTATGCTTCAAGTTCCTCCAAAGGAGGGACTAAGCCACCTTAAATGACACTCCTATGTCATTGGGAAATAAGGGACATGAAATACAAGTTCTCAAAAGAAAAAGGTAAGTAAACCACAAGTAAATGCAAGCAAGTTCTCAAAGGATTGCAAGCATGTTTCAATATGAAACCCTAATTGGCAACTCAAAAGTAAACCCACAAAAGAACAAGCTAAACACAATATAATGACCTAACAATGAGCAAGCATCATCCTTAACATGTTAGCAACATGAAACAATAGGCATTGAGAGCTTAAAGGATCCAAAATTGTCATATCCAAGTCAAACTAGGCCAAGATGTATGTGTGAACCTCCCTTTGAGTAACTTGACTTGCAAGTTACTCTAAAAATAGGAAAATGATTCAAAAATTAATAAATAAAATGCTAGAATCTCATAAACATGTTGGCAATCAGAGGCCAAAAGAACTCAATCAAGGTCACTTCACAACATCACCATAGAAATTGATTCACAAGGGTGCCCCATTGTGAAAGAGGATTGTTTAGGGTCAAATGAAATGCATCAAAAGTCAACAAGTCAGGGGCAAAATGGTCCTAAAAAATTATTCAACTCATCATTGATATGAGGATTGAACCTTATTCATTGGAGCCAAAGGAAATGAGAGAAATAAATTCAAGAACAAAGTATGTCACAATTTAACTCAAATAAAACAGTTCTGATATTTAAATCATTTTAAATTCGAAAATAAAATAAAAAATAAAATAAAAATATCCAAAAAAAATTAGACATCCCAAAGTTCATGAAAAATATTTTTGGGGAATTTTTTGGATATTAGAACTATTTTATTTGAATTAAATTAGAACAGCAACCAAAACAGAATTTTAAAACGAAAATAGAAAACAAATGAAAAACTAAGTGTGACAAATAGCAACAAATGGAAGGCAAAAAAAGAAACTGGGCCTCCCTGGGGGTGTAGACAGCACACGCCCCTAAGCCCAACAGCTTAAAATAAAAATCAGAAAATTAAATGGAAAAGCTTTGGTGTTAAAAGTAATGGAAAGGAGAATAAAATGAGAGAATGGGCCAAAGGGGGATGCCATCAACATTTCACTTAAGCCCGAAACAAAATAAATAAAAACATAAAATCAGAAAAATAAAAAAAAGGGGGGGGGGGGGGGGGGGAGGGGGGGGGGGGGGGGGGGGGCGGCCGGGCGGCCGGACTGGTTTTCCGGTCATCCCTACCGGGAGCTCCGGCCGCCGCGGGTGCAACAACACCAACCCGGATTTCTCAATTTTTTTTACCGTTTCTTGTGTTTTTTATACCAAAACATATCTACTCGTCGCAAGGATCATTAATATACCATTAGTTTTTAAAAATAAGGCTTAAACAAAGAGAAACGAAAGGAAGAAGAAAATGAGCAAAAACAAAAATGTTCACAAATGGAAACCAAATGATAATAATAATGATCTATGATATACAAGGATGAATAATATGCAAAAATGGCATGAAATAGAAACTTAAATCATGAGATATTTTGAAAAGTTAGTAACCTCAAAAAAGCTTCAAATATGGTTCAATGTGCAACCAAAGCTTAAAAGAAACTATCCAGAAACGTTTTAAATCACTCAAGGAAGGTGTTTGGATGTTTAAAAGTGGTTGAAACTCAAGGAAAATAAAAAAAACGAAAATTACTTTTCTCTCACTTTTTCTCAAGTTTTCTCTCACTTTTTCTCACCAAAATCTGAGTTATGAAGCTTTGGAAATGTTTTTGAGTTTATGTATGATGGATTTAGGTCAAAAGGAAACCCAATGGAAGCTCATAAAGCCCAAAAACAATTTTGAATTTTTCCCACTTTTTTGGCTTTGGAGGTACACGAAAATGCACTTTCTAGGCTGTCAAAGAGGCATGGTTCACTTGTACTATGTTCATGTTGATCCACCAAATGAGATTTGCTCCTTAATTTTGCTTTATGGTGGTTTTTGAAATGTTACTTATCATTGAAGAAAGCTTGAAAATGTCCATTAATTTAAGTTCAAATTCCAAATCAAAAAAGTGGCATTGTGTTTGAAATGTTATTGGCACTCAAAAAATGCACAAAGTTGATTCAAAAAGTTTCCAAATGAATTAATTGTGAATTTCCATTTTTAAAGCCTTTTTCCATGAAAATTTCTCTAGGCATTCTTCAATCCAAGCCAAATCTTTGATACCTTGATGTATGACAATGCAAATGACCCCATTTGGAGAAATTTTGATGTTGGAAAGATTTTCATTTGGAGTGTGCAAAGTGGTGAAATGGACCTATAATGAAATTGGCCTATAATCTTACTTCCCAAAATACCCCTGTCTTGCAAGCCTCATAACTTGAGCTCTACAAATCAGATGAAGGACTTCTAGGACTTTTTGGAAAGCTAAGATCATAAGGAACAACTTTTATATTCATTAGAAGTTGAGAAGAAACATTATTCTTGGTCAAAAATGTCTTGGAAGTCAGTTGACTTTTGTTGACTGAAATCACATTCATCTGGGGACCTGTAACTTGTCAGTTTCACAACTAGAGTTCTATAAATCCAATGGAGGAGTTCTAGTACTTTTCGGAAAGCTAAGAACAATATCTACAAGTTTCATGTCCACCCTAAAGTGAGATTACACTTGTATCTTGAGATAGTCGGTCTTGAAGTTAGGCACTGAATATGGGGATTTTACACTGAGGAAGCTTAGAAACCCTAGCTCAGTAACTTCTCACACTCTTGATTATTGATGAATTAATCTTGAAATGTCATCTCATATGTTTCAACACAATATTCCATGATCACAAAGACTTGGAATTGAGTCTTAATCTCCTTCAGTTTCACAGTTGACTTAAGGTTGACTAGATGAAAATCCTAATTGCACCAGCTTCCACTGTGGCCATTAGCACTTGGCATAAACACTTAGAAGAGCTCCATAGTAACCCTCAAGGCCTCTAATGAGCTTCAATGACAAACTCCATCCATAATTATGGACTTGTGGTCTTCAGATGACCTTCAAATGGCCTCCTAGATAGGAGGTGAACCACATACACTTATCTGTTCTCAAAGGGCTTGGTCCCTCTTCTGATGATGATAATCACTTGATAATTTGAATAAGACCTCTTGATTAGGCTTAGAACCCTTGTCAAACTCCTCTTTTAAAACACACATGTTTTGATCCCCTGTAAATGCAAAATGCTATGCAATGCGATCTGCTAGAACAATGAAATGAAACATAAACCAAGTAAAGAAAAGGTTGGGCAAATTTTGGGGTACAACACCAGGGACTAGCATAACAATTTTCAAACTAATTCTCGATTCGTCATCGAGCCATTTTCAAACACCCCTCTATAAGTCGAGTGCTCGTATGAATTCACCATCAACCTATCACACACACTGTCACACTTCATTGTGAACTCGATATTAGGAGCACCCCTAGAGACTAGTATCGTTTCTCACGCCTTAACGCTTAACACGTCGTCAAGCCGGTTCCGTTTTCAATCAAAACCCTCAACTTGTCGTCGAGGTATTTTCAAACCCACTTCCATTACACCACGTTTTTGCACGCTAATACAAGTCAAATCCTTGATCCAACGTCAAGCGGATTTTCTCAACAAACTGTCAAACCAATTCACCACCTGTTCTCTTTTACAACTTTTCTCCTAAAACCTTGGTCTCGTACCAAGTGCATTTTCAAACTCTTTTCCTAATAAACTTGAATGGTTGTAGAGTGGTTAGGCGTAGGCCTTCTCCTATCCCGAGTGCTTGATATTACCTTTAGGGTTCACTGTCGTAAATCACTTACCATTCAAGATCGAAACATCTTTTTAATAAAAGAATGAAGTTCTCTTTGTATTGAATTAAAGAGAAAGGATTGAGTGCAGATTTCTTCCTCTCTGAGTATCAGGATACTCACTGTAGAGTATGTGCTCTTAATACTCGTCTTTCAATATGAAGACGTGACTGTATTTGCCACACCTTTTCACAAATAATTCTTTTGAGATAAAGAACTGGGTACTACCCGCAAGGGGTTACTATCCGAGGATCTATTTCATCCACAAAAATACCAGTTAACCGTAGGCAGAACTACGATTGCTCTGATTTCTCATGACTGTTGAGAATACGTAGGCATAGGATTGCAATGATCCTAGCAAGCACTCTTCTTTACTTTCCACCTTTATTCCCTCGATCTCCCTCAAAGAAGGACATGCTACGTCCGTTCTACCACAAACAGGTAACGCCTAAGACTCCACAAGTGAGCTACAATACACCTAATTGCTAAAATGCGTATACTAGCATCGTCTACCAGAACTTCCCAGCAAACTGTAGGCCGAACTACGGCTACTCTGATTCTTCATTTCTTTTAAGTGAAGATACGTAGGCATAAGGGCCCCAATCCTTGTCGAGCACACTTTCCTGTCTTTATCCGTAGTTCCTCGAACTACGTTGACTCTGACTTTCTCATACCTGTTGAGAATACGTAGGCATATGACTATGAGGTCCTACCGAGTCTCTTTTCCCCCTTTTCTCTCTATTCTCTATTTCTAGTCCTTCTCTGTATCCCTTAGAACACTCTTAGAAAGCAATATCTCTAGCAGATATCTTCACACATAGATAAACAAATGGTTCCCATTGAGTACGATGGATGCGAGGGGTGCTAATACCTTCCCTTCGCATAACCGGCTTCTGAACCCTTTCTCTTGGTTGCGAGACCATCTTATCCGTTTCTTTCTTGAGGTGTTCTCGGTGTTTCCCTTTCCCCTTATGGGATAAATAAATTTCAATGGCGACTCTTCTGTCTTTTCATTTTCTCCTCTCTGTCGTTGCATTTTCGAGTAGCGACAGCTTGGCGACTCTACTGGGGACGCCTAGCAAGCCAAACCTAGTTTATTTGTCGCTGTTGCACCCCAAAATTTGACCAACCGGTTCCCACATCTGGTTTATGTTTCGACGCATTTGGCATTCGCACTCGCATACCGCATACATTGCATTTTCTCAGCCATATTGATTTTATCGGGATTACAACCCTATTTTCACATTTTAGACGTTTCAGACCGGTTCGGGTAAGCGGAGTCCTATTTTTTGGGGAAGTTGTGCGCTTCCCGGTATTTTCAGCTCACGCTGCTATTTTTGAGGACATCTGGGTGTCCGAGTTTACCGTTTATTTCGCTTTGGTCTCGCGTTCTTTTTAATTGAATTAATAGAGTTTTAATAGCTTTTTAGTTTAATAGAATAATATAGATAGTAAATAGAATTAATAGATTTTTTCTAGAGTATTAAATAGAGTTTTTAGGATATTAGAGTAATAGATTCTTATTTTTTAAATAGAACGATATAGTTTTTAGACTTTAATAGATTTCTATGAGAATATTAGATATTAGTTTAATAGATTTTTAGATTTATTAGTTTTAATATAGAATTTAAATAGAATTTTAGAATATAGATTTTAATTGAGTTGATTTTAATAGATTTTCTTTAGAGCTTACTAGAGTTCATTAGAGTAGTATTAATTAGCTTTTATTAATCAATGTTCATTTTAGAGGTTAATTAGGTCTAGATTAGTCTTAACTTCCATTTTCCATTAATTGAATTGCTAATCAGCATTAATCATCATTTTAATTGAGTCTTAATTAGGTTTAATCATTAAGTGAGTCATTAATCATTAATTTTCAATATTAATCAAGTTGGATCAAAGTTTAAGCATTTTCGTGGGCCCAATGCTTTGGAGGCCCAGTTTACAAGTCCAATATTCGTGCCATATGTCATATAAAAGAGGGTCCCACTCAGTCTCTCTCTCTCTCTCTCTCTCTCTCTCTCTCTCTCTCTCTCTCTCTCTCTCTCTCTCTCTCTCTCTCTCTCTCTCTTCTCTCTTGCCACGCGTACGCCACCACTCAGTCTCTCACTCTTTTCTCTCTTGCCACGCATACGCCATGCACCCTTCCATCTGCATGCATCGTGACACCTGTCTTCCACTACCATACCTCACCGGAGATCCCACCGCCGGCCATGCAAACACACCGGAAATTTCGTCGGCGAAATCAAACTACCAATTCACGGCCGGAACTTCACCGTAAAATTCATCCTACTCGCCGAGAACGTCATCAATTCTTCAATCAAATATCCAGTTCATCAATTCTTCATCATTAGATCTCTAGAAATTCGAAGATCCTCATAGATCTATCATCACAAATTTCCAGATCTTCATGCGTGTTCATCAGTTCTTCGCCAGATCCATTTTCCAGTTCAACACCGCTCATCATACGTTCATCAATAATCTTCATGTTCTCCAGATTCTCCATAAGTCATCATCGTTCAAAGTTCTCCAACATGCGATTTCAACAATCATCGTCAGTTCTTCGATCAGTTTTCCAGAAATTTGTTCAAGATCTTGATCTTCATATTTCGTCAAGAACGCTTATCAATAACTTCTTCAAGATCTTCATCGTGTTCTATCAGATCTTCATCGTGCTCATCGCGTTCTCCAGAAATCATCACACATTCAACGGAATTCCTCAATTTCCATCCGTCCAACAGATTTTTCCAGATGCATGTTATTGTTCTTCGTATTCATCAGAAAATCCACATCTAACCTTCATACTATCATCTCCAGATTCATCAACACCTTCAAGAAAACTCCATCTACATCTTCATACACTGTTCTTCACCAATCTCAATAACGAAGCTTCATCAGATCTTCAATGAACTTCAATATGCCATCTCCCGTGTCAGTAAATGCTTGCCTTCAAAGACGTCAAAAGATGGATCCTGTGGTTTCCAGATTTGTGATAGTCTGTTTGTTTTTGGTTCATTTATTTTCGTAGAATTTGAAACGAAGTGTGAGTTTGAGACGGTGAGAGTAAGAACGGCGCCGTTAGGGTTTCAAGAATGAACAGTGATTCTGAGAGTTGAGAGAGGGTTTAGGTTATCTGATAGAGTGAAAGAGAGATGAGGTCGTGTTTGGTGTTGGGCCTCTAAGGCCCATTGGCATTTTTTTCTGCAACACACACTCCCGTTTTTGCTAACCCCCTCCCCGTGTTTGGCTGTTGGCTAGTGGGTTGGGTCCAAGTTCTTATGTGTTTTTTGCAGCACACCCCTGAACTGACTAAATCCCCCTAGCTGTAGTTTATTTTATTTTCTTTTGGTTAATATTTGTGTTATATTTTCTTTAATACTTTCTTTTTCCTATTTTTTGTTTTAGGAAATTACAGTTTCTTTCTTAGAATATTAGCATATTTTTTAATATAGATTTTATATTCTAGGATTTGTATTCTATTAGCATAATATAGAATTTTCATTCTATTTTCTTTGTAGAAATTATAGAATATTGTGCATAGGGTAGAATTCCCATTTTATTTTCCATATGCAATTTACTGGTATTTTCTTTAGATTACTTTCCAGTAGAATTTAATTGTCGTATTTTAGGAGTAGCATATTATTTCCATTTTGTGTTGGATTTCTCTCCTATTTTCGTTTCTTATCCGATTTTATCTTCGATTTTATTTTTGGCTGGCCGTGTGACACAATTCAATTGGAGAATGATTGTCGATATCATTTCTCTATCTTGTCTTTGACACGGACATCAATACGCTACCTCTTAGAGTTCGATTTCTCGTATAAGTCGAACCATGACGGTCTAAGCGTTACATTGGTACTGATTAGAGCGTCCTCATCAAGGATCCAGAGAGGAGAAGATTGGAATGGAGCTTGCGCGCATGTCAGGAGCCAACGGAGCCGCTTCGTTCAACATCATCATCATCTTATTCAAGTCTTCAGGCAACCGTCGAGTGTTGTGAGTTGTATCGTTAGATACGCAGGAAATGACAGTTGAGGAGATTCTTCTCAATCGTCTAGGATGTCTAGTATGGTACCCTTTGGGTGACATGCGACGCATTCGCTCCTACGTCTTAGGTTCTTGCATGTGTGTCCCAGGTTCCTTCCCGTTTAGGCGTAGGTGTCGTTACTGCGAAAATCGGCGCCGGCTGAACAGAAGAGTCGCCACGGGGAAAGGTACGGTCATTGCAACCAAAACCTGGGTTCGGGAGTCGGTTACGCAAGGGGAAGGTATTAGCACCCCTCACGTCCGTCGTACTCGACGGGATCCACGCTTGTTTTCGGGTATGGATTGTTATTCTATCTAAACTAAAGGTCAAGGGTTAAAAAGAAAAGAAAATGACTCGGCAAAGTATCGCACTTTATGCCTACGTATTCCCGTCTGGAACGAGAAATCAGAGTCAACGTAGTTCGCCTACCTACGGGAAAGGAGGGGAAGGTTGCTCGCTAGGATATCGCATCTTATGCCTACGTACTTTCATACAGCATGAAAGATCAGAGCAAACGTAGTTCGGGCCACGTACGACACAAGTCTGTTTTGATCGCTTTTATCTCCTTCTAAAAAAGGGTTTTTCTGATTACTGGTCCAAGCGGACAAAAATGACGTTTTGATGAGTTCACATTCTTTTACGGAAGAAGTGTCTTTTATTGTGTTTGAAATCTTATTGTGTTTTTCTGTTTGTTTTGAGAAAGAAGAGACAGAACTCTAACCTACGGTTGAAAAAGGGAATCAAACTAACCTAATGTTATCATGCATGGGTTAAGACCTAATGTCTATCATGCTCCTCTCTTGCACAGAGAGAAATAGAGATCCTAAGGGAATAGACAGAAACAGAAACAATAGCATATATACAATAAAGCAGTAAAATGCATGAATGCAGCAATACAAGCGAGGCAAGGGAGTCCCACTCAACCTCGAACCTAGAAAACAACAGGCAAAAACGAACAAAATTCGCTTTCAACCTAACAGGTTAAATGGTAAACAATACAGTCAGAGAAATTCAAACAATACATCAAAAATTATAAACAGCAAAAATAAACAGCCAACAACAGTCTTCATCAACATCCGTCTTCAAGTTATCTTCAACCATCTACAGGCTTCAAGCAAGCATCAGTCTTCATCTTCACAGCCTTCAAGCAAGGTCTCTATCTTCAATCTTCAATGGTTTTTCTTCAAGTCTCAATCTCCAAGATGAATATCAGTCAACAAGATGAAATGCATATTAAACAGTCAATTGCCTACCAAGGGTGGCTCACTGACTGTTAACATGATACTGGCAGTTTTCTCTCAAAAGTTCTATCTTTTAAATACATTCACTAATCCTTCCAAAGGGAGGAGGTGGATATTTAAAAGAGACTTTGAATCACAGAGAAAGAATGGAGGCAGACAAAACCTTCCATGTTTGTGAATCAAGTTGCTACTCTAGAGCTCTGCCTAGATCCTAAACCCTATAACCTTCAACAGCTGCCAGCAAGAGCTACTCCTCATCAACTCTGGAAGTTGGTCTTCATCCTCTTTGATCTCCAATGCCCCTTATCAGCACAATCTTCAGCTCTCCCAATCCCCAAGCAAACCCAATACCCCACACAGTCAAACAATAAACCCTAAAGAGGGCACACCACACAGTCAAACAAATATAAGCAGTATACTAATAGTAATAGTAGAATAGGGGAAACCTAGTAATTTTTAAGGGATCTATTATCTACCCATAATCCCTATAGTCCCATACCCCAAAAGTTCAATCTACAACTCCTAAAAGAAATGATCTATTACACCTATGTTATCTTTAAACCCTAATTCTGATTCTTCTAATCACACCTAAACAAATCGTCTAAAACTAAGTCCTAAAATCATGAATTAAATTTTATATACAAGCTAAAGTCCTAAGCTAATCAACCTAAAAAGAATGGATCAAAAATGTAAAAGCATCTAATTAAACTAAAATCAACAATATCATGAATCAAACTAAACCACTTAAAAAGCTATTTAAAAGAAAAATATTCTAAAAAAGCTAAAACAAAATTAAATTGGAATTTTATTATTTCTTAATTTTCTTAACAGAAATATGAACCTAATGCAAAAACAACCACTAAAAAATAAGCATTTTTCAATTATTTATGATTTTTTCAAAGAATTAAAAAAAAGAAAGAAAATAATATGGATTAAATGAGATTAGGGGGTGCAGTGAGTATTAATTTCAGTTAAAACATAAGATGGGCCCAGACTGGGGGCGCACATAGCAAAGCGCGTCTGGGCCTAATGCACGCTCAGCAAAATAAGAAAAGAAAAAAACATGAGAACGGTGCAGAAAGCAAAGATTTTAGTTATAATTGGTTGGGCCTGGGTGAACGGGGGTGTGCATATCAATTGAAACTTGAGCCCATCAGCCAGATTAAATGAAACGCAGCGTTGGCTGCACAATATCTCCCTCCAAATTTCGTTTGAATCATGGCCATCAGATCATATCCTAAGTCAAGGTCAAACGATGGATCCAACGGCCCTCACATTTCTTCTCCAAATACTTAGGGTTTCAGCCATGGAAGCCCCATGCACGAGCTCATGAACCAGATCTTCAACTCATTCATACAACCTCAATTCCCCATGAAATTCCAATCTGTAAAGAGCAAAGTTGCTCTACTTCTTCCCCTCTACACAGCCATGACATTAGATCCCTCTGAAACTCACTCAAAATTCAAACCCGATAGGTATAACACCTTGCCTCCATCACTTTGCACTGAGATCAAACCTTCCAATTCTTGCTAACTTTTACCCTAACATGATCTACACATTACACTGATCATTCTGAGCCATACATCTAAGATTATCATGCTTTAATCTAAGAGTTCTAAGCCCTAACAGATTTGGTGCACCATTGGTAACCTCCATGAAACCTTCTCAAACTTTATGGAAATGATCCTCTAACCTAACCTAACAATTCTAACCTAATAATTCTCTAACATGCTAACTAAATCAATCAATTCGAAGGGAAATACCAACCTGGTTTGATGATGAAAACAGAGGTAGAATCCTTTGGATCCAATGCTTGCAATGCTTGGGAATTGATCAACACACCTGCTTCTTGATTCTGTATGCAATGGATCTTGTTCAAACCTCTTGAATCTTGCAATCACCACCTTCTTGCACCTTGGATGATGAAGATGGATAGCACGATTTCCCCCTTAATTCAAACAGATTTTGATGTGAATTTTGATCCTGGAATGATCTAGATGATGATAGGATCAAGAACTTTGGAAATTGATGAAGATTTGATGGAGTTTGAAGAGGTTTTGCAAAATGGAAGAATGAGGTATAACTTGGTATTTTGATCACAATGATTCACCAACCCTTACATGAAGCTACTCAATCCAATATATAGATGCTCATGGACCTTTCTAGAATTTGATAGAAACTTCTTGTGCACACTTTCCCTTGGATTTTGATTATGTTACTTCATACATAAGTAACCAAGCATAACTTCCAAATTTTGAACCAAACTCAAAAATCCACTTTTTCCAATGTTCTTAAAACATTTTTTCCAATCAAAATGACCTATAATTTCATCCCATTTGGCCAAGTTATGAAAAATCTCAATTTTAGGTCACTTTTTATTCATTAAATTCACCAAATTTGAAACCTTGAGCTATGAGCATTTCCAAACTTTCATGATCACTTTTCTAGACTCAAAATGTCATTTGGAGCAAGTTTGATGTTGTGAAGTTTTTCATTTGAAGCTTCCTTGTATGAGTTTTGGGCATAGGCTTGAAATGACCTGTAATTCTCAGATGACCAAAATACCCTTTGCTTGCCAAGACCATAAGTAGAGTTCCACAAATCATATGAAGGCATACCATACCATTCCATAAATTTAAGACAATGAGGAAAAACTCTTATGTTGACCAGAAATTCATTTGAAATCTCCTTGAGGGGTAAAAGTTGCTTGGAAGACAAGTAACTTTCACAGACAAAATTCCAGATACCTCAGATGACCTGTAACTTGCAAGGACCATAACTTGAGTTCTATAAATCTCCTTGATGTCTTCCACCACTCAAATTAAAGGTCTTGAGATCCTCTACAAGTTTTATGTTGGCCAAGGATTCATTTGAAGCTTTCATTTTGACTTATCATGCTTGGAAGTTTGACCTAAATCAGGGGATTTTACACAGAAATCCTAATTTAGAAACTCCTCTTCTTCTTGATTTCTCTTGATTTCTTCTTGGCACAACACCATATCCTTCTCTTCATGTCAAATGATAAACCCCACATCTCTCCAATAGACCTTAATGCCTTTCAATCAATCAATTGACTTAGGGTTGACCCAGGGTTGACCCAGATGAAACCCTAGTTGACTGTCTTCAACTGCAACTCTTGTGATCATATCAATGACTTGCCTCCTTCTCCAAATGACTTTCTAAGTCTTCCATGATGTCTAGATACCCTCCATACTCAGTTCACAGCTCATAACTTCTTTGATGATCTTCAGATACCCTCAGATAGGAGATAGATTCACTGCTTGATCCAATGGCCTCTCTGGGTTTCAATTTCTTTCTGATAACTTGGATATGCTTGAATTTGAATAATAACCTCTTGATAGGCTCATAGATATGAGAATAGTGCTTGGTCCCTTGTTGGATGACTTGCTATGCTATGCTATGCAGATGATTAGACTATGTACATGACTCTATATGCAAATGCTAATGTAATTGAAACATAAACCAAGTGAAATAGGTTGAGCAAATTTTAGGGTGCAACAGCTGCCCCTATTCAAGCGACTTGGACCCGATTGGGTGAAGAGCGAACGACCTTCAAACATTCGCGGTACGATACGGTTGAATACTAAGAACCCGGAAATTTGCCAACCGCAGAAATAAACTGCACCACTGCTTGGGGAACAACATTCATCAACTGAATCTAACTGTTACAACAACCAACTGATCCATTAGCGACGTGCTGGGGATTATTTTCATTAGCCTGAAAAAGATTCTATCATCGAAGAAGTCTCAACTAAACTTGTCCACGTCAGGACTCCACCTGCTGTCAACCCGGAGAAATCTCGGCGACTTCGCTGGGGATAACTCGTCTGCATTTCATCAGCCCGAGGGGATTCTATCAACATAGGAATATATTGTCCACGTTAGGACTAGCGCATCTTGTCAGGAATAAATCGTCCACGTTAGGAATAAACTCTTCCACGTAAGGAATACATCTTCGTCCACGTCAGGCATAAAATTTCCACGTCAGGAATAAACTTCGTCCACGTAAGGAATACATCTTCGTCCATGTCAGGCATAAAATTTCCACGTCAGGAATAAACTTCGTCCACGTAAGGAATACATCGTCCACGTCAGGACCCACTTTTCCACGTAAGGAAACACCTTTTTTCCATGTAAGGAATGAACTTCTTTCCACGTAAGGAACGCGTCTTCTTTCCACATAAGGAATACGTCTTCTTTCCACGTAAGGAAACATCTCTTTCCACGTAAGGAATCACAATCTTTCCACGTAAGGAATCCAATCTTTCCACGTAAGGAATCCAATCTTTCCACGTAAGGAATCATAATCTTTCCACGTAAGGAATCACATCTTTCCACGTAAGGAATCACAATCTTTCCACGTAAGGAATAAACTTCTTTCCACGTAAGGAACTAACTTCTTTCCACGTAAGGAACTAACTCATCTTGATTTGTCCACGTCAGGACTCCCATCTCGTCTTGATTTGTCCACGTAAGGACTCCCATCTCGTCTTGATTTGTCCACGTCAGGACTACATCTTCTCTGCTGAGGAAATAAAACTTGTCCACGTCAGGACTCATGCATCTTCTTGATTTGTCCACGTCAGGACTCACCTCTTGACTTGCTGAGGAAATAAAATTTGTCCACATCAGGACTCATGCATCTTCGACCCACTGGGGAAATAAAACTTGTCCACGTCAGGACTCATGCTTCGCCAACACGAAGGAAGATAAATCTGTCCACGTCAGGACTCGCGTATCTTGTCAACATGGATAACTATAAACTTGTCCACGTCAGGACGCACATTTCACCATTACGAAGGAAGATATCTGCTGGGAATAAATGGTCCACGTCAGGACACCAACACGAAGAGTAATCAACTTTGTCAACGTCATGACTTCATATTCTACCAATACCGAGAAATCGAATCTGTCCACGTTAGGACTAGCACATCTCATCAACCCATGGAAATAAATTTGTCCACGTTAGGACACCCACTTCTCTAACACGAAGAAAACCTGTCAATAAAATTGTCCACGTCCGGACTCATTTCTCCACTGGTCCCAACCCACAAACTTCTTAGCACTGACATGACAGCGACTTTGAGGCGGACTCTACTGGGGATATCTGGAAACCAAACTACCGGACGCCTGTTCTGATAACCGGCGGCAGCCTCTGAAATTTTGATTCATGAAACCCTTTGATGACAAATGACTCTGCTTGGGGACAAGGAGAGATTTTGCCTACTAACTCTGTGGGGAATAATGCCAAAACGGACATTATCGTTGAATATCTCACGCCGAGATCTTTAATGTTAGGTAATTCACTTGAGCAAGAGCTCTCTCTACCTGCAAGAGACACAATACTTGAAACGAACAGTTAGCCAACCTAGTTTATGTTTCAAAATGCATGTGTTTGACAATGATGCAATGCTCCATTCGACATGGAAATGTTACGTGTTTTTATTTGGTGGATGAAAGTATGATGCTATATGCCAATGCAGATGCAGACTCGAACTGTTGGGATACAGAAACCGCTTCAGCAAAATAAATGCTGAAGACAATGCCGACTCCGCTGGGGATAGCCAGGTGCTACAGAATTATTACAGCAAAATAAATGCTGGAAGAGTGAAGTCAACCCTGCTGGGGAATATAACTCTGCTGGGGAATAGCAGATGCGCCCGGTATGATTGGACTTCTGCTGGGGAATGAACGGGTATCGCACGGTATTCTGACAAAATAAATGCCAGGGCGCCCAACCAACTCTGTCGGGGAGAGTCTTAATCTTCGAGTTCCACTGGGAGGAAAGAAAACACTTGTTGGAAAGAGAACTCCGCTGGGGACGAAACGACTCTCTTGGGGAAAATCAACTGACTCCGCTGGGGGAGCGTAAATGACCCTGCTGGGAAGGGTAGACTGCCTGAATGCAGCTCACGAGTTGGAAATATTAATCTTCTGAGGCTAAACCACTCTGCTTGAGATACACCGTCTGAATACAACCTACAATCTTGGAATTGCCAAATGTCGCTACTGCGAAAATCGGCGCCGGCTGAACAGAAGAGTCGCCACCGTGCGTTATTTATCCCACGGGAGGGAAAGGAAACGCTCAGAGTAAACCTCGCACAACACGGGAAAGGTATGGTCGTCGCAACCAAAACCTGGATTCGGGAGTCGGTTACGCAAGGGGAAGGTATTAGCACCCCTCACGTCCGTCGTACTCGACGGGATCCACGCTTGTTTTCGGGTATGGATTGTTATTCTATCTACGCTAAAGGTCTGGGGTTAAAAGGAAAGAAAATGAAAACAAAATGACTCGGCAAAGTATCGCACTTTATGCCTACGTATTCCCGTCTGGAACGAGAAATCAGAGTCAACGTAGTTCGCCTACCTACGGGAAAGGAGGGGAAGGTTGCTCGCTAGGATATCGCATCCTATGCCTACGTACTTTCATACAGCATGAAAGATCAGAGCAAACGTAGTTCGGGCCACGGAAGACACAAATTTGTCTGAATGTTTTTATCCTTCTGAAAAAGGTTTTTCTGATTAACAGTCGAAGAGGACAAAAATGACGCTTTGATGAGTTCACATTCTTTTACGGAAGAAGTGTCTTTTATTGTGTTTGAAATCTTTATGTGTTTTTCTGTTTGTTTGAGAAAGAAAGAGACAGAACTCTAACCTACGGTTGCGAAGGGAAACAAACTAACCTAATGTTATCATGCATGGGTTAAGACCTAGTGTCTATCATGCTCCTCTCTTGCGCAGAGAGAAACAGAGATCCTAAGGGATAGGCAGAAACAGAAACAATATCAAATATATACAGTAAAACAGTAAAATGCATGGATGCAACAGTACAAGCGAGGCAAGGGAGTGCCACTCAACCTCGAACCTGGAAAACAATAGGCAAAAGTGAACAGGCTTCACTTTCAACCCAACAGGGTAGACAGCAAACAATACAGTCCAGAAAACCAATCAATACATCAGCAATAAAATGCAACAGCAAAAGAAACAGCATCAGCAGCTCTGAATCAACATCTGGCTTCAAGTAATCTCCAATCAGCTACAGGCTTCAACAAGCGTCAATCTCCATCTTCATGGCCTTCAGGCAAGGGCTTTGATCATCAGTCTTCTACGAGCAATGGCTTTTCTTCAAGTTCAAACCTCCAGGATGAGGGATTAGTCACAAGAGTGAAGTGAATGAATGTTAGACAGTTAATTACCTACCAAGGGTGGTTCATCAACTGTTAACATTAAACAGAAAGTTTCCTCTCAAAAGTTCTATCTTTCAAATATATTCACTGATCCTTCCAAAGGAAGGAGGTGGATATTTGAAAGAGACTTTGAATCATAGAGAAAGGATGGATGCAGACAAGGCATTCCATGTTTGAGAAACAAGCTTTCTAATCTAGAGCTCTGCCTAGCTCCTAAACCCTAGTCTCCTCAGCAGCTGCTAGCAATAACCTCCTATTCAACTCTGGCAGTTGATCTTCAATCTCTGGATCTCCAATGGTCTTCATCTCCTCAAGTCTTCAGCTCTCCCAATCCCCAAGCAATCCCAATACCCAAACAAGCAAGCAATAATCCCCAGAGGGCACACCACACCAGTCAATCAGACATACACAGAGTACTAATAGCAGTAGGGGAATCCTGACTTTTTTCTAAGGGATCTAATAACTACCCATAGCCCCTATAGTCCCATAACTAATCTAGTTAAACCCTAAGTCCTAAGGGAAATGAATTGATTCTCCTAAGTCATCACCTAAAACCCTAATTTGTTCATGTTGTTCAAGCCTACATTAAGCACCTAAAATTAATTTCTAAAAATGGGAACTAAATTGTTTCTATAAGTTCAATATCTCATCTAAACAACCTAAAAAGAATGAACAAAAAATATGAAAGCATCTAGTAGAACAAAAATTAACAAAATCATGCATGAAATGAAACTATTTAAAATGTCATTTATTTAGAAAATATGGGAAAAATATCAAATAAAAATAAAATGCAATTTTTATTTTTTTATAATTTTCTAGACATCCTAAAGAAAATAATGTAAAAAGAATGAATTAAAAATGATTTTTTATCTATTTATTATGAATTTTTTAAAATGAATGAAAAAAATGAAAAGAAAATAATAAAAAAGAAGAAAGAAATAGCCAGGGGGTGAGAATAGCAGGATCTTCACGTGCAAATTGAATTGGGCTCAGTACTGGGGGGTGGGGATATCACTAAAACACTTAGGCCCGCCCGTTTCATTAAATGAAACGGTGCGTTTAGGGCACCTACATCTCTCCCTCCAAATTTCAGAATTAAACTCCAGCCACACGATGGGCTTTTTGGTCAAAGGTCTTGCACGCGATGGACGATCAGGATTTCGTCTTAAACCTCCTGCCATGAAAGCTAGGGTTTATACACTCCATGGAAGCCATGCACGTACCACTTTCAACCTCTCGGTTCTCCTTCCACAATCCATGAAACACCACGATCCAAACATGAAAATCACTCCAAATTTCTCCCTCTACAAGCCTATGGTCATAGTTTGTTCTAAAATTCAGTAAATCATTCAAACCGATCGAGACAAGTCTTGACTCCATGAAAATACTCTGGTATGCATCATCAAGATTCTTAATCAAACCTATACTAATCTAAACTACACTTCACGTAGATCATTCTGCACTAACAACCTAAGATTATTATGGCCTATCCTAAGAGTTCTAAATCAAACCAGTTTCAAGCACCTGCTATGAATTATCACCAAACAGCACCAAACTCATCCTAATCGTTCTACTAACAACCTAGATCACATCTAAACTAATAAAACTATGCTAAACTAACTGAATCAAGCAATGGCAGAGAAAATGCACCTGATGCGAAATCTTGTGGATGATGATGAAATTCGTGGATCTGAGAGCCTTGATGCTTGGATATGGATCTACTCTTGCTATATTTGATTCTGTATGCAACACCTTGATGATTCTTGCCTTGGATCTTGCTGTCCACTAGAAATTGCAATTTGGATATTGATGATTATGGTGCTCGAAAATGGATCAATTTCAATCAGATCTTTGTTGATCTTTAGTCCATGATGATGATTGAATATGGTGGAATCAGTATTGGTGAGAATTGATGCTGAATTTGTGAGATTGAAGTGAACTTGCAACTTGGAGAATGAGAGAATTTTGGGAAATTTTTGGTGAAAAATGAATCCAACCCTTGCTCAATTCTGATTTCATGAATATATAATGCTCAAATGAACTTTCTAGAACCATCTTGCAACTTCCCTTGCATTCCAAATTGAATCCATTTTGGTTATGTTTCTTCAAATGCAAGTAACCATAAATAACTTTGATTTTTTCCACTAAGCTCAAAAAAGTGCTTGAACCATTGTCTTTGAAATGTCTTTTGGACCCAAAATCATATATTGGAAGTCTCCATTTGGACTTATAAATCTCTCAAACCATTTTTCACTTTGACTTTATTTAAGTTATAAGCCATTTTAGTTCAAATTTGACCAATCATGCAACTTCATGTTATGAGCTTTTCCAACAATTTGTGACCTTCTTTCTAGACTCAAAATGTCATTTGGAGCAAGTTTGATGTTGTAAGTTTTTCCATTTGAGGCCTCCTTGTATGAGTTTTGGACATAGGTTAAAATGACCTGTAATTCACAAATGACCAAAATACCCTTTGCTTGCCAAGACCATAAGTTGAGTTCCACACATCATATGAAGGCATACTATACCATTCTAGAAAGCTAAGACAATGAGGAACAATTCTTATGTTGACCAGAAATTCATTTGAAATCTCCTTGAGGGGTAAAAATTGCTTGGAAGTCAAGTCACTTTCACAGACAAAATTTCAGATACCTCAGATGACCTGTAACTTGCAGGGACCATAACTTGAGTTCTATAAATCTCCTTGATGTCTTCCACCACTCAAATTAAAGGTCTTGAGATCCTCTACAAGTTTCATGTTGGCCAAGGATCCATTTGAAGCTAGCATTTTGACTTATCTTGCTTGGAAATTTGACCTAAACTAGGGGATTTTACACAGAAACCCTAATTTAGAAGCTCCTCTTCTCCTTGATTTCTCTTGAATTCTTCTTGGCATATCTCCATATCCTTCTTTATATGTCCAATGATGAACCCCACATCTCTCCACTAGACTTGAATGCCCCTTAAATCAGTCAATTGACCTAGGGTTGACCTAGGGTTGACCCAGATGAAACCCTAGTTGACTGCCTTCAGCTATAGCTCTTGTGCTCTCATCAATGACTTGTCTCCTTCATTAAATGACTTTCTAAGTCTCTCATAATGTCTAGATACTCTCCATGCCTTCAACTCACAGCTCACAACCCTCTGGTTGACCCTCAGATACCCTCAGCTAGGAGATGGACTCAAGGCTTGATCTGCTGAACTCTTTGCTTTCACATTCTTTCCTGATGACTTGAATGAGATAATAACCTCTTGATAGGCTTCTAGAGATGAGAATAATGATTGGTCCCCCTGTTGTATGACTTGCTATGCTTATGCTATGCAGATGATTAGACTATGCACATGACTCTATATGCAAATGCTAATGACATTGAAACATAAACCAAGTGAATAAGGTTGGGCAAATTTTAGGGTGCAACAGCTGCCCCTATTCAAGCGGCTTGGACCCGATTGGGTGAAGAGCCCGGAGCCTTCAGACATTCGCGGTACGAGACGGTTGAATACTAGGAACCCAGAAATTTGCCAACCGTAGAAATAAACTGCGCCACTGCTTGGGGAACGACATTCATCAGCTGAATTTAACTGTTACGGAAACCCACTGATCTCGTGCGACCGTGCTGGGGATTGTCTTCATCGTCTTGAAGAGGATTCTGTCATAACAGATTGCTTGCTTGTCCACGTTAGGACTCCGTCTGTCATCAATATGAAGAAATCTCAACTAAAACCTGTCCACGTTAGGACTCCACTTGCTGTTAACCCAGAAAAATATCGGCAACTCCGCTGGGGATAATTCGTCTGCATTTCCATAAACTGAATCGTCCACGTTAGGAATAAAATTCTTCCACGTTAGGAGAACTATATCAATCTGTCCGCGTCAGGAATCAACTTTTCTTGAATCTGTCCACGTAAGGACCCCAATTTTTCCACGTAAGGAATAAATCTTCTTTTGAGTCTGTCCACATCAGAACTAAACCCCTTCCATGTCAGGGATACACTCTTTCTTTCCACGTCAGGAATACAAGCCTCTTTCCACGTAAGGAATGCTATCCGTTTTCCACGCAAGGAAACATAACTTTTCCACATAAGGCAACCAATTCCTTCCAATTTGTCCGCGTCAGGACTACATTTTTCCACGTAAGGAATGCCATCTTACTCTGTCCACGTAAGGACTCCCCTCTTTCCACGTCAGGAATGCTGTCATTTCCACGTAAGGGAACTATCTTTTTCCACGTAAGGAATCCATCTCGATATGTCCGCGTAAGGACTCAATCTTTCCACGTAAGGAATCACCTCTTAATCTGTCCACGTAAGGACTCCAATCTTTCCACGTAAGGAATGATCTCTTTCCACGTAAGGAATCCTCTTCTGATATGTCCGCGTAAGGACTACATCGTCCACGTTAGGACCCACTTCTCCACGTTAGGAATAATAATTTCTTTGATTTGTCCACGTCAGGACACTGATCTCGTCTTGATCTGTCCACGTTAGGACTCAGGCGTCTTCGACCTGCTGAGGAAATAAGACTTGTCCACGTAAGTGTTGCACCCCAAAATTTGACCAACAATTATTCATTCATTGAGTGTTTGAAAGTTGATACCTTCATCAGAAAGTTCAAGAGATCCTCAGAGGAAGTGGTTGGAACCAGGGTTGTGTGCTTCACAGTTTGAAAGTTGTGGGTACTCCTCAGATGATTCTGAGACTTTGAGAATGAACTTGATGTTTTGAGAAAGCCTATGAGATGTCTTGATAGCCATCATGAAGTCCAGAGAAGTCATTGTGCAAGAGTTCAGAAGATTCAACCATGAATGGTAGAATTAGGGTTTTGACTGGGTCAACCCTAGATTAACTGAAGAGTTGGAGAAGGTTGAGACTCAATCCAAGGGCCATGAGATCATGGAATGATGTATAGAGATGTTATAAATATGATTCCTAGACCAACTCATCATGATTGAGGAGTTTGATAAGTTTTGAGTTAGGGTTTCTGAGGATTGTCAGTGGAAAAACCCTAATTTGATCCCTATCTTCCAGGCAGTTTTAGCCCTAGATGTGATTGATATCTCATCTTCCCCACAACATGAATGTTGTAGAGCTTGTTCTAAGCTTTAATTTGAGTGGTGGAAGTACTTGATAGGAGTTACAGAGCTCAAGTTATGGTTTTGACAAATTACAGGTCAGCAGAGGTGTGTGAATCTGGGTCCTTGAAAGTCACCCAACTTGCAGACAACTTTTGCCCTAGTAGGAGGACTCCTATGGTTTCTTGGTCAACATGAATGTTGAAGAGGATCTTCTTAGCTTTAATTTGAGTGGTAGAAGTCCTTGATTGGATTTGTGGAACTCAACTTATGGTTTGAACAAGGCAGGGGTATTTTGGTCATTTGTCAGTTATAGGTCATTTTATCCAATGCCTAAAACTCCTATTTCCAAGCCTCAAATGGAAAAACTCAAAACATGAAAGTTGCTCAAAATGTGATTTTAAGTCTAGAAAGAAGGTCACAAATTGTTGAAAAAGCTCATAGCATGAAATTCCATGATTGGTCAAAAATGAACTAAAAATGACTTATAACTTTGAAAAGTTGAAATTGAAAAGTGATTTGGGAGATCCACAAATCCAAAATAGGTCATCCAATATATCATTTTGATTGGAAAAAACATTTTAAGAACTTTGGTTTAAATATAATTTTCATTTGAGGCTTAAAAAATGAGGTTCCTTTGGAAATTTCTTACTTGAAAAAGAAGGTAGCATTGCAAAACCCTACACAAGCCAAGAATGCCCTTGTTTTTCACTCATCCCTTCTCAATATCTCACATAAGGACATTTTGAGACAAAATAACAAGGCATGGCATATGAGATGAGATAACCATGATGGAATATCATGGAATTTTCAAGAAACTTCCACACCCTTCTAGATGAATCTAGAAGCATCCAATCAATCAATATATAAAGAATGCATTGTGGAGAGTCTAAGGTTGGTGAAACTTGAGCCAAGTCAGAGGAGAGAGAGAGAGAGATAGCCATTAAAGCTCTTGCTTCAAGTTGAAGCAACTCAAGAATTCTTCCATTACAAGTCTTCTTCTTCAAGAATTGTGCAAACAGAAGGCTATCCATCATCAAAGGATCATCCTGAAGGATTTGCAAGCCCTGGTTCGAGCCATAGCATCACTCACCATAGCTTCTTGACAGGTTGGTGAACTCATCTCTTTCTCTTCATTTATGCTTAGATAGATCATATTCTAGGTATAGAATGATTGTGTTAGGGTAGATGACTTAACCCTAGAAGTTATAGCTCATTCCATGAGGTTCCATGGCAGGTGCATAAAACTTTAATTTTCAAGAACTATTAGTTTAGGGCATTTCAATCATCAAGAATTGGTGTATAATGACCAGGATAGCTTGTAGAGTATCTGTAAGCCATTAAACTGAGGTTTGATGAAAGTTTGATAGCAGTTGAATATGGTGGTGCCAAGGTGTTTAAGCATTCTGTTAGAACAATCTAGGGCGAATCAAGAGAAGCTGCTCGTACCATTGTATTCTAGGCATTTAGTAGGCCATTTTTCATTTTGGAATCGAGTCCAACCGTGGCGTGTGGAGAGAGATAGGTGAGCTCGAATGAGAGTGCATGGAGGGAGGGTCTGAAAACCCTAATTCGCGTTTGGAGAAGACGAAAGGATAGCCATCAGATTAGTTTCAAAGATTGACTTGTTATTCAAATCCAAGGGCTGTGAGCGCGTCTGAGAAAAGAGAGGGAAATTTTAAATCTTATGAAACGCGGTCGTTTCATTAAAGGGCGTTCTGGGCCCAGAATTCTATTCCCACCCCCCTTTTTATGTAGCCCAATCATGTTAACTAGCGCCTGTTGCTATTCTGACCCCCCTCCCCTTTAATTAATATAATTCTTTTATTTTCTTCTTATATTTTTTCTGTTTTGTAAAATTCATTAAAAATTGATAGAAAATGATTTTTAAATTCTTCTTTTTCCTATGAGTAGATTAAAATGAGTAGAAAATTATAAAAATAAAATTGAGATTTTATTTTTAGGTTTAATATTTTTAATAGATTTTCCAATTAAATAGCTTTTTAGTATGTTTAATTTGGTATGTGATTTTGTAGGAATTGTTTTAGTACTTTCCTTTAATCTTTTTTATCCATTCTTTTTGGTGCAATTAGATGATGAATCATAGTTCCCCATAGGTTTTTTTCTAGATTTTTTAGAATTAATTTTGATTAGTTTAATTAGGGTAGACTTAGGGTTTCCTGATTAGGGTTTAGATTGTGTTTAGGTGATGAACCCCTTTCTTTGATTGAGTTTTATCTTGATTTTTAGGTAGAAACCTTTGTAGATGTTATGAGTAGGTGTTGAGGACCCTTGTGAATATTTGTTAGATTTTTCCCCATTAGTTTAGCATTTTTAGGTATTTTCTGAAGTTGCCTGATGATTTGGTCTGTTCAGTGGGTTATCTGTTCATCTTTGGGGTTTATTCTGAGGAATTTGTTGAGGGGCTTGTGTTGCCTTGAAGACCTTGATGGAGAGCATCATGAAGAGAAGCTTGTAGACCAAGATTCAGAGACCCAGAGCTTGTCTTGTTCCCAGTCTGTGAGGTTTGAGAGCCTGAAGTTTGAAGGAAGTTCATGGTACTTTCCTGAGGAAGGCACTATGAATGACTCTCATCCTTCCTTCTCACCTCTTTCTTAAGTATCCAATGATGTTGGAGCCAACTTGTGAGTTTAATTTCTCCTGAGGAGGAATGTAAACTGATCACATGTTGTTGAGCCACATGGGATACAACTCCTAAGTGGAAGCCTCCTAGTACTTTCCTGAGGAAGGTCCTATGGGTCTATTCATTTAGTTCCACTAGTTGATCTAGGATTTCTTAAGTATCCAATGATGTTGGAGCCAACTTGTGAGTTTAATTTCTCCTGAGGAGGAATGTAAACTGATCACATGTTGTTGAGCCACATGGGATACAACTCCTAAGTG
Source organism: Lathyrus sativus (assembly GCA_963859935.3). Lineage (NCBI taxonomy): Eukaryota > Viridiplantae > Streptophyta > Magnoliopsida > Fabales > Fabaceae > Lathyrus > Lathyrus sativus. The sequence goes on from OZ012740.1 coordinate 424,520,392, forward strand.
GAAGCCTCCTAGTACTTTCCTGAGGAAGGTCCTATGGGTCTATTCACTTAGTTCCACTAGTTCAGATAGGATTTCCTAAATATCCAGTGATGTTGGAGCCTGCTTGTGAGTTTAATTTCTCCTGAGGAGGAATGTAAACTGATCACAGTGGTTGAGCCACATAGGGTATGACTCCTGAGTATACACCTCCTAGTGCTTTCCTGAGGAAGACACTATGAGTCTGCTTGCTTAGCTCCCTTTCTTTGGTAAGCTTGTTCTGAAGCTTGAAGACGGGGAATGATTTCTCTTGTTAGGGTTTGCTTGAGAGCTTTGCTTAGATTTGTTTAGACTCTGTGATTAGGGTTAGGATTAGAGAGTAGATTGATTCTTTCTCATGTGTGTTTGTTTGCTTGATAGTATTTCATTTCCTTCTGTCTGTATGATTACAGTTTGCTGTTTCCTGCTTGATAGCATGTTGTTTATTTCAGTATGATTACTGTTCTTTCATGACTGGCTTGAGGTTGAGATGAGCTTGTGGAGGCTGAAACCCCACACACATTTCCTCCCTCACTTGCATTGCATGCATTTTACTGTTAAAGCTGATGTTTTTGTTTGTTTCTGTGCATCATTGACATGATCCCTTAGGACTCTCATTTCCTCTGATGAGGATTTGATGATAGACTTTTAGGTTGAAACCTATGCATGACAACATCTAGGAGTTCCCTGTTCAAACCTCAACCATAGGATGAATCCATGGCATGATAACAGTAGGACTTGATAGTCTCCCTCCTAGTTGAACCATTCTTCCTGTAGTTTCCCGAACTACGTTTGCTCTGATCTTTCATACCAGATGAAAGTACGTAGGCATAGGATGCGATATCCTAGCGAGCAACCTTTCCCCCGTAACCCGTAGTTAGCCGAACTACGTTGACTCTGATTTCTCATTCTCTGATGAGAATACGTAGGCATAAAGTGCGACGCTTTGCCGAGTCATTTTTCTTTTCTTTTTCAGCCAGCCTTGATAGGTAGATAGATTATAACCAACCCGTCCAAGTAAACAAACAAGCGAGGATCCCGTCGAGTACGACGGACGTGAGGGGTGCTAATACCTTCCCCTTGCGTAACCGACTCCCGAACCCAGACAATGGTTGCGACGACCTTGTCTTACCCTTATTCGTCAGGTTTTTCCGATCGTTTCCTTTCCCGCTCTGAGGGATAAATAACGAAAGGTGGCGACTCTTCTGTCATGCCGGCACCTTATTTTTCGCGCAAGCGCCAGCTGGCGACTCTGCTGGGGACGCACAGCATCTAGGGACTTTTCCCATCCCTTATGCTGGGACCGTCTCCCATCCCCTACGCGAGTCAATCCTATCGTTTGTGTGTTTGCTTGTTGGGTTGCGTTTATTTATCGCATTCTTACTTCTCGCATCTTTACTTCCCGCATTTTATTTCCCGCATTTTATTTCCAGTTTGATATGATTATCTGTGCTGCTGTGGGAGAGGGATGTTACTGTGAGTGAAAAGCCGGACCCGGGCTTGAGTACACACCTAGATATAGTTGTGGAGAAGTAGTAGACGAACCTGTCTGCTGAGCAGGCACAGTTCCCTACGAAAATCTGCGCTCAGACGAGATTCTTGCAGAGGTGCTCCTTTCCGGTCCTGAGGATCTGAGAGGAGTCCAGACGTGAGGGTTGTCGACTCTGGGGACCGATCATTTGGAAGTCAGCTAAGAGAGGCCTCTTCATGACTTGACGATGCCACTCCTTCTGGGAATCGTATTGTCACTCATGAATGTCTGTGACGCTGACGACCGCATAGGATGCCATACCTTTGTCCGTGGATTAGGTCCATCATACCTGTGAGTGGGGTTGGGATATTGCAGGAAACTTTGACCTCCAGACTACCTGGTTTTCTTGACAGTGAATCAGTTATGTTGGGTTCTCAGTTGCAGAGTTGTTCTTGATAGAGCAAGGGTTTGATCAGAAGATCTTATCATCGAGTGTTTGTCTGTTCTTGATAGAGCAGGCTTTGATCAGTGTATTATTATCAGAGGTTTGTCCTGGATGGAGCAGATTTTTGAATGGGGTCTGAGGATTTCGTCAGCAGTTGTTATTTTGTTCTTGACAGGGCAGATTTTGAGTGGGGTTTGAAGATCTCATCAGCAGCTGTATTTTTGTTCTTGATAGGACAGATTTTTGATTTGGGGGTCCGAAGACTTCATCAACAGATATTCCTTGATCTTGCATCCGGGGTCTTTATTATCAGGCCTTCGTTCTTGTCAGAGCAGAATGTTGATCTCGATCCTACCAGATGGTTATTCACAGCAGATCAGATCAGTGGTTTTACACCGGGGTTTCCTTCTCATCAGCGATTGTTGACATCGAATCTCCACAGCAGCCACCTGGATATATTGTTGCATGACTGCATTTTGCATTAGCTCGCATATTCATGTTTGCATTCCATTAGCATGTGTCTGTGCTGCAGGCGCGTTTCGTACCCTGATCTTGGTGTCCCGAGCAATATGAGATATCTTCTTCCATGAATGGATCCAGTCTTATCATTGCATTGACACTATGTTGCCACGTTGACACCAGAATTAGGGGTGATCTCCTGAACGTACAGACACCCATAATTCATCTTGCATGGCAGAAGCCGGGACTTGTCTTCTAACCTTTGTGTTGACAGGTTTGACTCAGAATCGAGCAGCTCAGACTAATGGAGCAGATACAAGCTGAACTGGAGAAAATCCAAAGCCAGCTGGGGCAGGTCATGAATGACATACAGGCAGTGCGTCTGGACCAGCAAGTGCTCAGAGAGGAGAATCAGCAGCTGCAGAATCAGCTGAGCTTTCTCATGGGAGTGGTGAGAAGTATGCTAGATAAGGAGAATGGTCAAGCACCCAAGGAGGAGACCAGAGTGCTTCCTCCGTTACCGTCAGTGCCACCTGTGCTGAAGCCAAGTGGACCTCATGGACCCTCTACACAGCATGAAGCTCGAGGCCTGTCTCGTCGTCAGCCGCGCCGAGCATCTCAGAATAATCCTGAAGGTTATGGTCAGAAGAAGAAGCTACTTGATAGAGCTGTAGACCCACTACCTGTGAGTTATGCCCAGCTGCTGCCGCTGTTGGTTCAGAACCGTGTTCTCAAGCTTCGGACCTTAAATCCACCAGATGAGGGGTCACCAGACGTTGATCTAAGCATGCATTGTGATTTCCACTCAGGAGCACCGGGGCACCATGTTGAAACATGTAAGGCTCTCCGGAATAAGATTCAGGACCTTATTGACTCAAGGGCAATTAGGCTTGTGCCGGGCGGCATAAGAGCATCAGGAAAGTTCATCCCTTACCCTGCGGAAAAGGTGGATGATTCCACTCCTTTGCCTGAAGCTGAGAAAGATCTTGAATACGTCCCTCAACCTTTGGTGACTGAATCACCTCGCTCGCAGTTCCTACCTGGATCGAGCTCAAGGACGCAAGCGCCTAAACAAGAGACCGTCGCCATTCAGAAACGACGACCTCTTGCTCCTAGGCGGAAAGAATACCAGCCCCAGGATCACAAGAGACCTCGCAACCACGTGGAACAAAGGAATGTTTCTCCCCATCCAGTGCCTGTGCCGTATAGCCAGATTCTTCCACTGTTGGTTCAGAATTCCTTGGTGGAACCGAAAGCTCTCAAGCCCGTGCTAGAGCCTTACACTCCAGGGTACGATCCTCATGCTCAGTGTGGCTACCATGGTGGATCTCTGGGGCATTCAACTGAAGATTGCAAGGCTTTCCAGGCGAAGGTGCAGCAATTGATCGACCAAGGGTGTATTTCCTTTCCAGAGGGAGTCTTGGTTGTGCGTGGCGACCTCTCAGCTGTTTGAGCTCGTAGATTCGGAGGGTTGTTTCCAGAAGCCAGTGATCCAGACGGGCAGACGCCCTCAGCATTGGCAGTCCTCGGACTTTTTACCATTTTGCATTTGTAGTTTCTTTTCTGTTAGTTACTACTTGCTGTAAACATTGTATGTTTCGAATGGTAATGATAATAAAGTGACTATGCATTTCTTCTGAATTAGTTATGTCGTTGTCACTCATTTACTGCATTGCACTGACACTTGCATTTTATTTACTCCACTTTATTACTATGATTAGCAATGAGCGGAGGGAGGATGATGAAACTGAATACGCATAGCCGATGATCGTATTGCTTTCAGATAAAACCTTGCCGATGACGTACAAGGCATTGTTTCAAATCCCCAAACACCGGAGAGATAAGGAAGAGAATCCCTTGTTAACCACTTCGAGCCGAGAAGTAGGAGTTTCTTTCGGATTGTTAAACCCTTGCATCTTAACCCTGGGCAGGGTAGTTGTCAGTTAGCTTGACCGAGCGTTCAAGTCTTATAGAGGAGTGTTGTCCTTCGAGGACCAATCACATCATATTCCTCTCCAGAGGTCGTACCTCATCAACCACAATGGTTAAACCTCACCAATCAGGAGTGAGACAGTTACAATCCTTTCGGAGCAATCAAGACAACCAGTGTCGCACGACTCGTTCCAAAAGAAAAAAAAAGAGAAATAAGAAAGCCCGCTAAGTAAAAAAGAAAAGCTAGAAAGCAAATACTTAGGCAAAAATCAGGGCATCCCGCTGGACTTCAAAAGAAAAATCGAAAAGAACTCAAAAGGAGTCAGTCCAGGCAAAAGTTAGGGAATCAAAACAAAAGAATGAAAAAGAAAGGATTATAAAAAGAAAAATCCTCGAACAAGGACGAAATCGTGTAGACACAGACGCCGAAAACAAAAAGGAGTAACTGTCACTCCGAAACACCTTGTGAATTCTTTAACCAGTTGTTCCCGATGTTCAACATACCTCTCGAAGAGGCGAGCGCTCGAGCTAAGTTAACTGGACTTTAGGATCGGAGAACATCACGTAGACGGGGTGGGTACAAATCATAATTTGAGCCAAATATCCTTTGTTTCGCGAACCGTGAACCCGACCACGATACAACCCTTAAAAGACCTAATTGAGGCAGGGTTTATTCTGAGAGTGCATTACGATAAGGTTGAGTAACCTGACTCCTTCATGATTTGCTAATCATATCCTTATTGCATTTTTTCACTGATCGCATCAGCACTACGTTTGAACTCTTGAGTTCATTCGTCACTCACTAGCATGACACGTAAATGAGTGACAGTACAACATTTTTTCGAAATTTGCATGAACACTGCATTAAAATTACTATTCGTGAATAAACAATTTTAGTTGCAGGTTAGTAGCTGATACGAAGGAACGTCAGCAGGGAATAGTCAATCAGGACTGAATCGCCAGAGGTCTGGATCAGAATGGTATGCTTTGAAACCCCGTGAATCTGGGGCAATGACTTCCAGTGAGTTTGGAATCGGTTTGTCTGAGGACAAGTCCCGGAGCATCAGTTGATTATGGGGCAGTTTATGCAAGCAGCGGTTGATCGGAAGTGAATCTTCTCGAGACCCAATCAGGGGCAGTTATCCAGAATTCTTGCGATTTAAGGGCAGATCCCTCCAGTGTTCGATCGGAGCATGTTGAGTCGCTCATCGCTCGTTCAGGGGCAAACTACTTCAGAGGTATCGAAGCCGACCATGCTGAGAGTCGATTAGTTGAGGATGAATCCTCCCGTTGTGCAGATGCTGGGGCAAGCCCTCTGAAGATTGTCTTGTTGCCAGTCGTTTTCGGTTCAGAGTGAATTATTCCCAAAGGTCGGATTGGGGCAAGTTGAAATGCACTGGGGCAAGTTGTTCAAATGAGTTTGTTCGCCCTAGCAAGAATTGAATATCGGGGAATCGTGTCATTACCCCGCCAAAACCTGAACCTTCTGAAGAAGCCTTGCGGTCATTGAATTGCTATCCTGCAGCATAGCCTGTTACTTGACTCCATGATTGGTAGCCTGTATTCCCTGTATTGACGTTGTTGAATCAGGATTGTTTCTCCGCCGAGAGGCGCACGGTTTGAAGTTGTTCCCCCTGTACAGTTTGAGACTGCAGCAAATGGAGATGGCGTTTATCCATTATCAGATTAGGGTCAAGATTACCCTCAGCAGACCAGGATTGATATCCCCGAAGCGGAGCGAGTCCTCCCTCTCCAGCAGAGTTCAATAGTCTCTCCTCCGCAGAATCAGAATCAGATAGTAAGCATTGATATGTCTTCCCCAGGTAGAGGGGATTCTCTTCCCCAAGCAGACGCGTCCTGAAGGAACGCCACCTCATTGGCTGAGTCAAGCACGGAAGCATGATGATTTTCCCCAGCACCGGGTCACAAGTGCAGATTTCAGAGAAATATTTGGGTACCGAAGCTCGTGTTTTCCCCAGTAAAGTCGCTGAAGCAGGTGTTTCCCCCGCACCGGGTCACAAGTGCAGGTTTCGCAGGAAGCTAGTCGTATGCCGAAGTATGCAGTAACTGATAGTGCCAGGCTGAAGTCTCCAGTGGAATTGAGATTCCTCACCAGAATCAGGCTCTCTCCTGAAGATGGACGATTCCTTCTTCCCCAGTAGAGTGTTGGAACAGCCGATGTTGTATTCCCCGGCAGAGTTGTACTCTCCCCCGAAGTCAGATGATTCTTTCTTCCCCAGCGGAATTGAAATCCCCCATCAGAGTCGTACTCTCCAGTGAAGTAGAATGATTTCTATCCCCGGCCGAGTCCGCAGAAAAGCCGAATCCTTGGAAGTTGATCAGGTCATGATCAATTTTCCCCAGCAGAGCGTAGAACAGCCGATGCTGTATTTCCCCCAGAGTCGTACTCTCTCCAGCAAGGCAGAATGATTTCTCCTTCCTCAGCCAAGTTTGCAGATGTCCAAGGGATCCGAATCCTTGGAAGTTGATCAGATCATGATTGGTTTTTCCCCAGTGGAGTGTGGAGCAGCTGAAGTTGGTTCCCCACAGAATGGTTATCCCCAGAAGAGTAGCCGAGACGGCCGCACAGTTTATTCTCGCGATTGATATCAGCAGATCTAAGTTCTCGTAGAGCTTCATCCCCTGCAGCAGTCAGCTGAAGTTGTTCCCCTGCAGCAGTTCGCGGAAGATCAATTCCCCAGACAGAGCCTGATTGATATTGGCGTATTCACAATCTCCTCAGCGGGATGACTCCTCCATCTGAGCGGTTCTTTCTCCTTGACAGGAGGATTTCCCCCTTCGGCATTTATTTTGCTGACGGAATCGCACCATGGTGCACGATTGCATAGCATTGTGCATGATTGCATAGCATTGTGCATGATTGCATGGCATTTAGCATAAATACATATCATTCCCACTGTGTGGGGCATAGCGCAGAAGCATACGCATCATAAGCATGATCTAGGTCATTATCATCCTTGTTGAACAGGTGTATCCCCAAAAGACCAGTTGCTCAGGACGATTCCTGATATCCTCTCCAACAAGGCCGCTTTCTTAAGATGATTCTTAAAGACCCCGGTGTGATCCCCGCAGTCGCTCGCTCAAGATGATTTTTGAGATCCCCAGCGAAGTCTTCAGTGCAAGATGATGCTTGAATTCCTCAGCAGGGCCGTTTGCTTAAGACGATTCTTAAGACCCCAGTACAGTTTCCCGAGTTGTTTGCTTAAGATGATTCTTGAGCTCCCCAGTAGCGTCCGCAGCAAGAGTTGCCCAGGAAGATTCCTGGAAGTACCCAGCAGAATAAAGTCTCCAGAAAGGTTATCAGTTCAGGATGATTCTTGGAAGCGCCCGCCGGAGTTGTTTGTTCAAGGTGATTTCTGGAACCCCCAACAGAGTGGAGGTCTTTTCCCCAGCAGGTGGTTGGCACTTCCCCAGCAGCAGGCAGGTAGATTGATATCCCCAGTCGAGTACAATCATGATTGGCAGATGAAAGGTTCCCCCAAACAGATCCCGAAGGATTGTCCAGCAAGCTGAAGTTTGTTTATCCCGCAAGTTTGAAAACTTAATGACCTGAGTGTCTTGTAGCCTGACAGCTATGTTCCCCAGAAGGGTCATTTCCCAAAAAGTCGTTCAGGGCATCTATCGCTTTCCCCATCCAGAGTATAGCAGAGGATAGTATGTTGATCAGCCTGATGTGCTGTGCTCTCCGGAGGAGTCCGTCATCCTCAAGTATAAGTCCAGATGAGATCGGCAGAAAATGCAGCTCCCTTGAAGGGGAGCTCTCCCTCAGTAAAGTTGGTAGGAATCGTCTGAGTGTGCTCTTTCGTTTTTCTCCAGCAGTTGTCGAAGTCGTTTGGGTGAACTCTCTCGTCTTTCTGCAGCAAAGTCTACAAGGTTGTTCGGGTGAACCCTTCTTCCTTTTCCCCAGTGAGTCGTCAAGGTTGTTTGGGTGAACCCTCACTCCTCTCTCCTCAACAGAGTTGTTAACTTGGTGATTATGTCTGGTGACCCGGCATGTTTGCTTTTATTTAGCAACGACTTGACAGGATGTCAAGAGAACAGCGGCATGATATGTCTGCTCCAACAACGATGTCTAATCTGAAGATGGATTTCGTAAGCGCCCGATGGCAATATCAGAAGGTCCCGGTGAGTTCAGATTCCCGTGTTGAAGAATCAACGGGTGGATGAAGACAAGGTTCCGGAGTTGTAGATACAACAGAGTAATTCGTGTGAGTCTGAAGACCAAGTCAGTTATCCTGAGGTGATGATTGATCGCGATCAAGAGAATGATACGTCTTCTGATTGAAGTCAAAGATGTTTCCCCAGCAGTGATGTCTAATCTGAAGATGGATTTCATAAGCGCCCGATGGCGATATCAGAAGGTTCCTGTGAGTCCAGATTTCCGTGTTGAAGAATCAACAGGTAGCTGAAGATAAGGTTCCAGGGTTGTAGATACAACAGAGTAATTCGTGTGAGTCTGAAGACCAAGTCAGTTATCCTGAGGTGATGATTGATCGCGATCAAGAGAATGATACGTCTTCTGATTGAAGTCAAAGATGTTTCCCCAGCAGTGATGTCTAATCTGAAGATGGATTTCATAAGCGCCCGATGGCGATATCAGAAGGTTCCTGTGAGTCCAGATTTCCGTGTTGAAGAATCAACAGGTAGCTGAAGATAAGGTTCCAGGGTTGTAGATACAACAGAGTGATTCGTGTGAGTCTGAAGACCAAGTCAGTTGTCCTGAAGAGATGATTGATTGCGATCAAGTGAATAGTGCTTCTTCTGACTGAAGTCAAAGATGTTTCTCCAGCTGAAGCGGAGTTTTTGCCTGAAGGCAAAGTGTTTGAATCCCCGTAGAGTCATGAATGGCTCAGGATACCATTTCTCTGACTGAAGTCACAGATTTCCTAAGCTGAAGCGAAGGTGCCTAAGGGCAAGGTTATCCCCCAAGGTCATGAATGACCTAGGATTCATTTTTCGGACTGAAGGCCGAAATATATCCCTGACTGAAGTCTTGGATGCTCTATAGCAGAGGCGGAGTTGCCTGAAGGCAGATCCATGTATCCTTGAAGGCCAAGGATCATTTTCTTCAGACTGAAGTCGAAGATACCTCCTGCAGAGTTGCCATCCTTGAAGGCCAAGGATGCTTATCTTCAGAAGTACTTGAAGATCTTTTCTAGCTGAAGCTAGAAGTGGCCAGGGGCCAGGGTTTCATATATCTGTAGTGTTGAAGTTCTACGGCAGGCAGTGTGCAGCAGTATTCCGATGTTCGTTATGGTTCTGAGGGTGAACCCCAGATCAGAGTGTGCTCGGTTAAGTCTCTCCTTCCCAGCAGAGTAGTTTCAAATACGCAAGTATACCTTTTGTTCCATTTACCAGGGGTGAACCCCAGGTCAGAGTTGTTCAGGGTGGTATTTAGTTCGACGGCGAGGTTGAATGTTTGTTTGACAGTGAGGTCAGATTATGATTTGTCCGACGGCAATGTCAGGCTCTTTAAATCCCCTGCAGAGATGATGTTTGTACGACGGCGATGTCGAGTGTCTCTCAGAGCAATGTTTGCCACCGGCGGCGATGTCAGATTTAGTTCTCCTGCGGCGATGTTGGGTGTTGTGGTTGTCTGAAGGCAATATCAGAAGAATTTAAGGTGGATAACTGACGGTGATGTCAGATCAGTATCTCTCCAGCTAGTTGTTGAGCAGCTAGTGTTGCAGTATTCAAAGATTTGTTCCCCGCAGAGTACCGTGTGCTTGTGCAGTTGGCAAATTTTCGGGTTTACCGATATTCAACCGTCTCGTACCTTGATTGGTTGAGAGCCGTTCGCTTCTCACCCAGTCAGGTTCAAGCCGTTTGAATAGGGGCAGCTGTTGCACCCCAAAATTTGACCAACAATTATTCATTCATTGAGTGTTTGAAAGTTGATACCTTCATCAGAAAGTTCAAGAGATCCTCAGAGGAAGTGGTTGGAACCAGGGTTGTGTGCTTCACAGTTTGAAAGTTGTGGGTACTCCTCAGATGATTCTGAGACTTTGAGAATGAACTTGATGTTTTGAGAAAGCCTATGAGATGTCTTGATAGCCATCATGAATTCCAGAGAAGTCATTGTGCAAGAGTTCAGAAGATTCAACCATGAATGGTAGAATTAGGGTTTTGACTGGGTCAACCCTAGATTAACTGAAGAGTTGGAGAAGGTTGAGACTCAATCCAAGGGCCATGAGATCATGGAATGATGTATAGAGATGTTATAAATATGATTCCTAGACCAACTCATCATGATTGAGGAGTTTGATAAGTTTTGAGTTAGGGTTTCTGAGGATTGTCAGTGGAAAAACCCTAATTTGATCCCTATCTTCCAGGCAGTTTTAGCCCTAGATGTGATTGATATCTCATCTTCCCCACAACATGAATGTTGTAGAGCTTGTTCTAAGCTTTAATTTGAGTGGTGGAAGTCCTTGATAGGAGTTACAGAGCTCAAGTTATGGTTTTGACAAATTACAGGTCAGCAGAGGTGTGTGAATCTGGGTCCTTGAAAGTCACCCAACTTGCAGACAACTTTTGCCCTAGTAGGAGGACTCCTATGGTTTCTTGGTCAACATGAATGTTGAAGAGGATCTTCTTAGCTTTAATTTGAGTGGTAGAAGTCCTTGATTGGATTTGTGGAACTCAACTTATGGTTTGAACAAGGCAGGGGTATTTTGGTCATTTGTCAGTTATAGGTCATTTTATCCAATGCCTAAAACTCCTATTTCCAAGCCTCAAATGGAAAAACTCAAAACATGAAAGTTGCTCAAAATGTGATTTTAAGTCTAGAAAGAAGGTCACAAATTGTTGAAAAAGCTCATAGCATGAAATTCCATGATTGGTCAAAAATGAACTAAAAATGACTTATAACTTTGAAAAGTTGAAATTGAAAAGTGATTTGGGAGATCCACAAATCCAAAATAGGTCATCCAATATATCATTTTGATTGGAAAAAACATTTTAAGAACTTTGTTTTAAATAGAATTTTCATTTGAGGCTTAAAAAATGAGGTTCCTTTGGAAATTTCTTACTTGAAAAAGAAGGTAGCATTGCAAAACCCTACACAAGCCAAGAATGCCCTTGTTTTTCACTCATCCCTTCTCAATATCTCACATAAGGACATTTTGAGACAAAATAACAAGGCATGGCATATGAGATGAGATAACCATGATGGAATATCATGGAATTTTCAAGAAACTTCCACACCCTTCTAGATGAATCTAGAAGCATCCAATCAATCAATATATAAAGAATGCATTGTGGAGAGTCTAAGGTTGGTGAAACTTGAGCCAAGTCAGAGGAGAGAGAGAGAGAGATAGCCATTAAAGCTCTTGCTTCAAGTTGAAGCAACTCAAGAATTCTTCCATTACAAGTCTTCTTCTTCAAGAATTGTGCAAACAGAAGGCTATCCATCATCAAAGGATCATCCTGAAGGATTTGCAAGCCCTGGTTCGAGCCATAGCATCACTCACCATAGCTTCTTGACAGGTTGGTGAACTCATCTCTTTCTCTTCATTTATGCTTAGATAGATCATATTCTAGGTATAGAATGATTGTGTTAGGGTAGATGACTTAACCCTAGAAGTTATAGCTCATTCCATGAGGTTCCATGGCAGGTGCATAAAACTTTAATTTTCAAGAACTATTAGTTTAGGGCATTTCAATCATCAAGAATTGGTGTATAATGACCAGGATATCTTGTAGAGTATCTGTAAGCCATTAAACTGAGGTTTGATGAAAGTTTGATAGCAGTTGAATATGGTGGTGCCAAGGTGTTTAAGCATTCTGTTAGAACAATCTAGGGCGAATCAAGAGAAGCTGCTCGTACCATTGTATTCTAGGCATTTAGTAGGCCATTTTTCATTTTGGAATCGAGTCCAACCGTGGCGTGTGGAGAGAGATAGGTGAGCTCGAATGAGAGTGCATGGAGGGAGGGTCTGAAAACCCTAATTCGCGTTTGGAGAAGACGAAAGGATAGCCATCAGATTAGTTTCAAAGATTGACTTGTTATTCAAATCCAAGGGCTGTGAGCGCGTCTGAGAAAAGAGAGGGAAATTTTAAATCTTATGAAACGCGGTCGTTTCATTAAAGGGCGTTCTGGGCCCAGAATTCTATTCCCACCCCCCTTTTTATGTAGCCCAATCATGTTAACTAGCGCCTGTTGCTATTCTGACCCCCCTCCCCTTTAATTAATATAATTCTTTTATTTTCTTCTTATATTTTTTCTGTTTTGTAAAATTCATTAAAAATTGATAGAAAATGATTTTTAAATTCTTCTTTTTCCTATGAGTAGATTAAAATGAGTAGAAAATTATAAAAATAAAATTGAGATTTTATTTTTAGGTTTAATATTTTTAATAGATTTTCCAATTAAATAGCTTTTTAGTATGTTTAATTTGGTATGTGATTTTGTAGGAATTGTTTTAGTACTTTCCTTTAATCTTTTTTATCCATTCTTTTTGGTGCAATTAGATGATGAATCATAGTTCCCCATAGGTTTTTTTCTAGATTTTTTAGAATTAATTTTGATTAGTTTAATTAGGGTAGACTTAGGGTTTCCTGATTAGGGTTTAGATTGTGTTTAGGTGATGAACCCCTTTCTTTGATTGAGTTTTATCTTGATTTTTAGGTAGAAACCTTTGTAGATGTTATGAGTAGGTGTTGAGGACCCTTGTGAATATTTGTTAGATTTTTCCCCATTAGTTTAGCATTTTTAGGTATTTTCTGAAGTTGCCTGATGATTTGGTCTGTTCAGTGGGTTATCTGTTCATCTTTGGGGTTTATTCTGAGGAATTTGTTGAGGGGCTTGTGTTGCCTTGAAGACCTTGATGGAGAGCATCATGAAGAGAAGCTTGTAGACCAAGATTCAGAGACCCAGAGCTTGTCTTGTTCCCAGTCTGTGAGGTTTGAGAGCCTGAAGTTTGAAGGAAGTTCATGGTACTTTCCTGAGGAAGGCACTATGAATGACTCTCATCCTTCCTTCTCACCTCTTTCTTAAGTATCCAATGATGTTGGAGCCAACTTGTGAGTTTAATTTCTCCTGAGGAGGAATGTAAACTGATCACATGTTGTTGAGCCACATGGGATACAACTCCTAAGTGGAAGCCTCCTAGTACTTTCCTGAGGAAGGTCCTATGGGTCTATTCATTTAGTTCCACTAGTTGATCTAGGATTTCTTAAGTATCCAATGATGTTGGAGCCAACTTGTGAGTTTAATTTCTCCTGAGGAGGAATGTAAACTGATCACATGTTGTTGAGCCACATGGGATACAACTCCTAAGTGGAAGCCTCCTAGTACTTTCCTGAGGAAGGTCCTATGGGTCTATTCACTTAGTTCCACTAGTTCAGATAGGATTTCCTAAATATCCAGTGATGTTGGAGCCTGCTTGTGAGTTTAATTTCTCCTGAGGAGGAATGTAAACTGATCACAGTGGTTGAGCCACATAGGGTATGACTCCTGAGTATACACCTCCTAGTGCTTTCCTGAGGAAGACACTATGAGTCTGCTTGCTTAGCTCCCTTTCTTTGGTAAGCTTGTTCTGAAGCTTGAAGACGGGGAATGATTTCTCTTGTTAGGGTTTGCTTGAGAGCTTTGCTTAGATTTGTTTAGACTCTGTGATTAGGGTTAGGATTAGAGAGTAGATTGATTCTTTCTCATGTGTGTTTGTTTGCTTGATAGTATTTCATTTCCTTCTGTCTGTATGATTACAGTTTGCTGTTTCCTGCTTGATAGCATGTTGTTTATTTCAGTATGATTACTGTTCTTTCATGACTGGCTTGAGGTTGAGATGAGCTTGTGGAGGCTGAAACCCCACACACATTTCCTCCCTCACTTGCATTGCATGCATTTTACTGTTAAAGCTGATGTTTTTGTTTGTTTCTGTGCATCATTGACATGATCCCTTAGGACTCTCATTTCCTCTGATGAGGATTTGATGATAGACTTTTAGGTTGAAACCTATGCATGACAACATCTAGGAGTTCCCTGTTCAAACCTCAACCATAGGATGAATCCATGGCATGATAACAGTAGGACTTGATAGTCTCCCTCCTAGTTGAACCATTCTTCCTGTAGTTTCCCGAACTACGTTTGCTCTGATCTTTCATACCAGATGAAAGTACGTAGGCATAGGATGCGATATCCTAGCGAGCAACCTTTCCCCCGTAACCCGTAGTTAGCCGAACTACGTTGACTCTGATTTCTCATTCTCTGATGAGAATACGTAGGCATAAAGTGCGACGCTTTGCCGAGTCATTTTTCTTTTCTTTTTCAGCCAGCCTTGATAGGTAGATAGATTATAACCAACCCGTCCAAGTAAACAAACAAGCGAGGATCCCGTCGAGTACGACGGACGTGAGGGGTGCTAATACCTTCCCCTTGCGTAACCGACTCCCGAACCCAGACAATGGTTGCGACGACCTTGTCTTACCCTTATTCGTCAGGTTTTTCCGATCGTTTCCTTTCCCGCTCTGAGGGATAAATAACGAAAGGTGGCGACTCTTCTGTCATGCCGGCACCTTATTTTTCGCGCAAGCGCCAGTAAGGACTCACACCCTTGTCTGATCTGTTCACGTCAGGGCACCAACACAAAGAGTAATCACTTTTGTCAACGTCATGACCTCCCATTCCACTAATTTCGAGAACCCGAATCTGCCCACGTTAGGACTAACACACCTCACCAATCCGGGGAAATAAACCTGTCCACGTTAGGACGCCCACTTCTGAAGAAATCCCGTCAATATAGGAATAAATTGTCCACGTCAGGACTTAGTTCTCCCATGATCCTCACCCACAAACTTCTTAGCACTGACGTGACAGCGACTTTGAGACGGACTCTACTGGGATGTCTGGAAACCAAACTATCGGACGCCTGCTCTGATAACCGGCGGTGGCCTCTGAAATTCTGATTCATGGAACCCCTGATGACAACTAATTCTGCCTGGGAATAAAGAGAAACTTATCCTGGTAACTCTGTGGGGAATACTGCCGAAACTGACATTATCATTGAATGTCTCATGCCGAGATCTTGAACATTTGGTTGTTCATTTAAGCAAGAGTTCTCTCCACCTGAACTGCTAGAGTACAGAAACTGCTTCAGCAAAATAAACGCTGAAGATAATGCCAACTCCGCCGGGGATAGCCAGATGCTACAGAATTATTCCAGCAAAATAAATGCTGGAAGGGTGAAGTCAACCCTGCTGGGAAATTGGGAACTCAAACCGAGCACCCTGTTGAGGTAACCCCCTGCTGGGGAATATAACTTTGCTGGAGAATAGCAGATGTGCACAGTATGATCGGACTTTCTGCTGGAGAGTGAACTGATATTACACAGTATCCCTGACAAAATAAATGACAGGAACCACCATCAGCTCTTGGGAGAGCCTTGATCTTCGAATTCCGCAGGGAGGAAAGAACACTTGCTGAAAAGAGAACTCCGCTGGAGGTGGGACTATTCTCTCGGGGAAAATCCACTGATTCCGCTGGGGGAGAGTGCATGACCCTGCGGGGAAAGATGAACCTGTCTGAATACAGCCTTATGATCTTGGAATCGCCAAACTCTGTTGAGGACGAATAACTTTTCTGCTCCCTTTGGGTAAGCTATGGCTAGCTGGGGAATTCTATCCTTCTTCAGGAAGAACATGCATGACCTGCGTGGGGACTAAGTCTTTCGTTATCGCAATCTTTTGATCATCTTCCTCGTATGGTTATGAAACCTGTAACAACACAAACAAGACACGACAAGCCTATGCAATCAAATCAATTCAGGTTAGTGACGTTACACTCAGTTAATTCAAAGCTTTAACAATTGTTGGCAAGGGCCAGTGATGTTATACTCATGCTAGCTTCACTAAACTTAGGCGTTTTATCATGCACAAAACAGTAAAGAACCAGCATCAAGTACTGAATAACATATTTTCATTGATCGGGCCCCTGAATGGGCGGAGTTTTATACATGGGATGTAACTCCTGAAATGAGGAAGCTACGCAAAGCAAATACATAAGTATGCACAAGAAGCACGAATATTTTGACAAATTAAATTTTGTACACATGTCGGCAACGGGATGCAGATGAACACCTCGAAATGATCCTCCTATGACTCATCCGACTCTAATGCTTTCCCGGTATTCCCTCTTCTGAAGAGACTGCATCTGATAACTGGCTCCTCAAATATATTCTCCCGCATTGATGCTCATTGAATTCGGACCGCAGTCATTTGCTTTTCAAATCCCTAACTTTTGCGTGAACCGCCCTTTACGGGTTTTCAGTTCACCGGGATACCCTTTTTTGCCGAAGCCGCCCAGTGTAGGTTTTCAACTTCGCGGGTGTACATTTTTCAATTTTATCCCTAATTTTTGCCCGAACCTTTCATTCTGTTTTTGGTTCGCCAGGATGCCCCATTTTTGCCTGGACTCTCTTTTTCTGTCCAGCGGGTCTATTCTAAGCAAAGTATTTTTTAACTGCGTCCGAATTCACAGGTGACACAAAGTCTTCTCCGTCCATGGTGGACAACAACAACGCTCCTCCTGAGAAAACCTTACTAACAACGTATGGCCCTTCGTAGTTGGGGGTCCACTTGCCCCTGTGATCTGCTTGCGGCGGGAGAATCCTTTTCAGCACAAGGTCGCCCGTCTGAAAGCTTCGCGGATGTATCTTCTTGTCGTACGCTTTCTTCATTCGGCTCTGGTACAAACGACCGTATGCTAGGGAAGCTAGCCTCTTCTCATCCATCAAACTCAATTGATTCAACCTGTTTTTCACCCATTCTGCCTCGTCCAGCTGAACGTCTCGCAATACCCTCAAAGAAGGGATCTCAACTTCCAATGGTAATACCGCTTCCATTCCGTATACCAACGAGAACGGAGTTGCCCCGGTTGATGTGCGTACCGTCGTACGATAACCGTGCAAAGCAAAAGGTAGCATTTCATGCCAATCCTTATAGGTCACCACCATTTTCTGAACGATCTTCTTGATATTTTTATTGGCCGCCTCAACAGCGCCATTCATCTTGGGTCAGTAAGGAGAGGAGTTGTGATGTTCGATCTTGAAATTCTGACAGAGCTCCTTCATCATTTTGTTGTTCAGGTTTGAACCGTTATCCGTGATTATCCGCTCGGGAATCCCATATCGGAAAATGATATCTCTCTTGATGAATCTGGCTACCACCTGCTTCGTTACATTCGCGTAAGACGCCGCTTCCACCCACTTGGTGAAATAATCGATTGCTACTAGGATGAACCGGTGCCCATTAGAAGCCGTCGGCTCGATCTTTCCAATCATATCGATTCCCCACATCGAGAATGGCCATGGAGATGACATCACATTTAGAGGACTCGGAGGCACGTGTACCTTGTCAGCATAGATTTGGCACTTGTGGCACTTCCTCGCGAACTTGAAACAATCAGTTTCCATCGTCAGCCAAAAATAACCTGCCCTCAGCAGCTTTCTCGTCATAGCATGCCCACCAGCATGCGTACCAAAGGTACCTTCGTGAATTTCCTCCATGAGAAGCTTTGCCTCTTTCTCGTCTACACAACGCAACAACACCAAATCGTGGTTTCTTCTGTACAAGACGCCATCCGGATTCAAGTAGAAATTGCCCGCTAATCTCCTGAGAGTCTTCTGATCTTGACTGGATGCCCCATCCGGATACTCTTTATTCTTCAGGAAATTAAGGATATCGAAATACCACGGTTTGTCATCAGATGCTTCATCAATAGCAAATACATAAGCTGGCCTGTCCAACCGAGAGATAGTGATTTGGGGAGCTTCGTTCCAGAAGTTGACCTT
The DNA here is from genome assembly GCA_963859935.3 of Lathyrus sativus. Lineage (NCBI taxonomy): Eukaryota > Viridiplantae > Streptophyta > Magnoliopsida > Fabales > Fabaceae > Lathyrus > Lathyrus sativus. The sequence goes on from OZ012740.1 coordinate 424,538,522, forward strand.
GTACATGGAAGACAAGGTGGCGAGGGCGTCAGCCATTTGATTCTCTGCCCGCGGTACATGATGCAATTCAACCTTGTCTAAGAAGGGCAACAACCCATTTGCATAATTCATGTAATGTATCAAATTGGGCTGACGTGTCTCCCATTCCCCTTTGATCTGATTCACCACTAGAGCTGAGTCTCCGTATACGTCTAAATTCTTGATTCGCAAATCAATGGCTTCTTCAAGCCCCATTATACAAGCTTCGTATTCGGCCTCATTGTTGGTAACGGCAAAGGTCAATCGGGCAGTAAACGGGATGTGCGACCCGTGTGGCGTGGTGATGATTGCCCCTATCCCGCTACCGTAAGCATTCACGGCTCCGTCAAATATCATCTTCCATTTGGAACCCAACTCTGGTCCCTCGTCTGGCAACGGTTCTTCACAATCCTTCATCTTTAGGTACATGATATCCTCGTCAGGAAAATCAAACCTCATCGATTGGTATTCTTCAATAGGCTGCTCCGCCAGATACTCGGACAGCACATTCCCCTTTATAGCCTTTTGCGAGACGTATTGAATGTCATATTCAGTCAAGACCATCTGCCAACGGGCAATTCTACCTGACAACGCCTGCTTTTCGAATACATATTTGATAGGATCCATCTTCGAGATGAGCATGGTTGTATGGTTCAGCATGTACTGCCTCAAACGCTTGGCGGCCCAGGCTAGCGCGCAACAAGTTTTCTCCAGCATTGAGTACCGAGATTCACAATCTGTAAATTTCTTACTCAAGTAATAGATCGCATGCTCTTTTCTCCCTGTCTCGTCGTGTTGACCGAGAACACAACCCATGCTTCCCTCGAGAACTGTCAAATACATTATCAAGGGTCTACCTGCCACTGGGGGTATCAGAACAGGAGGCTCCTGCAAATACTGCTTTATTTTATCGAACGCCTTTTGACAATTTTCGTTCCACGTTACAGCTTGATCTTTCTTCAACAGCTTGAATAATGGTTCACACGTGGCCGTTAGGTGAGATATGAACCGGGCGATGTAGTTCAACCTCCCTAAAAACCCGCGCACCTCTTTCTCTGTTTTAGGCGTCAGCATTTCTTGAATCGCTTTTATTTTAGCAGGATCGACCTCTATTCCTCTTTCGCTTACGATAAACCCCAGCAGTTTACCCGATCTCACCCCGAAGGTGCATTTATTAGGGTTCAGCCTCAGCCTGAACTTCCTAAGTCTTTTAAACAACTTCAGCAGATTCACCAGATGCTCCTCCTCCGTCTGGGATTTGGCAATCATATCGTCAACATAAACTTCGATCTCTTTATGCATCATGTCATGGAAAAGAGTCGTCATCGCACGCTGATATGTTGCCCCAGCATTTTTCAAACCAAAGGGCATCACTTTGTAGCAAAATGTTCCCCACGGCGTTATGAAAGTAGTCTTCTCCATATCCTCTGGCGCCATTTTAATCTGATTATAGCCTGAAAAGCCATCCATGAAGGAGAATACGGAGTACTGAGCAGTATTATCAACTAACACGTCAATGTGAGGAAGTGGAAAATCGTCTTTTGGGATTGCTTTATTCAAATCTCTATAATCCACGCACATTCGAACCTTGCCATCTTTCTTTGGCACTGGTACGATGTTGGCAACCCATGAAGGATACTTCGTCACAGCCAGGAAACCAGCGTCCCACTGTTTCTGAACCTCCTCTTTGATCTTCATTGCCATATCTGGTCGAGTTCTGCGAAGCTTTTGTTTGACCGGCGGGCAATCTTCTTTCAGTGGCAGGCGATGCACGACCATATCTGTATCGAGCCCGGGCATATCCTCATACGACCAAGCGAATACATCACTATACTCTTGGAGCATTTCAACCAGTCTTCGCTTGATATCGCTCTGCAGCGCGGCTCCTATACGAATATTCTTCTCAACCCCTTCCGACCCCAAATTGATAATTTCGATGACCTCATCGTGAGGCAGAATGGCTCTTTCCTCTTGCTTCACCAACCAAGACAGTTCCTCAGGAACGTCGCTATCTTCGACAACCTCTTCTTCAGCCTGAAACACTGGGTGCTCAAAGTCGGGACAAGTCATAGGTGGTTCAAGGATGTCATCTGAAAATGTTATCCTGCAAAAGGAATGGTTAAGTGCTTCAAAATGCGTATAAAGCGAATAACCACGTTGCCATTTTATTGAAAAATATAAAACAAGAAGGACAGAGATTACGGTATTTGCACATGAAAAAAAACGCCATTTATTCGATGATTAACACGCAATGTTTATAACAACACAGCCCTAAGCAAATCCTGATGCCCCGGGCAAGACATCAGATCATTCAACAATTAATAAAGCAAAGCATTACTGTTTAAAAGTCACAGGAACAAGCTCTTGAATAGACCAGTTGCACAGTCCTTGTCCTGGCGTGCTTGGCTGAATCCAGGCATCCATATCACAGTCGCTGTCTCCTTCATCAGACTCTGAAGCAGCATTGACGGTTTCATGACACACTCCACTGGCAGAGATGATAATCGGCTTTCTGAAACGGGGGGCCCCCACGGAAGGAGTTGATGACGACGGTCGGTACCCCAGTCCGAACCGGTCCATCTTCACAGGAATGTCCAGCACTTTGCCCCAACCCTTGGCTTCTCCTGCTTCCACTAGAGCTTGAGCTTCTTTATACGATGAGACAGCTATCTCTGGCACTTTGCTCGGCCCGGGACCTTTGTCCTTGATGTGCAAACCTTCGAATGCCTGGCATGGTGTCTCGTGGATCTCCCCGTCGACTTCCACGTATTTAAACGACGATAGATGGCTGACCAGGATGTCTTCTTCTCCGCACACGGTGACTACACTGTCTCCGACCATATATTTCAACTTCTGATGCAGGGTAGACGTGACTGCCCCCGCCCCATGAATCCAGGGTCTTCCAAGCAAGCAGCTATACGCAGGCTGTATATCCATGATATAAAACTCCGTTGCAAACACTTCCGGCCCCACTTGCAGAGGCAAGGTAATCGATCCGAAGACTGTTCTCCGCGTGCCGTCAAATGCTCTGACTACCAAATCACTGGGTGTACACAAAATCCCTCGAACATCCAGCTTCATCATCGCCTTCTTGGGTAACACATTCAAAGATGACCCGGTGTCAACCAATACGTGCGACATTACTGATCCTCTACACTCAACAGATACGTGTAATGCCATATTATGATCTCTCCCTTTCGGAGTCAAGTCAAAATCGGTAAAACCCAGACTGTGGCCTGCATTCACATGTGCCAATACTCCTTCTAGCTGATTTACGGAGACGTCTTAGGGTACAAAAGAGGTGTCCAGGACTTTCAGCAAAGCGTTTCTGTGAGCTTCCGAACACAACAGCAATGATAGGATAGATATTTTGGACGGTGGCTGCTGCAGATGCTCCACAATCTTGTAATCACTTTTTCGAATTAAGCGCATGAACTCTTCTACATCCTTCGATGCTGCTTCTTTTTCACTCGCTTGTACCGGAACATTTTCAACCACTTTCCCTTTTCCTTTCGCTAGTCTTTCAGCCTCCACTTCAGGAGATATAAAGATCCTGCCACTCCTTGTCATGCCTCCTGAGCCGACAACATTATCCACAATCTCCACTGGCTGTTTGTTAACATCAATCTTTATCCCATCACAATACACCTCTAACCCATATGACCATGGGACTGCTTTCGTGTTCTCGTACGGGATTGGCCCGGCCTTAGTTATGATGATCGGTGGTCGCTGAGCTGGTGCTGCAATAGTGATCGTCTTCTGTGGAATCGTTACCGTGGCCACATCATTCCAATTATCCATTACTGCCCCCGCAGGCTCGTCAGTTGCTGCTCGATCAAACTGCAATATGCCCTCATCAATTAAAGCCTGAATGCCTTTCTTCAAATCCTCACACCCCCCAGCTAGGGTCCAACAGTCTAAGCAATACTCGTTACATCCTGGGTAAACACCTCCTTGTAACAGTCGGCTCTTTATCTCGCTCAGCGGCGTCTTTAAATCTTCAACATTCATAATAAGATTCAGACCTTCCTCAGTCAGAATGGCGTTAGCCCCATGATTAGGCATGGGTTTCTGGACTATGTTCGGACCTGCCGTTCCGAAGTTGATAGTCTTGTTGTCCAAAAGATCCTGCACAACGTGCTTAAAAGCATGGCAACCCTCTATATCGTGGCCCGGGGCCCCAGAATGAAACTCACAGTGCCTGCTTGCATCATAACCGAACGGGGGAGCTCCCGTTATCGGCGCCAGAGTTCTTTTCTCTACCAGGTTTAATCCCAACAATGTCTGCAATAAATCGGCATAGGTTGAGGGAGGCTTCTCAAACACTCTTCTCGGTTTACTACCCTGGAATCTTCGCGGAGCTTGCTGTGCCCCCTGCTGAGGCTGCTGCTGCTGCGGCATTGGTTGCTGCTGAACTGGTTGTTGTTGCTGGAGTGGTTGTTGCTGATAGGGAATAGTAACACTTGCCACCTGCTGCGGCTGACGATATTGACCTCGTCCCCTGCCTCGGCCTCGGCCTCGGCCTCCAAATACTGCGCTTGCCTCGCCCTGACGGCGCCCACCATAAGCTTTCCTATTACTGCCAGATGCAGTTGATTCCTCGACTTGGAACTTTCCTTGCTTAATATTACGTTCAATCTTTTCCCCCATTAGAATCAGGTCTGAAAAACTGGCCAGAGACGTATGAAACAGCATATCATGAAACAGCCCTGTGAATGTGCCGACAAACATGTCATTCATTTCCTTATCTTCCACCGGAGGACGGACCCTGGCAGCCATATCGCGCCACCTTTGCGCGTACTCTTTAAAGCTCTCCCCCTTCTTCTGCGACAGTCCCTCCAATTGGACCCGATTGGGCGCCAAGTCGCTGTTATACTTGTAGTGAGCTACAAACGCCTCCGCCAATTGCTTCCATGTCTTGATATCAGTTGGCTCCAACCCCATGTACCACTCTAGGGAAGGACCCGATAGACTATCCTGAAAGAAATGCATTAGCATTCTTTCATCAGTGGAGTATGCAGACATCTTTCTGTAATAAGCTCGTACATGCACTTTTGGACATGTGTCCCCCTTATACTTATCGAACGCAGGAGCTTTGAATTTAATTGGCACCCTCAAGCCAGGTACCAGACCCATTGTTGCCATGTCCAATCCCACAGCACTTTGATTTAAGACTCCCTTCATCTGCTCTTCCAGCATTCTAATCTTTTGGGAATCATCCATCGGCCCTTCAAAACCTCCTCCGGAGAAGGCGTCTTCCTGCTGATCTTCTTGCCACATACCGTTTCCAGCTCCGTACCCATCATATCCATTATTACGTCCAGCTCTGATCTGATTCATCCCCGGACCTCGGCCTCTGTTGCCATACCCTTGAACACCTCCAGCAGGACCAAAAGCCATAAATCCAGTACCGTTTCCGTTTCCAAAACCCCCGTAACCCTGATTGGTCGCACCATAACCATCTTGCCCAAAGCCTTGAGCATTAAAGCCATACTTCCCAGTGTTATCGAATCCCTGATCGTTGAATCCGAATCCAGTATTGGCAAAGCCATTGCCTCCTAGATTATCTCCCAAATTGACATCACCCAGCCCAACATTAAGGACAGCAGTCTCATTCTCCACTCCAACGTTACCATTCACAGCAGCGGTAGCGTTGTTGACATTAGCAGCAGGTGTATTGATTACAGGCGGAGCCACTGGCGTGGGAGTACCGTCTCCATGAGCAGTATCGACCCGGACAGACTGATGATCTTCATTACCATGACCAGCGTTTCGGGCCAACAGAGGCTGGACCATGGCCTGCAAATTCTCCTGCCCTTTCGCTATAGCTTCCATGGTCTGCATGAAGAGGGCGAGCTTCTCGCGCACATCTTGCATCTCGTTCTGCATTTGGTCCATGATTTTTCGACAATTGGAGCGGGTAGAATAGCGGTGCGGATGCTGATCTGCAATCCTGATAAGTACCTGATGATGCAAAAGCTTGGAAATAAGACACTATTCAAAGATTACCTGTAATGCAATATGAGTATGAATGCAATGCAATGTGTCTGTGCATTAGGGAAATTCATTCCCCCAGTTCTAGTGTGAAGGTGCCGGTGCAGTGACAGTGTTGACAATAGGAATATCGGAGCTGAATCATAGAAAGCCTCATATATTGCAGGGAGAATCGATAAGCCCAGGGTACAATATCACTGAGAGTACAAAGAAGGCATGACCTCAACCAACAATCCTGGTGATGGTCAGCACTATGCAAATAAAGCATACAAGTTACTACATGAAATGATCAAATCCTCCCAAAAGTCTGGTACTCCTCTATCAACTTCTTGGTCTCCGGATGGCTTGGTCGATCAAGCAGCCCTTCAACAAGCTGGTTTCTCCTCTTAAGGACACGGCGCACGTCTTCAGCAGTTTCTTCCCATGTTGCTTCTCCGAAGCAATCTTCTAACTTTCGCTTCTGAGACACTGCTTCATCTCTGGATTTGATTGCCTTGTTCAGTGCATGCTGGACACTATACCGGGTCATCACTTCTTCCTCACACTTCTTGATGCTAGACTTCAACTTCTCTTCGAGGTCGGAAATTTACTGCTTCAGCTTATCTTCCCTCTTCTTATTGTTGGTGATAGTAGCATTCCAAGTCTTATTGCAAGAAGAGATCTCTCGGTGAGCGATGTCAAGCGCTTTCTTCTTGGATTCAAGCATGTCATGGGAGCTTCTGAACTCTTGCCCCAGACGTTCGCGCTTCTTCTTTTCCTCAGTCAACTCAGCCCCTAACCTGTTTAACAGCTCGATCTGTTGTTGGAAAGCATATACGGCCTTGTTTTTCTCGCTGCGTACCTGAGCTAACTCTTGCTCTAACCCTTCATTAATCTTCATTAAGGCTTCTTTTTCCTTCACAACTTGTTCATAGACTTCTCTAGAAACAGTAGTTGGCTCTGCTACCGGAACGGGAACAAGAATTGGTGCGTCTGGAAACGGCATCCTCAACTGACTAGCCCTCTCCTGAATCCAAACTCTATAAGGTGCATAGGCCTGACAGTCATTCTTTCCTAACAAAGGCTTCCCTCTGCGGTTAATACGCGTCCAGGCATGTTGCAGCTTGGCTAGTAACTACCCCTTCACGTCACCGGTGAAGTACAGAGATTCCTGTACTTCTTCCTCCTGAGGCGGGTTCTTCAGGGCGTATCCGAACTGACGGACGAACAGAGATGGGTTGTAGTTAATACACCCTTTTCTTCCTATCAGCGGAACATTAGGGTACCCAGAACAACTGAAGATGAGCTCAGATCCCAACAGGTCTCGATCAAACCACACAATGTCTTCGGAATATAGCCTCATCAGGCGCTCTGACCAACTGGCTGAGGTTACACTGTCTGCAAAGGGTCCCTTCATGGGGAGATGACTTTTGAACCACATATTCAATAGAGGAGTACAGCAGTAAACAACTTTTCCCCTTCGGTTTTCGTTCTTGTAGTGCAATGAGTGGTAGAAGTCTCCGATCAACGTTGGCACTGGATTGCCGACAGCGAATAGATGGAAAGCATCCAGGTCTACGAAGTTGGGCAAGTTAGGAAACAGCACAATTCCATAAATGCACAAAGCCAAAATAGCATTGAAAACCACCCAACAACCGTTCTTGGCGTACTCTCGAGCTTTGACAACTAAGAAATCAAGAGAGAAACCTGAAACCCCAAGCCAAGAAGTCAATAACAGTTCTGCAGCGTTCATATGCAAGGCTTTGGCTAAGTCCTCCAACTTGGGCTCAGCAGCAGAGTGAATAAAGGGAACCTTGTTCTGCACGGGAAGCTCGGTAAACTCCACATACTCCTCAATGGTAGGCCCTAGAATAAAGTCAGCAAACGTAAAACATCTCAATGCGGGATCATAGAACTGCATCAAGGTGTATAGCCCATTCATCTCATCAGCAGTGGGCTTGTAGACTAATCTCAGTAATCTCCCATGACTCATTCTGAAGCTTCTCCTAACCTCCTCATCGGCAAGAGATATCAGACCAAGCAAAGAAGTAATATCAGGTGAAGGCAGCTTATACGCAACTGTCTTCCTCAAACTAGCCATAGTCAATACTCAGAAGCCTGGGCACTAGAACTAGGGAAATGCAAATGCACCTGCAGCACAGACACACGTTAGTGAAATGCAAATGGTAATGGATATGCAGGCAATGCAATGCAAGTAACATGCAACAGGGACCAAAGCTGTAGCTGAATAGCCTGAACCATATCAAGAAAGGTCTCAGATAGACCATCCAGAAGTCATCAAACCCTGGTCTCTGATAGACCTAAAACAATGCTCCAATACTGGTCTCTGACAGACCTCAAACCATAACTCCCATTGGTCTCTGGTAGACCTCAAATCATATCTCTAATTGGTCTCTGACAGACCTCAGAACACATCTCCAAATGGTCTCTGACAGACCTCATAACTCTCCATAAATACCCAGGATCTCTGATCGAGAACAAACCGGTATCTGAAGGTCTGGTTACCTGCATAACCCCAAATCCCCTCACAGGTGGGTGGCCCTATAACTGGCACAAGGTACGGCATCCTATACGGTCGTCGGCGTCACAGACTTTCAGGGTTGATGATACGATTCACAGAAGGAGTGGCACCATCAATTCCTGAAGAGGCCTCACTTAGCCAACTTCCAAGTGATCGGTCCCCGGAGTCGACAATTCAGCTGACCAACAACCCCTTCGACCCAAAGGGTAGAAAAAGAAGCCAACCAGAAGAACCTCGTCCGAGTGTAGATTTCATGAGACACTAATGCAAGCAAAGCCGGCACGCGCCCACTACTTTCTACTCTAATTCTAGGTGCACTCAAGCCCAGGTCCGGCTTATCTCTCAATATCAGAACACCCGTCACACCCCAAATACAGCAATAATAATCAATATACAAAGCTGAAAATACAAGGTTAGAAATATAAATCCATACAAAATCCTCGACGGGAAAACAAGCGCTAGGATTGACTCTCTCAAGGGACGTTGGATCCCAAATGCATAAGAACTATCGCAGTCCTTAGCAGCCAGGGGACGTTGGATCCCCAGCAGAGTCGCCAGCTGTCGCTACTGCGAAAATCGGCGCCGGCTGAACAGAAGAGTCGCCACCGTGCGTTATTTATCCCACGGGAGGGAAAGGAAACGCTCAGAGTAAACCTCGCACAACACGGGAAAGGTATGGTCGTCGCAACCAAAACCTGGATTCGGGAGTCGGTTACGCAAGGGGAAGGTATTAGCACCCCTCACGTCCGTCGTACTCGACGGGATCCACGCTTGTTTTCGGGTATGGATTGTTATTCTATCTACGCTAAAGGTCTGGGGTTAAAAGGAAAGAAAATGAAAACAAAATGACTCGGCAAAGTATCGCACTTTATGCCTACGTATTCCCGTCTGGAACGAGAAATCAGAGTCAACGTAGTTCGCCTACCTACGGGAAAGGAGGGGAAGGTTGCTCGCTAGGATATCGCATCCTATGCCTACGTACTTTCATACAGCATGAAAGATCAGAGCAAACGTAGTTCGGGCCACGGAAGACACAGATTTGTCTGAATGTTTTTATCCTTCTGAAAAAGGTTTTTCTGATTAACAGTCGAAGAGGACAAAAATGACGCTTTGATGAGTTCACATTCTTTTACGGAAGAAGTGTCTTTTATTGTGTTTGAAATCTTTATGTGTTTTTCTGTTTGTTTGAGAAAGAAAGAGACAGAACTCTAACCTACGGTTGCGAAGGGAAACAAACTAACCTAATGTTATCATGCATGGGTTAAGACCTAGTGTCTATCATGCTCCTCTCTTGCGCAGAGAGAAACAGAGATCCTAAGGGATAGGCAGAAACAGAAACAATATCAAATATATACAGTAAAACAGTAAAATGCATGGATGCAACAGTACAAGCGAGGCAAGGGAGTCCCACTCAACCTCGAACCTGGAAAACAATAGGCAAAAGTGAACAGGCTTCACTTTCAACCCAACAGGGTAGACAGCAAACAATACAGTCCAGAAAACCAATCAATACATCAGCAATAAAATGCAACAGCAAAAGAAACAGCATCAGCAGCTCTGAATCAACATCTGGCTTCAAGTAATCTCCAATCAGCTACAGGCTTCAACAAGCGTCAATCTCCATCTTCATGGCCTTCAGGCAAGGGCTTTGATCATCAGTCTTCTACGAGCAATGGCTTTTCTTCAAGTTCAAACCTCCAGGATGAGGGATTAGTCACAAGAGTGAAGTGAATGAATGTTAGACAGTTAATTACCTACCAAGGGTGGTTCATCAACTGTTAACATTAAACAGAAAGTTTCCTCTCAAAAGTTCTATCTTTCAAATATATTCACTGATCCTTCCAAAGGAAGGAGGTGGATATTTGAAAGAGACTTTGAATCATAGAGAAAGGATGGATGCAGACAAGGCATTCCATGTTTGAGAAACAAGCTTTCTAATCTAGAGCTCTGCCTAGCTCCTAAACCCTAGTCTCCTCAGCAGCTGCTAGCAATAACCTCCTATTCAACTCTGGCAGTTGATCTTCAATCTCTGGATCTCCAATGGTCTTCATCTCCTCAAGTCTTCAGCTCTCCCAATCCCCAAGCAATCCCAATACCCAAACAAGCAAGCAATAATCCCCAGAGGGCACACCACACCAGTCAATCAGACATACACAGAGTACTAATAGCAGTAGGGGAATCCTGACTTTTTTCTAAGGGATCTAATAACTACCCATAGCCCCTATAGTCCCATAACTAATCTAGTTAAACCCTAAGTCCTAAGGGAAATGAATTGATTCTCCTAAGTCATCACCTAAAACCCTAATTTGTTCATGTTGTTCAAGCCTACATTAAGCACCTAAAATTAATTTCTAAAAATGGGAACTAAATTGTTTCTATAAGTTCAATATCTCATCTAAACAACCTAAAAAGAATGAACAAAAAATATGAAAGCATCTAGTAGAACAAAAATTAACAAAATCATGCATGAAATGAAACTATTTAAAATGTCATTTATTTAGAAAATATGGGAAAAATATCAAATAAAAATAAAATGCAATTTTTATTTTTTTATAATTTTCTAGACATCCTAAAGAAAATAATGTAAAAAGAATGAATTAAAAATGATTTTTTATCTATTTATTATGAATTTTTTAAAATGAATGAAAAAAATGAAAAGAAAATAATAAAAAAGAAGAAAGAAATAGCCAGGGGGTGAGAATAGCAGGATCTTCACGTGCAAATTGAATTGGGCTCAGTACTGGGGGGTGGGGATATCACTAAAACACTTAGGCCCGCCCGTTTCATTAAATGAAACGGTGCGTTTAGGGCACCTACATCTCTCCCTCCAAATTTCAGAATTAAACTCCAGCCACACGATGGGCTTTTTGGTCAAATGTCTTGCACGCGATGGACGATCAGGATTTCGTCTTCAACCTCCTGCCATGAAAGCTAGGGTTTATACACTCCATGGAAGCCATACACGTACCACTTTCAACCTCTCGGTTCTCCTTCCACAATCCATGAAACACCACGATCCAAACATGAAAATCACTCCAAATTTCTCCCTCTACAAGCCTATGGTCATAGTTTGTTCTTAAATTCAGTAAATCATTCAAACCGATCGAGACAAGTCTTGACTCCATGAAAATACTCTGGTATGCATCATCAAGATTCTTAATCAAACCTATACTAATCTAAACTACACTTCACGTAGATCATTCTGCACTAACAACCTAAGATTATTATGGCCTATCCTAAGAGTTCTAAATCAAACCAGTTTCAAGCACCTGCTATGAATTATCACCAAACAGCACCAAACTCATCCTAATCGTTCTACTAACAACCTAGATCACATCTAAACTAATAAAACTATGCTAAACTAACTGAATCAAGCAATGGCAGAGAAAATGCACCTGATGCGAAATCTTGTGGATGATGATGAAATTCGTGGATCTGAGAGCCTTGATGCTTGGATATGGATCTACTCTTGCTATATTTGATTCTGTATGCAACACCTTGATGATTCTTGCCTTGGATCTTGCTGTCCACTAGAAATTGCAATTTGGATATTGATGATTATGGTGCTCGAAAATGGATCAATTTCAATCAGATCTTTGTTGATCTTTAGTCCATGATGATGATTGAATATGGTGGAATCAGTATTGGTGAGAATTGATGCTGAATTTGTGAGATTGAAGTGAACTTGCAACTTGGAGAATGAGAGAATTTTGGGAAATTTTTGGTGAAAAATGAATCCAACCCTTGCTCAATTCTGATTTCATGAATATATAATGCTCAAATGAACTTTCTAGAACCATCTTGCAACTTCCCTTGCATTCCAAATTGAATCCATTTTGGTTATGTTTCTTCAAATGCAAGTAACCATAAATAACTTTGATTTTTTCCACTAAGCTCAAAAAAGTGCTTGAACCATTGTCTTTGAAATGTCTTTTGGACCCAAAATCATATATTGGAAGTCTCCATTTGGACTTATAAATCTCTCAAACCATTTTTCACTTTGACTTTATTTAAGTTATAAGCCATTTTAGTTCAAATTTGACCAATCATGCAACTTCATGTTATGAGCTTTTCCAACAATTTGTGACCTTCTTTCTAGACTCAAAATGTCATTTGGAGCAAGTTTGATGTTGTAAGTTTTTCCATTTGAGGCCTCCTTGTATGAGTTTTGGACATAGGTTAAAATGACCTGTAATTCACAAATGACCAAAATACCCTTTGCTTGCCAAGACCATAAGTTGAGTTCCACACATCATATGAAGGCATACTATACCATTCTAGAAAGCTAAGACAATGAGGAACAATTATTATGTTGACCAGAAATTCATTTGAAATCTCCTTGAGGGGTAAAAATTGCTTGGAAGTCAAGTCACTTTCACAGACAAAATTTCAGATACCTCAGATGACCTGTAACTTGCAGGGACCATAACTTGAGTTCTATAAATCTCCTTGATGTCTTCCACCACTCAAATTAAAGGTCTTGAGATCCTCTACAAGTTTCATGTTGGCCAAGGATCCATTTGAAGCTAGCATTTTGACTTATCTTGCTTGGAAATTTGACCTAAACTAGGGGATTTTACACAGAAACCCTAATTTAGAAGCTCCTCTTCTCCTTGATTTCTCTTGAATTCTTCTTGGCATATCTCCATATCCTTCTTTATATGTCCAATGATGAACCCCACATCTCTCCACTAGACTTGAATGCCCCTTAAATCAGTCAATTGACCTAGGGTTGACCTAGGGTTGACCCAGATGAAACCCTAGTTGACTGCCTTCAGCTATAGCTCTTGTGCTCTCATCAATGACTTGTCTCCTTCATTAAATGACTTTCTAAGTCTCTCATAATGTCTAGATACTCTCCATGCCTTCAACTCACAGCTCACAACCCTCTGGTTGACCCTCAGATACCCTCAGCTAGGAGATGGACTCAAGGCTTGATCTGCTGAACTCTTTGCTTTCACATTCTTTCCTGATGACTTGAATGAGATAATAACCTCTTGATAGGCTTCTAGAGATGAGAATAATGATTGGTCCCCCTGTTGTATGACTTGCTATGCTTATGCTATGCAGATGATTAGACTATGCACATGACTCTATATGCAAATGCTAATGACATTGAAACATAAACCAAGTGAATAAGGTTGGGCAAATTTTAGGGTGCAACACCAAACTCTGCTGAAGATAAATGACTTTGCTGGAGAATGCCCTTTGGATAAGCTACGACTAGCTGGGGAATTCGATCCTCCTTCCGTAAGGGACATTGTTATCTTGGAAGCGCGACCTGCGTGGGGATCGAGTCTTTTGTTACGAGCTTCTGGTCCATACTGCAATCTTTTGATCATCCTCTTCATATGGCTACGAACCCTGCAATACCATAAACAAGACAAGACAAGTCTACACAACCAAATCTATTCAGGTTAGTGTTAATGACATTATTTTCAGTTAATTCAAAGTTTTAGCAATTATTGGCAAGGTCCAGTAACGTTATACACACGCTAGTTTCATTAAACCTAGGCGTTTATCATGCACAAAACAGTAAAGAACCAGCATCAAATACTGAATAACATGTTTTATTGATTAGACCCCTAAATGGGCGGAGTTTTGTACACGGGATGTAACTCCTGAAAAGAGGAAGCTACGCACAACAGATATACAAGTATGACAAATCAAATTTGTACACATGTCGGCAACAGGATGCAGACGAACATCACGAACTGATCCTCCTATGACTCGCCCGACTCTAATGCTTTCCCGGTATCCACACTTTCGAAGAGATTGTATCTGATAATCGACCCCTCGGGTATGTTCTCCCGCACCAATGCTCAATGCAGTATCAAATTCGGACCGCAGTCATTTGCTTTTTTAAATCCCTAACTTTTGCGTGAACCACCCTTTACGGGTTTTCAGTTCACCGGGATACCCTTTTTTGCCGAAGCCGCCCAGTGTAGGTTTTCAACTTCGCGGGTGTACATTTTTTCAATTTTATCCCTAACTTTTGCCCGAACCTTTCATTCTGTTTTTGGTTCGCCAGGATGCCCCATTTTTTCCTGGACTCTCTTTTTCTGTCCAGCGGGTCAATTTTAAGCAAAGTATTTTTTAACTGCGTCCGAATTCACAGGCGATGTAAAGTCTTCACCGTCCATGGTGGACAACAATAAAGCCCCTCCTGAAAAGACTTTTCTGACAACGTATGGCCCTTCGTAATTAGGGGTCCACTTGCCCCTGTGATCTGCCTGCGGCGGGAGAATCCTTTTCAACACAAGGTCGCCCGTCTGAAAGCTCCGAGGATATATCTTCTTATCATATGCTTTCTTCATTCGGCTCTGGTACAAACGACCATATGCTAGAGAAGCTAGCCTCTTCTCATCCATTAAACTCAGTTGGTTCAACCTGTCTTTCACCCATTCTGCCTCGTCTAGTTGGACGTCTCGTAGTACTCTCAGAGAAGGAATCTCAACTTCCAGTGGTAGCACTGCTTCCATTCTGTATACCAGCGAGAACGGGGTTGCCCCGGTTGATGTGCGTACCGTCGTACGATAACCGTGCAAAGCGAAAGGTAGCATCTCATGCCAATCCTTATAGGTCACCACCATCTTCTGAACAATCCTCTTTATATTCTTATTGGCCGCTTCAACAGCGCCATTCATCTTGGGTCGGTAAGGGGAGGAGTTGTGATGCTCGATCTTAAAATTCTGACAGAGCTCCTTCATCATTTTGTTATTCAGGTTTGAACCGTTGTCCGTAATTATCCGCTCGGGGATCCCATATCTGCAAATGATATCTCTCTTGATGAATCTGGCTACCACCTGCTTAGTTACATTTGCGTAAGATGCCGCTTCCACCCACTTGGTGAAATAATCGATTGCTACTAGAATGAACCGGTGCCCGTTAGAAGCTGTCGGCTCGATCTTTCCAATCATATCGATTCCCCACATCGAGAATGGCCATGGCGATGACATCACATTCAGAGGACTTGGAGGCACATGGATCTTATCTGCATAGATTTGGCACTTGTGGCACTTCTTCGCAAACTTGAAACAATTAGTTTCCATAGTCAGCCAAAAATAACCTGCCCGCAGCAACTTCCTCGTCATAGCATGCCCACCAGCATGCGTACCAAAGGTACCTTCATGTATTTCCTCCATGAGCAACTTTGCCTCTTTTTCGTCTACACAACGCAGCAGCACCAAGTCATGATTTCTTCTGTATAAGACACCATCCGGATTCAGATAGAAATTACCCGCCAATCTCCTGAGAGTCTTCTGATCTTGACTGGATGCCCCAGCCGGATAATTTTTGTTCTTCAGGAAATTAAGGATATCGAAATACCATGGTTTATCATCGGATGCTTCGTCAATGGCAAACACGAAGGTAGGTCGGTCAAGCCGAGAGATAATGATTCTGGGAGCCTCATTCCAGAAATTGACTTTGTACATGGAAGACAAAGTGGCCAGGGCGTCAGCCATCTGATTCTCCGCTCGCGGTACATGATGCAATTCAACCTTGTCAAAGAAAGGCAACAATCTCCTCGCATAGTTCATGTACGGTATCAAATTGGGCTGACGTGTCTCCCATTCTCCTTTGATTTGATTCACCACCAGAGCTGAGTCTCCGTATACGTCCAGATTTTTGATTCGCAAATCAATGGCTTCTTCAAGCCCCATGATACAAGCTTCGTATTCGGCTTCATTATTGGTAACTGGAAAGGTCAATCGAGCAGTAAACGGGATGTGCGACCCGTGTGGAGTAGTGATGATTGCCCCTATTCCGCTACCGTAGGCATTTACAGCTCCGTCAAAGATCAACTTCCACTTGGAACCCAATTCTGGTCCTTCGTCTGGCAACGGCTCTTCGCAATCTTTCATCTTTAGGTACATGATATCCTCGTCAGGAAAATCAAACCTCATCGATTGGTAATCCTCAATAGGCTGCTCTGCCAGATACTCAGACAACACACTCCCCTTTATAGCCTTCTGCGAGACATACTGGATGTCGTATTCAGTCAAGACCATCTGCCAACGGGCAATTCTCCCTGATAACGCCTGCTTTTCGAATACATATTTGATAGGATCCATCTTCGAGATGAGCATGGTTGTATGATTCAGCATGTATTGCCTCAAACGCTTGGCGGCCCAGGCTAGCGCGCAACAAGTTTTTTCAAGCATTGAATATCGAGATTCACATTCAGTAAATTTCTTACTCAAGTAATAAATCGCATGCTCTTTTCTTCCTGTCTCGTCGTGTTGACCGAGAACACAACCCATACTTCCCTCAAGAACGGTCAAATACATAATCAAGGGTCTCCCTGCCACTGGGGGTATCAAAATAGGAGGCTCCTGCAAATACTGCTTTATTTTATCGAACGCCTTTTGACAATTTTCGTTCCACGTTACCGCCTGGTCTTTCTTCAACAGCTTGAATAATGGTTCACACGTAGCTGTTAGGTGAGATATGAACCGAGCGATGTAGTTCAACCTCCCTAAAAACCCACGCACCTCTTTCTCTGTTTTAGGCGTCGGCATCTCTTGTATTGCTTTTATTTTTGCAGGATCGACCTCTATTCCTTTTTCACTCACGATAAACCCCAGCAGTTTACCCGATCTCACCCCGAAGGTGCACTTGTTAGGGTTCAGTCTCAGCCTGAACTTCCTAAGCCTTTTGAATAACTTCAGCAGATTCACCAAATGCTCTTCCTCCGTCTGGGATTTGGCAATCATATCGTCAACATAAACTTCGATCTCCTTATGCATCATATCATGAAAAAGAGTCGTCATTGCACGCTGATACGTTGCCCCAACATTCTTCAATCCGAAGGGCATCACTTTATAACAAAATGTTCCCCAAGGCGTTATGAAAGTAGTCTTCTCCATGTCCTCTGGCGCCATTTTAATCTGATTATAGCCCGAGAAGCCATCCATGAAGGAGAATACGGAGAATTGAGCAGTGTTGTCAACTAGCACATCGATGTGAGGAAGTGGAAAATCATCTTTCGGGCTCGCTTTATTCAGATCACGGTAATCTACGCACATTCTCGCTTTACCGTCTTTCTTTGGCACTAGTACAATGTTAGTGACCCATGAGGGATATTTTGTCACAGCTAGGAAACCAGCATCCCACTGTTTTTGAACCTCCTCCTTAATTTTCATCGCCATATCAGGTCTAGTTCTGCGAAGCTTCTGCTTGACAGGCGGGCATTCTTCTTTCAACGGCAGACGGTGCACAACCATATCTGTATCAAGCCCAGGCATGTCTTCATACGACCAAGCGAACACATCACTATACTCTCTGAGCATTTCAACCAGTCTTCGCTTGACGTCGCTCTGCAGCACGGCTCCTATACGGATGTTCTTCTCAACCCCTTCCGACCCCAGGTTAATAATTTCGATGACCTCCTCATGAGGCAGAATGACCCGTTCTTCTTGCTTCACCAACCAAGACAATTCTTCGGGAACGTCACCATCTTCAACAATCTCTTCTTCGGCCTGAAATACCGGGTGCTCAAACTCGAGACGAGTCATAGGTGGTTCAATGATGTCATCTGACAATGTTATCCTGCAAAAGAATGGTTAAATGCTTCAAAATGCGTATAAAGCGAATAACCACGTTGCCATTTTATTGTAAAATACAAAACAGGAAAAACAGAGATCGCGATATTTGCACATGAAAAAACGCCTTTTATTTAATGATTAACACGCAATGTTCATAACAGCACAGCCCTAAGCAAATCATGATGCCCCGGGCAAGACACCAGATTGTTCAACAATTAACAAAACAAAGCATTACTGTTTAAGAGTCACAGGAACAATCTCCTGAATAGACCAATTGCACAATCCCTGTCCTGGCACGCTTGGCTGAATCCAGGTGTCCATATCTCAGTCGCTGTCTCCTTCGTCAGACTCTGAAGCAGCGTTGATGGTCTCATGACATACTCCACTGGCAGTGATGGTTATTGGTCCTCTGAAACGGGGTGCCCCCACAGCAGGTGTTGATGACGACGGTTGATACCCCAGCCCAAATCGGTCCATCTTCACGGGAATATCCAGCACTTTGCCCCAGCTCTTTGTCTCACCGGTCTCTACTAGAGCTTGAGCCTCCTTATATGAAGAGACGGCTACCTCCGACGCTTTACTCGGCCCGGGACCTTTGTCTTTGATGCGCAACCCTTCAAATGCCTGACAGGGTGTTTCGTGAATCTCGCCGTCGACCTCCACATACTTAAATGATGACAGATGGCTGACCAGTATATCTTCTTCCCCACATACAGTGACCACGCTGTCTCCCACCATGTATTTCAACTTTTGATGCAAGGTAGATGTGACTGCCCCAGCCCCATGGATCCAGGGTCATCCGAGGAGGCAGATGTATGCTGGCTGGATGTCCATGATATAAAACTCAGTCGCGAAAACCTCCGGCCCCACCTGTAGAGGCAATGTTATAGATCCAAAAACTGTTCTTCGCGTACCATCAAATGCCCTGACCACCAAGTCGCTGGGCGTACACAGGATTCCCCTGACATCTAGTTTCATCATCGCCTTCTTGGGCAGCACGTTTAAGGATGATCCGGTGTCTACCAGTACATGAGACATGACTGATCCTCTACACTCCACAGAGACGTGCAACGCCATATTATGCTCTCTCCCCTTAGGGGTCAAATCAAAGTCTGTAAAGCCCAAGCTATGGCCTGCATTCACATGCGCCAACACCCCCTCCAGCTGATTCACGGAAACATCTTGGGGTACGAAGGAAGTATCCAGAACTTTCAGCAATGCATTTCTGTGAGCTAACGACAGTATAGATATCTTTGACGGCGTCTGTTGCAAATGCTCAACAATTTTATAATCACTTTTACGAATCAAGCGCATGAACTCTTCCACATCTTTCGATGCCGTTTCTTTTCCGCTTGCCTGTACAGGGACAGTCTCATTCATCTTTCCTTTCCCCTTTGCCAGTCGTTCGGCCTCTACCTCAGGCGATATGAAGATCCTCCCACTTCTTGTCATACCTCCGGTACCGACAACATTGTCTACAGTCTCAACCGGCTGCTTATTAACATCAATTTTTACTCCGTCACAGTACACTTCCAACCCATAGGACCAAGGGACTGCCTTGGTGCTTTCGTACGGGATTGGTCCTGCCTTGCTGATGGTGATCGGCAGTCGCTTGGCCGGTGCCGTTATGGTGATCGTTTTTCGAGGAATCGTCACAGTAGCCACCTCACTTTGCTTGTCTGCTAATACCTCTGCAGGTTCTTCAATTGCTGCTCGGTCAAATTGCAGTGTGCCGCCATCTATTAAAGTCTGAATACCCTTCTTTAAGTCATCACAACCCCCAACTAGGGACCAGCACTCTAAACAATACTCGTCGCACCCTGGATACACACCACCTTGCAATAATCTGCTCTTTATCTCGCTCAACGGTGTCTTTAAGTCGTCAACATTCATAATTAAATCCAAACCCTCCTCAGTCAAAATGGCGTTCGCCCCATGGTTGGGCATGGGCTTTTGCACTATATTCGGACCCGCCGTTCCAAAATTGATAGCCTTACTATCCAATAGATCCTGCACTACATGCTTAAACGCGTGTCAACCCTCTACATCGTGGCCCGGAGCCCCAGAGTGGAATTCACAGTGCCTGCTTGCATCATAACCATACGGAGGAGTGCCTGTTATTGGCGCCAGAGTTCTCTTCTCCACCAAGCTCAAACCTAGTAGTGTCTGTAGCAAATCTGCATACGTTGAAGGAGGCTTTTCAAACACCCTCCTTGGTTTGCCCCCTTGGAATCTGCGCTGGGCAGGCTGTGCTCCCTGTTGTGGCTGCTGTTGCTGTTGTTGTTGTTGAAATGGTTGTTGCTGAAACGGTTGTTGCTGAAACGGAATAGTAACGCTTGCCACCTACTGCGGCTGATTATACTGGTTTCGACCTCTGCCCCGGCCTCGGCCTCGGCCCCCAAACACTGCGCTTGCCTCGCCCTGACGGCGTCCACCAAAAGCCCTTCTATTACTGCCAGCCGAAGTGGACTCCTCAGCTTGGAATCTTCCATGTTTAATGTTACTTTCAATCTTTTCTCCCATCAGAATCAAGTCTGAGAAACTGCCCAAAGAAGTGTGAAACAACTTGTCATAAAACATGCCGGTGAATGTTCCTATGAACATGTCATTCATTTCCTTGTCCTCTAGAGGGGGATGAACTCTAGCAGCCATGTCGCGCCATCTCTGCGCATACTCTTTGAAGCTCTCACCCTTCTTCTAGGACAACCCCTGCAATTGGACCCGGTTGGGTGCCAAGTCGCTGTTATACTTGTAGTGAGCTACAAATGCTTCTGCCAGCTGCTTCCATGTCTTTATATGTGTTGGTTCCAATCCCATATACCACTCGAGGGAAGGGCCCGACAAGCTATCTTGAAAGAAATGCATTAGCATCCTCTCATCATTAGAATACGCCGACATCCTTCTGTAATATGACCGCACGTGCACTTTCGGACAGGTGTCCCCCTTATACTTGTCGAATGTGGGAGCTTTGAATTTGATTGGCACCCTCAGGCCAGGCACCAGACCCATTGTTGACATGTCTAAGCCGACAGCACTTTGATTTACGACCCCCCTCATCTGCTCCTCGAGCATCCTGATTCTCTGTGAGTCGTCCATAGGCCCTTCGAAACCTCCACCGGAGAAAGCGTCCTCTTGCTGGTCTTCCTGCCAGTTACCATTCCCAGCTCCATATCCATCGTATCCATTGTTACGGCCAGCTCTAACCTGATTCATTACCGGGCCTCGCCCTCTGTTGCCGTACCCCCGAGCGACCCCAGCAGGTCCCAAAGTCATTAACCCAGCGCCGTTTCCATTTCCGAATCCGCCGTAACCCTGATTAGTCATACCATATCCGTCCTGCCCGAAGCCTTGAGCATTGAAACCATATTTCCCAGTATTATCGAATCCCTGGTCATTGAACCCGAATCCAGCATTACCGAAGCCATTGCCTCCCATATTATCACCCAGGTTAACATCTCCAAGCCCAACATTGTTAACGATAGTCTCGTTCCCAATTCCAACGTTACCGTTCCCGGCAGCAGCGCCGTTGTTGACATTAACAGCAGGCATGTTGACTACAGGTGGAGCCACTGGTGTGGGAGTACCATCCCCATGGACAGTGTCGACTCGCACAAACTGATGATCCTCATTTCCGTGTCCAGCATTCCTTACCAACAGAGGCTGCACCAACGCTTGCAAATTCTCCTGACCTTTTGCAATAGTCTCCATTGTCTGCATGAAGAGCGCCAGCTTCTCACGCATGTCTTGCATTTCGTTCTGCATTTGATCCATGATTCTTCGGCAGTTGGTGCGAGTGGAGTATCGGTGCGGGCGCTGATCTTCAATCCTGAAAAGACCTGGTACAGTGCAAGGAATAAGACACCATCCAATAATCACCTGTAATGCAATATGAATATGAATGCAATGCAATGTGTCTGTGCATTAGGGAATGTCATTCCCCGATTCTAGTGCGAATGTGCCAGTGCAGTGACAGTGCTAGCAATACGAAGATCGGAGCCGAATCATAGAAAATGCCTCATGTATTGCAGAGAAATCCAATAAGCCAAGAATACAACATCACTGAGTGTACAATAAGAAGGCATGACCTCAACCAACAATCCTGGTGATGGTCAGCGCTAATGCAAATAAAGCATACAAGTTAATACATGAAACGATCAAGTACTCCCATATGCCTGGTACTCCTCTAGTAACTTCTTGGTCTCTGGATGACTTGGTCGGGTAAGCAGACCCTCAACAAGCTGATTTCTTCTCTTGAGAACACGTCGCACGCCACCAGCGGTTTCCTCCCATGCCCCTTCTCCGAAGCGATCCTCTAGCTTCCGCTTCTGAGACACAGCTTCGTTCCTGCCTTTGATGGCCTTGTTCAATGCATTCTGGAGACTATATCTGGTCATCACCTCTTCTTCGTACTTCTTAATGCTAGCCTTCAACTGCTCTTCGAGGTCAGAGATTTGCTGCTTCAATTTATCTTCCCTCTTTTTGTTGTTGGTTAGCGTAGCATTCCACGTCTTGTTACAAGAAGAGATTTCTTGGTGGCCGGCATCGAGTGCTTTCTTTTTGGACTCCAGCATGTCATGGGAGCTTCTGAACTCTTGACCCAGACGTTCGCGCTTCTTTTTTCAGTCAACTCAGCACCTAGCCTGTTTACTAGTTCGATCTGCTGCTGGAAAGCATGCATAGCCTTGTTTTTCTCGCTACGCATCTGAGCCAGTTCCTTTTCTAACCCTTCATTGATCTTCATCAAGGCTTCTTTTTCTTTCACAACTTGCTCGTAGGCCTCCATAGTAACAGTGGTTGGTTCTTCCACCGGAATATGAACAGGGACTGGTGCAGCTGGAAATGGCATCAGTAATTGTCTCGCTCTCTCCTGGATCCAAACTCTGTAGGGTGCGTAAGCCTGACAATCATTCTTCCCCAACAGTGGCTTCCCTCTTCTGTTAATATGCATCCATGCGTGCTGAAGCTTGGCTAGTAACTCTCCATTCAAATCACCGGTGAAGTACAGAGATTCCTGTACTTCTTCCTCCTTAGGTGGGTTCTTCAGCGCGTATCCAAACTGGCGGACAAACAGAGATGGGTTGTAATTGATACACCCTTTTCTTCCTATCAACGGAACATTAGGATACCCAGAACAACTGAAAATAATCTCCGACCCCAGCAAGTCTCGGTCAAACCACTCAATGTCTTTGGAAGATAGCCTCATCAGGCGCTCTGGCCAGCTAGCTGTAGTTGCACTATCCACAAAAGGTCCCTTTAGGGGAAGATGGCTCTTAAACCACATATTCAACAGCGGCGCACAACAGTAAACAGTCTTTCCCCTTCTATTTTCATTTTTGTAGTGCAATGAATGATAGAGGTCTCCGATCAAAGTGGGCACCGGGTTGCCAGCAGCAAACAGATGGAAAGCGTCCAAGTCCACAAAATTGGGTAAGTTTGGAAACAACACTATTCCGTAAATGCATAAAGCCAAGATAGCATTAAAGACTATCCAGCACCCGTTCTTGGCATACTCTTGAGCTTTGCCAACCAGAAAATCAAGGGAGAAACCTGGAACCCCAAGCCAAGAAGTCACTAATAGTTCAGTAACGTTCATGTGCAAGGCCTTGGCTAAGTCCTCCAACTTGGGCTCAGCAGCAGAGTGAATAAAGGGAACCTTGTTTTGTACTGGTAGCTCAGTAAACTCTACATACTCTTCAATGGTAGGCCCCAGAATAAAGTCAGCAAACGTGAAACATCTCAATGCGGGGTCATAGAACTGCATCAAGGTGTACAACCCATTCATCTCAACAGCAGTTGGCTTGCAGACCAATCTCAACAATCTTCCATGACTCATCCTGAAACTTCTCCTAACCTCCTCATCAGCAAGGGACATCAGACCAAGTAAGGGAGTAATGTCAGGTGTAGGTAACTTATACGCGACTGTCTTTCTCAAACCAGCCATGATCAATAAGCAGAAGTCCGGGCGCTAGAACCAGGGAATATGCAAATGCACCTGCAGCACAAACACACGTTAATGGGATGCAATGATAATGGTTATGCAAACAATGCAATGCAAATACATGCAACAGGGACCAAATGCCATGGCTGAGAAGCCTGAACCATATCAAAAGTCTCAAATAGACCCTCCAGAATTCCTCAAACCCTGGTCTCAGATAGACCCAAAACAAAGCTCCAACATTGGTCTCTGATAGACCCCACAACATAACTCTGACTGGTCTCTGATAGACCTCATATCATAACTCTAACTGGTCTCTGACAGGCCTCACAACTGTCCATAAATACCCAGGATCTCAGATCAAGAAATAACTGGTATCTGAAGGTCTAGTTACCTGCATAACCCCAAACCCTCTCACAGGTAGGTGTCCTAGTAACTGACAACGGTATGGCATCCTATGCGGTCGTCGGCGTCACAGACTTTCAGGGTTGATGATACGATTCCCAGAAGGAGTGGCATCATCAAATCCTGAAGAGGCCTCACTTAGCCAACTTCCAAATGATCGGTTCCCGGAGTCGACAATTCAGCTGACCAACAACCCCTTCGACCCAAAGGGTAGAAAAAGAAGTCAACCAGAAGAACCTCGTCCGAGTGTAGATTTCGTGAGACACTAATGCAAGCAAAGCCGGCACGCGTCCACTAATTTCTACTCTAATTCTAAGTGCACTCAAGCCCAGGTCCGACTTATCTCTCAATCATAGAATCACCCGTCACACCCCAATACAGCAGTAATAATCATAATATAATGCTGAAAGTAAATAACGGAAAAAAAATCCATACAAAATCCTCGACGGGAAAACAAGCGCTAGGATTGACTCTCTTAAGGGACGTTGGATCCCAAATGCATAAGGAACTATCGCAGTCCTTAGCAGCCAGGGGACGTTGGATCCCCAGCAGAGTCGCCAGCTGTCGCTACTGCGAAAATCGGCGCTGGCTGAACAGAAGAGTCGCCACCGTGCGTTATTTATCCCACAGGAGGGAAAGGAAACGCTCGAGGTAAACCTACCGCAAAACGGGGAAAGGTATGGTCATCACAACCAAAACCTGGGTTCGGGAGTCGGTTACGCAAGGGGAAGGTATTAACACCCCTCACGTCCGTCGTACTCGATGGGATCCACGCTTGTTTTCGGGTATGGATTGTTATTCTATCTAAACTAAAGGTCAAGGGTTAAAAAGAAAAGAAAATGACTCGGCAAAGTATCGCACTTTATGCCTACGTATTCCCGTCTGGAACGAGAAATCAGAGTCAACGTAGTTCGCCTACCTATGGGAAAGGAGGGGAAGGTTGCTCGCTAGGATATCGCATCCTATGCCTACGTACTTTCATACAGCATGAAAGATCAGAGCAAACGTAGTTCGGGCCACGTACGACACAAGTCTGTTTTGATCGCTTTTATCTCC
Organism: Lathyrus sativus; assembly: GCA_963859935.3. Lineage (NCBI taxonomy): Eukaryota > Viridiplantae > Streptophyta > Magnoliopsida > Fabales > Fabaceae > Lathyrus > Lathyrus sativus. The sequence goes on from OZ012740.1 coordinate 424,563,999, forward strand.
TTCTAAAAAAGGGTTTTTCTGATTACTGGTCCAAGCGGACAAAAATGACGTTTTGATGAGTTCACATTCTTTTACGGAAGAAGTGTCTTTTATTGTGTTTGAAATCTTATTGTGTTTTTCTGTTTGTTTTGAGAAATAAGAGACAGAACTCTAACCTACGGTTGAAAAAGGGAATCAAACTAACCTAACGTTATCATGCATGGGTTAAGACCTAATGTCTATCATGCTCCTCTCTTGCGCAGAGAGAAACAGAGATCCTAAGGGAATAGACGGAAACAGAAACAATAGCATATATACAATAAAGCAGTAAAATGCATGAATGCAGCAATACAAGCGAGGCAAGGGAGTCCCACTCAACCTCGAACCTAGAAAACAACAGGCAAAAACGAACAAAATTCGCTTTCAACCTAACAGGTTAAATGGCAAACAATACAGTCAGAGAAATTCAAATAATACATCAAAAATTATAAACAGCAAAAATAAACAGCCAACAACAGTCTTCATCAACATCCGTCTTCAAGTTATCTTCAACCATCTACAGGCTTCAAGCAAGCATCAGTCTTCATCTTCACAGCCTTCAAGCAAGGTCTCTATCTTCAATCTTCAATGGTTTTTCTTCAAGTCTCAATCTCCAAGATGAATATCAGTCAACAAGATGAAATGCATATTAAACAGTCAATTGCCTACCAAGGGTGGCTCACTGACTGTTAACATGATACTGACAGTTTTCTCTCAAAAGTTGTATCTTTTAAATACATTCACTAATCCTTCCAAAGGGAGGAGGTGGATATTTAAAAGGGACTTTGAATCACAGAGAAAGAATGGAGGCAGACAAAACCTTCCATGTTTGTGAATGAAGTTGCTACTCTAGAGCTCTGCCTAGATCCTAAACCCTATAACCTTCAACAGCTGCCAGCAAGAGCTACTCCTCATCAACTCTGGAAGTTGGTATTCATCCTCTTTGATCTCCAATGACCCTTATCAGCACAGTCTTTAGCTCTCCCAATCCCCAAGCAAACCCAATACCCCACACAGTCAAACAATAAACCCTAAAGAGGGCACACCACACAGTCAAACAAATATAAGCAGTATACTAATAGTAATAGTAGAATAGGGGAAACCTAGTAATTTTTAATGGATCTATTATCTACCCATAATCCCTATAGTCCCATACCCCAAAAATTCAATCTACAACTCCTAAAAGAAATGATCTATTACACCTATGTTATCTTTAAACCCTAATTCTGATTCTTCTAATCACACCTAAACAAATCATCTAAAACTAAGTCCTAAAATCATGAATTAAATTTTATATACAAGCTAAAGTCCTAAGCTAATCAACCTAAAAAGAATGGATCAAAAATGTAAAAGCATCTAATTAAACTAAAATCAACAATATCATGAATCAAACTAAACCACTTAAAAAGCTATTTAAAAGAAAAATATTCTAAAAAATCTAAAACAAAATTAAATTGGAATTTTATTATTTCTTAATTTTCTTAACAGAAATATGAACCTAATGCAAAAACAACCGCTAAAAAATAAGCATTTTTCAATTATTTATGATTTTTTCAAAGAATTAAAAAAAAGAAAGAAAATAATATGGATTAAATGAGATTAGGGGGTGCAGTGAGTATTAATTTCAGTTAAAACATAAGATGGGCCCAGACTGGGGGCGCGCATAGCAAAGCGCGTCTGGGCCCAATGCACGCTCAACAAAATAAAAAAAGAAAAAAACATGAGAACGGTGCAGAAAGCAAAGATTTCAGTTATAATTGGTTGGGCCTGGGTGAACGGGGGTGTGCATATCAATTGAAACTTGAGCCCATCAGCCAGATTAAATGAAACGCAGCGTTGGCTGCACAATATCTCCCTCCAAATTCCATTTGAATCATGGCCATCAGATCATATCCTAAGTCAAGGTCAAACGATGGATCCAACGGCCCTCACATTTCTTCTCCAAATACTTAGGGTTTCAGCCATGGAAGCCCCATGCACGAGCTCATGAACCAGATCTTCAACTCATTCATACAACCTCAATTCCCCATGAAATTCCAATCTGTAAAGAGAAAAGTTGCTCTACTTCTTCCCCTCTACACAGCCATGACATTAGATCCCTCTGAAACTCACTCAAAATTCAAACCCGATAGGTATAACACCTTGCCTCCATCACTTTGCACTGAGATCAAACCTTCCAATTCTTGCTAACTTTTACCCTAACATGATCTACACATTACACTGATCATTCTGAGCCATACATCTAAGATTATCATGCTTTAATCTAAGAGTTCTAAGCCCTAACAGATTTGGTGCACCATTGGTAACCTCCATGAAACCTTCTCAAACTTTATGGAAATGATCCTCTAACCTAACCTAACAATTCTAACCTAATAATTCTCTAACATGCTAACTAAATCAATCAATTCGAAGGGAAATACCAACCTGGTTTGATGATGAAAACAGAGGTAGAATCCTTTGGATCCAATGCTTGCAATGCTTGGGAATTGATCAACACACTTGCTTCTTGATTCTGTATGCAATGGATCTTGTTCAAACCTCTTGAATCTTGCAATCACCACCTTCTTGCACCTTGGATGATGAAGATGGATAGCACGATTTCCCCCTTAATTCAAACAGATTTTGATGTGAATTTTGATCCTGGAATGATCTAGATGATGATAGGATCAAGAACTTTGGAAATTGATGAAGATTTGATGGAGTTTGAAGAGGTTTTGCAAAATGGAAGAATGAGGTATAACTTGGTATTTTGATCACAATGATTCACCAACCCTTACATGAAGCTACTCAATCCAATATATAGATGCTCATGGACCTTTCTAGAATTTGATAGAAACTTCTTGTGCACACTTTCCCTTGGATTTTGATTATGTTACTTCATACATAAGTAACCCAACATAACTTCCAAATTTTGAACCAAACTCAAAAATCCACTTTTGCCAATGTTCTTAAAACATTTTTTCCAATCAAAATGACCTATAATTTCATCCCATTTGGCCAAGTTATGAAAAATCTCAATTTTAGGTCACTTTTTATTCATTAAATTCACCAAATTTGAAACCTTGAGCTATGAGCATTTCCAAACTTTCATGATCAATTTTCTAGACTCAAAATGTCATTTGGAGCAAGTTTGATGTTGTGAAGTTTTTCATTTGAAGCTTCCTTGTATGAGTTTTGGGCATAGGCTTGAAATGACCTGTAATTCTCAGATGACCAAAATACCCTTTTCTTGCCAAGACCATAAGTAGAGTTCCACAAATCATATGAAGGCATACCATACAATTCTAGAAATCTAAGACAATTAGGAACAACTCTTATGTTGACCAGAAATTCATTTGAAATCTCCTTGAGGGGTAAAAGTTTCTTGGAAGACAAGTAACTTTCACAGACAAAATTTCAGATACCTCAGATGACCTGTAACTTGCAAGGACCATAACTTGAGTTCTATAAATCTCCTTGATGTATTCCACCACTCAAATTAAAGGTCTTGAGATCCTCTACAAGTTTCATGTTGGCTAAGGATTCATTTGAAGCTTGCATTTTGACTTATCTTGCTTGGAAGTTTGACCTAAATCAGGGGATTTTACACAGAAACCCTAATTTAGAAACTCCTCTTCTTCTTGATTTCTTCTTGGCACAACACCATATCCTTCTCTTCATGTCAAATGATAAACCCCACATCTCTCCAATAGACCTTAATGCCTTTCAATCAATCAATTGACTTAGGGTTGACCCAGGGTTGACCTAGATGAAACCCTAGTTGACTGTCTTCAACTGCAACTCTTGTGATCATATCAATGACTTGCCTCCTTCTCCAAATGACTTTCTAAGTCTTCCATGATGTCTAGATACCCTCCATACTCAGTTCACAGCTCACAACTTCTTTGATGATCTTCAGATACCCTCAGATAGGAGATAGATTCACTGCTTGATCCAATGACCTCTCTGGGTTTCAATTTCTTTCTGATAACTTGGATATGCTTGAATTTGAATAATAACCTCTTTATAGGCTCATAGAGATGAGAATAGTGCTTGGTCCCTTGTTGGATGACTTGCTATGTTATGCTATGCAGATGATTAGACTATGTACATGACTCTATATGCAAATGCTAATGTAATTGAAACATAAACCAAGTGAAATAGGTTGAGCAAATTTTAGGGTGCAACAGTAGGCCTGCTTCCTCTTTGTTCTCGCCCCCGTGCGATCGAAACCCCTTTTCTCTCGCGTTCAGGCGATCGAGACCCCTTCTCTTTCCCCCGTGCAATCGAGACTCGTTTTCCCGTCGAACTACGTTTGCTCTGATCTCTCGTGCCGGACGAGAGTACGTAGGCATAGGATGCGATATCCTAGCGAGCTCCCTTTTCACTTTTTCCCCGTTTTAGCTGTAGTAGGCTGAACTACAGCTGCTCTAATTTCTCATACCGAATGAGAATATGTAGGCATAGGATGCGATATCCTAGCGAGCACACTAACAACTAACCTCTCTTTTCTCTCGCTGCCGTGCGATCAAGACTTTCCCGCTGACGACTGATGTTTCCCTTTCTCTTGCCCTTGCGCATTTGAGACCAGACCGTAGTTCTAAGTTCCGTAGGTTCCTGTACCTCTAAAACCAACTTAATCTCTCACCCCTGTGTGATTGAGAACACCCTGTTTAGTCGTAGTTAGCCTGAACTACGTAAGCTCTGATCTTTCACGTTGTGTAGAAGTACGTAGGCACAAGATGCGAAGTCTTGGCGAGCCCATTCCCCCGTGGTTTCCCGAACTACGATGATTCTGACTTTCCCATTGCACGGGGGAATACGTAGGCATAGAGTGCGACGCTCTATCGAGTCAATTCCCTTCCGTTTAGCTTTAGCAGCTGTAGATAGATTGTTTTTGCATCCTGTAGACAAACCAACAAGCGTGGATCCCATCGAGTACGACGGACGTGAGGGGTGCTAATACCTTCCCCATGCGTAACCGACTCCCGAATCCAGGATTTGGTTGCGATGACCATTCCTTTCCCGTCTTTGCGGTAGGTTTACTTCGAGCGTTTCCTTTCCCTCTGTTGGGATAAATAACGCACGGTGGCGACTCTTCTGTTTAGCCGGCGCCGATTTTTCGCAGTAGCGACAGTCGCATACATGTTTTATTTGCTTTTATTGTTTATTATGCTGCGTTCCTTTTACTTGTTTGGTTTATTGGGATGGTTTGTAAGGATAAAAGCTTTCTACCCGAGCTTTCTAGTATACACTAAGTTAGGAGGTGGTTTCTTTCTGATTTGCGAGACTTAGGACTCGTTGAGTTGGTTTGACTTCCACCGCTCAGTTGAGGCCCCTTTGGGATGATTATGTCTTACGTGTATTTGTAAATAAATGGCGTCTTTATTTCCAACCTGAGAGTCTGTGATTCTAAGGACCTTTTATAGATACTTATTCCAAAGGTTATTTAGACATAACTCTATGTTCATCCTTTGAAAGGATTATCGTCTTACAAATCGTCTTTATGATGGAAAACTCTTGAGGGTTAGTGCATGAGACTTTGTTTAAAGCCTTTGGGATGCCCTTTTAATAAACCAATAGATTGCCCGCCCAAGGTGAGGGATATCTCATTATGTTGTCTTGCAGGATCTGTGACCTTGATCTCGTTTCTGTTGCATTCATAAAATTGCATTTGCATAAGCATCTAAGCATCGTTTTTGCATATCCTTCTCTGACCAAAAATACAAAGAGCTAGCCATATCCTTTGTTTGTAACCCATGGTTGATTTCCCGACACTCATGTTGAACCTGTGGGAGCTGTGAAGCATTTGAAACAAGAGGAACATAGACGCCTTGAAAGGCCAATTAGACGAAATAAGCTGAGGTAGTTATGTCAGAGACAACCACCAGAATGTTGATTCCCCACCAAGATTTACTAGGCAACTAATCCATTGAATGATCTTCTGCCTGATGACGGTTTTCCACAAGTAAGCATTCCTACTCGACCCCGAAGGGTGCCATTAACTGATCCTATAAAGGAAAAGGTTCGTGCCATTGAGGAGAAACTCCAAGATATAAAAGTGCATGATACGCCCGGGCTCGATGCTGCTAATATGTGTCTAGTGCCAGGTTTGTTGATTCTTCCGAAATTCAAAATACCCAACTTCGAGAAGTACACAAGCTTTAATTACCTGAAGCATCCACTACTACAAAAAAGCTATTTAATAGCTTTTTTTTTTTGCTTTTTGATAGCACTTAAAAGCGCTATTAACCAAGCTGCTATTGTAAAACTAAATTTTTGATAGCGCTTTAAAAGCGCTATTATAATACTTGTAATTAATAGCGTTTTTCCAAAAGCGCTATCATAGTACCGGTATTTAATAGCATTTTTCCAAAAACACTATTATAAGACACATATTAGATAGCACTTTCAAACAAAGCGCTATTGTAGTATCGGTAATTTGCTTTGATTTTGATAGCACTTTCAAACAAAGCGCTATTATAAGACACATATTAGGTAGCACTTTCAAACAAAGCGCTATTATAGTACCGGTAATTTCCTTTGATATTGATAGCACTTTCAAACAAAGCGCTATTATAAGACACATATTAGATAGCACTTTTCCATAAAAGTGTTATTATAGTACGTATCATTAATAGCACTCTCTCTTCAAAACGCTATTGTAGTACACTTTTTTTTTACACAAAATCATTCTTTTGGTATATATATATATATATATATATATATATATATATATATATATATATATATATATATATATATATATATATATATATATATATATATATATATATATATATATATATATATATATATATATATATATATATATATATATATATATATATATATATATATATATATATATATATATATATATATATATATATATATATATATATATATATATATATATATATATATATATATATATATATATATATATATATATATATATATATATATATATATATATATATATATATATATATATATATATATATGGCATTTGCATTTTACGACATTAGAATTCATAAAATAATAATGACTAAGCAGCTAAAATATTTGAAAATAAAATAATAATGACAAATGTGATACCATATATATCTATACCTAGGGCTGGACAACGGGCCAGGTTGGGCGGGTTCGGGACCAAAACCTCCACCCAATCCAAACCGCGGGTAGTAATAATAGACCCATTTTCTCCTGATTCAAGAGTCGGTTTAGACGGGTTTGATTTAGATGGGTTCGGGTTAATGCGGACGGGTATTTCGGGTTAATTGACTTCTTTTCATTATCACAAAATTATCAAAAAACAACAGCAGAACTAACTCTTCTTTTCATTATCACAAAATTATGTAGAACCATATTAATATGACACTAACATCCAAAGGCAGATAGCATATAACAACTCAATATTAAGCAGATATAAAGCCCTTAATAATGATGTAACTTATTTCTACTGTGAAACCTACAACTTGTTCCAAAGATTAGCCTAATACAAGTATAGACACCAATTCTAACAGATAGTGAGGGAAAGCCAAATACAATCACATAAATATAGAAGTAGTTGCATTTTTTGCCTTAGTTAAATCAGGTACCAACGATCCGGATTGAGAAAGTCCTATAGCTGCCATGCTTAAAGGAAAAAAGACTTGCAAATTATGAAGCAGGAAATAATTCAATGCTAGAAAAATTAATTCTTATAATACCGATTTAGGAGAGTAACTTACACGGAAAACAAGAATGAAGATTTTCCATCATCAACGAGACGCGCTCCAGCATAAAAGATGCATGCATAAACTGCATACTGTAACCCGGTGAACTGACTTTAAACAATGTTGCGGATAGCAAGAGTCGCCACCGACTTTTATTTTATCCATAAGGAAAGGTTATAAAAGAACAGGAAAGACCTTAGAGAATACTTTGGGTCCGGGGGGTAGGTTATGAAAAGGGAAGGTATTAGCATCCTTTTCATCCATGGTTATCCATGGGCTCTTAGGTACTTAAGCTCACTTTTGAATTGTTTTGAAAGTGTAGTGTGTGAATAGAAAATTTTCAGAATAGTTAATAAATAATCCATGTAAGGATGTGTTAAGAACTTGTTTGAAAACTTGTTGAAAATTTGTTTAAGTGTGAAACAGTTTTGAAGTGAGCAAGCACCTAGGAGTAACCTACCCTAATGTTTAAAGGTCTTTCTTATTCTTTATTCTTTCCTTTAGTAAGACTATCCCTACTATAATGGAGTAGGTAGTCCTTACTTTGGATGTTAAGGGATATGTGAGGGACAATTTGACTTCGAAGGCCATTGTGGGATGTAATAAGCACATATAAGGGACCATCATCATTTTTCGAAAGGGACTCGATTCGTAAAGGCAACCATAAGGGACTTTGATGATTTTTCTATTTGAGGGACTTGCTTTATACACCCCACTTAACCATTATTCGTAGGCAACTTGAGGGATATCCTTAGGAAGTGAGACGGCGATTAAAATCGACTTACGTGTGTGACGTGTTTATTTTAATTATCTTTATTTAAAAGTGATCTAAATTTATTTTAATATTACATACATGTTGTTACACTCCCTAATTACTAACCATAATAATAATTAAATAATTAAACAACTTTACATCCAAGAAACAATTACAAAATAATAAGCAAAATAATTAAATAGCAAAGATAAATAAAATATAAATAAGCAATAATAAATAATAAAGGGGGTTAATTCTAAGTTTACTCGGCAAGACATCGCATCTTGTGCCTACGTATCCTTACGGGAGTGGAATCAGAGTAATCGTAGTTCCCCTCAATAGGGAGGTTAGAAACTTCTTGATTGTGGTCAAGGTCTCAAGGGGAATAAACGCATCTTAAGGACACGCTTACGTGGAGTGTAGAAACTCCAAATCTCTACGTTGAAATGTTAAGTTGTAATTAGGGTTAAATTAGGGATTCCACGGCGGGAAACCCTAAAATGAGCGCGGCGGCTCTTTGACCTAATGCTAAGGGTAAAATTGTAATTTTGCCTGCGGCGAGGCATTTGTGAAAATTAGGGTTTGTAGTTTGTAGTTTTGAGGATTTGAAATTGAATGTGTGAAGTTTTACGGACTATTGGCGCGGCGGCCAAACAGTTAGACCTAACCTTCGGATGTGTGCAATGTGACAGAAATAATAGTAAACACGTGAGATAATTGAATCATGCAAACAGAGAGATAATGTCATAATTTAAACCATGCAAGCAGAAATTTAAAGGCAGAATTTAAAGAGCGATTGTTAAGTTCGCGAGGTTACATGAGAGGAGCAGATACAATATGATAATGAAATTTGAATTGAACAATAATAAAATAAAATAAATAACGGTTCTAGTTATTGTTTTAAAAAAAAAAAAGATTTTAGTTATTATTTTAAATTTATCTAAAAAAAAGTTTTTCTTAAAAATAATAGGTTTTCATATTAATTTGGAAAAGATGTTAATGTTATTTATTTTAAAAAACAGATTTTTATATTATAACAAATTTTAATAAATTAATGATAACAATAATAATAATGGTAATAATAATGATAATAATGATAATAATAATAAATAATGATAATAATAATAATAATAATAATAATAATAATAATAATAATAATAATAATAATAATAAAGCAATAATGAATTTTAAATGTGCCAAATAACCCAACAATGTTGCTAACGCAGAAATGCGCTCATCGCAACCAGATCTAAATCGGACGAAACAAAATTTATCGCAAAGAAAAAGAAATTAAGCAAAAAATAGTATTATTGCTCACACAAAAATGCGATCATCGCAACCAGATCGAACTAACACAAATGTCACGCGTCATGCACACAAATGTGCAAACATCGTATCGACATAATTCGATCAAAAATCTTATATATATAAACTCTAACAATTTAAAAATTATATATATATAAACGTAACAGTAATAGATAAAGAAAAAGAAATAACGGTAATAGATGAAGAAAAAGAAATAACGGTAAAAGATGAAGAAAAAGAAACAACAGTAATAGATGAAGGAAAAGAAATAACGGTAAACGATGAAGAAAAAGAAACAATAGTAATGGATGAAGAAGAAAACTAAATAACGGCAAACGGCACTCACTCCTCTTAGGTTTTTTCCATTCTCTCCCCTTTTCCAACAAGGCAACACATGTATATATAGGGAACAAATTAGGGTTAACACCAAATTGTCAATAATGTCCCTAAAGCCCATTTTAAAGCCCAAACTAAATAATTAGTTAAGAAAAAATAAAATTTAAATAATTTAAAATAATTAAAATAAACTTAAAATAAAAACTAATAATCCTATTTATTCCTAAAATAAAAAATATTATAAAAAGAACAAAATTTTTTTCAATATTTTTTATTTTATGATTTTTTGGATATTTTTATGAATAATTTAGAAAAAAGTGAAAAAAATAATATTTTAAAAAATGATTTAATTAAAATACGAAAATAATAATTAAATAATAATAAAAAACTATTTTTGTTATTTTTTTAATGAAAGATAGAAAAATTTAGAGTAAAAATAATAAAAAAACAAAAAAAATGACAAAGGTGAGATTCGAACTCTCAACCTCTCACACTCATAACTCCTTACACATGTCCTCCTGCCAATTGTGCCATTTTTACTTTTTAGAAAAAAAATGCATGCCATATGATATTTACCTGCAAAAAGTCAAACGACTACACAAATTTGTTAGTAATTGATTAAATGCAATGAAATGCGACGACAAATCTTAGGGCAAAATTTGGGGTATTACAGTTATTATGATAATATTTCTCACCCAACCTCTCTTTGATGTTGGCAAAAAAAAAATCATGAAGTTTGACTTTGGTTTGACCACAGTTGACCTCAGTTTGACCTTTTAACTGCTTTTGACTTATCTGATCATCTGACTGAGCAAACTTTTGAGAAAAGTCTTGAAACTTGACATGGGGGTTCTTATACACATATAAGATGTTATGAAGCTCACTTGAAGTCTTGGAAGTCCATTTAGCCTGATTAAAGTCAAAACCCTAGTTTTGGATGCACTGCTTAGGAGGTGCATTGTCTGAGGGAATTGTCAACTCTTCTGACCAATTATGAATTTTGTGAACCTTGTGAACCTTCTTGGAACACAAAGTCTTGTATTGGGAGGCTTCTTTGCAGCACCTGATGAAGAAGTGCCCACTTGGATCTTACCACTCTTGATACCATTCTCTACTCGCTCTCCTGTCATGATCAACTCAGTGAAGCCAGATGATGAGCTTCCAATGAGATGACTGTAAAACGGACCATTCAGCGTACACATGAACATATCAACCAACTCCCTATCAGTCAAAGGGGGTTGAACTCTTCCAGCTAAGTCTCTCCACTTCTGAGCATACTCCTTAAAGCTTTCTTTGGCACCCATAGACATGCTTTGAAGCTGCATGCGAGTGGGGGCTAAGTCAGCATTGTATTGATACTGCTTGTAGAAAGCTTCAGCAAGGTCATTCCAATCTCTGATGTTGACACTCTCCAACTGATAATACCACTCTAGCTGAGCTCCAGATAAACTTTCTTGAAAGAAATGGATCCACAACTTTTTATCAGCAGTGTGGGGTTGAATTCTTCTGACATAAGACCTCAGATGCAATTTGGGACAAGAGACCCCATCATAGACAACAAATGTAGGAACTTTGAATCCAATGGGTATGACCACCCCAGATATCAAGCTCAAATCCTCAAAATCCAGCCCAGATGATTTCTGTAATTCCATAGCATCCATTCTATCCACCAGCATCTTGAATTTGTCTTCGTTAGGCTCATGGTAGTAGTTAGCCTCAGAATCAGAGTCCCCCATAGTGTTGTGGAGACTGCCTCTCTCCTGCTCAGATTCTTCAGATTCATAGTCTTCAACCTGTTCCTTGGTCTTGGCAGGACCTTTGAACCTTCTTCCCATGTTGAGCAACCCAGCAGACCTTCTAGCCTTCTTAGTCTTCTTGGCCAGCAGTGTCTTCAATTCATCCTGCCCCTTAGATAGGTTCAGGATCAGCTCTTGGAACTGTGCATTCTGTGCCTGGAGATCCTTAACTGATTGTTCAAGAGCCATTGCTGAAATAAACAGCGAGAAGATGAGAAACCTGTACACAATTATAAACCTGTGATGCAATGATATGGGAATGCATATGCAATGTTTTCAAGGACCGCAGGATTTAAATTTGCTTAAACAAACAAGAAAGTAACTTTTTATTAGTAATAACTTGTTTTGCCTTTTAGGCTTACAAAAAAATGAAAACGAAATAAGTACAAAAGATGGGGTTTTAAGTCTCCCATGGACGTTTCCTCTTTGTGTTGAGGTATGAGTTGAGGTTTCGTTCCTCGTGAAGTAGCTTTGTTAGCTCTAGGATCCTTGCTTGGCTTGCTTTGTAATGAGCCTAGAAAGTATCCCTTTGCTCTTTCAGTTGGATCCATGATCTCTGCAAGTCTTCCATATCAGTAGGCATGTCTGGGTGAAGGATGGTATAAGCTGTGTCTCCTTCAGCAACAGGTTCCATGGTAACTGGTAGGACGGCAGGATATGGCATCATGAGTGTCTGAGCACGAGATCGTACCCATCTGAGATAAGCCTCCATAGGAATAGTGTACTTAGGCTCCAGTGTCTTGCTGTCAATCCTGTTTACCTTTCCCCAAGCTCGGATGAATCTCTGACGGTAACCCTGAAGATCGTTGTCGTAATCAAACACAATGCCCTGAATCAACATGTCATGTGGACCATCGCTCCGGGCGTAACCAAACTGTCGTAAAGCTAGAGATGGGTTGTAGGTGATGCCTCCTCTTATGCCTAGAAGTGGCACATTAGGAAACTCCCCACAATGGTCAATGATGGTGACATTCTCCATAGATCTGGAGCACCAATGGATGTCTGAGTGAGAAAGTGACATGATCCTCTTGGACCATCTGAACCCTTGCTCATTCTTCATTACTGAGCGAGGAAGGTGAGAAATAAACCACCTAGGAAGTAAAGGTATGCAGCACATCAAAGTTCCTCTCGCCCTTGTAGTACGGGTGTGAAGAGAATGTAGGATGTCTCCAAGTAAGGTAGGCACTGGATTGTGACTCAGGAATATGTTGATGGCATGAACGTCTATGAACTGATCAGGATTGGGGAACAACACTAAGCCATAAATCAATAAGGCTAAGATCTCCTCAACAGCACCGTAGCTCATAGCCTTCAAGAACATTTGAGCTTTATCCACTAATACCTTGGCAAGAATACCTTTAACTCCACTTCTCGTCTCTAGAACAATGTCAGACTTCTTCAGATGTAGAGCTGCAGCAATAACTTCTGGTTTAAGCTCCTTCTCTAAGCCTGTGAATGGCTTCTGATCAAGAACAGGTATACCCAGAAGTTTAGAGAACTCCTCCATGGTTGGAACCAGCTGATAATCAGGAAATGTAAAGCAATGGTGCTTAGGGTCAAAGAACTGAAACAGCACACTCATCATGTCTTCACTGAACCCTGAAGTAACTAGATCCAATAAGTGACCATGTCTCTTGTTGAACTGGGAATGATCAGGCACTAGGGAAACCAACTCCTTGAGCTTAGCAGGTATCCCTACAAAGTTGATCCTGATGGTGTTTCTACGAGCAGAAGCCATGACCTGCAACAAAGAACAAAGATAAATCCTTTGGTCCTTGAAATGGTTAGGGAAAATGATATGCTTATGATGCATGATGATGTCATGATGTCATGCTCAATCACAAACATGTGGCACACACAAACAAGTCACACCATAGCCCTAGGTTTAAAGGCTTGCATGAGGTTCAAAGGCAAGTACCCTCCCCTGAAGTTAGATGGTTCATCCTGTCCTACAAAAGTAACCAGGTTCTAAGGGATCTCAATATCATTGATCCTTCACAAGGGTGGTTGTTCAGAAGGCAACTTACTTGCCAACCAAAACCCTCCAAGTTTAAGATCTCAATGAGCGTAGTATCGAGTGTCAACCAACTTCAGTCTGCACCAAAGCCGGTTACCTCACTACTTTCTAAAGGCCAAGATGAGTTAACTAGGGTTCTAAAAGTCAGTTAGTGCATTGACAACATATGGCAGCCTCAATATTATCCTCAACTTGACTTAAGGAATATAAGCACCAACCAAGAAGTCGCACTAACTATGGCCACCAGATCAACCGTATCGATATACGTCGTACAGTTTCCTTGGTCTATTACCATTTACCTAAGGTACACTAGATCCGGGTTAGGACCTTTCACACATAAGAGCACCCCAACAATATAATAATAAAGCAAACAAGGCAAACAATTTAAAGTGATCTTAATTCCTAAGGATACCCCTCTTAAATAGGTCCCCAGCAGAGTCGCCAGTTCTGTAACCCGGTGAACTGACTTTAAACAATGTTGCGGATAGCAAGAGTCGCCACCGACTTTTATTTTATCCATAAGGAAAGGTTATAAAAGAACAGGAAAGACCTTAGAGAATACTTTGGGTCCGGGGGGTAGGTTATGAAAAGGGAAGGTATTAGCATCCTTTTCATCCATGGTTATCCATGGGCTCTTAGGTACTTAAGCTCACTTTTGAATTGTTTTGAAAGTGTAGTGTGTGAATAGAAAATTTTCAGAATAGTTAATAAATAATCCATGTAAGGATGTGTTAAGAACTTGTTTGAAAACTTGTTGAAAATTTGTTTAAGTGTGAAACAGTTTTGAAGTGAGCAAGCACCTAGGAGTAACCTACCCTAATGTTTAAAGGTCTTTCTTATTCTTTATTCTTTCCTTTAGTAAGACTATCCCTACTATAATGGAGTAGGTAGTCCTTACTTTGGATGTTAAGGGATATGTGAGGGACAATTTGACTTCGAAGGCCATTGTGGGATGTAATAAGCACATATAAGGGACCATCATCATTTTTCGAAAGGGACTCGATTCGTAAAGGCAACCATAAGGGACTTTGATGATTTTTCTATTTGAGGGACTTGCTTTATACACCCCACTTAACCATTATTCGTAGGCAACTTGAGGGATATCCTTAGGAAGTGAGACGGCGATTAAAATCGACTTACGTGTGTGACGTGTTTATTTTAATTATCTTTATTTAAAAGTGATCTAAATTTATTTTAATATTACATACATGTTGTTACACTCCCTAATTACTAACCATAATAATAATTAAATAATTAAACAACTTTACATCCAAGAAACAATTACAAAATAATAAGCAAAATAATTAAATAGCAAAGATAAATAAAATATAAATAAGCAATAATAAATAATAAAGGGGGTTAATTCTAAGTTTACTCGGCAAGACATCGCATCTTGTGCCTACGTATCCTTACGGGAGTGGAATCAGAGTAATCGTAGTTCCCCTCAATAGGGAGGTTAGAAACTTCTTGACTGTGGTCAAGGTCTCAAGGGGAATAAACGCATCTTAAGGACACGCTTACGTGGAGTGTAGAAACTCCAAATCTCTACGTTGAAATGTTAAGTTGTAATTAGGGTTAAATTAGGGATTCCACGGCGGGAAACCCTAAAATGAGCGCGGCGGCTCTTTGACCTAATGCTAAGGGTAAAATTGTAATTTTGCCTGGGGCGAGGCATTTGTGAAAATTAGGGTTTGTAGTTTGTAGTTTTGAGGATTTGAAATTGAATGTGTGAAGTTTTACGGACTATTGGCGCGGCGGCCAAACAGTTAGACCTAACCTTCGGATGTGTGCAATGTGACAGAAATAATAGTAAACACGTGAGATAATTGAATCATGCAAACAGAGAGATAATGTCATAATTTAAACCATGCAAGCAGAAATTTAAAGGCAGAATTTAAAGAGCGATTGTTAAGTTCGCGAGGTTACATGAGAGGAGCAGATACAATATGATAATGAAATTTGAATTGAACAATAATAAAATAAAATAAATAACGGTTCTAGTTATTGTTTTAAAAAAAAAAAGATTTTAGTTATTATTTTAAATTTATCTAAAAAAAAGTTTTTCTTAAAAATAATAGGTTTTCATATTAATTTGGAAAAGATGTTAATGTTATTTATTTTAAAAAACAGATTTTTATATTATAACAAATTTTAATAAATTAATGATAACAATAATAATAATAATGGTAATAATAATGATAATAATGATAATAATAATAAATAATGATAATAATAATAATAATAATAATAATAATAATAATAATAATAATAATAATAATAATAATAATAATAATAAAGCAATAATGAATTTTAAATGTGCCAAATAACCCAACAATGTTGCTAACGCAGAAATGCGCTCATCGCAACCAGATCTAAATCGGACGAAACAAAATTTATCGCAAAGAAAAAGAAATTAAGCAAAAAATAGTATTATTGCTCACACAAAAATGCGATCATCGCAACCAGATCGAACTAACACAAATGTCACGCGTCATGCACACAAATGTGCAAACATCGTATCGACATAATTCGATCAAAAATCTTATATATATAAACTCTAACAATTTAAAAATTATATATATATAAACGTAACAGTAATAGATAAAGAAAAAGAAATAACGGTAATAGATGAAGAAAAAGAAATAACGGTAAAAGATGAAGAAAAAGAAACAACAGTAATAGATGAAGGAAAAGAAATAACGGTAAACGATGAAGAAAAAGAAACAATAGTAATGGATGAAGAAGAAAACTAAATAACGGCAAACGGCACTCACTCCTCTTAGGTTTTTTCCATTCTCTCCCCTTTTCCAACAAGGCAACACATGTATATATAGGGAACAAATTAGGGTTAACACCAAATTGTCAATAATGTCCCTAAAGCCCATTTTAAAGCCCAAACTAAATAATTAGTTAAGAAAAAATAAAATTTAAATAATTTAAAATAATTAAAATAAACTTAAAATAAAAACTAATAATCCTATTTATTCCTAAAATAAAAAATATTATAAAAAGAACAAAAATTTTTTCAATATTTTTTATTTTATGATTTTTTGGATATTTTTATGAATAATTTAGAAAAAAGTGAAAAAAATAATATTTTAAAAAATGATTTAATTAAAATACGAAAATAATAATTAAATAATAATAAAAAACTATTTTTGTTATTTTTTTAATGAAAGATAGAAAAATTTAGAGTAAAAATAATAAAAAACAAAAAAAATGACAAAGGTGAGATTCGAACTCTCAACCTCTCACACTCATAACTCCTTACACATGTCCTCCTGCCAATTGTGCCATTTTTACTTTTTAGAAAAAAAATGCATGCCATATGATATTTACCTGCAAAAAGTCAAACGACTACACAAATTTGTTAGTAATTGATTAAATGCAATGAAATGCGACGACAAATCTTAGGGCAAAATTTGGGGTATTACAGTTATTATGATAATATTTCTCACCCAACCTCTCTTTGATGTTGGCAAAAAAAAAATCATGAAGTTTGACTTTGGTTTGACCACAGTTGACCTCAGTTTGACCTTTTAACTGCATTGACTGCTTTTGACTTATCTGATCATCTGACTGAGCAAACTTTTGAGAAAAGTCTTGAAACTTGACATGGGGGTTCTTATACACATATAAGATGTTATGAAGCTCACTTGAAGTCTTGGAAGTCCATTTAGCCTGATTAAAGTCAAAACCCTAGTTTTGGATGCACTGCTTAGGAGGTGCATTGTCTGAGGGAATTGTCAACTCTTCTGACCAATTATGAATTTTGTGAACCTTGTGAACCTTCTTGGAACACAAAGTCTTGTATTGTGAGGGAAAATTTTGGGGTGCAACACATACAACACGATGAATGATACTCTGAAACCAAATCCGCTTACTATCCCTCGCCTTATGCCTGTCTTAATCGGTCCTTCGCATTTTTTCTTATACAATTCCATCACCTTCTCTTCAGAACAGAAAGAAGCAACTGTTCTTATACTCCCTACTGCATCGTTCGCCACTTGACTTGCTTCCTCATTCAATTTCTGTTCAAAGAAAACAATATCAGTATACACAATTTCACAACATAAAGCTAAGTCAAAATTGCTTCTAGAGATCATGCTTGTATTGTAACACAAATTGGAAGATCAGAAAGAAAGAAATTGAATCACGTACACACGAGCAACAACGGAAACAATGCATAATTCATAACACTCAATTGATTATGTGCTTATTTGATTCTGCATAATGCATAATTATCCACTGAAGCAGAGATAATGCATATTGCATAATTCTCCACTGAAGCAGAGATAGTTGCTGGAGCTGCAGGCTCAGTAAACTGTGTTATAGTGGACTTTGATTCTGTGCTTATTTGAGCAGCCGCACTAGAGTCTACCTCCATAGCAGAAGCTCTGGGAGGCGATGCTGGCTGCACCTCCACATTTGGATAAGCTGCCTTGAACCTTTCCCGCAGTCCTTCGTCAACTAACCTCACACCACTCAATTGATTACCGAGAGACATCCACCTGATGGAATTGAGAAAATATTATAACAAGACCAATGCTTTAAAAAAGTATAAAAGAAAAGTGTTACCAAGAAGCATAGAATCATAGGTCAGACGAAATATCTTTCAAACTTAAAGGCTTAACTACCTTAGCGAGTACCACAAGTAGTCACTTCTATCAGCCGTGGTATTTATTTGCTCGAGTAATCCAGTTTTTGACAATGAATCATCCTTCGAAATACCAATAGGTTCGCTTGTCCAACTCCATTTTGAACTAGGAGTTTCTAAAGATCCAATGTCTTCTTTCGAAGATTCGGTTACGAAGCTTGAAATTGCAGATGCAGAATTAACCTGCCATAAAAATGTCGTTATTATGAATATCATCATTATGCAAGAAACTTAACACAAATGAAGGGAGGACAAACCTTTGCAGTGTTAAGCACTACATTCTTGCAATCAGGTAAGATGCTCACAGACCATGCAGGCAAATGATATGAATTGCCGCTAAAATTTACAGTTTTATCAGATTTCGTGTCTACGTTTGCGAGGAAGGCAGCACGTACAGACCCTGTCTTATAAATTGCTACCTACAGTTTAAATAGTAAAATACTGTTAAGAACTAACCTAGTTAGTGCGGCGAATAGTCATTGCGGAAAAAGTTAACTCAATGCAGGGAATTTTTCGGTCAATTAATAAAGAACAACATAAACAACTCAAGATTTCTACAGATGTTTTATCCCCTAGAACATTATCAAGTGAGCTTGATTAACATAACATCTAGGCCCATTTAAAATCCCAATCAAATAATTTTAAGAATACCCTGGAACTCAAAATGAAAACTGAAAACTTACCTTGCATGAGTATTGTGCATGCGGGCGAACAACTCCAGCTTTCTAGTTCTTGGACTTATCCTCTCCAATAAAGGATACATCTGTAGGAATAAATTTTGAAATTGTTAAAACATGTGAAAGATTTAAATACCAGGCTTTGTTAAACTATTTACAAGATGGAGAGGAAAAGTGGAAAAATATATTATGTAAATGGCTTTTAGTAATAACTTATTACCAGGCTTTGTTAAACTATT
Source organism: Lathyrus sativus (assembly GCA_963859935.3). Classification (NCBI taxonomy): domain Eukaryota; kingdom Viridiplantae; phylum Streptophyta; class Magnoliopsida; order Fabales; family Fabaceae; genus Lathyrus; species Lathyrus sativus. Next base: position 424,583,498 of record OZ012740.1, read on the forward strand.
GACATTATATAACTTGTCAAGTTGATCAAATTCTGTTTTTCCATTGAACAATGGTTCCTTAGACAAAAGTTCAGCCATTATACAACAAATAGACCACATATCAATAGCTGTTGAGTACTGTCTTTCCCCAAGAAGAAGTTCAGGTGCCCTGAGAAACAGATAGACAATCATCAGGTAAATGATCTCTTATTTCTGCAGTAGCGCAGTGAAATGAAAAACTAAAAGAGGAGCAGATAGATATGTTCATTGAATTACCTAGTCTACAATCATCACATCCTCCGTGTCTCTGTCTCAATAGATCCCTTTTGCCACAGAATTTGATATGTTATATCACGTGTCACAAGGCATCACATTGTTACTAATGATTTCAATAAGGATCATATTGTCACTGAAGATTTCAGTAAGGATCATATTGTCACTGAAGATTTCAATAAAGACCACTAGTGAATTTATCAAATAAGCATTTGCATGACAGCAAGCCAAGACTATATTCAAACCCATCATAACGAATTTGCTGAAATCATTGGTTGTACTCATCCATCCTAATTATGAAGGAGCTTGAACTTGCGGAACCTCCTCTGCCATATTCCTTCATGATGACAGTGCAGAATACTCCTTAATATTTTATCAGTGTTAAAATATGAAATCGATAAGACAAAAAAATGTAAAAGTAAGAAGTCGCACCTTAGCAACTTCAGAAGTATCAGTAGCACTATCAGAGCTGCGCAAGCACATTTTGAGATTATTACGTTGCATGAATATCACAGCTCCTATGGGCCTGTTATTGACAAAAATGCTCAGTGGATCAGATTCTAGAATTTGACAATTCTGTGACCAAATTAAAAATCCATAATAAGAATTGGCAGGCAATCATGTCTATAAGAAGTTGTTAGGAAAAAACTTAGATTCTTCACTTCACCATTCATAAGAACATGAATCAAATGAGGATACTCGGACATAATTGTGTACCCTACCCTCCAACAGTTACAATCAAAGGAAGAATGAACAAATTTTGGAATCAGCAACCAATAATCAGGATTCAAATGCTTTTTTTTTTATCATTACTCCTGCTGGATTTCAATCCCAAACGTTGACAAGCCATTAGAACTAAACAGTTGCATGCTTTTTGTTCTTCTGAAGAATTGATCGAGCCATAGTCAAATTTTAATTGAACTTTTATTACTGTAAGATAACCTATGAAAAAATTACTCTTCTAGTAAAATAATTAGAAGCATAAATTTCGTAAATCTTCGAAATAAATTACCTCACCTCAAACCAATAGCCGCACTTTTTACACTAAGAAGCCAATTTCATCACTTATGTTGGAGTTCCCATCTGCCCAAACTCCCTACACAGTAACCAAGGCAACAAAACATGATTACAGGTTCCAACCACAAAATAGAGTGGGTCGGGAGGGACCACATTACCAATGCATGATGCTGTTATAATCAATCAAAATGGCAATTATTAGTTCTTCATGAAGTACTAAAAACACCAGCATTACTATTACAGCAAGTTAAGAACTATAAAACCTAAGATGATTAAATCCTGAAACATTACCAGGCACTCTCCATAAAACCCTCTACCCAGCCGAACCCTGAAAACCTTTTCCAGCAATTTACTTGCAGCATTTCGACGAGCTGAAATAGATGAATTTCCTTTAGCAATTAACTCTTCAACACTCAATTCCATCAACTGCAATACATATCTATTCAAGCATAGAAAATATTTAGCAAATACATAATAACAAGAGATAAATTGACAACAATTTACAACAAGAGTAAAAACTACGGATGTTTTTGGTTTTTGTAATGTTAGCAAGGCACAAAATATAAGCATAACACCCTGGACCCAGCATCAATCTAAATCATCCTAAAGCCACAAACTATAATTTCATTAAGAAATTTTAAAGCTTATTCACAGGACAACTTCTGCTAGCTATGTGGTGAAATCTATACAAAGCTATATAAATATGTTATGACCTAACTGTAAGTACAGAAATGCAGTTTCCAGGGTGTGAACCATTTGCTATATGAGCAACTTCTTGAACAACATTCCCATGGGGAAGAACATCCCGCTGGGGTCTTTTCCTTTCATCTTTGAAGAAACTGAAAACAGTTTGTGGAGGAATAGGTAACCAAATGGTAGTAGCAGCACTTAACACAATACCATTAGGCTGACCAGGATTTGTACTCTTTCTAACAGTAACTCTGACTCTAGTCTCATTTGCAGAAGAAAGTATGGTCCATCTATGGCTAGCTGATGCACTTATACTTGTTGTTGTACCCCAAAATTTGCTCAACCTTTTCTTGCCTGATTTATGTTTCATTGCATTTCATTTGCATAGTTACATCATGTACATAGTTCAATCATTGGCATATCATAGCATATCACTCATCCAACAGGGATCAATGGTGTCTATCAAGAGAAGAGCCAAGCAAGAGGTCTTATCCAAGTATGAGAAGTCATCCAGGACATCAAGAAGTGATTTGAAGTCTTGAGAAGTTTGAGTGCCTACATGTAGGTTTTGCTCCTATCTTGAGAAATATTCTGAATCATTAGTGAGATGTGAAACATGGAGTGTGAATTTGAGGTGTGTATGGATCTCATGGGATGCCTAGAGGGCCATATTGAAGTTGAGACAAGTCATTGATTCAAGTACAAGAGCCACAGTTGAGGTGTGTCGCTACCGCGAAAATAAGGTGTCGGCAAAACAGAAGAGTCGCCACCTTTCGTTATTTATCCCTCGGAACGGGAAAGGAAACGATCGGAAAAACCTGACGAAAAGGTATAAGACAAGGTCATCGCAACCATTGTCTAGGTTCGGGAGCCGGTTACGCAAGGGGAAGGTATTAGCACCCCTCACGTCCATCGTACTCGATGGGATCCATGCTTGTTGGGTTTATCTGACGGGTTTGTTTACTATCTACCTATCAAGGCTGGCTTAAAAAGAAAAATAACTCGGCAAAGCATCGCGCTTTATGCCTACGTATTCTCATCAGAGAATGAGAAATCAGAGTCAACGTAGTTCGACTAACTACGGGTTACGGGGAAGGTGGCTCGCCAATACGTCAGTATTGTGCCTACGTACTCTCAACAGGTATGAGAGATCAGAGCTTACGTAGTTCAGGATAATATGGATTATGGGGATTCAGATTCATCGGTTTTATCGAGTAGGGTTAACAGACAGTTCCAGCAGTTTGGTGTACACAGCTCGACCCTTGGAGACTTAGGCGTTACCGTTTTCGGTAGAACTGGGAGTTAACGACACTCTTTTCTTCAGAAAAGCTTCCTTTGAATTATGGGCCCACGGGGCAAAAAGGTTTGAAGTTTGTTTTCTGTCTTTTACGGAAGAACTATTTTTTATGTTTGTCTGCAACCAATATCGTACTAGAGACTATGACCTGAGAGTGAATGCGTCGTATGTCACCCAAAGGGTACCATACTAAACATCCAAGCTGTCGAAAAGAAACTCTCCGACAACCCTTTCTCAGATAGCTTAAGGCTCGTAACGTATGACATCAGTTAACCTTTATTACTCTATTTTGATTTGTTTTGAGATGAGAAGAGAGAGCAGGCTCAACTAAAGGGAGACTATCAAGTCCTGTTGTTGTCATGCCAAGGATTCATCCTATGGTTGAGGTTTGAAACGGGGGAACTCCTAGAAGTTATCATGCATAGGTTTCAACCTAAAGTTCTAATCATCACTTCCTTATCAAAGGAAGTGAGATTCCTAGGGGATCATGTCAATGGTAAACAGAAACAGATAAAGCATCAACTTAAACAGTAAACAGTAAACGACTGTAAAATGCATGCAATGCGAGTGAGGGAGGAAATGTGTGTGGGGCATCAGCCTCCACAAGCTCATCTCAACCTCAAGCCAGATATGAATAACGGTAATCATACAGAGAAAATAACATGCTATCAAGCAAGATAAGAGACTGCAATCATACAGAAGAAATGAAATAATATGCCATCAAGCACACACAAACCACACAGGCAAGGGAGCAACTCAACCTCTAGTGCAATCATGCTCCTAGCTTAACACAATCTAAACATGAACTTATTCTAATGCATCAAGTAAGTCAAACAAGTCACATCAATACAGTTGCACAGAACAAAAACAGACAGGAAAGAAAGCAGATCAACAGCTTCCACAGCTTCACAACAAGGCAATCCTCTGACAGCAGTTCAGTCCTCAGTCTTCAACTGCTCTTCAAGTCTTTCATCTTTAATAGCAAGTGTCAACTTACTTATCTGAGCTTCCAACACATCAACATAAATATCAACTTATTCTCCAACTTCAAGCTTCAACTCTTCAAAGTAAACTCCACCTTTAGGCCTCAATCCCAATAACAAGTATCAACTTGTTCCTTCAGGGACTCAGTGCATTAAACTCACAAGTATCAACTTGCTCTCCAACCTCAAGTTTCAGCTTCTTCCTTCAATCTCAAATGGATTACTCTCACAAATATCAACTTGTTCTTCATTTTCTTCAAGCTTCAGCTCTTTCTTCAATCTCAGCTTGATCTTCTTCCCACAAGTATCAACTTGTTCCTCTTGATCTTCAAGCTTCAGCTCCAATGGCAGTTTTCAGACACAGAGAAGTAGCAACCTCTAGCATCCTCAATCTTCTAACAAGTAACTCCATCCTCTAGCAAGGGATAAAGTTTCATCTAACAAGAGCAAGGTTTGGATGATTGACATTAGAGTTAAGACCAAAGGTCACCACTAAGCATCCTATCATCAAAGAAAGGGACCCTCAAAGGTTCTACCAACTGGTAAAGAGCCACACATCCTACCAAAGGAGGGATGAGGCCTTTACAAGGGGACCTTACATCATAGGGAAGAATGGAAGTGATCAACACCTTCCATGTTTATGAAAGAAGAGAATCTATCTAGAAGCTCTGCCTACAAACCCTAATCTTAACACCTAATCAACACTACACCAAAAGAAGGGAAGATCTTCACATCCAAACTTCTTCAAGCATTCCATTGCATCCTCAACTTGCCTTCATCTTCAACCAAGGGTAAAAACAACACAAGCTTACTCTAAGGGAACCTAAGGGGTTAATCTAGTCAAATTAGTGCATTAGAATCATCTAAAGTTAGCACCTAAACTAAAATCAAACTAAAATAGTAAACTACATTATAAATTCCTACAAAAATTCCTAAGGGACCCTAATTCAATCATGAATCTACCATATTAATTCCAGGGGTTGAATCATCCACCAAGTCCTAGAAATAAAACCTAAATCATAAGGTACTAACCATAAACCCTAAAAATGGAACACCTAAAGCTTCAACTTAAAACTACCACCTAAATTCATCACAAAAATGTGAGAAAACTCTAAGGGGAACATGCATCTCTATGCTAGCTATACACAAAAAGTCAAGGCAATAATCATTACCAAATGCTCAAACCAAATTCATCAAAACAAGGTATCAACCATGGTTATTTTAATATCAATTAAAATTCAACAAATGCAAATAAAATCAAAAATGCATGAATTATTAATATTTTTTATCTAAAAAATTCTAGATTCAATCATGAATCAGGGGAAAAAAGAATGGAATTAATTGAGTTAGTCTTCTATTTTTTATGAATTATTTACTAAGTCACATGAAATGATGAAAATTAAAAGAAAATGAAAGAAATTGATATGAATGCGTGGTAAATAGCAAAAATAACTAGTTCAATTCAAAGTTTGGGCCAGAAAGGGGGTGTGAAGAGCAAGGACTTCATAGGCCCAGGCGCTTGGATCCATTTGCATTTTCTTCAACAATTAGAATGAGAGAAAAACATACACAAGCCATGGTTCGAACTCGTGCCCTTTGGTCCACGCAGCGAAGCTCATCAGACTACTAAACAAAACGGCGTGTTTAAGGGGAGGGGGTATGTGGCGCAATGTGAGCCTTGGGATCCACAGACCAAGTCAATTCTTCTACACAAATGGACGTCCTAGATTGTGTCTTCTTCAATTCAAATTTCTGCAACTTCTCAACCTGCGCGCGCGAAGGCCACCGCCGGTGGCTTTTCCGGTCACCATCAAGCAACCCTAACTCCCTCTACAGACCACCATTTTCCACGAGTTCTACATGAATCTTGTCCTAAATTTCACCAGGAACTCAACTACACTATTCAATCATGCTAAAAACGCAAGAATCAAAAAATATCCATCTCAACCGAAAATGGCATCATCCCTAAATTGTCGCTAATCTTCAAATTAATTATCCAGAAAGCTTCTAGCAATGATCTACAATGAATCTAACCTATCAAAACCTAAAGAAAATACATGAATCAAGCCATAGGATGAGAATTACATACCTGCAAATTTTGAATGCACAGAGCACTGAAACCTTCAAATCAACCTCCAAGAATATCCAGATACCTTCACTAACACCAAATGAAACTTCTGTATGCAACAAATTGGATTGAAACTCCCTGAATCCTTGAATTCGATTTTGACTTGCAAGTTATGAACTAAAGGTGCTCTCTCACGATTTTGCAATGATCTTGGCTTGAATTCTATCTGGAATCAATCATACACTCAAGAGGAAGATGTTGAAAGCAAAGAAATAGATTGAAATGGCTCGAATGTGTGTAACCGAATTTGATTTGCAAGAAGAAAATTCAGAATGCAATCTCTCTATTCTCTCTCAATTTCCACCAACCTTGGCCTTGATTCACTTCTAATGCATATATAGAACCAGTAGGAATGATCTAGAAGTTTCTGGAACCATCTATATGAGATATCCAATATCTCTTGCTCTTGAATTTCTCATCTCATGCTCATCCATGACATTTCTGCTTTGGCCAGTTGTAGCACCTCATTCTCATCCAAACTCTCCTCAAATGACATTTTGAAATGTGTTTGGATGGATTGGAACCTTGGTTTTGCACTTGTGAATGATTTGGCATATGTAACTTACATCATAAGCTACCAAATGCAAATCTTTGAATTGGGCCTCAAATGAAAGAACCAACATTGCCATTGTCTCTAAAATGTATTTTCCAATCAAAATGACCTATAAGTTTGTATCATTTGGACATAAATCAATTTATTTGAATTTCTTTCCTTTTATGCCTTTTAATTCTTTCTTTTTCCAAAATTTCTTGAGCCAAGCCTCTCCTTGAGCCATTTCAATGCCTCCTTGATGCATGGTCAAGGTTAAAACCCTATTTTGAGCAACTTTCTAGTTGGACAAAATTTCATTTGAAGCCCCTAAGTTGGTGAAAATGGCCTATGATCACAAATGACCTATAATCACCAAATGTCCAAAATACCCTTGACTTGTCAAAGCCATAACGTGAGTTCTACAAATCCTATCAAGGACTTATAGTACTATATAGAAAGCTAAGAGAATAAGGAACAACATTCATGTTGACCAAAAGTTCATAGGAATCATCCTTCTAGGGCAAAAGTGTCATGCAAGTTGGGTAACTTTCAAGCTCCAAATTCACATTCCTTAGATGACTTGTAACTTGTCAAAGCCATAACTTGAGTTATACAAATCCTATCAAGGACTTCTAGCACTCAAATTAAAGCTAAGATCATGCTCTGAAACAATCATGTTGGGGGTAAGATGAGGTGACAATCACATCTTGAGCTACATGGCCTTGAAGATAGGGGTCAAACTAGGGGATGTTACACTGTCAAGCCTTAGAAACCCTAGCTTGAAACTTCTCAAACTCTTCAATCATGATGAGTTGACCTTGGAATCATCCTTATAACACCTCAATGTGTCCATCCATGATAACATGGCTCTTGTATTAGGTCTCAACCTTCTTCAAATCATCAGTTGACTTAGGGTTGACCCAGTCAAACCCTAATTGCACCACTCATGGATGAGTCTTCTTAATCTCGCACAATGACCTGTCTAGGCCTCAAAGTGATCTTCAACACTTCTCATGAGCTCTCTCAAGACCTCAAGTCTAACTTCATGGCTTCAGAATCATCTGATGACTTCCCACAACTCTCAAGTTAGGAGACCTACCCTCTTGGCTTCAACCACTCTATCTGAGGATCTTTTAACTTCTCTGACAAGGATATCAACCCTTGAACACTTGAATAAGCTTCTTAGCTAGCTTCAAAGTCTTGTATAGCTCTTGATTGGTAATCATACTTCTTGATCTCCTGCATACATGTCAATGAAATGCAAATGATAATGCTAATGTGAATGAAATGAAACATAAGCTAGGTAAAGAAATGTTGGTCAAATTTTGGGGTGCAACAGCTGCCCCTATTCAAACGGCTTGGACCTGACTGGGTGAGAAGCGAACAACTCTCAAACAATCAAGGTACGAGACGGTTGAATACCAAAGAACCTGGAAATTTGCCAACTGCACAAGTACATGGTACTCTGATGGGGACAAATCTTCGGAAACTGAAACAATAGCTGCACGACAACTAGCTGGAGAAGCACTGATCTGAACCTCCATCAGGATGGTTCTCTGATTTATCTGATATCATTGCATCCTCAAATCATCGAGGGATCACCAGTTGCATGGTAACTGGTGATTTGCCGACCATACGGGTAAACGGTACTTGGATTGGTAGGAACATTTTCAAAATTGAGCATGCCAGTTGCATGGCAACTCTGCTGGGGGAATTGGTCACACGATAACCGGTAGTGGAGGGTCGATTATGCCGTCAGGCATTCTGCGTCATAGCAGAAGAATTCCTTATCGTCGCCTATGGACTCATCATGTCGCTAGGAACGTCGAAAACATCTTCGTCGGACTTCATCAGTAAGTCAATAAGGGATCACCGGTTATTCGGTAACTGGTGAAGGGCTACTCTCAAATCTCCGTCAGGATGATCATCAGATTTCGCTGCAGCTTCTTCCTCAAATCATCAAGGGATCACTGGTCATTCGGAAACCGGCGATACGTAGCTGATACTGCCGTCAGGCACTCTGTGGCACTGTGACAGAAAGATTCCTCAGGACTCATCAGGTCGTTAGGAACTTTTTAACAATCAAGTTAATTATGCCATCAGGCATTCAAAGAAATTTTCGGGCGTCAGCCGGACTTCGTCAGTAAGTCGGAAACAGAATCCTTGGTCAATCATGAACCGAATAGGGATATCCAAACTTCTGCCATCAGGCACTCCACATCAGCTGAGAGAACTGCTTCGGCATCGCAGTTGGACTTTGTCAGTAAGTCTGGGGTTTCGGCACCACTGCCAGACTTCAATCATCAAGTCTTCAAGGAAATTTCAACTTCTCTTTTTTTTAAAACCTGCTGGGGATGACACCTCTCCACTGGGGATTCTGGAGAACTATCAACTAACTCTGCTTCGGGGATCCAGAAATCATTCTGGGTGAATCAACTCTGCTGCGGACTTCAGGAATCATCTTGGACAAATAACTCCGCCGGGGACTTCAAGAATCATCCTGAACCAATAAGTTTGCTGGAGATTTCAAGAATCATCCTGAGCAAGCACTCTGCCGGGGGTTCTAAGCATCAACCTAAGAAACCCTCTCTGGCGACTTCACTGGGGATTTTAAGAATCATCTTAAGCAATCACTTTCGCTGGAGGATTCAAGAATCATCTTGGGCAAACGACTTCGCTGGGGAATTCAAGAATCATCTTGAACCAAACAACTCTTTTGAGACTTCAGGAATCATCTTGGGCTAACACCCTGCCGGGGGACACCTGCAAAATAAGAATGGTAACAACCTAGCTCATGTTTCATATGCATATGATCGACAATGGCGCAATGCTCCACACGGTGGAAATGCTACGTGTTTTAGGGTAAATGCTATGCAATCATGCCAAATACTATGACCCCATCAGCAAAATAAATGCTGAAGGGAAAAGCCTCCTATCAAGGAGAAGGAACCACTCTGGTGGATGGAGTGTTGCACCCTAAAATTTGCTCAACCTACTTCACTTGGTTTATGTTTCAATTACATTAGCATTTGCATATAGAGTCATGTACATAGTCTAATCATTTGCATAGCATAGCATAGCAAGTCATCCAACCAGAGACCAAGCATTATTCTCATCTCTATGAGCCTATCAAGAGGTTATTATTCTAATTCAATCTCATCCAAGTCATCAGAAAGAAATTGAAGTCTAAGAAGTCAGTGGATCAAGCAGTGAATCTATCTCCTATCTGAGGGTATCTGAGAATCATCAAAGAAGTTGTGAGCTGTGAATTGAGCATGGAGAGTGTGTAGACATCATGGAGGACTTATAAAGTCATTTGGAGAAGGAGGCAAGTCATTGATGTGGTCACAAGAGTTGCAGTTGAAGACAGTCAACTAGGGTTTCATCTGGGTCAACCCTGGGTCAACCCTGGGTCAACCCTAGGTCAAATGTTGATTGAAAGGCATTAAGGTCTATTGGAGAGATGTGGGGTTCATCATTTGGCATGTAGATAAGGATATGGTGATATGTCAAGAAGAAATCAAGAGAAATCAAGGAGAAGAGGAGTTTCTAAATTAGGGTTTCTGTGTAAAATCCCCTAGTTTAGGTCAAATTTCCAAGAAAGATAAGTCAAAATGCAAGCTTCAAATGGATCCTTGGCCAACATGAAACTTGTAGAGGATCTCAAGACCTTTAATTTGAGTGGTGGAAGACATCAAGGAGATTTATAGAACTCAAGTTATGGTCCTTGCAAGTTACAGGTCATCTGAGGTATCTGAAATTTTGTCTGTGAAAGTTACTTTTCTTCCAAGCAACCTTTACCCCTCAAGGAGATTTCAAATGAATTTCTGGTAAACATAAGAGTTTTTCCTCATTGTCTTAGCTTTCTAGAATAGTATGGTATGCATTCATATGATTTATGGAACTCTATTTATGGTCTTGGCAAGCAAAGGGTATTTTGGTCATCTGAGAATTACAGGTCATTTCAAGCCTATGCCCAAAACTCATACAAGGAAGCTTCAAATGGAAATCTTCACAACATCAAACTTGCTCCAAATGACATTTTGAGTCTAGAAAAGTGATAACGAAAGATTGGAAAGGCTCATAGCTCAAGGTTTCAAAATTGGTGGATTTAATGAATAAAAAATGACCTAAATTTGAGATTTTTCATAATTTGGCCAAATGAGGTGAAATTATAGGTCATTTTGATTGGAAAAAATGTTTTAAGAACATTGGCAAAAGTGGATTTTTGAGTTTGGTTCAAGATTTGAAAGTTATGCTTGGTTACTTACAAAAGAAGTTACATAATCCAAATTCAAGGGAAAGTGTGCATGGGAAGTTTCTCCAAAGTTCTAGGACTTTCTAATTCCATCTATATATTGAATTGAATAGCTTCACGCCATGGTTGGTGATTCATTGTGCTCACAATACCAAGTTACACTTCAATCTTCCATTTTGCAAAACCCTCTCAAACTTCATCAAATCTCCATCAATCTCCAAATTTCTTGATCTGATCATCATCCACATCATTCATACATCCAATTTCCATCAAAGACTTGTTTGAATTGAAGAGGAATCGTGCCATACAACTTCATCATCCAAGGAGCAAGAACTTTGGGATTGCAAGATTCAAGACCTTGGAGCAAGATCTTGTGCATACAGAACTCATAATCAAGTTCACTGATCAAATCCAGATCATTGCCAGCATTGGATTTGAAGAACTCAGCACCTGTTTTCATCATTTACACCAGGTTAGTTTTCTCTTCGAATTGCTTGAATTAGTTAGCATGTTAGAGAATTCTAGGGTTAGAACTGTTAGGATAGGTTAGATGATGAAATTCACAAAGTTTGAGAAGATTTCATGGAGATTGTTAATGGTGCACCAAATCTGTTAGGGTTTATAATAGCTAGAATATTGCAAGATAATCTTAGGTTTGTAGCTTAGAGTAATCAACATGAAGTGTAGATTAGGTTAGGGTAAGAATTAGTGAGAATTGACATGTTTGATGTCAGTGCATAATGGTGGAATCAGCACCTTCTACCTATCGGGTTTGAAGTTTGGTTGAGTTTTAGAAGAAACCATTGCCATGGCTGTGTAGAGGGGAAGAAGGGGATCAACTTTTCTCTTTACATCGTGAGCTTTCATGGAGAATTGAGGGAGAACAGGGAAGTGGAAAGTTCATGCACGATGGTGAAATTTCAGAAACCCTAGGGTTCCAAGGTTGAAGACGAACCCTGGGCCGTTGGATCCATCGTTTGACCTTGACTCTGAGACCAATCCTATGGCTAGTATTCAATTGGAAAACGGAGGGAAATTTGAAAGCAGAAACGCTGCGTTTCATTAATTCCCTCAGAATGGGCTTCATAATCTCTTGCTATTTACACCCCAAATGCCAGGCCCAATCACCATTATAACTAGAATCTTTACTATATACACTGTTTCCCTCTTTTTATTTTTTGTTGTGATTTCTGTGTGACTGGGCCCAGATGCGCATTGCTAGGCGCGCCCCCCAGTCTGGGCCCATCCTTTTATTCCAATTGGTTTAATTACTTTCTGCACCCATATCCAACATTAACTCATTTTAATTTCTTTCAATTTCTTTTAATTCTTCAAAAATTCATAAATAATTGAAAATTGCATATTTTTCATTGGTTGTTTTTGCATCCTTTTCATATTTTTGTTAAGAAAAATATCAAATATTAAAAATGGCATTTCATTTTGTTTTAATATTTTTTGTGCATTTTTCTTTTAAATAGCTTTTTTAAATGTGTAGTTTAATGCATGAAATTGTTAATTTTAGTTTGATTAGATGCTTTTATATTTTTGATCCATTCTTTTTAGGGGATTAGCATAGAACTTTAACTTGTATATAAAATTTAATTCATAATTTTAGGATTAATTTTTAGGTGATTTGTTTAGGTGTGATTAGTGTGAGCAAAACTAGGGTTTAGGAGATAATATAGGTGTGATGAATCAATTCTTTTAGGGATTGTAGTTTGAATCTTTGGGGTATGGGACTATAGGGATTATGGGTAGTTAATAGACCCCTTAGAAATTACTAGGTTTCCCCTATTATACTATTACTATCAGTATACTGCTTATATTTGCTTGACTGTGTGGTGTGCCCTCTCTAGGGTTATTTCATCTGTCTGTGTGGGGTATTGGGTTTGCTTGGGGATTGGTAGAGCTGAAGACTGTGCTGATGAAGGCCATTGGAGATCAAATGATTGAAGACCAACTTCCAGAGTTGATGAGGAATCTCTCTTGCTGGCAGCTGTTAAGGAGTATAGGATTTAGGAATTAGGCAGAGCTCTAGAGTTGAAAGCTTGATTCACAAACATGGAAGGCCTTGTCTGCCTCCATTCCTTCTCTATGATTCAAAGTCTCTTTCAAATATCCACCTCCTTCCTTTGGAAGAATTAGTGAATGTATTTGAAAGATAGAACTTTTGAGAGAAAAATGTCTGTATAATGTTAACAGTTAATGAGTCACCCTTGGTAGGCAATTGACTGTTTAACATTCATTCTATCTTGTTGACTGATATGCATCTTGGAGATCGAGCCTTGAAGAAAAGCCATTGCAGATGGAAGACTGATGATGAAGACCTTGCTTGGAGGCTATGGAGATGGATATTGATGCTTGCTCGAAGCTTGGAGCTGTTTGGAGATGACTTGAAGACAGATGCTGATGCAGAGCTGTTGTGGCTGTTTATCTTTTTGCTGTTTATGATTCTTGATGTATTGATTGGTTTTCCCTGACTGTATTGTTTGTTGTTTAACCTGTAGGTTGAAAGTGAATCTTGTTCACTTTTGCCTATTGTTTTCTAGGTTCGAGGTTGAGTGGGACTCCCTTGCCTTGCTTGTATTGTTGCATCCATGCATTTTACTGCTTTATTGTATATATGCTATTGTTTCTGTTTCCGTTTATTCCCTTAGGATCTCTGTTTCTCTCTGCGCAAGAGAGGAGCATGATAGACACTAGGTCTTAACCCATGCATGATAACATTAGGTTAGTTTGATTCCCTTTGCAACCGTAGGTTAGAGTTCTGTCTCTTCTTTCTCAAAACAAACAGAAAAACACAATAAATATTTCAAACACAATAAAAGACACTTCTTCCGTAAAAGAATGTGAACTCATCAAAACGTCATTTTTGTCCGCTTGGACTGTTAATCAGAAAACCCCTTTTTCAGAAGGAATAAAAACAATCAAAACAGACTTGCGTCGTACGTGGCCCGAACTACGTTTGCTCTGATCTTTCATGCTGTATGAAAGTACGTAGGCATAGGATGCGATATCCTAGCGAGCAACCTTCCCCTCCTTTCCCGTAGGTAGGCGAACTACGTTGACTCTGATTTCTCGTTCCAGACGGGAATACGTAGGCATAAAGTGCGACACTTTGCCGAGTCATTTTCTTTCTTTTTAACCCTTAACCTTTAGAGTAGATAGAATAACAATCCATACCCGAAAACAAGCGTGGATCCCGTCGAGTACGACGGACGTGAGGGGTGCTAATACCTTCCCCTTGCGTAACCGACTCCCGAATCCAAGATTTGGTTGCGATGACCATACCTTTCCCGTCTTTGCGGCAGGTTTACTCTGAGCATTCCCTTTCCCTCCTGTGGGATAAATAACGCACGGTGGCGACTCTTCTGTTCAGTCGGCGCCAATTTTCGCAGTAGCGACAGCTGGCGACTCGGCTGGGGATCCAACGTCCCCTGGCTGCTAAGGACTGCGATAGTTCCTTATGCATTTGGGATCCAACGTTCCTTAAGCGAGTCAATCCTAGCGCTTGTTTTCCCGTCGAGGATTTTGTATGGATTTATATTTCTGTCATTTATTTTCAGATGTCGGGTGATTCTATGATTGAGAGATAAGCCGGACCTGAGCTTGAGTGCACCTAGAATTAGAGTAGAAAGTAGTGGGCGCGTGCCAGCTTGGCTTGCATTAGTGTCTCACGAAATCTACACTCGGACGAGGTTCTTCTGGTTGGCTTCTTTTTCTACCCTTTGGGTCGAAGGGGTTGTTGGTCAGCTGAATTGTCGACTCAGGGAACCGATCATTTGGAAGTTGGCTAAGTGAGGCCTCTTCAGGATTTGATGATGCCACTCCTTCTGGGAATCGTATCATCAACCCTGAAAGTCTGTGACGCCGACGACCGCATAGGATGCCATACCTTGTGTCAGTTACTTGGACATCCACCTATGAGAGGGTTTGGGGTTATGCAGGTAACTAGACCTTCAGATACCGGTTATTTCTTGATCTGAGATCCTGGGTATTTATGGATAGTTATGAGGTCTGTCAGAGACCAGTTGGAGGTATGATATGAGGTTTGTCAGAGACCAGTTGGAGATATGATATGGGGTCTGCTAGAGACCAGTCAGAGTTATGGGGTCTGTCAGAGACCAGTGTTGGAGCTTTCGTTTTAGGTCTATCTGAGACCAGGGTTTGAGGAATTCCGGAGGGTCTATCTGAGACTTTTGATATGGTTCAGGCTTTTCAGCCATGGCAGTTGGTCCCTGTTGCATGTTACTTGCATTGCATTGTTTGCATACCCATTATCATTGCATCCCATTAACGTGTGTCTGTGCTGCAGGTGCATTTGCATATTCCCTGGTTCTAGTGCCTGGACTTCTGCTTATTGGTCATGGCTGGTTTGAGGAAGACAGTTGCGTACAAGTTACATACACCTGACATTACTCCCTTACTTGGTCTGATGTCCCTTGCTGATGAGGAGGTTAGGAGAAGTTTCAGGATGAGTCATGGAAGATTGCTGAGATTAGTCTGCAAGCCAACTGCTGTTGAGATGAATGGGCTGTACACACTGATGCAATTCTATGACCCAACATTAAGATGTTTCACGTTTGCTGACTTTATTCTGGGACCTACTGTAATACCCCAAATTTTACCCTCATATTTAGTCGGTCATTTCGCATATCATATCATCTGTGCATTTGCTAACCACTAACAAGTCATGGAGGTATTTGTTTTGCAGGATTGGATCCAGGGGTATTTTGGTCATTTTACGTGGAAGACGGGCTGTTACTAAATTTTGAGGCATTTGAGGCATTTACCTATCACCAGGTCTGATTATATCAAGGCGCCAATTCGATGTGGCCAGTATTAAAATTTGTCGGGCCCAACTGGATTTAAGACTTATTTTATTGCTCGTGGCTTATTTCCGGCACACCTCCGTTTCTGTTAATAAGGCACAGTTTAACTGGGTATTATTGGATTGTTTGCTCTTAGCATTTGGTCAGTGGAGTTCAATTACGGGCAACGTTATTGTTGATACTGAAGCTGTTGTGATTACGGCGCGCATCCGTGTTTGGTTATAAGTCGCTGGTTAGAATTTAAAGTTGGAATGCGATTAAATTTAATCAAGTGCTGAGATTAAGACTACAAATGAAACAAGTGCACGAACAAGAATATCATTCGGGAATGTTTATGGTTTATGACTATGTTAAGGAATTTAAATATTTGTGGATTTATTCACAAAGGTTTATAATTTTTAACTGGAAATAAATATAAATAAATTTAAAATTGAGCAGTCATGAATATATAAAAGAAGTTCTGGCATTTTATTTCATAAGAACATCATGGTACAAAAGGGTTTGAATTGTTTTATTGTTGTTACAAGGAATTACATTAACTCTAAAAAGTCCTAAATCCTAAAGACTTCTAAGTGTCCTTCGCGGTGTTCCTCGAGCTTCTCCACGAATCCCCGATTCACCTGCACATCAAAAAGAAACAAACAAAATAGAAGGGGTTAGAAATTATTTTTTACACTCTCAGAACATCGTCATCATCGAGTGCCGGGAGTGGCACAACCGAAGTTGCGTCCTACCCCCCGTTACCGATCCGCGCCGTTGGTGTCAGATCAGGTAACACCTGTTCTTATCATTACGGGACATCCGAGAGATAGAAGTGATAAAAGAAGCGGGGCTGATTCGCTTTTGCCGCAATTGGATTTCCAAACTGATACGAGAGTAAGGCAACATAGTCAATTTGGATTCAGACCCGGATGCCGGCAAGTCATGAATCACTTTATGTTCAAAGTCTTTCCCACACCTGAAATGCCACAACAGCATCAGTACAAATTGATGATAGAAACTCAGAAACAAGATAGTTCATAAGCTGCCATAAGTAAATGGAAATTCAAACTGAAATGCAAACCCAAAACTGCATCAAACTGCATTAATTCTGAGTTCAGGAAAACATAACACAAACAGAACGGAAAATATGAAAAACAACTCATAAACGACACCAAGGTTGAAAGGAGGGACTAATGAGTTGTGAGTATCAACTTCAATCCATGCGCAAGGGTACGAAAACATCCAACAAATCTGTCACACAAAGTTTAGTTCCTACTGACAGAAAGGTATCCAACAAGATCAAAAGAAAAGCAATCACATCAGTTCAGAATGCAAACAGCACAGAATCATATCACGAACCATACCCGAAAGAGCAGGATGAGCTCGCGTAATCGCATCAGCTCAGGACAAGCCCCAGTTAAAGGTGCAAGTCAATCACGAAAAGCCAACAAAACAGCTCAATCTAGAACAAGTTCAAACAGCAGAACCAGTTCATGTCAGTCACGGTAATCCCAGGGCCGCATAGATTAGCAGAGGCAACAGCAGTGTCATCAGGCTCAGAATATCATCATCATCGCCGTATACCATTCTCAGCATCGTTTGACTCGATCTAAGCCTTAACACCAGCCCCCTCTGAAAGAAGAAGAGGAAAATCTAACTGCATCAGGAAAAGAATTCATGTTAGCAAAACAAACCAATATCCAGATCGTATTAGGAAAAGAGATCAAAGAAACCATATCAGCTGGAAATCAAATCTTATCAGAAAATGAAAACAATCAGCATCTGGAAAGCAAACCAAATCCATGACATAATCAATGTCAGATATCACAAATCATAATCAATCCAACCTGAAGGTGCAAAGAAACCATATCAGAAAAATAACAGAAAGAGATCTTGATATTGATATCAATTCCAAATCAGAGTAAAAACGTTTCGAAGCAAATCCATTTACGAATCCAATCAGTATCAGATAAGATCAAATCCATATCTGGAAATCCCAATCAAATCCTAAAAAGGAAACAAGATATATCAGTTTCAAAAAAATCCAATCAGGGTATCAGAAATTCGATCAAGCAAGAGTGAATCCGAAAAGTGTTCAAATCAGATCGAAAATCACAGCAAATCAGATCAAAGGCCCAAAAAAAGAGAGAGTCAGAGAAGTTATAAAAGGAACAACTTCACCTGTGAGAAAACCCCTGACGAAAATCGCGAAACCCTAGAAAGGACGGCGAAGCCACCATCGCAAGCCAAACCCTAACGGACAAATCGCGAACAAACCCTAGGCGGCGCAAAAAGGAGGACGGTCGAGACTCAGAGGAACCAATACCCTCATCATCGTCTTCGTAAGAAAGAGGAACGAAGATCATCGATGGCGAACAACAAACATCACCGCACATCAATATCATCTGAACCACAGACAGCCGCGAATCACAGACGAGAGATCACCAGCACCGTCCGCGAAGAACGGCGGGCAATCAACCCTAAGCCTCAGTTCTACACATCATTGGCTATAAATCACCGAGGAACAAATGTAAATCCTCACGCGTTAACTCACTGTTTTTTATTGTTTCATGTTTTGTAGAAGAAGATGCAGAGGATCGAGAAAGAAGAAAGGCGAGAGGAGGAAGAAGAGAGCGCCGTTCGCGAATGGGGGCATGAAACCCTAGCAGCGAGTTTGTGTGGATTGTGTGGGTTGGGTCTGGGGTTTGATCACTCAGCCCAACCCGGTTTTTTCTTTTTTTATTTTTTTTTATTTTTTTTATTTATTTAGTTATATTTTTGTTAAAATTTTTAATTAAAATTGTTCTTTTTCAAAAATAAATCAAAAAAAAAAATTTCTTTTTCATAATAAAAAAAAAACTCTTTTACAATAAATAACATAAAGCTTTTTATGTATAATAAAATTAAAAACCTTTTCCAAATAAATAATTTAAAAGTCATTTTAAAAATATGTAAGTTAAAGTTTTTAGATTAAGTTTAAAATATTTTAAAGTCAAACATTACTTTTTCTTTTATAATCTTAATTAACATCTTTCCTTTAAAAACAATAAAAACCTTCAATATTACACTTTTTCTCCTGACTTGTCCAATTACTGTCTAATTTTGCTTATTAACAGTGTTCATCATTTGCAGCTCTTACGGCGTGTTTGGTTTATTTAAATTTCATAACTATATTGTAACTGCTTCTCATATGTAACACCGCGAATCTAATAATCGCGCTCTTAATTTCTGCCTTTAATTTTCTGCGTGTATGATTTTAATTTCTGTCATCATTTCCCTGCTCGTATGATTAATTTCTCACATATTCATCAATTATTCTGTCACACTACACACATCCGAAGGTTAGGTCTAGCTTTTGGTCGCCGCGCCAATAGTCCTCAACTTCAAATCCTTACAGCTCTTACAAACCCTAATTTTCACAAATGCCTCACCGCAGGAAAGATTACAATTTTACCCCTAGCATTAGGTCAAGGAGCCGCCGCGCTCATTTTAGGGTTTCCCGCCGCGGAATCCCTAACCTAATTTAACCCTAATTACAACTTAACAATTCAACGTAGAGATTTGGAGTTTCTACACTCCACGTAAGCGTGTCCTTAAGACATGTTTATTCCCCTTGAGACCTTGACCACAGTCAAGAACTCTCTAACCTCCCTTTTGAGGGGAACTACGATTACTCTGATTCCACTCCTGTAAGGATACGTAGGCACAAGATGCGATGTCTTGCCGAGTAAACTTATAATTAACCCCTTAGGTCTCTTTTCTCACTTTTAATCCTTTGTACATATACCTTAAGCAAATAAATAAAGCAAATAGTAAACATTTGAACAAAAGGTTCCTGTAGAGTACTACAGAAGTTTAGGGTGCTAATACCTTCCCTAAATTTAACCAACCCCCGAACCCTAGATCTTTCCCCGTATTGTGTTTACGATGCAAAATAGGTTTTCCCTCTTTTGACCTTTTCCTTCGGATAAATCAAAGAGCGGTTGTGAATTGAATTGCGATTCAAACTCATTAATAGTTTGTGATCCTATTTCCACCGCAACAGAAAATGGCGACTTCACTGGGGAGCGTTTTAATTTTTGAGGGTTATCCCTAACTTGTTCATATTTATTACTATCTGTGTTATTATTCATTTACATGTATATATTTGTGCTTTGATGGTGGGACTGTTCCTTGTGCTGTGAGATAAGTCCTACGCCCGGACTAGTGACATTATTATAGGATGGGGATATATTCGATGAGGCTTATAGGGAGTTGAATCCCGACCAAGCTGATTCGAGAATCACCACTCAGTTGAGACCTTTTCGAAAATGGTTCGGTCGAACGAGTAATCGTGAAAACTTCTTCCATGGTCGATTGGAGTCTGTGATATTGAGGACCGTAGTACCTTAACACCACCTCGGCCTTGTTTAGGACGTAGTGCGGGAGCTATGTGGGAGTAATCCTACAATGGTTGCTACGCGATACTACACTCAAAAGAGGTTCTCTTGAGAATATTATTAACCCCTGAGTCAATCGGAAGGTTGATAATATCCGAAAGATGGGCTGATGACTTTGGGCACTTTTTAGAACCTTGTTCTGCAGGTACAATTAACCTATAGTACACTCCTTTTGGGGATGGGTAGACCTTAACTCCACTCACGTTCCTTTAACCTAGGACTTTGTGTGTTTTCATGCATTGCATTCATAAAACATCATATCGCATTAAGATTTCATGGAATTCAAACTCTATTTATGAACATTGCAGGATACCATGGGTTACTCTAGGAAGCATACTTTGAAATTTACTTTTAAGAGTTTTAATTTGGAAGTCCTAGAGAAGCTAAGGGATTTGGTTCAAGATCAAGAAGAGTTCCAAGACAGATATGGAAGGCTATTGTCTTTGTTGAAGATTCAAGTAAACGAAGGACTTCTTGCGACTTTGCTACAGTTTTATGATCCAGATTATCACTGCTTCACCTTTCCAGATTATCAGCTTTTACCTACCTTAGAAGAGTACTCTCGGTTGGTGGGATTACCTATCTTGGATAAGTCTCCATTCCCTTTCTTGGAGGAAGACCCTAAGGAACGAGATATTGCTAAATCCATTTGTCTAAGGATGTCCGATGTCAAAAACAATATGATCACTAAAGGGGGGATCTCCGGTTTTCCCAGGGACTTCCTAATTAAGAAAGCCCAATTTTATGCCGATCATAAAGACATGTTTGCCTTTGAGACAATATTTGCTTTGCTCATTTATGGGTTGCTGCTTTTTCCTAGTTTTGAGGGGTTTGTGGACCTTAATGCAATCAAGATCTTCATGAGGAGAAATCCAGTTCCAACGCTATTGGGTAATACTTATCATTCAGTACATCTTCGAAACCTTCATGGTAAAGGAATGATTACATGTTGTGTGCCATTGCTATACAAGTGGTTTATTTCTCACTTACCCAAGTCCGGTCCGTTCTGGAGACCTGATCAAGAACGTTGGTCGCAAAAAGTTATGGCTTTAACTCACTCTGATATTGATTGGTATAATCGCATGTACGATGGGATATCGATCATTGATAGTTGTGGAAACTTCAACAATGTGCCTTTGCTCAGTTTCAATGGAGGAATTAGCTACAATCCAGTCCTAGCTCGCCGACAGTTGGGATATCCCTTGAAAGAACCTCCTAAAGGTATTCATGTGGAGAAAATCTTTTTCAAAGACGACAAAAAGCTTCAAGATCAGATTCTATCCTCTTGGAATCGTCTGCATAGGAAAGACAAAGAAAGTTTGGGAAGGCCTAATTGTGTGTCCATGGAACCATACCTTCAATGGGTCCGAGGGAGAGCTATTGAGTTGAAGATGCCTTACTCTCGCCAAGATCCTTTACCTCAAAGAGAAGAACCTGTCCAATATTTCATGACTGAAGCTGAGACTTTGAAGATCGCTTTGAAGAAATCACAATGCGAAGCAGAATCATGGAAGAACAAATACCATGTGATGGTCAGCAAGTACGAAGAACTTCAAAAGCAGATTCAGTCGAAGAATGATGAGATACAATCCTACAAGAAGAGAAGGCTCTACGAATATTTATTTTCCTCCGGATCTCCGTCTGCTCACTGAAGTTGTGGAAGATGCTTCTCTAGGACTTTCTAGGCTTTTATTTAGCTACTTTGGTTGCAAGAATATTATTTGTAATTTGTCTTCAATGAATTAAAAGTTTCCTGGGTGTTCCGCAATATTCGTAAATATTTGAATTCCATGAAATCTTCATTCGCATTCACATTTTAGCATCATACTTTTGCATTGCATGTGTCTCCCGATTTCTCATACGCGGTTTTCTCACCTTCCAGTTTTGTCACCCTGAGTTCTCTGCATCGATACGACCCTTCATAAGGATGGAAGATCAAAACCAAGAGATCAACCGTGTCAGCCATGAACTCGAAGATCTTCGAGGAAGTGTAGGGCAGATTTTGGAGATGCTACGAGCTCTTAGTGTGAAGGTGGATGCTCAGTCTACTGTTGTTTCTGAGACTAATACCGTTATGGAACCTCAACCAACTGTTACTGTCGAGAATGTACCTCCTCACGGTCTTCAATCCGGTTTGGTGCCTCCTAGTGCTCAACCAGTTCGACGAGCTACCCCTCCAAAGTGAAAAACTCCTAACTCCGACCATGGTAAAGGACCTGCACGTTCGAGGAACCGCAAAATGGCTACTCCTCAACCTTGGCAACCTCAGCAGAGTTATGTTCAAGGTTATCCGATTCAATATGGCCAGCAACCCTATGTAGCTACTGTTGCACCTCCTTTCGATCAGCAGTTTCCTACATACCAGCCTGTGCAGTCAGCTCCGGTATATCAAGCACCGGTTTATCAACAACCTTCCGGTTATCCGCCCATGCAAGTTCCTGTCAACAGTCAACGAGTGCCCAACGCTCCTGTTCACCAACAATCACAGAATCAGGTTCCTTATCCCCGTAAGAGGCAGTATAAGCCTTGTCCTCCAATTCTGATAACTTTCACTGAGTTATACCCCTATTTGGTACAACAAGGTCTGATTACCACCCGTGCTTTAGGTCCTCTGCCTAATCCGTTACTTACAGGTTACAACGCGGCCGCTCATTGTTTATTTCATGAGGGTGCGCCCGGCCATGATCTAGAGAATTGCTACGCTCTTAAGAAGTTGTCAGAAATTTGCTAGAAACGAAGAATTTGTCTTTTAGCAATGCTCAGCTGAAGATCGAGACTCCTCTCGGGGTCCCTCACTTGTCATGTTCGAATTCTGCAAAGCATGTTACTCCTGTGGCAAATCAGTCGAATCCAGTAATTATTCAAAGGCCTAGCTCGCTTCATTTCAGTAACCCTCAAGATGATATGACTGGGATCAACAAAGAATCTGGGAAAGTTATTTTGAAGCAACGACTGAAAACTGTTGAAGATGTGACCAGCATAACTGGGGCAAGCCCTGACGACTCGCAGTGATCATAAACCAGACGTCCTTTCCATTGAGGCTCCGCCAAAGGAAACTGTTACTCTTGAATGCAAGATTTCATAAACATTTAGAAGGATTTTTCCGACAGTTCATTTGTTTATTTATACGTATTTCTCTTTGCTTGAGCATATTTAGCATGTACGAACTTGTTTATCTTTGATTAATTAATGCAACGCATATGTTTGTCTTGAATAAATCCATTCGTTTCACTCATTCAAAAAACGTTTTCATAAATTATAATGCCAACTTTACCCGATCTCTTGTTCTGACGGAGAATTGGGAGGAGGATGACGAACCTAAAACGTCAGATTTCTTGTCGTATGCTTTCGATTGAAACCCGCTGATGATGTAAGGCATTGTTTCAAATCCCAAACACTGGAGATATAAGGATGTTAATCCCTCGTTAACCTCTTTGAGCCTTGAAGTAGGAGTTTTTCTTTCTTTTAAGAACCTTCATCCTAACCTGGGGCAGGGTAGGTTTCAGTTAAACCGATCGAGCACTTAGACTCTAAAAAAGGGAAGAGCAAACCTTCGAGAATTTATCCTTAGCATCTTAAGAAGTCCAATACAATGACTATCCCTCGGTTACCTAAGGAGTGGGGCAGTCACGAGCCTTTCAAAAGATTTACACGACTTGTGAATAAAAGAATATTCAAAAAATAAGAGCCCGCTAAGTCAAAACCTATGAAGGAGACTTAGGCAAAACTGGGGCATCCCGCTGGACTCCAAAGTCAGATCAAAAGACGTTGTCCAGGCAAAAGTTAGGGAATAAAAGCAAAACTAGAGGGTACAATAAATAATCCCTAGTAAAGAACAAAATCGTGTGATCAATTGCCATTAGAAATAGGTGAGTGACTGCCATGTCCAAAGCCTTGATAAGTTCTCGACCATAGCAAATCCGCTTGAGATATGAGCGTTCGTATCCGATTAACTGAATTAGGATTGGAGAACATCACGAAGAAGGGGTGGGTACAAATATAACTTTGAGCCTATATCTTTTGAACCGAGCCACGATACAACCTTTAAAAGACCTAATTGAAGTAGGACTTCGGTTGAAAGCATACTCGACAAGATCACGTTTCCTGACTCCTACGAGCTATGCTCAGTAAAATTCATGTTGGCATTATAATTAAAACTTATATCCTGACTAGTGATTTCGGTCACAAGTTATTGCGATATCTTTTTTCAAAACAAAATTCAAGACAAATATATGTGTACATTGACAAGCTCAGGATAGGCATTTCAGGCATGATGACTTTGCTTGATATCTTAGAGATTTATATATGGACATAACCCATGGAACCTGAAGATCCTGCTAAGCAGGGGCAGACAGTTTCCCAGTTCGCTTACCAACGCGAGTCTGACGTTCTTAGGAGCTATTTCTCGAAGATTTCGTCGTGACACGATTAATTTGTGCCAGTTACGTCGAGACCTGACAAATCTCTCAAAGAGTTTGAAAACAGTGGGGCATCTGGACTCCATGTTTCTCTATAAAATCCTCTTGAGATGACCCTACCTCACAACGCAAATATCCTGGGGCACCATGTTTTTGAAGAAACAAATGGCGACTACTGTAAGGGCCTTCAAGATCAAAACTATGTGGTTTCACAACTTTTCTTCATGCGCCCGATGGATTTTACTCACGGCAGCCTTCATTCCCAAGTAAATCTCAGTGTTGCAACAGGCTCCTAAGCTATTGCCTCAATCACAGTCCCTAGAGAGACTATAAGCTGACAACTTTTTCTTGGGTAACTCAAAAGTGTCCCTCAGGTTTTCTTCTCCCCATGTGAAGACGTGATACTGTACACCCAAGCAGATTACCTTCTCCCCAGAGAATTCAGAACATTTAAAACCAGATTTGGTTCCACCATTGATCCTTCTCACCCATGATTGACGTATTGGTTGCAGAGGACGCAGGGTATCCCCGTCGAGATGTTTATTTCATCTCTCGTCCAGTCTCTAGTCTGTTTCGTCAGCCTACGCAAGGGCATAAGCATCACATGCCTATTTCATTACATATTCATTACATACTCATTACATATTCATTACATACTCATTACATATTCATTACATACTCATTACATATTCATTACATACTCATTACATATTCATTACATACTCATTACATATTCATTACATACTCATTACATATTCATTACATACTCATTTCATAACATCTTGCATATTTAACTACATAGACATTAACATACATTCATATTAACATATTCATTAACATACGCGTTAACATGCACAGGTTCATTGTGTCTCTATCATTGGTCGTTACCGCCGAGTAACTGGGGTTTGTCCATTCTCTCCAAATAAATTGTCAGCCCTAAGCATAAAATACTTACTTGTTTCCAGTTTCCCCACCGAGCTCGATCCTCGTGGATGACGGTTACTTCAGCTATCTTTCCTCACCAGGATAAGATATTTACCCTTCGAGATCATTCCCTCGATGGAGTCTTGATTACCAGTTTTCTTTCTAGCTCGATCCTAGATTGAATCTCAGTCTTGTCGGTCGCTGAGCCTAACCGGACGTGCATTTATTTTGCACCATCTAAAGATTTTCACCATACCATGGCAGACACGCGACTGTTCTCGTCCGAGAAGGTTATCACTGTACCCGGACGTGCATTTATTTTGCACTATCTTTCAACTACAATCCTTTACAGATACACGCCAGTTCACGCCTGGAAAACAATCCTACATCTTACAGCATCGGTATGCAACATTTCTCACCTAAGAAGCCGATCCTATCTTCGTTATGACTCGCAGCAAAAGGCCATCTCCATGGAGCAGTTGGGCTTCCATTTACCTGTCGTCTTGAAGTATAGGGAGGTTTGAACCAAATCGTATTCAGGAGAGCACGATCTTGAAATACGGGGAGGTTTGAGCGGAATCATATTCAGGAGAGCACGATCTTGAATTATGAAGAAGTTCATTTACCCTTTAGTAAAAGAAGAAACCAAATCGTATTCAGAAGAGCACGATCTTGAAATACGGGGAGGTTTGAGCGGAATCATATTCAGGAGAGCACGATATTGAATTATGAAGAAGTTCATTTACCCTTTAGTAAAAGAAGAAACCAAATCGTATTCAGGAGAGCACGATCTTGAAATACAGGGAGGTTTGAGCGGAATCATATTCAGGAGAGCACGATCTTGAAGTATGAAGAAGTTCATTTACCCTTTAGTAAAAGAAGGAGCGGAATCATATTCAGGAGAGCACGATCTTGAAGTATGAAGAAGTTCATTTACCCTTTAGTAAAAGAAGGAGCGGAATCATATTCAGGAGAGCACGATCTTGAAGTATGAGGAAGTTCAGTTTACCCTTTTCATATTCAGGAGAGCACGATCTTGAAGTATGAAGAATTTCATTTACCCTTTTAGAAAAAAAAAGGAGCCGAATCATATTCAGGAGAGCACGATCTTGAATTATGAGGATGTTCAGTTTACCCTTTTCATATTCAGGAGAGCACGATCTTGAAGTATGAAGAATTTCATTTATCCTTTAGTAAAAGAAAAATCAGAATCATATTCCAGGCGCCGACCTTAAATATGAGAAGATTTATATAAGCAGCAGCCTCTTTATTTGAGTGCTTATCCATTTTGGCATGTAAGTCCCCTCCAACGATGAGTAACAGTTCTCCCTCGAGAAGCTTATCAGGGCAGTTCCTATCAAAGTCCATTTATTTTGGCATACAGCCGGTCTTTACCCTGTATATATGATATGGATTTATGAAAAGTCCATTCGGTCCCATCACGAAGGATAGTTTATTAGAAGCTTGGATGTTATTCTTTGCTCAATGCTCCAGCATTCTATAATCGATCTTGCAACCGTGTAGATCCAATTTTATTATTAGACATTCCCCAGTGGAGGTCATCTCATAGGTGCCATCTCCATTTAAGGATCTTATTCCTAAAGTCCATTTATTTTGGCGTACAGCCGGTTTTTACCCTGTATATTTGCTAACGGGTTCCCGAAAAGTCCGTTTGATCGTGTCACGAGAGATAGTTTACAGAAGCTTGGATGTTATTCTTTGCTCAATGCTCCATGCATTCTGTGATCGATTTTGCAGTCGTACATGATCCAGTTTTACTTTTAGATTCCCCAGTGGAGGCCGTCTCATAGGTATCATCTCCATTTGAGGATCTCGTTCCCGTTCTAAAATGACAATTGGTCGGTTCGCCCCAATTGACCATCATTTTGGAAGTCCCCAGTGTTGTACTGTGTCTCAGCGCGTCGTTTTCCCCAGTGTGTTCTTCTCGTAGCGTCTGTCCCTGTGTCGTCGTATTCGTCATCATTTTCGCATTCATCATTCCATCATACGCATCATGCATTAATCTGTTCTCGCTTTGTCCATAGCATTGCATATCGTCGCATATAAGGGCAAAATTTTCGGTTATCTATATTTAAATCTCTCCACCACGATTCCTCGAGTCTCTGTCACTCAAATCGTCCGGTGTAGCTATTTAAATAGGGGCAACTGTAATACCCCAAATTTTACCCTCATATTTAGTTGGTCATTTCGCATATCATATCATCTGTGCATTTGCTAACCACTAACAAGTCATGGAGGTATTTGTTTTGCAGGATTGGATCCAGGGGTATTTTGGTCATTTTACGTGGAAGACGGGCTGTTACTAAATTTTGAGGCATTTGAGGCATTTACCTATCACCAGGTCTGATTATATCAAGGCGCCAATTCGATGTGGCCAGTATTAAAATTTGTCGGGCCCAACTGGATTTAAGACTTATTTTATTGCTCGTGGCTTATTTCCGGCACACCTCCGTTTCTATTAATAAGGCACAGTTTAACTGGGTATTATTGGATTGTTTGCTCTTAGCATTTGGTCAGTGGAGTTCAATTACGGGCAACGTTATTGTTGATACTGAAGCTGTTGTGATTACGGCGCGCATCCGTGTTTGGTTATAAGTCGCTGGTTAGAATTTAAAGTTGGAATGCGATTGAATTTAATCAAGTGCTGAGATTAAGACTACAAATGAAACAAGTGCACGAACAAGAATATCATTCGGGAATGTTTATGGTTTATGACTATGTTAAGGAATTTAAATATTTGTGGATTTATTCGCAAAGGTTTATAATTTTTAACTGGAAATAAATATAAATAAATTTAAAATTGAGCAGTCATGAATATATAAAAGAAGTTCTGGCATTTTATTTCATAAGAACATCATGGTACAAAAGGGTTTGAATTGTTTTATTGCTGTTACAAGGAATTACATTAACTCTAAAAAGTCCTAAATCCTAAAGACTTCTAAGTGTCCTTCGCGGTGTTCCTCGAGCTTCTCCATGAATCCCCGATTCACCTGCACATCAAAAAGAAACAAACAGAATAGAAGGGGTTAGAAATTATTTTTGACACTCTCAGAACATCGTCATCATCGAGTGCCGGGAGTGGCACAACCGAAGCTGCGTCCTACCCCCCGTTACCGATCCGCGCCGTTGGCGTCAGATCAGGTAACACCTGTTCTTATCATTACGGGACATCTGAGAGATAGAAGTGATAAAAGAAGCGGGGCTGATTCGCTTTTGCCGCAATTGGATTTCCAAACTGATACGAGAGTAAGGCAACATAGTCAATTTGGATTCAGACCCGGATGCCGGCAAGTCATGAATCACTTTGTGTTCAAAGTCTTTCCCACACCTGAAATGCCACAACAGCATCAGTACAAATTGATGACAGAAACTCAGAAACAAGATAGTTCATAAGCTGCCATAAGTAAATGGAAATTCAAACTGAAATGCAAACCCAAAACTGCATCAAACTGCATTAATTCTGAGTTCAGGAAAACAGAACACAAACAGAACGGAAAATATGAAAAACAACTCATAAACGACACCAAGGTTGAAAGGAGGGACTAATGAGTTGTGAGTATCAACTTCAATCCATGCGCAAGGGTACGAAAACATCCAACAAATCTGTCACACAAAGTTTAGTTCCTACTGACAGAAAGGTATCCAACAAGATCAAAAGAAAAGCAATCACATCAGTTCAGAATGCAAACAGCACAGAATCATATCACGAACCATACCCGAAAGAGCAGGATGAGCTCGCGTAATCGCATCAGCTCAGGACAAGCCCCAGTTAAAGGTGCAAGTCAATCACGAAAAGCCAACAAAACAGCTCAATCTAGAACAAGTTCAAACAGCAGAACCAGTTCATGTCAGTCACGGTAATCCCAGGGCCGCATAGATTAGCAGAGGCAACAGCAGTGTCATCAGGCTCAGAATATCATCATCATCGCCGTATACCATTCTCAGCATCGTTTGACTCGATCTAAGCCTTAACACCAGCCCCCTCTGAAAGAAGAAGAGGAAAATCTAACTGCATCAGGAAAAGAATTCATGTTAGCAAAACAAACCAATATCCAGATCGTATTAGGAAAAGAGATCAAAGAAACCATATCAGCTGGAAATCAAATCTTATCAGAAAATGAAAACAATCAGCATCTGGAAAGCAAACCAAATCCATGACATAATCAATGTCAGATATCACAAATCATAATCAATCCAACCTGAAGGTGCAAAGAAACCATATCAGAAAAATAACAGAAAGAGATCTTGATATTGATATCAATTCCAAATCAGAGTAAAAACGTTTCGAAGCAAATCCATTTACGAATCCAATCAGTATCAGATAAGATCAAATCCATATCTGGAAATCCCAATCAAATCCTAAAAAGGAAACAAGATATATCAGTTTCAGAAAAATCCAATCAGGGTATCAGAAATTCGATCAAGCAAGAGTGAATCCGAAAAGTGTTCAAATCAGATCGAAAATCACAGCAAATCAGATCAAAGGCCCAAAAAAAGAGAGAGTCAGAGAAGTTATAAAAGGAACAACTTCACCTGTGAGAAAACCCCTGACGAAAATCGCGAAACCCTAGAAAGGACGGCGAAGCCACCATCGCAAGCCAAACCCTAACGGACAAATCGCGAACAAACCCTAGGCGGCGCAAAAAGGAGGACGGTCGAGACTCAGAGGAACCAATACCCTCATCATCGTCTTCGTAAGAAAGAGGAACGAAGATCATCGACGGCGAACAACAAACATCACCGCACATCAATATCATCTGAACCACAGACAGCCGCGAATCACAGACGAGAGATCACCAGCACCGTCCGCGAAGAACGGCGGGCAATCAACCCTAAGCCTCAGTTCTACACATCATTGGCTATAAATCACCGAGGAACAAATGTAAATCCTCACGCGTTAACTCACTGTTTTTTATTGTTTCATGTTTTGTAGAAGAAGATGCAGAGGATCGAGAAAGAAGAAAGGCGAGAGGAGGAAGAAGAGAGTGCCGTTCGCGAATGGGGGCATGAAACCCTAGCAGCGAGTTTGTGTGGATTGTGTGGGTTGGGTCTGGGGTTTGATCACTCAGCCCAATCCGGTTTTTTCTTTTTTTATTTTTTTTATTTTTTTTATTTATTTAGTTATATTTTTGTTAAAATTTTTAATTAAAATTGTTCTTTTTCAAAAATAAATCAAAAAAAAAAACTTCTTTTTCATAATAAAAAAAAAACTCTTTTACAATAAATAACATAAAGCTTTTTATGTATAATAAAATTAAAAACCTTTTCCAAATAAATAATTTAAAAGTCATTTTAAAAATATGTAAGTTAAAGTTTTTAGATTAAGTTTAAAATATTTTAAAGTCAAACATTACTTTTTCTTTTATAATCTTAATTAACATCTTTCCTTTAAAAACAATAAAAACCTTCAATATTACACTTTTTCTCCTGACTTGTCCAATTACTGTCTAATTTTGCTTATTAACAGTGTTCATCATTTGCAGCTCTTACGGCGTGTTTGGTTTATTTAAATTTCATAACTATATTGTAACTGCTTCTCATATGTAACACCGCGAATCTAATAATCGCGCTCTTAATTTCTGCCTTTTATTTTCTGCGTGTATGATTTTAATTTCTGTCATCATTTCCCTGCTCGTATGATTAATTTCTCACATATTCATCAATTATTCTGTCACACTACACACATCCGAAGGTTAGGTCTAGCTTTTGGTCGCCGCGCCAATAGTCCTCAACTTCAAATCCTTACAGCTCTTACAAACCCTAATTTTCACAAATGCCTCGCCGCAGGCAAGATTACAATTTTACCCCTAGCATTAGGTCAAGGAGCCGCCGCGCTCATTTTAGGGTTTCCCGCCGCGGAATCCCTAACCTAATTTAACCCTAATTACAACTTAACAATTCAACGTAGAGATTTGGAGTTTCTACACTCCACGTAAGTGTGTCCTTAAGACATGTTTATTCCCCTTGAGACCTTGACCACAGTCAAGAAGTCTCTAACCTCCCTTTTGAGGGGAACTACGATTACTCTGATTCCACTCCTGTAAGGATACGTAGGCACAAGATGCGATGTCTTGCCGAGTAAACTTATAATTAACCCCTTAGGTCTCTTTTCTCACTTTTAATCCTTTGTACATATACCTTAAGCAAATAAATAAAGCAAATAGTAAACATTTGAACAAAAGGTTCCTGTAGAGTACTACAGAAGTTTAGGGTGCTAATACCTTCCCTAAATTTAACCAACCCCCGAACCCTAGATCTTTCCCCGTATTGTGTTTACGATGCAAAATAGGTTTTCCCTCTTTTGACCTTTTCCTTCGGATAAATCAAAGAGCGGTTGTGAATTGAATTGCGATTCAAACTCATTAATAGTTTGTGATCCTATTTCCACCGCAACAGAAAATGGCGACTTCACTGGGGACCGTTTTAATTTTTGAGGGTTATCCCTAACTTGTTCATATTTATTACTATCTGTGTTATTATTCATTTACATGTATATATTTGTGCTTTGATGGTGGGACTGTTCCTTGTGCTGTGAGATAAGTCCTACGCCCGGACTAGTGACATTATTATAGGATGGGGATATATTCGATGAGGCTTATAGGGAGTTGAATCCCGACCAAGCTGATTCGAGAATCACCGCTCAGTTGAGACCTTTTCGAAAATGGTTCGGTCGAACGAGTAATCGTGAAAACTTCTTCCATGGTCGATTGGAGTCTGTGATATTGAGGACCGTAGTACCTTAACACCACCTCGGCCTTGTTTAGGACGTAGTGCGGGAGCTATGTGGGAGTAATCCTACAATGGTTGCTACGCGATACTACACTCAAAAGAGGTTCTCTTGAGAATATTATTAACCCCTGAGTCAATCGGAAGGTTGATAATATCCGAAAGATGGGCTGATGACTTTGGGCACTTTTTAGAACCTTGTTCTGCAGGTACAATTAACCTATAGTACACTCCTTTTGGGGATGGGTAGACCTTAACTCCACTCACGTTCCTTTAACCTAGGACTTTGTGTGTTTTCATGCATTGCATTCATAAAACATCATATCGCATTAAGATTTCATGGAATTCAAACTCTATTTATGAACATTGCAGGATACCATGGGTTACTCTAGGAAGCATACTTTGAAATTTACTTTTAAGAGTTTTAATTTGGAAGTCCTAGAGAAGCTAAGGGATTTGGTTCAAGATCAAGAAGAGTTCCAAGACAGATATGGAAGGCTATTGTCTTTGTTGAAGATTCAAGTAAACGAAGGACTTCTTGCGACTTTGCTACAGTTTTATGATCCAGATTATCACTGCTTCACCTTTCCAGATTATCAGCTTTTACCTACCTTAGAAGAGTACTCTCGGTTGGTGGGATTACCTATCTTGGATAAGTCTCCATTCCCTTTCTTGGAGGAAGACCCTAAGGAACGAGATATTGCTAAATCCATTTGTCTAAGGATGTCCGATGTCAAAAACAATATGATCACTAAAGGGGGGATCTCCGGTTTTCCCAGGGACTTCCTAATTAAGAAAGCCCAATTTTATGCCGATCATAAAGACATGTTTGCCTTTGAGACAATATTTGCTTTGCTCATTTATGGGTTGCTGCTTTTTCCTAGTTTTGAGGGGTTTGTGGACCTTAATGCAATCAAGATCTTCATGAGGAGAAATCCAGTTCCAACGCTATTGGGTAATACTTATCATTCAGTACATCTTCGAAACCTTCATGGTAAAGGAATGATTACATGTTGTGTGCCATTGCTATACAAGTGGTTTATTTCTCACTTACCCAAGTCCGGTCCGTTCTGGAGACCTGATCAAGAACGTTGGTCGCAAAAAGTTATGGCTTCAACTCACTCTGATATTGATTGGTATAATCGCATGTACGATGGGATATCGATCATTGATAGTTGTGGAAACTTCAACAATGTGCCTTTGCTCAGTTTCAATGGAGGAATTAGCTACAATCCAGTCCTAGCTCGTCGACAGTTGGGATATCCCTTGAAAGAACCTCCTAAAGGTATTCATGTGGAGAAAATCTTTTTCAAAGACGACAAAAAGCTTCAAGATCAGATTCTATCCTCTTGGAATCGTCTGCATAGGAAAGACAAAGAAAGTTTGGGAAGGCCTAATTGTGTGTCCATGGAACCATACCTTCAATGGGTCCGAGGGAGAGCTATTGAGTTGAAGATGCCTTACTCTCGCCAAGATCCTTTACCTCAAAGAGAAGAACCTGTCCAATATTTCATGACTGAAGCTGAGACTTTGAAGATCGCTTTGAAGAAATCACAATGCGAAGCAGAATCATGGAAGAACAAATACCATGTGATGGTCAGCAAGTACGAAGAACTTCAAAAGCAGATTCAGTCGAAGAATGATGAGATACAATCCTACAAGAAGAGAAGGCTCTATGAATATTTATTTTCCTCCGGATCTCCGTCTGCTCACTGAAGTTGTGGAAGATGCTTCTCTAGGACTTTCTAGGCTTTTATTTAGCTACTTTGGTTGCAAGAATATTATTTGTAATTTGTCTTCAATGAATTAAAAGTTTCCTGGGTGTTCCGCAATATTCGTAAATATTTGAATTCCATGAAATCTTCATTCGCATTCACATTTTAGCATCATACTTTTGCATTGCATGTGTCTCCCGATTTCTCATACGCGGTTTTCTCACCTTCCAGTTTTGTCACCCTGAGTTCTCTGCATCGATACGACCCTTCATAAGGATGGAAGATCAAAACCAAGAGATCAACCGTGTCAGCCATGAACTCGAAGATCTTCGAGGAAGTGTAGGGCAGATTTTGGAGATGCTACGAGCTCTTAGTGTGAAGGTGGATGCTCAGTCTACTGTTGTTTCTGAGACTAATACCGTTATGGAACCTCAACCAACTGTTACTGTCGAGAATGTACCTCCTCACGGTCTTCAATCCGGTTTGGTGCCTCCTAGTGCTCAACCAGTTCGACGAGCTACCCCTCCAAAGTGAAAAACTCCTAACTCCGACCATGGTAAAGGACCTGCACGTTCGAGGAACCGCAAAATGGCTACTCCTCAACCTTGGCAACCTCAGCAGAGTTATGTTCAAGGTTATCCGATTCAATATGGCCAGCAACCCTATGTAGCTACTGTTGCACCTCCTTTCGATCAGCAGTTTCCTACATACCAGCCTGTGCAGTCAGCTCCGGTATATCAAGCACCGGTTTATCAACAACCTTCCGGTTATCCGCCCATGCAAGTTCCTGTCAACAGTCAACGAGTGCCCAACGCTCCTGTTCACCAACAATCACAGAATCAGGTTCCTTATCCCCGTAAGAGGCAGTATAAGCCTTGTCCTCCAATTCTGATAACTTTCACTGAGTTATACCCCTATTTGGTACAACAAGGTCTGATTACCACCCGTGCTTTAGGTCCTCTGCCTAATCCGTTACTTGCAGGTTACAACGCGGCCGCTCATTGTTTATTTCATGAGGGTGCGCCCGGCCATGATCTAGAGAATTGCTACGCTCTTAAGAAGTTGTCAGAAATTTGCTAGAAACGAAGAATTTGTCTTTTAGCAATGCTCAGCTGAAGATCGAGACTCCTCTCGGGGTCCCTCACTTGTCAAGTTCGAATTCTGCAAAGCATGTTACTCCTGTGGCAAATCAGTCGAATCCAGTAATTATTCAAAGGCCTAGCTCGCTTCATTTCAGTAACCCTCAAGATGATATGACTGGGATCAACAAAGAATCTGGGAAAGTTATTTTGAAGCAACGACTGAAAACTGTTGAAGATGTGACCAGCATAACTGGGGCAAGCCCTGACGACTCGCAGTGATCATAAACCAGACGTCCTTTCCATTGAGGCTCCACCAAAGGAAACTGTTACTCTTGAATGCAAGATTTCATAAACATTTAGAAGGATTTTTCCGACAGTTCATTTGTTTATTTATACGTATTTCTCTTTGATTGAGCATATTTAGCATGTACGAACTTGTTTATCTTTGATTAATTAATGCAACGCATATGTTTGTCTTGAATAAATCCATTCGTTTCACTCATTCAAAAAACGTTTTCATAAATTATAATGCCAACTTTACCCGATCTCTTGTTTTGACGGAGAATTGGGAGGAGGATGACGAACCTAAAACGTCAGATTTCTTGTCGTATGCTTTCGATTGAAACCCGCTGATGATGTAAGGCATTGTTTCAAATCCCAAACACTGGAGATATAAGGATGTTAATCCCTCGTTAACCTCTTTGAGCCTTGAAGTAGGAGTTTTTCTTTCTTTTAAGAACCTTCATCCTAACCTGGGGCAGGGTAGGTTTCAGTTAAACCGATCGAGCACTTAGACTCTAAAAAAGGGAAGAGCAAACCTTTGAGAATTTATCCTTAGCATCTTAAGAAGTCCAATACAATGACTATCCCTCGGTTACCTAAGGAGTGGGGCAGTCACGAGCCTTTCAAAAGATTTACACGACTTGTGAATAAAAGAATATTCAAAAAATAAGAGCCCGCTAAGTCAAAACCTATGAAGGAGACTTAGGCAAAACTGGGGCATCCTGCTGGACTCCAAAGTCAGATCAAAAGACGTTGTCCAGGCAAAAGTTAGGGAATAAAAGCAAAACTAGAGGGTACAATAAATAATCCCTAGTAAAGAACAAAATCGTGTGATCAATTGCCATTAGAAATAGGTGAGTGACTGCCATGTCCAAAGCCTTGATAAGTTCTCGACCATAGCAAATCCGCTTGAGATATGAGCGTTCGTATCTGATTAACTGAATTAGGATTGGAGAACATCACGAAGAAGGGGTGGGTACAAATATAACTTTGAGCCTATATCTTTTGAACCGAGCCACGATACAACCTTTAAAAGACCTAATTGAAGTAGGACTTCGGTTGAAAGCATACTCGACAAGATCACGTTTCCTGACTCCTACGAGCTATGCTCAGTAAAATTCATGTTGGCATTATAATTAAAACTTATATCCTGACTAGTGATTTCGGTCACAAGTTATTGCGATATCTTTTTTCAAAACAAAATTCAAGACAAATATATGTGTACATTGACAAGCTCAGGATAGGCATTTCAGGCATGATGACTTTGCTTGATATCTTAGAGATTTATATATGGACATAACCCATGGAACCTGAAGATCCTGCTAAGCAGGGGCAGACAGTTTCCCAGTTCGCTTACCAACGCGAGTCTGACGTTCTTAGGAGCTATTTCTCGAAGATTTCGTCGTGACACGATTAATTTGTGCCAGTTACGTCGAGACCTGACAAATCTCTCAAAGAGTTTGAAAACAGTGGGGCATCTGGACTCCATGTTTCTCTATAAAATCCTCTTGAGATGACCCTACCTCACAACGCAAATATCCTGGGGCACCATGTTTTTGAAGAAACAAATGGCGACTACTGTAAGGGCCTTCAAGATCAAAACTATGTGGTTTCACAACTTTTCTTCATGCGCCCGATGGATTTTACTCACGGCAGCCTTCATTCCCAAGTAAATCTCAGTGTTGCAACAGGCTCCTAAGCTATTGCCTCAATCACAGTCCCTAGAGAGACTATAAGCTGACAACTTTTTCTTGGGTAACTCAAAAGTGTCCCTCAGGTTTTCTTCTCCCCATGTGAAGACGTGATACTGTACACCCAAGCAGATTACCTTCTCCCCAGAGAATTCAGAACATTTAAAACCAGATTTGGTTCCACCATTGATCCTTCTCACCCATGATTGACGTATTGGTTGCAGAGGACGCAGGGTATCCCCGTCGAGATGTTTATTTCATCTCTCGTCCAGTCTCTAGTCTGTTTCGTCAGCCTACGCAAGGGCATAAGCATCACATGCCTATTTCATTACATATTCATTACATACTCATTACATATTCATTACATACTCATTACATATTCATTACATACTCATTACATATTCATTACATACTCATTACATATTCATTACATACTCATTACATATTCATTACATACTCATTACATATTCATTACATACTCATTTCATAACATCTTGCATATTTAACTACATAGACATTAACATACATTCATATTAACATATTCATTAACATACGCGTTAACATGCACAGGTTCATTGTGTCTCTATCATTGGTCGTTACCGCCGAGTAACTGGGGTTTGTCCATTCTCTCCAAATAAATTGTCAGCCCTAAGCATAAAATACTTACTTGTTTCCAGTTTCCCCACCGAGCTCGATCCTCGTGGATGACGGTTACTTCAGCTATCTTTCCTCACCAGGATAAGATATTTACCCTTCGAGATCATTCCCTCGATGGAGTCTTGATTACCAGTTTTCTTTCTAGCTCGATCCTAGATTGAATCTCAGTCTTGTCGGTCGCTGAGCCTAACCGGACGTGCATTTATTTTGCACCATCTAAAGATTTTCACCATACCATGGCAGACACGCGACTGTTCTCGTCCGAGAAGGTTATCACTGTACCCGGACGTGCATTTATTTTGCACTATCTTTCAACTACAATCCTTTACAGATACACGCCAGTTCACGCCTGGAAAACAATCCTACATCTTACAGCATCGGTATGCAACATTTCTCACCTAAGAAGCCGATCCTATCTTCGTTATGACTCGCAGCAAAAGGCCATCTCCATGGAGCAGTTGGGCTTCCATTTACCTGTCGTCTTGAAGTATAGGGAGGTTTGAACCAAATCGTATTCAGGAGAGCACGATCTTGAAATACGGGGATGTTCAGTTTACCCTTTTCATATTCAGGAGAGCACGATCTTGAAGTATGAAGAATTTCATTTATCCTTTAGTAATAGAAAAATCAGAATCATATTCCAGGCGCCGACCTTAAATATGAGAAGATTTATATAAGCAGCAACCTCTTTATTTGAGTGCTTATCCATTTTGGCATGTAAGTCCCCTCCAACGATGAGTAACAGTTCTCCCTCGAGAAGCTTATCAGGGCAGTTCCTATCAAAGTCCATTTATTTTGGCATACAGCCGGTCTTTACCCTGTATATATGATATGGATTTCTGAAAAGTCCATTCGATCCCATCACGAAGGATAGTTTATTAGAAGCTTGGATGTTATTCTTTGCTCAATGCTCCAGCATTCTATAATCGATCTTGCAACCGTGTAGATCCAATTTTATTATTAGACATTCCCCAGTGGAGGTCATCTCATAGGTGCCATCTCCATTTAAGGATCTTATTCCTAAAGTCCATTTATTTTGGCGTACAGCCGGTTTTTACCCTGTATATTTGCTAACGGGTTCCCGAAAAGTCCGTTTGATCGTGTCACGAGAGATAGTTTACAGAAGCTTGGATGTTATTCTTTGCTCAATGCTCCATGCATTCTGTGATCGATTTTGCAGTCGTACATGATCCAGTTTTACTTTTAGATTCCCCAGTGGAGGCCGTCTCATAGGTACCATCTCCATTTGAGGATCTCGTTCCCGTTCTAAAATGACAATTGGTCGGTTCGCCCCAATTGACCATCATTTTGGAAGTCCCTAGTGTTGTACTGTGTCTCAGCGCGTCGTTTTCCCTAGTGTGTTCTTCTCGTAGCGTCTGTCCCTGTGTCGTCGTATTCGTCATCATTTTCGCATTCATCATTCCATCATACGCATCATGCATTAATATGTTCTCGCTTTGTCCATAGCATTGCATATCGTCGCATATAAGGGCAAAATTTTCGGTTATCTATATTTAAATCTCTCCACCACGATTCCTCGAGTCTCTGTCACTCAAATCGTCCGGTGTAGCTATTTAAATAGGGGCAACTGTAATACCCCAAATTTTACCCTCATATTTAGTCGGTCATTTCGCATATCATATCATCTGTGCATTTGCTAACCACTAACAAGTCATGGAGGTATTTGTTTTGCAGGATTGGATCCAGGGGTATTTTGGTCATTTTACGTGGAAGACGGGCTGTTACTAAATTTTGAGGCATTTGAGGCATTTACCTATCACCAGGTCTGATTATATCAAGGCGCCAATTCGATGTGGCCAGTATTAAAATTTGTCGGGCCCAACTGGATTTAAGACTTATTTTATTGCTCGTGGCTTATTTCCGGCACACCTCCGTTTCTGTTAATAAGGCACAGTTTAACTGGGTATTATTGGATTGTTTGCTCTTAGCATTTGGTCAGTGGAGTTCAATTACGGGCAACGTTATTGTTGATACTGAAGCTGTTGTGATTACGGCGCGCATCCGTGTTTGGTTATAAGTCGCTGGTTAGAATTTAAAGTTGGAATGCGATTGAATTTAATCAAGTGCTGAGATTAAGACTACAAATGAAACAAGTGCACGAACAAGAATATCATTCGGGAATGTTTATGGTTTATGACTATGTTAAGGAATTTAAATATTTGTGGATTTATTCGCAAAGGTTTATAATTTTTAACTGTAAATAAATATAAATAAATTTAAAATTGAGCAGTCATGAATATATAAAAGAAGTTCTGGCATTTTATTTCATAAGAACATCATGGTACAAAAGGGTTTGAATTGTTTTATTGCTGTTACAAGGAATTACATTAACTCTAAAAAGTCCTAAATCCTAAAGACTTCTAAGTGTCCTTCGCGGTGTTCCTCGAGCTTCTCCACGAATCCCCGATTCACCTGCACATCAAAAAGAAACAAACAGAATAGAAGGGGTTAGAAATTATTTTTGACACTCTCAGAACATCGTCATCATCGAGTGCCGGGAGTGGCACAACCGAAGCTGCGTCCTACCCCCCGTTACCGATCCGCGCCGTTGGCGTCAGATCAGGTAACACCTGTTCTTATCATTACGGGACATCTGAGAGATAGAAGTGATAAAAGAAGCGGGGCTGATTCGCTTTTGCCGCAATTGGATTTCCAAACTGATACGAGAGTAAGGCAACATAGTCAATTTGGATTCTGACCCGGATGCCGGCAAGTCATGAATCACTTTGTGTTCAAAGTCTTTCCCACACCTGAAATGCCACAACAGCATCAGTACAAATTGATGACAGAAACTCAGAAACAAGATAGTTCATAAGCTGCCATAAGTAAATGGAAATTCAAACTGAAATGCAAACCCAAAACTGCATCAAACTGCATTAATTCTGAGTTCAGGAAAACAGAACACAAACAGAACGGAAAATATGAAAAACAACTCATAAACGACACCAAGGTT
Organism: Lathyrus sativus; assembly: GCA_963859935.3. Classification (NCBI taxonomy): domain Eukaryota; kingdom Viridiplantae; phylum Streptophyta; class Magnoliopsida; order Fabales; family Fabaceae; genus Lathyrus; species Lathyrus sativus. The sequence goes on from OZ012740.1 coordinate 424,624,398, forward strand.
GAAAGGAGGGACTAATGAGTTGTGAGTATCAACTTCAATCCATGCGCAAGGGTACGAAAACATCCAACAAATCTGTCACACAAAGTTTAGTTCCTACTGACAGAAAGGTATCCAACAAGATCAAAAGAAAAGCAATCACATCAGTTCAGAATGCAAACAGCACAGAATCATATCACGAACCATACCCGAAAGAGCAGGATGAGCTCGCGTAATCGCATCAGCTCAGGACAAGCCCCAGTTAAAGGTGCAAGTCAATCACGAAAAGCCAATAAAACAGCTCAATCTAGAACAAGTTCAAACAGCAGAACCAGTTCATGTCAGTCACGGTAATCCCAGGGCCGCATAGATTAGCAGAGGCAACAGCAGTGTCATCAGGCTCAGAATATCATCATCATCGCCGTATACCATTCTCAGCATCGTTTGACTCGATCTAAGCCTTAACACCAGCCCCCTCTGAAAGAAGAAGAGGAAAAGCTAACTGCATCAGGAAAAGAATTCATGTTAGCAAAACAAACCAATATCCAGATCGTATTAGGAAAAGAGATCAAAGAAACCATATCAGCTGGAAATCAAATCTTATCAGAAAATAAAAACAATCAGCATCTGGAAAGCAAACCAAATCCATGACATAATCAATGTCAGATATCACAAATCATAATCAATCCAACCTGAAGGTGCAGAGAAACCATATCAGAAAAATAACAGAAAGAGATCTTGATATTGATATCAATTCAAAATCAGAGTAAAAACGTTTCGAAGCAAATCCATTTACGAATCCAATCAGTATCAGATAAGATCAAATCCATATCTGGAAATCCCAATCAAATCCTAAAAAGGAAACAAGATATATCAGTTTTAGAAAAATCCAATCAGGGTATCAGAAATTCGATCAAGCAAGAGTGAATCCGAAAAGTGTTCAAATCAGATCGAAAATCACAGCAAATCAGATCAAAGGCCCAAAAAAAGAGAGAGTCAGAGAAGTTATAAAAGAGATCCCCCCTCACGCGTTAACTCACTGTTTTTTATTGTTTCATGTTTTGTAGAAGAAGATGCAGAGGATCGAGAAAGAAGAAAGGCGAGAGGAGGAAGAAGAGAGCGCCGTTCGCGAATGGGGGCATGAAACCCTAGCAGCGAGTTTGTGTGGATTGTGTGGGTTGGGTCTGGGGTTTGATCACTCAGCCCAACCCGGTTTTTTCTTTTTTTATTTTTTTTATTTTTTTTATTTATTTAGTTATATTTTTGTTAAAATTTTTAATTAAAATTGTTCTTTTTCAAAAATAAATCAAAAAAAAAAACTTCTTTTTCATAATAAAAAAAAAACTCTTTTACAATAAATAACATAAAGCTTTTTATGTATAATAAAATTAAAAACCTTTTCCAAATAAATAATTTAAAAGTCATTTTAAAAATATGTAAGTTAAAGTTTTTAGATTAAGTTTAAAATATTTTAAAGTCAAACATTACTTTTTCTTTTATAATCTTAATTAACATCTTTCCTTTAAAAACAATAAAAACCTTCAATATTACGCTTTTTCTCCTGACTTGTCCAATTACTGTCTAATTTTGCTTATTAACAGTGTTCATCATTTGCAGCTCTTACGGCGTGTTTGGTTTATTTAAATTTCATAACTATATTGTAACTGCTTCTCATATGTAACACCGCGAATCTAATAATCGCGCTCTTAATTTCTGCCTTTTATTTTCTGCGTGTATGATTTTAATTTCTGTCATCATTTCCCTGCTCGTATGATTAATTTCTCACATATTCATCAATTATTCTGTCACACTACACACATCCGAAGGTTAGGTCTAGCTTTTGGTCGCCGCGCCAATAGTCCTCAACTTCAAATCCTTACAGCTCTTACAAACCCTAATTTTCACAAATGCCTCGCCGCAGGCAAGATTACAATTTTACCCCTAGCATTAGGTCAAGGAGCCGCCGCGCTCATTTTAGGGTTTCCCGCCGCGGAATCCCTAACCTAATTTAACCCTAATTACAACTTAACAATTCAACGTAGAGATTTGTAGTTTCTACACTCCACGTAAGCATGTCCTTAAGACATGTTTATTCCCCTTGAGACCTTAACCACAGTCAAGAAGTCTCTAACCTCCCTTTTGAGGGGAACTACGATTACTCTGATTCCACTCCTGTAAGGATACGTAGGCACAAGATGCGATGTCTTGCCGAGTAAACTTAGAATTAACCCCTTAGGTCTCTTTTCTCACTTTTAATCCTTTGTACATATACCTTAAGCAAATAAATAAAGCAAATAGTAAACATTTGAACAAAAGGTTCCTGTAGAGTACTACAGAAGTTTAGGGTGCTAATACCTTCCCTAAATTTAACCAACCCCCGAACCCTAGATCTTTCCCCGCATTGTGTTTACGATGCAAAATAGGTTTTCCCTCTTTTGACCTTTTCCTTCGGATAAATCAAAGAGCGGTTGTGAATTGAATTGCGATTCAAACTCATTAATAGTTTGTGATCCTATTTCCACCGCAACACCTACCATTGAGGAGTATGTGGAATTTACTGAGCTACCCGTACAGAACAAGGTTCCCTTTATTCACTCTGCTGCTGAGCCCAAGTTGGAGGACTTAGCTAAGGCCTTGCACGTGAACGCTGCTGAACTATTAGTGACTTCTTGGCTTGGGGTTCCAGGTTTCTCCCTTGATTTTCTGGTTGGCAAAGCTCAAGAGTATGCCAAGAACGGGTGCTGGATAGTCTTCAATGATATCTTGGCTCTATGCATTTACGGAATTGTGCTGTTTCCCAACTTACCCAACTTTGTGGACTTGGACGCTTTCCATCTATTTGCTGCTGGCAACCCGGCGCCCACTTTGATCGGAGATCTCTATCATTCATTGCACTACAAAAATAAAAACAGAAGAGGAAAGACTGTTTACTGTTGTGCGCCGCTGTTGAATATGTGGTTTAAGAGTCATCTCCCCCTGAAGGGACCTTTTGTGGATAGTGCAACTACAGCTAGCTGGCCAGAGCGCCTGATGAGGCTATCTTCCGAAGACATTGAGTGGTTTGACCGAGACTTGCTGGGGTCTGAGCTTGTTTTCAGTTGTTCTGGGTACCCTAATGTTCCGTTGATAGGAAGAAAAGGGTGTATCAATTACAACCCTTCTCTGTTCGTTCGCCAGTTCGGATATGCGTTGAAGAACCCGCCAAAGGAGGAAGAAGTACAGGAATCTTTGTACTTCACCGGTGATTTGAAGGGAGAGTTACTAGCCAAGCTGCAGCACGCATGGACGCGTATTAACAGAAGAGGGAAGCCACTGTTAGGGAAGAATGATTGTCAGGCTTATGCACCCTACAGAGTTTGGATCCAAGAGAGGGCAAGACAGTTGCTGATGCCATTTCCAGATGCACCAGTCCCTGTTCATATCCTGGTGAAAGAACCAACTACTGTTACTAGGGAGGCCTACGAGCAAGTGGTGAAAGAAAAAGAAGCCTTAATGAAGATCAATGAAGGGTTAGAGCAAGAGCTAGCTCAGATACGCAGTGAGAAAAACAAGGCTGTGCATGCTTTCCAACAGCAGATCGAGCTAGTAAACAGACTAGGGGCTGAGTTGACTGAGGAGAAAAAGAAGCGCGAACGTCTGGGTCAAGAGTTCAGAAGCTCCCATGACATGCTGGAGTCCAAAAAGAAAGCACTCGATGTCGCTCACCGAGAAATCTCTTCTTGTAACAAGACTTGGAATGCTACGCTAACTAACAATAAAAAGAGGGAAGATAAATTGAAGCAGCAAATTTCTGACCTCGAAGAGCAGTTGAAAGCTAGCATTAAGAAGTATGAAGAAGAGGTGATGACCAGGTATAGTCTCCAGAATGCATTGAACAAGGCCATCGAAGGCAGGAACGAAGCTGTGTCTCAGAAGCGGAAGCTAGAGGATCGCTTCGGAGAAGGGGCATGGGAAGAGACCGCTGGTGACGTGCGACGTGTTCTCAAGAGAAGAAACCAACTTGTTGAGGGTCTGCTTACCCGACCAAGTCATCCAGAGACCAAGAAGTTGCTAGAAGAGTATCAGGCTTATGAGTGCATTTGACCATTTCATGTATTGATGCTTTATTTGCATAGTGCTGACCATCACCAGGATTGTTGGTTGAGGTCATGCCTTCTTATTGTATACTCAGTGATATTGTACTCTTGGCTTAATGGTTTTCTCTGCAATATATGAGGCTTTCTATGATTCAGCTCCGATCACCGTATTGTTAGCACTGTCACTGCACTGGCACACTCGCACTAGAATCGGGGAATGATATTCCCTAATGCACAGACACATATGGCATTGCATTCCCATTCATATTGCATTACAGGTAATTATTGGATGGTATCTTATTTCATGCTCTGTATCAGGACTTTTCAGGATTGAAGATCAGCGCCCACACCGATACTCCACTCGCACCAACTGTCGAAGAATCATGGATCAAATGCAGAATGAGATGCAAGATATGCGTGAGAAGCTGACGCTCTTCATGCAGACAATGGAGACTATTGCAAAAGGTCAGGAGAATTTGCAAGCTATGGTGCAACCTCTGTTGGTCAGAAATGCTGGGCATGGAAATGAGGATCATCAGTCTGTGCGAGTCGACACTGTTCATGGGGATGGTACTCCCACACCAGTGGCTCCACCTGTAGTCAATATACCTGTTGTCAATGTCAACAACGCTACTGCTGCTGGGAACGGTAACGTTGGAATTGGGAACGAGACTGCTGTCCATAACGTTGGGCTTGGTGATGTCAACTTGGGAGATAATATGGGAGGCAATGGCTTCGGTAATGCTGGATTCGGCTTCAATGATCAGGGGTTCGATAATACTGGGAAATATGGTTTCAATGCTCAAGGCTTCGGGCAGGACGGATTTTGTGTAACTAATCAGGGTTATGGAGGATTCGGAAATGGAAATGGCGCTGGGTTAATGGCTTTTGGACCTGCTGGAGTTGCTCCAGGGTACGACAATAGAGGGCGAGGTCCGGTGATGAATCAGATTAGAGCTGGCCGCAACAACGGATACGATGGGTATGGAGCTGGAAATGGTAACTGGAAGGAAGACCAGCAAGAGGACGCTTTCTCCGGTGGAGGTTTCGAAGGGCCGATGGATGACTCCTAGAGGATCAGAATGCTAGAGGAGCAGATGAGGGGGGTCGTAAATCAAAGTGTTGTGGGCTTAGACATGTCAAAAATGGGTCTAGTTCCTGGCTTGAGGGTGCCAATTAAATTCAAAGCTCCTACGTTTGATAAGTATAAAGGGGACACCTGCCCAAAGGTGCACGTGCGGTCATATTACAGAAGGATGTCGGCGTATTCAACTGATGAAAGGATGCTAATGCATTTCTTTCAAGATAGCTTATCTGGTCCTTCCCTCGAGTGGTATATGGGATTGGAACCGACTCATATAAAGACCTGGAAGCAGCTGGCAGAGGCATTTGTAGCTCACTATAAGTATAACAGCGACTTGGCACCCAACCGGGTCCAATTGCAAGGGCTGTCTCAGAAGAAGGGAGAAAGCTTTAAAGAGTATGCGCAGAGATGGCGCGACATGGCTGCTAGAGTCCATCCTCCTCTAGAGGACAAGGAAATGAATGACATGTTCATCGGAACATTCACCGGCATGTTTTATGACAAGTTGTTTCACACATCTTTGGGCAGTTTCTCAGACTTAATTCTGATGGGAGAGAAGATTGAGAGTAACATTAAACAGGGAAGATTCCAAGCTGAGGAATCTACTGCATCCGGCAGTAACAGGAAGGCTTTTGGTGGGCGCCGTCAGGGCGATGCAAGCGCAGTGTTTGGGGGCCGAGGCCGAGGCCGGGGCAGAGGTCGAAACCAGTATAATCATCCGCAGCAGGTGGCGAGTGTTACTATTCCGTTTCAGCAACAACCGTTTCAGCAACAACCATTTCAACAACAACAGCAACAACAACAGCCACAACATGGGGCACAGCCTGCCCAGCGCAGATTCCAGGGGGGTAAACCAAGGAGGGTGTTTGAAAAGCCTCCTTCAACGTATGCGGATTTGCTACAGACGTTATTGGGTTTGAACTTGGTAGAGAAGAGAACTCTGGCACCGATAACAGGCACTCCTCCGTATGGTTATGATGCAAGCAGGCACTGTGAATTCCACTCTGGGGCTCCGGGCCACGATGTAGAGGGTTGCCATGCATTCAAGCATGTTGTGCAGGATCTATTGGATAGTAAGGCTATCAATTTCGGAACAGCAGGTCCGAACATAGTGCAGAAGCCCATGCCCAACCATGGGGCAAACGCCATTTTAACTGAGGAGGGTTTGAATTTGATTATGAATGTCGACGATTTAAAGACACCGTTGTGTGAAATAAAGATCCGGTTATTGCAAGGGGGTGTCTATCCAGGATGTGACGAGTATTGTTTAGAGTGCTGGTCCATAGGTGGGGGTTGTGATGATTTAAAGAAGGGTATTCAGGCTTTAATAGATGGCGGCACATTGCAGTTTGATCGAGCAGCAATTGAAGAACCTGCAGGGGCAGTACCAGACAAGCAAAGTGATGTGGCCACTGTAACGATTCCGCGAAAGACAATCACTATAACGGCACCGGCCCAACGACCGCCTATCACTATTACTAAGGCCGGACCAATCCCATACGAGAGCACTAAAGCAGTCCCTTGGTCATATGGGTTGGAAGTGTATTGTGACGGCGTAAAGATTGATGTTAATAAGCAGCCAGCTGAGACTGTAGACAATGTTGTCGGTACCGAAGGTATGGCAAGGAGTGGGAGAATCTTCATATCGCCTGAGGTAGAGGCTGAGCGACTGGCGAAGGGAAAGGAAAGATGATTGAGAACGTCCCTGTGCAGGCGAGCGGAAAAGAAACGACATCGAAGGATGTGGAAGAGTTCATGCGCTTGATCCGTAAAAGTGATTATAAGATTGTTGAGCATCTGCAACAGACGCCGTCCAAAATATCTATACTGTCGTTGCTCCTGTGTTTTGAAGCTCACAGAAATGCATTGCTGAAAGTCCTGGATACTTCCTTCGTACCCCAAGATGTTTCCGTGAATCAGCTGGAGGGAGTGTTAGCACATGTGAATGCAGGCCATAGCTTGGGCTTTACAGACTTCGATTTGACCCCGAAAGGGAGAGAGCATAATATGGCGTTGCACGTCTCTGTGGAGTGTAGAGGATCAGTCATGTCTCATGTACTGGTAGACACTGGATCATCCTTAAACGTGCTGCCCAAGAAAGCGATGATGAAACTAGATGTCAGAGGAATATTGTGTACGCCCAGTGACTTGGTGGTTAGGGCATTCGATGGTACGCGAAGAACAGTTTTTGGATCTATAACATTACCTCTACAGGTGGGGCCGGAGGTTTTCGCGACTGAATTTTATATCATGGATATCCAGCCTGCATATAGCTGCCTTCTTGGACGACCCTGGATCCATGGGGCTGGGGCAGTCACGTCTACTTTGCATCAAAAGTTGAAATATATGGTGGGAGACAGTGTGGTCACTGTATGCGGAGAAGAAGACATCCTGGTCAGCCATCTGTCATCATTTAAGTATGTGGAGGTCGATGGAGAGATTCACGAAACACCCTGTCAAGCATTTGAAGGGTTGCGCATCAAAGACAAAGGTCTCGGGCCGAGTAAAGCGTCGGAGATAGTCGTCTCGTCATATAAAGAAGCTCAAGCTTTGGTAGAGACTGGTGATACCAAGGGCTGGGGCAAAGTGCTGGATATTCCCGTGAAGATGGACCGGTTTGGGCTGGGGTATCAACCGTCGTCATCAACACCTGCTGTGGGGGCACCCCGTTTCAGAGGACCAATAACCATCACTGCTAGTGGAGTATGTCATGAGACCATCAACGCTGCTTCAGAGTCTGACGAAGGAGACAGCGATTGCGATATGGACGCCTGGATTCAACCGAGCGTGCCAGGACAAGGATTGTGCAACTGGTCTATTCAGGAGATTGTTCCTGTGACTCTTAAACAGTAATGCTTTGATTTTTTAATTGTTGAACAATCTGGTGTCTTGCCCGGGGCATCACGATTTGCTTAGGGCTGTGCTGTTATGAACATTGCGTGTTTATCATTAAATAAAAGGCGTTTTTTCATGTGCAAATATTGCGATCTCTGTTTTTCTTGTTTTGTATTTTACAATAAAATGGCAACGTGATTATTCGCTTTATACGCATTTTGAAGCATTTAACCATTCCTTTTGCAGGATAACATTTTCAGATGACATCCTTGAACCACCTATGACTCGTCCCGACTTCGAGCACCCGGTATTTCAGGCCGAAGAAGAGATTGTTGAAGATGGTGACGTTCCCGAAGAATTGTCTTGGTTGGTGAAGCAAGAAGAGCGAGTCATTCTGCCTCATGAGGAGGTCATCGAAATTATTAACCTAGGGTCGGAAGGGGTTGAAAAGAACATCCGTATAGGAGCCGCGCTGCAGAGCGATGTCAAGCGAAGACTGGTTGAAATGCTCAGAGAGTATAGTGATGTGTTCGCTTGGTCGTATGAAGACATGACTGGGCTTGATACAGATATGGTTGTGCACCGTCTGCCGTTGAAAGAAGAATGTTCGCCGGTCAAGCAGAAACTTCGCAGAACTAGACCCGATATGGCAGTGAAAATTAAAGAGGAGGTTCAAAAACAGTGGGATGCTGGTTTCCTGGCTGTGACAAAATATCCCTCATGGGTCGCTAACATTGTACCAGTGCCAAAGAAAGACGGTAAAGTGAGAATGTGCGTAGATTACCGTGACTTGAATAAAGCGAGCCCGAAAGATGATTTTCCGCTTCCTCATATCGACGTGCTAGTTGACAACACTGCTCAATACTCCGTATTCTCCTTCATGGATGGCTTCTCGGGCTATAACCAGATCAAAATGGCGCCAGAGGACATGGAGAAGACTACTTTCATTACGCCTTGGGGAACATTTTGTTATAAAGTGATGCCCTTCGGATTGAAGAATGCTGGGGCAACGTATCAGCGTGCAATGACGAATCTTTTTCATGATATGATGCATAAGGAGATCGAAGTTTATGTTGACGATATGATTGCCAAATCCCAGACGGAGGAAGAGCCTTTGGTGAATCTGCTGAAGTTATTCAAAAGGCTTAGGAAGTTCAGGCTGAGACTGAACCCTAACAAATGCACCTTCGGGGTGAGATCGGGTAAACTGCTGGGGTTTATCGTAAGCGAAAGAGGAATAGAGGTCGATCCTGCTAAAATAAAAGCGATACAAGAGATGTCGACGCCTAAAACAGAGAAAGAGGTGCGCGGGTTTTTAGGGAGGTTGAACTACATCGCTCGGTTCATATCTCACCTAACAGCTACGTGTGAGCCATTATTCAAGCTGTTGAAAAAAGATCAGGCTGTAACGTGGAACAAAAATTGTCAAAAGGCGTTCGATAAAATAAAGCAGTATTTGCAGGAGCCTCCTATTTTGATACCCCCAGTGGCAGGGAGACCCTTGATTATGTATTTGACAGTTCTTGAGGGAAGTATGGGTTGTGTTCTCGGTCAACACGACGAGACAGGGAGAAAAGAGCATGCGATCTATTACTTGAGTAAGAAATTTACTGAATGTGAATCTCGATACTCAATGCTTGAAAAAACTTGTTGTGCATTGGCGTGGGCTGCCAAGCGTTTGAGACAATACATGCTGAACCATACAACCATGCTCATCTCGAAGATGGATCCTATCAAATATGTATTCGAAAAGCAGGCATTATCAGGGAGGATTGCCCGTTGGCAGATGGTCTTGACTGAATATGACATCCAATATGTCTCGCAGAAGGCTATAAAGGGGAGTGTACTGTCTGAGTACTTGGCTGAGCAGCCTATTGAGGATTACCAATCGATGAGGTTTGATTTTCCTGACGAGGATATCATGTACCTGAAGATGAAAGATTGTGACGAGCCGTTGCCAGACGAAGGACCAGAATTGGGTTCCAAGTGGAAGTTGATTTTTGACGGAGCTGTAAACGCTTACGGTAGCGGAATAGGGGCAATCATCACTACTCCACACGGGTCGCACATCCCGTTTACTGCTCGGTTGACCTTTCCGGTTACCAATAATGAAGCCGAATACGAAGCTTGTATCATGGGGCTTGAAGAAGCCATTGATTTGCGAATCAAAAATCTGGACGTATACGGAGATTCAGCTCTGGTGGTGAATCAAATCAAAGGAGAATGGGAGACACGTCAGCCTAATTTGATACCGTACATGAACTATGCAAGGAGATTGTTGCCTTTCTTTGACAAGGTTGAATTGCATCATGTACCGCGAGCGGAGAATCAGATGGCTGACGCCTTGGCCACATTGTCTTCTATGTACAAAGTCAACTTCTGGAACGAGGCTCCCAGAATCATTATCTCTCAGCTTGACCGACCTGCCTTCGTGTTTGCTATTGACGAAGCATCGGATGATAAACCATGGTATTTTGATATCCTCAATTTCCTGAAGAATAAAGAGTATCCGGCTGGGGCATCCAGTCAAGATCAGAAGACTCTCAGGAGATTAACGGGTAATTTCTATTTGAATCCGGATGGTGTCTTATACAGAAGAAATCACGACCTGATGCTGTTGCGTTGTGTGGATGAAAAAGAGGCAAAGCTGCTCATGGAGGAAATACATGAAGGTAACTTTGGTACGCATGCTGGTGGACATGCTATGACGAGGAAGCTGCTGCGGGCAGGTTATTTTTGGCTGACTATGGAAACTGATTGTTTCAAGTTTGCGAAGAAGTGCCACAAGTGCCAAATCTATGCTGATAAAATCCATGTGCCTCCGAGTCCTCTAAATGTGATGTCATCGCCATGGCCATTCTCGATGTGGGGAATCGATATGATTGGAAAGATCGAGCCGACGGCTTCTAACGGGCACCGGTTCATTCTAGTAGCAATCGATTATTTCACCAAATGGGTGGAAGCGGCATCTTACGCAAATGTGACTAAGCAGGTAGTGGCCAGATTCATCAAGAGAGATATCATTTGCAGATATGGGATCCCCGAGCGAATAATCACTAACAACGGTTCAAACCTGAACAACAAAATGATGAAGGAGCTCTGTCAGAATTTTAAGATCGAACATCACAACTCCTCCCCTTACCGACCCAAGATGAATGGCGCTGTTGAAGCGGCCAATAAGAATATAAAGAAGATCGTTCAGAAGATGGTGGTTACCTATAAGGATTGGCATGAGATGCTACCTTTTGCTTTGCACGGTTATCGTACGACGGTATGCACATCAACCGGGGCAACCCCGTTCTTGTTGGTATACGGAATGGAAGCAGTGCTACCATTGGAAGTTGAGATCCCTTCGCTGAGAGTACTACGAGACGTCCAACTAGATGAGACAGAATGGGTGAAGGACAGGTTGAACCAGCTGAGTTTAATGGATGAGAAGAGGCTAGCTTCTCTAGCATACGGTCGTTTGTACCAGAGCCGAATGAAGAAAGCATATGATAAGAAGATACATCCGCGGAGCTTTCAGACGGGCGACCTTGTGCTGAAAAGGATTCTCCCGCCGCAGGCAGATCACAGGGGCAAGTGGACCCCTAACTACGAAGGGCCATACGTTGTCAGAAAAGTCTTTTCAGGAGGAGCTTTATTGTTGTCCACCATGGACGGTGAAGACTTTACGTCGCCTGTGAATTCGGACGCAGTTAAAAAATACTTTGCTTAAAATTGACCCGCTGGACAGAAAAAAGAGAGTCCAGGCAAAAATGGGGCCTCCTAGCGAACCAAAAACAGAATGAAAGGTTCGGGCAAAAGTTAGGGATAAAATGGAAAAAATGTACACCCACGAAGTTGAAAACCTACACTGGGCGGCTTCGGCAAAAAAGGGTATCCCGGTGAACTGAAAACCCGTAAAGGGCGGTTCACGCAAAAGTTAGGGATTTGAAAAGCAAATGACTGCGGTCCGAATTTGATACTGCAGTGAGCATTGGTGCGGGAGAATATACTCGAGGGGTCGATTATCAGATACAATCTCTTCGGAAGTGTGGATGCCGGGAAAGCATTAGAGTCGGGCGAGTCATAGGAGGATCAGTTCATGATGTCCGTCTGCATCCCGTTGCCGACATGTGTACAAATTTGCTTTGTCAATATATTTATGCTTCTTACTTGTATATTTGTTGTGCGTAGCTTCCTCTTTTCAGGAGTTACATCCCGTGTACAAAACTCCGCCCATTTAGGGGCCCAATCAATAAAATATGTTATTCAGTATTTGATGCTGGTTCTCTACTGTTTTGTGCATGATAAACGCCTGAGTTTAATGAAACTAGCATGTGTATAACGTTACTGGCCCTTGCCAACAATTGCTAAAACTTTGAATTAACTAAAAATGATGTCACTAACGCTAACCTGAATAGATTTGGTTGCATAGACTTGTCTTGTCTTGTTTGTGTTGTTGCAGGGTTCGTGCATGTTCCTTCCTGAAGAAGGATCAAGTTCCCCAGCTAGTCGTGGCTTATCCAGAGGACATTCTCCAGCAAAGTCGTTTATCCTTAGCAGAGTTTGGCGATTCCAAGATTGTAAGGCTGTGTTCAGACAGTGTGGTGTCCCCCAGAAGGATTCCCCATCTCAAGCAGAGTGGTTTAGCCTCAGAAGAGTAGTAATGTTTCCAACTTGTGAGCTGCACTCAGGCAGTCTACCCTTCCCAGTAGGGTCGTTTACTCTCCAGCGGAGTCAGTCGATTTTTCCCAAGAGAATTGGTTCGTCCTTAGCGGAGTTCTCTTTTCAGCCAGTGTTTTCCTCCTAGTGGAAATCGAAGATTAAGACGCTCCCTGGCAGAGTTGGTTGGGCGCCCTGGCATTTATTTTGTTAGAATACCGTGTGATATCAGTTCACTCTCCAGCAGAATTCCAATCATACTGTGCACATCTGCTATTTCCCTAGCAGAGTTATATTCCCCAGTAGGGTTGACTTCACTCTTCCAGCATTTATTTTGTTGGAATAATTCTGTAGCACCTGGCTATCCCCAGCGGAGTCGGCATTGTCTTCAGCATTTACTTTGCTGAAGCGGTTTCCTATATCCCAACAGTCCGAGTCTGCAGCTGCATCGACATATAGCATCATACTTGCATTCACCAAATAAAAGCGCGTAGCATTTCCATGTCGAATGGAGCATTGCGTCATTGTCAAACATATGCATTTTGAAACATAAACTAGGTTGGCTAACTGTTTGCTTCAAGTATTGTTTCGCTTGCAGGTAGAGAGAGCTCTTACTCAAGTGAATTACCTAACATTAAAGATCGCGGCGTGAGACATTCAACGAAAATGTCAGTTTCGGCAATATCCCCCACAGAGTTATCATGATGAATTTCTCCTTGTCCCCAAGCAGAGTTATTTGACATCAAAGGGTTTCATGAATCAGAATTTCAGAGGCTGCCGCCGGTTATCAGAATAGGCGTCCGGTAGTTTGGTTTCCAGATATCCCCAGTGGAGTCCGCCTCAAAGTCGCTGTCACGTCAGTGCTAAGAAGTTTGTGGGTCGGGACTAATGGAGAAATGAGTCCTAACGTGGACAATTTTATTGATGGATTTTCTTCGTGCTGGAGAAGTGGGGTCCTAACGTGGACAGATTTATTTCCCCGAGTTGATGAAAGGTGCTAGTCCTAACGTAGACAGGTTCGATTTCTCAGAATTGATGGAATGTGGAGTCCTGACGTGGACCTTTCCTCACGTTGACAATATGTGTTAGTCCTAACGTGGACAGATTCGGTTTCTCAGTATTGGTGGAATATGAAGTCCTGACGTGGACAAAGTTGATTACTCTTCGTGTTGGTGTCCTGACGTGGACCATTTATTCCCTACAGATATCTTCCTTCGTAATGGTGAAATGTGCGTCCTGACGTGGACAAGTTTATAGTTCTTCGTGTTGACAAGATGTGCGTCCTGACGTGGACAAGTTTATAGTTCTTCGTGTTGACAAGATGCGAGAGTCCTGACGTGGACAAGTTTATTTCTCTTCGTGTTAGCGAAGCGTGAGTCCTGACGTGGACAAGTTTTATTTCCCCAGTGGGTCGAAGATGCGGGAGTCCTGACGTGGACAAGTTTTATTTCTTCAGCAGGTTGAAGCGTGAGTCCTGACGTGGACAGGTTTTATTTCTTCAGCAGGTTGAGATGTGAGTCCTGACGTGGACAAGTTTTATTTCTTCAGCAGGTTGAGACGTGAGTCCTGACGTGGACAAGATTTATTTCTTCAGCAGGTTGAAGCGTGAGTCCTGACGTGGACAGGTTTTATTTCTTCAGCAGGTTGAGATGTGAGTCCTGACGTGGACAAGTTTTATTTCTTCAGCGGGTCGAGGTGCGAGTCCTTACGTGGACAAATCAAGACGAGATTGGAGTCCTTACATGGACAAATCAAGACAAGATTGGAGTCCTTACGTGGACAAATCAAGATGAGATGATTCCTTACGTGGAAAGATGGTATTCCTTACGTGGAAAGATGGTTTCCTTACGTGGAAAGATGGAGTCCTTACGTGGACAAATCAAGATGAGATGATTCCTTACGTGGAAAGATGTATTCCTTACGTGGAAAGATGTATTCCTTACGTGGAAAGTTGGATTCCTTACGTGGAAAGATGATTTCCTTACGTGGAAAGATGGTTTCCTTACGTGGAAAGATGGTTTCCTTACGTGGAAAGATGTGATTCCTTACGTGGAAAGAAGACGTATTCCTTACGTGGAAAAAAGAGGTTATTCCTTACGTGGAAAGAGGTTAATTCCTAACGTGGAAAGGGGAGTCCTGACGTGGACGATGTATTACTGACATGAAAAAGTTTAGTCCTGACGCAGACAGATCTAGAAGAAGTTATTCCTCACGTTGAAAGAGATTATCCCTGACGTGGAAAGATGATTTCTGACGTGGAAGAGTTTAGTCCTGACGTGGACAGATCCAGACGAAGTCTTAGTCCTAACGTGGACGGTGTTATTCCTAACGTGGAAGAGTTTATTCCTAACGTGGACGATTTATTTCTGATGAAATACAGACGAGTTATCCCCAGCGAAGTTGCCGAGATTTCTCCGGGTTGACAGCAGGTGGAGTCCTAACGTGGACAAGTTTGGTTGAGGTTTCTTCGTGTTGACGGCACAGGCGTCCTAACGTGGGCAAAGTTCTATCCCTGCGATGATAGAATCTTTTTCAGGAATGATAAAAATAATCCCCAGCACGGTCGCTAATGGATCAGTTGGTTGCTGTAACAGTTAGATTCAGTTGATGAATGTCGTTCCCCAAGCAGTGTTGCAGTTTATTTCTGCGGTTGGCAAATTTCCGGGTTCTTAGTATTCAACCGTCTCGTACCTCGAATGTTTGAAGGCCGTTCGCTCTTCACCCAATCGGGTCCAAGTCGCTTGAATAGGGGCAATGAGAAGGAACCACTCTGGTGGAGGGAGGAATCATCCTGCCGAGGAGAAGGAGTCACGCCAATCTCAATTGGACTCCGCCTGGGGAAACGAACTTCAGTCGACTGCTGCGGGGACGAGGTTCTACGGGAACCTGGATCTACTCATCTGGGTATACGAACCACAACTGCTGAGGAAAACAATGTCAATTGCAGAAATAAACTGCACAGCCTTCGCGGCAAAACTTTCCTGGAGGTAACGACTCTGGTGGGGAAATACAACATCAGCTATTCAACACTCTACTGGGGAAAACCAATCATGGCTTCAACGGCTTTCCAAGACTCGGCTCTCTTGGGGGAATGCCAGCTCGGCTGGGGACGAAGGAATCATCCTGCTTACTGGGGAGAGTACGAATCTGTGGGGAATTTCAATTCCGCTGAAGACTTCAGTCTGCACTATCGAGTACTGCACACTTCAGTATATGACTCAGCTGGGGAGACAACGATCCTTCAGGATACATCTAATTGGGGAGAGAATCTTCTCTGCTTGGGGAAACATACCAATGCTTACGATCTCATGTTCAGACTCCATGGGGAGGTGCTGCTGAACTTGCTGGAGAGGAAGGAATCATCCTGTTTGGGAACACATACAGCGTACTGTCTGGAATATGCTACACCTGCAACAACATAAACAAATAGACAAGATACCCTTCTCAAAGGGACCTATCAAGGTTATCATCTTGTGACAATGTTCCAGTAATTCATTGTTTCAACAATCAGTGGCCTAGGCCAGTAAGCTTATGTATGCGCATTTTATCAAAAACATCGGCATTCTTTCGCAAACAAAACAGATAGATGATAAACAAACAAACGGAATTGCTGAATAGTATACATTTTATTGATAACGGACCCCTGAATGGGCAAGAATGTTTTACAACAGATGCAAGCTCCTGGAATGAGGAAGCTGCGCGGGTATAATAACATAAATATACATCAGTATATACACAAATATCGGCAACAAGGTGTAGACGAACACCATGAGTTGATCCCTCTATGACCCACTCGACTTTGATACTTCTCTGACACTTCAGCTTCAGAAGAGATTGATTCAGATATACGGCCCTCAGGTCTTCCAAACCACTAAACAATGAAAGTTCATACGCGGAACACAGTCATTTGCTTTTTCAAATCCCTAACTTTTGCCTGAATCGCCCTCTCGGGTTTTTGATTCACCGGGATACCCTTTTTTTCCAAAGTCGCCCTTCCAGGTTTTCGACTTTGCGGGTGTACATTCTTTTCTTTATATCCCTAATTTTTTCCCAAACCTTTTTCCTTTTTTATGGTTCGTCGGGATGCCCCATTTTTGCCTGGATATTCTTTTTCTTTCCAGCGGGTCATTTTTTTAAGCAAAGTATTTTTTAACCGCGTCCGCGTTCACCGGGGATGCAAAATCTTCGCCATCCATCGTGGACAACAACAAGGCTCCTCCCGAGAAGACCTTGCTGACGATGTGCGGACCTTCGCAATTGGGAGTCCACTTGCCCCGGTGATCGGAGTGTGGAGGAAGAATCTTCTTCAGTACGAGATCACCCGTCTGAAAGCTTCTAGGACGCACCTTCTTATCATAAGCTTTCTTCATTCGGCTTTGGTACAGACGACCATATGCAATCGATGCTAACCTCTTCTCGTCCATCAGGCTGAGTTGGTTTAGTCGGCTCTTAATCCATTCTGCCTCGTCGAGTTTCACGTCAACCAAAACTCGTAAAGAAGGAATCTCAACTTCTAACGGTAGGACAGCCTCCATACCGTACACTAGTGAGAAAGGAGTTGCCCCGGTTGATGTACGTACCGTCGTACGATAACCGTGCAATGCAAATGGTAACATCTCGTGCCAATCCTTATAGGTCACAACCATCTTCTGTACAATCTTCTTAATGTTCTTATTGGCCGCTTCAACGGCGCCATTCATCTTCGGCCAGTAAGGTGATGAGTTGTGGTGTTCAATCTTGAAACTCTGGAACAGCTTTTTCATCATCTTGTTATTCAGATTTGAACCATTGTCAGTAATGATCCGCTCGGGAATTCCGTAACGACAGATGATGTCCCTCTTTATGAATTTAGCCACCACCTGCTTGGTCACATTAGCATATGAGGCTGCCTCCACCCACTTGGTGAAGTAGTCAATGGCTACTAGAATTAAACGATGACCGTTAGATGCAGTGGGCTCGATCTTGCATATCATGTCGATGTCCCACATGGAAAACGGCCACGGGGAGGACATGACGTTTAAAGGGCACGGCAGCACGTGAATCTTATCAGCATAAATCTGACATTTATGTCATTTCTTCGAGAATTTAAAGCAATTTGATTCCATCGTCAGCCAGTAGTATCCTGCTCTCAGGATCTTTCTTATCATAGCATGCCCGCCGGCGTGCGTACCAAATGTGCCTTCATGGACTTCTTCCATGAGCATATTCGCTTCTTTCTCATCTACACATCTGACTAGCACGAGATCATGGTTTATTTTATATAGAACTTCATCAGGATTGAGATAAAAATTCCCAGACAGCATCCTCAGAGTCTTCTTATCCTGGGTTAACGCTCCCGCCGGATACTCCTTAGTCATAAGGATGGTCTGGATGTCATGGAACCATGGCTTGCCATCGGAGGCTTCCTCGATCGCAAAGACGAATGCAGGTCTATCAAGACGGGAAAGGACAATTCTTGGAGCTTCATTCCAAAAATTGAATTTATACATTGAAGCCAACGTGGCTAGGGCATCAGCCATCTGGTTTTCAGCTCTGGGCACATGATGGAGTTCCACTCGATCAAAGAACGGAAGCAGCCTTCTGGCATAGTTCATGTACGACACCAAATTCGATTGACGGGTCTCCCACTCCCCTTTAATCTGGTTAATCACAAGTGTCGAGTCACCATATACATCTAGGTTCTTGATTCTCAAATCAATTGCTTCTTCCAGGCCCATGATGCATGCTTCGTACTCCGCTTCGTTATTGGTGACTGGAAACGTCAGTCTCGCAGTGAACGGGATATGGGATCCGTGGGGAGTCGTGATGATCGCCCCAATGCCACTTCCGTAAGAATTAACTGCCCCGTCAAATATCAATTTCCATTGGGATTTCCTATCTGGACCCTCGTCGGGCAACAGTTCATCACAATCCTTCGCTTTGAGAAACATGATATCCTCATCAGGGAATTCAAATTTCATCGGCTGATAATCCTCGACCGGCTGTTCGGCAAGGTATTCAGACAACACACTTCCCTTGATGGCCTTCTGGGAAACGTACTGAATGTCATATTCCGTCAACACCATTTGCCATCTGGCAATCCTGCCCGAAAGCGCTTGCTTTTCGAAGACGTACTTGATCGGATCCATCATCGAAATTAGCATGGTTGTGTGGTTGAGCATGTACTGTCGTAAACGTTTGGCAGCCCAGGCTAGTGCATAACACGTTTTCTCCAGCATCGAGTAACGAGATTCACAGTCTGTGAACTTTTTACTCAAATAATAGATGGCATGCTCCTTTCTGCCCGTTGTTGCGGTGGAAATAGGATCACAAACTATTAATGAGTTTGAATCGCAATTCAATTCACAACCGCTCTTTGATTTATCCGAAGGAAAAGGTCAAAAGAGGGAAAACCTATTTTTGCATTGTAAACACAACGCGGGGAAAGATCTAGGGTTCGGGGGTTGGTTAAATTTAGGGAAGGTATTAGCACCCTAAACTTCTGTAGTACTCTACAGGAACCTTTTGTTCAAATGTTTACTATTTGCTTTATTTATTTGCTTAAGGTATATGTACAAAGGATTAAAAGTGAGAAAAGAGACCTAAGGGGTTAATTCTAAGTTTACTCGGCAAGACATTGCATCTTGTGCCTACGTATCCTTACGGGAGTGGAATCAGAGTAATCGTAGTTCCCATCAAAAGGGAGGTTAGAAACGTCTTGACTGTGGCCAAGGTTTCAATGGGGAATAAACATGTCTTAAGGACACGCTTACGTGGAGTGTAGAAACTCCGATCTCTACGTTATAAATGTTAAGTTGTAATTAGGGTTAAATTAGGTTAGGGATTCCGCGGCGGGAAACCCTAAAATGAGCGCGGCGGCTCTTTGACCTAATGCTAGGGGTAAAATTATAATCTTGCCTGCGGCGAGGCATTTGTGAAAATAAGGGTTTGTGAGGTTGTAAGGGTTTGAAGTTGAGGACTATTGGCATGGCGACCAAAAGCTAGACCTAACCTTCGGATGTGTGTAGTGTGACTGGAATATTGATAAATGCGTGAGGTGATTGAGTTATGCAAACAGGAAATAAGACAGAAGTTAAAGCCATGCAAACAGAAATTTAAAGGCAGAAACTTAAAGCGCGATTATTAGATTCGCGGGGTTACATATGAGGAGCAGTTACAATATAGTAGTGAACTCTGAATGAAAAATAAGATGAAATAAGTAATGAGCTGCAAAATGAACAAACGACGTTAGTGGGCAGGGTGAGGCGGCAATCGAATGAGTTACGAGACAATGAAAGAAAAAACGCAAATTTGAGATTTTATTATTGTTTTATTTAAAAAATTTTAATATTAGCTTGCAAAAAAAGAAAAGGTTTAATTTAAAGATGTTTTACTTTTTTTTTAAAAAGGGTTTTATTTTTAATATTTTTAAGAAAAGTTTTTCTTATTTTATTTAAAAAAAAGTTTTTTATTTATCCTTAATATTTACATAAAAGATTTTTATTTTAAGAAAACAGATTTTTTGAATTATAAAATTAAAATGTTAAAAGAACAATAAAAAAACATAAAAAATAATTTTTTAAAGAACAAAACAAAAAAATATAATAAAGGGGGGGGGGGGGGGGGTTGGGCCGGTCATCACACCCGGACCCAACCCGGTTAGTGGTTTAACTAAGAAACAATTAGGGTTCTGGGAACCCTAATGTTCCTTGCGGCGCCATTCATATCTTCTTCTTCTCTCATCTCTCTCGCGGCTCTCTCGATTCTCTTCATTCTCCTCAGTAACCTGAAATCAAACACGAATGTTGTGAGGGAGATATCTCATAGCTTACATTTATGGTGAACGGCCGGTGATGAGGGTTTCCTCTGAGGCTTGGAGTTGATTGCCCGCCGTTTAAACGGCGAAGGCGATCTTCCCCTTTCGGTGATTCGCGGTTGTTGATGTTGGTTCGTCAGTGAACGGAGGCGATGATGAGGGTATCGGTCCCTCTGAGTCTCAACCACGCCGTTAGGGTTTGCGACGCGATTGGTCCGTTAGGGTTGGTACGCGATTCCTCGTTCGGGTTTGCGACGGTGGTTCCTCTCTCTCTCGCGGCTACCAGTTAGGGTTTCTAATCAGGTGATCCCGTTCCTTTTTATATCCCTCTTATCTCTTTTGGGCCTCGTTGGATATTTGCCTTGTTCTTCTACGAAAGGTTTGATTTGATTTTTCTTTCCTTTTCTGGATTTGCTCGAAACTGAGATTGGATTTGATTGATCCCAATATATTCTTCTTTCTTCTTTCGGTTGTAACCTTCATTATTATTGATTTGATTTCCTTGTTTTCCTGATAGGGTTAGATCGGTTGATCTCTTTGGATTTTCGGTTATTGCCTGGTGTGGATCTTTATCCATTTGGACTCGGTTATCCAAATTTGATGCAAACCGACCCTGTCATGGATTTTCACTCCATTTGGATTCTGATGACCTGGTTTATTTCGATTGATATCTGATGACGCTTTATTGATTTTTGCAGATGTTCGAACCACTTTCATTTTGACATCCAGCCCCCTGATTCATTCTGATTTGGACTTGGTTCTATCTGATGCAATTTGTATTGATATCTGGTTTTCTATTTCGAACATACATTCACCTTTCTTCTTCTTCTTTCAGAGGGAACTCTAAGAGTCGGATATTGCTGGATTGATGCCGCCGAGGGAGGTTCGACACGGTGATGATGACGACTTGTCTGAACCGTCGAGAAGATGACACTGCTACCATTTGCCTTTGATTATGTTTTCGTGACAATGACCTTCGGGTCTGAGCGAAAAATTACCGTATGTTGTGTACTTTCGATGTTCGGTAGGGAGTTGGCGACAGGCTTTGGCCGTTGCCCTTCCAGCCGCTCGAATGTTACGCCCGATGATGAACAACCTGAGGGTTGTATTGATTATATGTGACACTTTTCTTCTGAAGCTGGATATGACGTTCGTGAACTCATTTGCAGATGTAATCGAGGATTTGTTTGATGCTTCTGATATCGTTTGTATCTCTTGTAGCTTTTCGAGTCATTTCCGCTTTTGACGTGTAGCCCATGATTTGGACTTGTTTCTGATCCAGTTTTTTTTTGGTTCGACTCGCCTTTGGCTTTCCTTACTTGTTTGATCTCAGAGCTGCTGCTAGCATTGTAGCTTATCTGCTTTGATCTTGAACCAATTTTGATGGCCTGATATTCAGACTGTTGTTGCTCTGATGAGCCAACCTTTTTGGTGCTGTTTGCATTGATGTTCTGTTGGATTGTCCCTGCCTGTTTCTGCTTTTTCGAACATGAAGCTTGATTTTCCTGTGATGTTTATGAATTCTTTTGAGGCAGTTTTGATTAGTTTCGATATTCAGTTTGGTGTTGTTGGTGTGTGGTTCTTTTCAGAACACAAACTCGGTTTCTTTGAACTGATATCCCTTTCTTTTCGTTGTTTCAGGGCTGGGGCGTTTGGATTCACAAACTGATTATGCTGCTGGCTGTTGTTGTCTGATGACAGGGGCTGTGATGTTGTTCTTCAACTGAGCCTACATGTTGGTTTCGGTTTCTTGCTGATTTTCTGGTTTGCACTCACTTGTTCAGTTTTTACTTCTATCCACTTTGGCTATGAGCATCAGTTTGGGAAAAGTTACATATTTTCTTGATAGTGCTACCATATTCACTTGATGGTGTCCCTTTGAATCCGCAGTTGCGCCAATCCTTTCGGCTCGAAAAAAAGCTTCCTTTATCTCTCTCTCGGCTATCCCGTATCGATAAGAATAGGAATTGCTTGATCTGATGCCGATGGCGCGGATCGGTAACGGGGGTAGGACGCAGCTTCGGTTGTGCCACTCCCGGCACTCGATGATGACGATGTTCTGAGAGTGTCAAAAATAATTTCTAACCTCTTCTATCATGTTTGTTCTGTTTTGATGTGCAGGTGAATTGGTGATTCTGCGGAGAAGCTCAAAGACATCATGAAGACACTTAGAAGTTCTAGGACCTAGGATTTAGGATATGCCATCTTTATTTCTCTGTAACTTGTAATAAAAAAAATATTATGAAATAATTCAATAATACATTTTTTATCCAAATTATTTCCCTTTTATAAATCATGATGAAATATTATTCAACTTTCTATCCAAATGCTCTTTACGAATAATAATAAAATATTATGAATGAACTTCACATATTTATTAAAATCATTTTCCCATTTCCTTTTCATGATTTAATTTGCCAACATCTCAACATCCGATTAAATCTTATCAGACAAATATCCTTGAATTAATTCGATCCAAATCTTAATAACTTCAACACGAATAAACTCCATCAATCAGTAGAAGTCTTCACTGTGTTGTCCCTCTAAAGATGAACTGGAAGATAGAAGAAATGATTTTTTTGTTAAACCCTGTTCCCAGATCAGATTTTCCAAACCAAGTTGATATCAAACCCACGTAAATAAATGCCTCAGGATTAAAACCTCATTAGGCCCCAAAATTACGGATTATGCTTCAAAATGACCAAAACGCCCCTGGGGTATTTCCTGCAAAACAAACACCTTCAGGACTTGTTAGTGGTTAGCAAATGTACATATGAGATGCTATGCGAAATGACTGACTAAATATAAGGGTAAAATTTGGGGTATTATAGTTGCCCCTATTTAAATAGCTACACCGGACGATTTGAGTGACAGAGACTCGAGGAATCGTGGTGGAGAGATTTAAATATAGATAACCGAAAATTTTGCCCTTATATGCGACGATGTGCAATGCTTTTGGACAAATCGAGGACAGCTTAATGCAGATGATGCCATGAATATGATATGATACGTATGCTGGAATGATGAATGCGAAAATGATGACGAATACTACGACACAGGGACAGACGCTACGAGAAGAACACACTGGGGAAAACGACGCGCTGAGCCACAGTACAACACTGGGGATTCTAAAAATGATGGTCAACTGGTGCGAACACGACCAATTGTCTTTTTTTTTAGAAAAGGAACGAAATTCTCAAATGGAGATGGTACCTATGAGACGACCTCCACTGGGGAATCTAAAAATAAAACTGGATCATGTACGATTGCAAGATTGATTACAGAATGCTGGAGCATTGAGCAAAGAATAACATCCAAGCTTCTGTAGACTATCCCTCGTGACAGGATCAAACGGACTTTTCGGAACTCCGTAGCAAATATACAGGGTAAAGACCGGCTGTATGCCAAAATAAATGGACTTTGATGGGAAATGCCCTGATAAGCTTCTCGCGGGAGACTGTCACTTATCGTTGGAAGGGACTTATGTGCCAAAATGGATAAGCACTCAAATAAAGAGGCTGCTGCTTATCAGATAAATAAATCTTCTCGCATTTAAGGTCGGCGCCTGGAATACGATTCTGATTCTTCTCTTACTGAAGGATAAATAAACTTCTTCATGCTTCAAGATCGTGCTCTCCTGAACATGAAAAGGGCTAACTGAACTTCCTCATACTTCAGAATCGTGCTCTCCTGAATATGATTCGGCTTTTTCTTGTAAATGAAATTCTTCATACTTCAGAATCGTGCTCTCCTGAATATGAAAAGGGCTAATTGAACTTCCTCATAACTCAGAATCGTGCTCTCCTGAATATGATTCGGCTCTTTCTTGTAAATGAAATTCTTCATACTTCAGAATCGTGCTCTCCTGAATATGAAAAGGGCTAATTGAACTTCCTCATAACTCAGAATCGTGCTCTCCTGAATATGATTCGGCTCTTTCTTGTAAATGAAATTCTTCATACTTCAGAATCGTGCTCTCCTGAATATGAAAAGGGCTAATTGAACTTCCTCATAACTCAGAATCGTGCTCTCCTGAATATGATTCGGCTCAAACCTCCCCGTATTTCAAGATCGTGCTCTCCTGAATACGATTTGGTTCAAAACCCCCTATACTTCAAGACGACATGTAAATGGAAGCCCAACTGCTCCATGGAGATGGCCATTTACTGCGAGTCATAACGAAGATAGGATCGGTTTCTTAGGTGAGAAATGTTGTATACCGATGTTGTAAGATATAAAGTGTTGCAAAGTGTTGTACTGATAGATTTTCCAGGCATGAACTGGCGTGTATCTGTGAAGGATTGCGGTTGAGTTTCTTGAAAGATAGTGCAAAATAAATGCACATCCGGGTACAGTGATAAACTTCTCGGGCGAGAACAGTCGCGTACCTGTCATGGTATGGTGAAAATCTTCAGATGGTGCGGAATAAATGCACGTCCGGTTGGGATTGACGACCGACAAGACTGAGATTCAATCTAGGATCGAGCTAGAAAGAAGACTGGAAATCAAGACTCCATCGAGGGAATGAACCCGAAGGGTAGATATCTTATCCTGGCGAGGAAAGATAGCTGAAGTAACCGTCATCCACGAGGATCGAGCTCTGTGGGGAAACTGGAAACAGGTAAGTATTTTATGCTTAGGGCTGACAATCTATTTGGAGAGAATGGACAAACCCAGTTACTCGGCGGTAACGACCAATGATAGAGATACACTGAACCTGCACATGTTAACGTGCATGTTAATGAATATGTTAATATGAATGTATGTTAATGTCTATGTATGTAAATATGCAGGATGTTATGAAATGAGTATGTAATGAGTATGTAATGAATATGTAATGAATATGTAATGAATATGTAATGAAATAGGCATGTGATGCTTATGCCCTTGCGTATGCTGACGAAACAGACTAGAGACGGGACGAGAGATGAAATAAACATCTCGACGGAAATACCCTGCGTTCTCTGCAACCAATACGTCAATCATGGGTAAGAAAGATCAATGGTAGAACCAAATCTGGTTTTAAAGTTCTGAATTCTCTGGGGAGAAGGTAATCTGCTTGGGTGTACAGTATCACGTCTTCACATGGAGAGAAGAAAACCTGAGGGACACTTTTGAGTTACCCAAGAAAAAGTTGTCAGCTTATAGTCTCTCTGGGGACTATGATGAGGCAATAGCTTAGGAGCTTGTTGCAACACTGAGATTTACTGGGGGATGAAGGCCGCTGTGAGTAAAATCCATCGGGTGCATGAAGAAAAGTTATGAAACCACATGGCTTTGATCTTGAAGGACCTTGTAGTAGTCGCCATTTGTTTCCTTTAAAAGAAACACGGTGCCCCAGGATGCTTGCGTTGTGAGGTGTGGTCATCTCAAGAGGATTTTATAGAGAACACGGAGTCTGGTTGCCCCACTGTTTTCAAACTCTTTGAGAGATTTGTCAGGTCTCGACGTAACTGGCACAAATTAATCGTGTTATGACGAAATCTTTGAGAAATAGCTCTTAAGAACGTCAGACTCGCGTTGGTAAGCGAACTGGAAACTGCCTGCCCCTGTTTAGCAGGATCTTCAAGTTTCACGGGCTATATCCATATGTAACCCTCTAAGATATCAAGCAAAATCGTCATGCCTGAAATGCCTATCCTGAGCTTGTCAATGCACACATATATTTGTCTTGAATTTTTGTTTTGAAAAAGATATCGCAATAACTTGTGACCGAAATCACTAATCAGGATATAAGTGCCAACATGAATTTTTTTCTGAGCATAGCTCGTAGGAGTCAGGAAACGTGATCTTGTCGAGTATGCTTTCAACCGAAGTCCTACTTCAATTAGGTCTTTTAAAGGTTGTATCGTGGCTCGGCTCACGTTTTAAGAAATAAAGGATAAAGGCTCAAAGTTATATTTGTACCCACCCCTTCTTCGTGATGTTCTCCAATCCTAATTCAGTTAATCGGATACGAACGCTCATATCTCAAGCGGATTTGCTATGGTCGAGAACTTATCAAGGCTTTGGACATGGCAGTCACTCACCTATTTCTTTTGGCAATTGGTCACACGACCTTGTTCTTTATAGGGGTTCTAAAAACTACTGGTTTGTTGTTCTTATTCCCTAACTTTTGCCTGGACAGCGTCTATTGATTTGACTTTGGAGTCCAGCGGGATGCCCCAGTTTTGCCTAAGTCTCCTTCATAGGTTTTGACTTAGCGGGCTCTTATTTTTGAATATTCTTTTATGCACCAGTCGTGTAAATCCTTTGAAAGGCTTGTGACTGCCCCACTCCTTAGGTAACCGAGGGATAGTCATTGTATTTAAGATGCTAAGGATAAATTCTCGAAGGTTTGCTCTTCCTTTTTGAGGATCTAAACGCTCGATTGGTTTAACTGAAACCTACCCTGCCCCAGGTTAGGATGAAGGTTCTTAAAAAAAAACTCCTACTTCAGGGCTCAAAGAGGTTAACGAGGGGTTGACATCCTTATATCTCCAGTGTTTGGAATTTGAAACAATGCCTTACATCATCAGCGGGTTTCAATCGAAAGCATACGACAAGAAATCTGCCGTTATGGGTTCGTCATCCTCCTCCCAATTCTCCATCAGAACAAGAGATCAGGTAAAGTTGGCATTATGATTTATGAAAAAGTTTTTTTGAATGAGTGAAACGAATGGATTTATTCAAGACAAACATATGTGTTGCATTAATTAATCAAAGATAAACAAGTTCGTTCATGCTAAATATGCTTAATCAAAGAGAAATACATATAAATAAACAAATGAACTGTCGGAAAAATCCTTTTATGAAATCTTGCATGCAAGAGTAACAGTTTCCTTTGGCGGAGCCTCAATGGAAAGGACGTCTGGTTCATGATCACTGTGAGTCATCATGGCTTGCCCCAGTTATGCTGGTCACATCTTCAACAGTTTTCAGTCGTTGCTTCAAAATAACTTTCCCAGATTCTTTGTTGATCCCGGTCATATCATCTTGAGGGTTACTGAAATGAAGCGAGCTAGGCCTTTGAATAATTAATGGATTCGGCTGACTTGCTGAGAGGTCAACATACTTTGCAGAATTCGAACCCGACAAGTGAGGGACCCCGAGAGGAGTCTTGATCTTCGGCTGAGCATTGCTAAAAGACAACTTCTTCGCTTCTAGAAAATCTCTGACAACTTTCTTAAGAGCATAGCAATTCTCTAGATCATGGCCGGGCGCACCCTCATGAAATAAACAATGAGCGGTAGCGTTGTAACTTGCAGGTTATGGATTAGGTGGAGGACCCAAAGCACGGGTGGGAATCAGACCTTGTTGTACCAAATGGGGGTATAACTCAGTGAAAGTCATCGGAATTGGAGGACAAGGCTTATACTGACTCTTACGGGGATAAGGAACCTGATCCTGTGATTGCTGGTGAACAGGAGCGTTGGGCACTCGTTGACTGTCGACAGGAACTTGCATAGGCGAATAACCGGAAGGTTGTTGATAAACTGGTGCCTGATATACCGGAGCTGACTGTACAGGCTGGCATGCAGGAAACTGCTGATCGAAAGGAGGTGCAACAGTAGCTACATAGGGTTGTTGAACATATAGAAACGGATAACCTTGAACATAACTCTGCTGATATTGTAAAGGTTGAGGAGTAGCCTTTTTGCGGTTCTTTGAACGTGTAGGTCCTTTACCATGGTCGGAGTTAGGAGTTTTGCACTTTGGAGGGGTAGCTCGTCGAACTGGTCGAGCACTGGGAGGCACCAAACCGGATTGAAGACCGTGAGGAGGTACATTCTCGACAGTAACAGCTGGTTGAGGTTCCATAACGGTATTAGTCTTAGAAACAACAGTAGACTGAGCATCCACCTTCACACTAAGAGCTCGTAACATCTCCAAAATCTGCCCTACACTTCCTCGAAGATCTTCGAATTCATGGCTGACACGGTTGATCTCTTGGTTTTGATCTTCCATTCTTTTGAAGGGTCGTATTGATGCAGAGAACTCGGGGTGACAAAACTGGAGGGTGAGAGAACCGAGTATGAGAAATCGGGAGACACATGCAATGCAAAAGTATGATGCTAAAATGTGAATGCAAATGAAGATTTCATGGAATTCAAACATTTACGAATGTCGTGGGGTACCAAGGAAATCTTTTTCTTGTTTTTTCATTTTATTTTTTTATTTATGGTATCCCGCGATATCCAAAAATGATATTTGAACTCCATGAAATACAATGCAATGAGATGCTTTATGGATGCAATGCATGAAAACACACAAAGTCCTAGGTTAAAGGAACGTGAGCGGAGTCAAGGTCTACCCATCCCAAAAGGAGTGTACTATAGGTTAGTTGTACCTGCCGAACAAGGTTCTACAAAGTGCCCAAAGTCATCAGCCCATCTTTCGGATATTATCAACCTTCCGACTGACTCGGGGGTGAATAATATTCTCAAGAGAACCTCTTTTGAGTGTAGTATCGCGTAGCAGCCGTTGTAGGATTACTCCCACATAGCTCCCACACTACGTCCTAAATAAGGCCAAGGTGGTGTTAAGGTACTACGGTCCTCAATATCACAGACTCCAATCGACCATGGAAAAAGTTTTTACGATTACTCGTTCAACCGAACCATTTTCGAAAAGGTCTCAACTGAGCGGTGATTCTCGAATCAGCTTGGTCGGGATTCACTCCCTATAAACCTCATCGAATATATCCCCATCCTATAATAATGTCACTAGTCCGGGCGTAGGACTTATCTCACAGCATAAGGAACCATCCCAAAATCAGAGTACAATATATACATGCAAATGAATAGTAAAACAAATAGTAATAAATATGAACAAATTAGGGATAACCCTCAAAAGTTTAGGACTCCCCAGTGAAGTCGCCATTTTCTGTTGCGGTGGAAATAGGATCACAAACTATTAATGAGTTTGAATCGCAATTCAATTCACAACCGCTCTTTGATTTATCCGAAGGAAAAGGTCAAAAGAGGGAAAACCTATTTTTGCATTGTAAACACAACGCGGGGAAAGATCTAGGGTTCGGGGGTTGGTTAAATTTAGGGAAGGTATTAGCACCCTAAACTTCTGTAGTACTCTACAGGAACCTTTTGTTCAAATGTTTACTATTTGCTTTATTTATTTGCTTAAGGTATATGTACAAAGGATTAAAAGTGAGAAAAGAGACCTAAGGGGTTAATTCTAAGTTTACTCGGCAAGACATTGCATCTTGTGCCTACGTATCCTTACGGGAGTGGAATCAGAGTAATCGTAGTTCCCCTCAAAAGGGAGGTTAGAAACGTCTTGACTGTGGCCAAGGTTTCAATGGGGAATAAACATGTCTTAAGGACACGCTTACGTGGAGTGTATAAACTCCGATCTCTACGTTATAAATGTTAAGTTGTAATTAGGGTTAAATTAGGTTAGGGATTCCGCGGCGGGAAACCCTAAAATGAGCGCGGCGGCTCTTTGACCTAATGCTAGGGGTAAAATTGTAATCTTGCCTGCGGCGAGGCATTTGTGAAAATAAGGGTTTGTGAGGTTGTAAGGGTTTGAAGTTGAGGACTATTGGCATGGCGACCAAAAGCTAGACCTAACCTTCGGATGTGTGTAGTGTGACTGGAATATTGATAAATGCGTGAGGTGATTGAGTTATGCAAACAGGAAATAAGACAGAAGTTAAAGCCTTGCAAACAGAAATTTAAAGGCAGAAACTTAAAGCGCGATTATTAGATTCGCGGGGTTACATATGAGGAGCAGTTACAATATAGTAGTGAACTCTGAATGAAAAATAAGATGAAATAAGTAATGAGCTGCAAAATGAACAAACGACGTTAGTGGGCAGGGTGAGGCGGCAATCGAATGAGTTACGAGACAATGAAAGAAAAAACGCAAATTTGAGATTTTATTATTGTTTTATTTAAAAAATTTTAATATTAGCTTGCAAAAAAAGAAAAGGTTTAATTTAAAGATGTTTTACTTTTTTTTTAAAAAGGGTTTTATTTTTAATATTTTTAAGAAAAGTTTTTCTTATTTTATTTAAAAAAAAGTTTTTTATTTATCCTTAATATTTACATAAAAGATTTTTATTTTAAGAAAACAGATTTTTTGAATTATAAAATTAAAATGTTAAAAGAACAATAAAAAAACATAAAAAATAATTTTTTAAAGAACAAAACAAAAAAATATAATAAAGGGGGGGGGGGGGGGGGGTTGGGCCGGTCATCACACCCGGACCGAACCCGGTTAGTGGTTTAACTAAGAAACAATTAGGGTTCTGGGAACCCTAATGTTCCTTGCGGCGCCATTCATATCTTCTTCTTCTCTCATCTCTCTCGCGGCTCTCTCGATTCTCTTCATTCTCCTCAGTAACCTGAAATCAAACACGAATGTTGTGAGGGAGATATCTCATAGCTTACATTTATGGTGAACGGCCGATGATGAGGGTTTCCTCTGAGGCTTGGAGTTGATTGCCCGCCGTTTAAACGGCGAAGGCGATCTTCCCCTTTCGGTGATTCGCGGTTGTTGATGTTGGTTCGTCAGTGAACGGAGGCGATGATGAGGGTATCGGTCCCTCTGAGTCTCAACCACGCCGTTAGGGTTTGCGACGCGATTGGTCCGTTAGGGTTGGTACGCGATTCCTCGTTCGGGTTTGCGACGGTGGTTCCTCTCTCTCTCGCGGCTACCAGTTAGGGTTTCTAATCAGGTGATCCCGTTCCTTTTTATATCCCTCTTATCTCTTTTGGGCCTCGTTGGATATTTGCCTTGTTCTTCTACGAAAGGTTTGATTTGATTTTTCTTTCCTTTTCTGGATTTGCTCGAAACTGAGATTGGATTTGATTGATCCCAATATATTCTTTTTTCTTCTTTCGGTTGTAACCTTCATTATTATTGATTTGATTTCCTTGTTTTCCTGATAGGGTTGGATCGGTTGATCTCTTTGGATTTTCGGTTATTGCCTGGTGTGGATCTTTATCCATTTGGACTCGGTTATCCAAATTTGATGCAAACCGACCCTGTCATGGATTTTCACTCCATTTGGATTCTGATGACCTGGTTTATTTCGATTGATATCTGATGACGCTTTATTGATTTTTGCAGATGTTCGAACCACTTTCATTTTGACATCCAGCCCCCTGATTCATTCTGATTTGGACTTGGTTCTATCTGATGCAATTTGTATTGATATCTGGTTTTCTATTTCGAACATACATTCACCTTTCTTCTTCTTCTTTCAGAGGGAACTCTAAGAGTCGGATATTGCTGGATTGATGCCGCCGAGGGAGGTTCGACACGGTGATGATGACGACTTGTCTGAACCGTCGAGAAGATGACACTGCTACCATTTGCCTTTGATTATGTTTTCGTGACAATGACCTTCGGGTCTGAGCGAAAAATTACCGTATGTTGTGTACTTTCGATGTTCGGTAGGGAGTTGGCGACAGGCTTTGGCCGTTGCCCTTCCAGCCGCTCGAATGTTACGCCCGATGATGAACAACCTGAGGGTTGTATTGATTATATGTGACACTTTTCTTCTGAAGCTGGATATGACGTTCGTGAACTCATTTGCAGATGTAATCGAGGATTTGTTTGATGCTTCTGATATCGTTTGTATCTCTTGTAGCTTTTCGAGTCATTTCCGCTTTTGACGTGTAGCCCATGATTTGGACTTGTTTCTGATCCAGTTTTTTTTTGGTTCGACTCGCCTTTGGCTTTCCTTACTTGTTTGATCTCAGAGCTGCTGCTAGCATTGTAGCTTATCTGCTTTGATCTTGAACCAATTTTGATGGCCTGATATTCAGACTGTTGTTGCTCTGATGAGCCAACCTTTTTGGTGCTGTTTGCATTGATGTTCTGTTGGATTGTCCCTGCCTGTTTCTGCTTTTTCGAACATGAAGCTTGATTTTCCTATGATGTTTATGAATTCTTTTGAGGCAGTTTTGATTAGTTTCGATATTCAGTTTGGTGTTGTTGGTGTGTGGTTCTTTTCAGAACACAAACTCGGTTTCTTTGAACTGATATCCCTTTCTTTTCGTTGTTTCAGGGCTGGGGCGTTTGGATTCACAAACTGATTATGCTGCTGGCTGTTGTTGTCTGATGACAGGGGCTGTGATGTTGTTCTTCAACTGAGCCTACATGTTGGTTTCGGTTTCTTGCTGATTTTCTGGTTTGCACTCACTTGTTCAGTTTTTACTTCTATCCACTTTGGCTATGAGCATCAGTTTGGGAAAAGTTACATATTTTCTTGATAGTGCTACCATATTCACTTGATGGTGTCCCTTTGAATCCGCAGTTGCGCCAATCCTTTCGGCTCGAAAAAAAGCTTCCTTTATCTCTCTCTCGGCTATCCCGTATCGATAAGAACAGGAATTGCTTGATCTGATGCCGATGGCGCGGATTGGTAACGGGGGTAGGACGCAGCTTCGGTTGTGCCACTCCCGGCACTCGATGATGACGATGTTCTGAGAGTGTCAAAAATAATTTCTAACCTCTTCTATCATGTTTGTTCTGTTTTGATGTGCAGGTGAATTGGAGATTCTGCGGAGAAGCTCAAAGACATCATGAAGACACTTAGAAGTTCTAGGACCTAGGATTTAGGATATGCCATCTTTATTTCTCTGTAACTTGTAATAAAAAAAATATTATGAAATAATTCAATAATACATTTTTTATCCAAATTATTTCCCTTTTATAAATCATGATGAAATATTATTCAACTTTCTATCCAAATGCTCTTTACGAATAATAATAAAATATTATGAATGAACTTCACATATTTATTAAAATCATTTTCCCATTTCCTTTTCATGATTTAATTTGCCAACATCTCAACATCCGATTAAATCTTATCAGACAAATATCCTTGAATTAATTCGATCCAAATCTTAATAACTTCAACACGAATAAACTCCATCAATCAGTAGAAGTCTTCACTGTGTTGTCCCTCTAAAGATGAACTGGAAGATAGAAGAAATGATTTTTTTGTTAAACCCTGTTCCCAGATCAGATTTTCCAAACCAAGTTGATATCAAACCCACGTAAATAAATGCCTCAGGATTAAAACCTCATTAGGCCCCAAAATTACGGATTATGCTTCAAAATGACCAAAACGCCCCTGGGGTATTTCCTGCAAAACAAACACCTTCAGGACTTGTTAGTGGTTAGCAAATGTACATATGAGATGCTATGCGAAATGACTGACTAAATATAAGGGTAAAATTTGGGGTATTACACCCGTCTCGTCGTGCTGACCGAGAACACACCCCATACTATTCTCAAGAACTGTCAAGTACATGATTAAGGTTCTTCCGGCCACTGGGGGTATCAAGATCGGAGGTTCTTGTAGATACTGTTTTATCTTATCAAATGACTTCTGGAAATCCTCGTTCCAGATAATCGCCTGGTCTTTCTTTAGCAGTTTGAACATCGGTTCATACGTTGCCGTGAGCTGAGAGATAAACCTTGCAATGTAGTTTATTCGGCTCCGGAAACCACGAACTTCTTTCTCGGTTTTTGGCGCTGGCATTTCTTGTATTGCTTTTATCTTTGCAGGATCAACCTCAATGCCTCTTTCACTCACGATAAACCCCAGTAGTTTTCTGGATCGTACTCCGAAAGTACACTTGTTAGGATTCAGCCTCAACTTGAACTTCCTAGGCCTCTCAAAAAGCTTCAGCAAATTGACCAGATGTCCCTCCTCCCTTTGGGACTTCACAATCATGTCATCAACATAGACTTCAATCTCATGATGAATCATATCATGAAACAAAGTAACCATTGCTCGTTGGTAAGTGGCCCCTGCGTTCTTCAGACCGAAAGGCATTACCTTGTAGCAGAAGGTTCCCCAGGGTGTGATAAACGTAGTCTTCTCCATGTCCTCCGGTGCCATCTTGATCTAATTGTAGCCGGAGAAGCCATCCATGAACGAAAATACGGAGAACTGAGCTGTATTATTGACCAACACATCGATATGAGGGAGCAGGAAATCATCTTTAGGGATCGCCCTATTCAAATCCCGATAATCGACGCACATTCGCACCTTACCGTTCTTCTTCGGTACAGGCACTATGTTGGCGACCCATGGAGGGTAAGTAGTGACCGCTAAGAAGCCAGCATCAAGCTGTTTTTGCACTTCTTTGATCTTAACGGCGATATTTGGTCGCGTCCTTCTAAGCTTCTGCTTTACGGGAGGACAATCTTCTCGCAGCGGCAAGTGGTGGACCACAATGTCAGTGTCAAGTCCGGTCATATCTTCATATGACCAAGCGAAGATGTCACTATCCTCTCTCAGCATCTCGACTAATCTTTGCTTGACATCGCTCTGCAATGCGGCCCCTATCCTGACGTTCCTGACCAGTTCTTCAGAACCCAGATTCACAATCTCAATCTCTTCCTCGTGAGGCAGAATAACTTTCTCTTCTTGTTTCAACAAGCGGGCCAACTCTTCGGGAAGGTCTTCGTCTTCATCAATCTCTTCTTCGGCTTGATAGATCGGGCAATCAAAGTCGAAGTGAGTCATAGAAGGTCCAGAGTCGATGTCATCTGCTATGTGGATCCTGCAATAACAAGGGTTAAACTTAAAACAAGGATATGCAGGTTAGCACAAACCCCATTGCCATTTTGTTGTTTTTCAAAACAAATATAAAACAGGAATAACAGAGACACAATATTTGAATACGAAGAAAAACGCCTTTTGATTTATTGGTAAAATGCATGTACACAATCAAACAAGGCCCTGACAATAAAACCACTATGCCCCGGGTAGGACATAGGGTGGTACAATGATTGGAGAAAGTAAATCATTACTCTTTGCCTGTCACTTGGATGGTATCCCTGATGGACCAGTTGTTGAGGCTCCCGCCTGGTTTTCCTGGCTGGATCCAAGAGTCTAGGTCGCAATCACTGTCTTCGCCGTCTTCAGACACTGGGTTGACACTTTCAAATATCACCCCGCCACTGGTAAACTGGATTGGCCCTTTACCTCGCGACGCACTGTGAGAAGAGGAGGCTTCAGCCGCAGGAGAGTATCCTAACCCAAACTTGTCCTGTTTGTTAGGTATTTCTATAATTTGCCCCCAGCCTGGGGTAGATCCGGCCTGAACAATGGCCCGGGCTTCCTTGAAAGAAGAGAGAGTCATCTCTGGTTTCTCAGTGATTACAGGAGCTATGTTCTTGACTTTAACAGCTTCGAACGCCTGACATAGGGTTTCGTGGATTTCCTCATCCATCTCAACATATTTGAAGGACGACAAATGGCTCACCATTATATCCTCCTCGCCACATACGGTTACGATGCTACCTCCAACAACATACTTGAGCTTCTGGTGCAACGTGGAGGTCACGGCGCCAGCAGAATGGATCCATGGCCGGCCTAAGAGACAGCTGTAGGCAGGCATGATGTCCATAATGTAGAAGACTGCGTCGAAAGTTTCTGGCCCGACTTGGATTGGTACGTCACCTCCCCGAAAACATGACGTTTGGTTCCATCGAACGCTTTCACAACCAGATCACTGGGTGTTCAAATCAATCCTCGAGTATCTAACTTCATCAATGCTTTCTTCGGAAGAACATTGAGCGACGACCCTGTGTCCACCAACACATGAGACATAATCGTTCCCCTACACTCTATCGAGATGTGCAGGGCACTGTTGTGGTTTCTTCCCTTCGGCGTCAGCTCCAGGTCAGTGAACCCTAACCCATTTCCAGCATTCACGTGGGCTACGACCCCTTCTAACTGGTTGACCGATATTTCCTGCGGTACATGCGTGGCATTCAAGACCTTTAACAACGCGTTGCGATGTGACTCCGAACACAACAACAAATTCAGGATGGAAATTTTCGAGGGTGTTTGATGGAGGTGATCCACGATCTTGTAGTCACTCTTCTTAATCAACCTCATGAACTCTTTATCGCTTTCGCGAAAATAAGGTGCCGGCACAACAGAAGAGTCGCCACCTTTCGTTATTTATCCCTTGGAGCGGGAAAGGAAACGATCGGAAAAACCTAACGAAAAAGGGTAAGACAAGGTCGTCCCAACCTTTGTCTGGGTTCGGGAGTCGGTTACGCAAGGGGAAGGTATTAGCACCCCTCACGTCCTTCGTACTCGACAGGATCCACGCTTGCTGTGTTTACTGGACGAGTTGGTTTATCTATCTACCTATCAAGGCTGGCTTAAAAAGAAAAGAAACTGACTCGGCAAAGCGTCGCACTTTATGCCTACGTATTCTCATCAGAGAACGAGAAATCAGAGTCAACGTAGTTCGACCTACGACGGGTTATGGGGAAGGTGGCTCGCCAATACATCAGTATTGTGCCTACGTACTCTCAACAGATATGAGAGATCAGAGCTTACGTAGTTCGGGACACTACGACTTATTTCCTATTTTTTACGGAAGAAGTGTTTTTTTATTGTATTTGCAATTTCAATCGCACTAAAGACTATGACCTGAGAGTGAATGCGTCGCATGTCACCCAAAGGGTACCATACTAAACATCCAGACTGTGGAAAAGAAACTCTCCCACAATCCTTTCTCAGATAGCTTAAGGATCGTGACGTGCGAAAGAAATCATTCATGATTACTGTACTTTAAGCTGTTTTGAGATGAGAAGAGAACAGGCTCAACTAGGAGGGAGACTATCAAGTCCTACTGTTGTCATGCCAAGGATTCATCCTATGGTTGAGGTTTGAAACAGGGAACTCCTAGAAGTTGTCATGCATAGGTTTCAACCTAAAGTTCTATCATCATCCCCTTATCAAAGGAAATGAGAGTCCTAAGGGATCATGTCAATGATACAGAGAACAGATAAAGCATCAGCTTAAACAGTAAGCAGTAATACGGTAAAATGCATGCAATGCAAGTGAGGGAGGAAATGTGTGTGGGGCATCAGCCTCCACAAGCTCATCTCAACCTCAAGCCAGAATGAATAACAGTAATCATACTGAAATAAAAACATGCTATCAAGCAAGAACAGTAAACTGCAATCATGCAGAAGAAATGAAATAAGATGCCATCAGGCAAACAGACCACATGGGCAAGGGAGTTGGGCTCTACCGAATACCCGCAAGCAAAGCCATACAGTAAAAATACAAGCAGAGGGAGCAACTTAACCTCTAGTGCAGTCATGCTCCTAGATTCTACTTAGTCTAGATATGAACTTATTCTAGTGCATCAAGCAAGTCAAACAAAACACATCAATACAGAAAAGAAACAGCAAAGAAAGCAGCTCAACTCCTCTCTCCAAGCTTCGGCTCTTCTAACAGCAACTCAGTCTTCAGACTTCAATTACTCTTGACAAATATCCATTTGCTTCTCCAGGTTTCAACCCTTCAACATAAGTTTCAACTTATCCTCTTCTTCAAGCTTCAGCTCCTTAATCAGTTCCACCTTCAGGCTTCACTCTTAACCACAAGTATCAACTTGATTCCTTCAGGATCTTCATACTTCAAAGTAAGTATCAACTTCCTTTGATCTTCAAGCTTCAGCTCTTCAGTTAATCTCAATTGCTTAGAAGTGTCAACTTCATCCTTCAATCTTTACTGGATCTTCATTGGGTCTTCAAGTATCAACTTGTCTTTGTGCTCTTCAAGCTTCAGCTGAAATGGAAATGCTCAGGGAATCATCCTCTTCCCTACTCTTCATTGAAGTCTTCATCTTCAAACTCAAGCCCAACATCTCTCAAGATACTCAAACCAGAGGAAATCACTTAACTGGATAAGCTGGGATATTAAACTGCTTATTGACCACCAAAGGTGACCTATAAGGGTTCAACATCAAAGGAAGGGTTCCCTCAAAGGTTCTACCTCCTAGGTACCATCACTTATCCCTCCAAAGGAGGGAGGTGAATACCATGGAAGGACCTTGAATCACAGGGGGGAATGGAGGTGAAAGATACCATCCATGTTTTAGAAAGAAGTTAACTAGGTCTAAGCTCTTCCTAATTCCTAACCCTAAAACAACAACAAGACCAACAAGACTACAAGCTCTCAAGCTCCTTCTTCAATCTCCAAGTCTTCTACTATGCTCCTCCATGCTCCTCAAAGCAAGACCAATCCCACCAAGCCAAGCAAAGACCCACAAAGCAAGGCAAACAAAAATACAAGCCCCCAAGGGCAACACAAACAACCCTCAATTACAAAAGTCAATTAAAAATAGTATACTACTATATTAAAATCTAATATAATTTCTAGGGGATCCTATATGGCTACCCTTAATACCCTTATATGTCCCAATATCTAACTTGACCTAGAAACCCAAAATTCTAGTGTTATTATGGACCTATGTTAAGGATTGACCTAATTCTACACAACCTAAAGTCATCTAAGCAAAACTAATCAAAAATTAATCACAAAATTATGGAATAAATCCAGAGGGGAGCTAAAGTCCTAATCTAACTATCCTAAAAAGAATGGCTTAAAAATTCAAAGGGAACTAGCTAAACAAAATCCTACAAATTCATGCATCAACATAAAAGAATTAACATACTATTTAGAAGAGAAAATACACAAAAAATATTAAAAATGCATGAAATGCAAATATTTTTATTTCATAATTTTTTAGACATTATCATGAAATGGGAGAAAAAATCCCCATGCAAAAATCATTACTTTCCTATTTAATATGATTTTTCAAAGATTAATGAAAAATGGAGAAAAAGAAATTGAAATAAGAAATATTTGGTGCAGATAGCAACTATGTTCAGTTCATTATGCAACTGGGCCATGATTTGGGGTGTGGATAGAAACTCATTTCATTAAGCCCAACACAATCTTTTAATGAAACGCAGCGCTTCATGCTGGTTTCAAACTCTCTTCACAAACGGAGATTAAATCACGGCCGTGGGATCTTGGTCTTAGTCAAGGGTCAGCTTATGATCTAACGGTATCCCACTCATCTTCTTCCTCCAGCCATGGAAATGGAGGGAAAGCTCCATAGTTGCAGAGCTTGAAACCCCAATTCGAAATCCATCAAATCTCAATGAAAAACTAAAATTCCAAACCCTAATCTGTCCAGAATTTCATGCTGATCACATCCATGGTCTTGAAATCAATTGAATCATCCTAAATCTTCAAACCCGATCTAAGGTCAAAATCATGCTCAAACTTCAGTTCTCACAATTCTTGAAATTAACTACCTCAGAATGATCACCACCTCACACTGATTAATTCTTGATATCTAACTCATGCTATATCTCAATATATCTCATGTTCTTGGTCCAAACAAAAATGGTGTCATCAACTGAAACCTCACCAATTGCTCTCAAACTCTTCAGAATCCATCTCCTATTGGTCTCTAACCGTTCTAACCTAACAATTCTTGCTAATTATGCCTAAATCATGGTGTAGAAGAAAAGTTACTAACCTGTTGAATCTTGATTAACAGATGGGGTAAACCTTCACTTCAAGCCTTCAAACTCTTCAGAATCAATCCTTGAATGATGATCTTGCTACTATTTGCAAAAGATTGGACCAAGAAAGCTTCAATCTCCAAAACTGATTATGACTTGCAACCTTCAAAATCCAAAAGCTATCTCCTCAAATCTCCATGGTTTTGCTCTCAATTTGGTCTGCACAACTTCAATATGATCAGAGGAATGTGTTTAGATTGAAAGAATGAATGGAATTGAATCAGAATGTGGATTTTGATTTCAACTTGCAATGGAAGCAAGTGAAATGGCTATCTCTCTCTCCTCTCAAATCTCTCACCAACCTTGGACTTGAGCAAGTTCTATACATTATATAGAGTGGTTTAGAATCATCTAGAACCATCTGGAACCATCCAATGAGAAATTGGAATTCTCATGTCATGAGTTTATGGATTCATCTCATCTCACATGCCATCTCATGACATAGCCCTTGCAGCCCTTGTAACTGACTTGAAATTCTCCCTAAATGAGATATGTGGTGTGTTAAAACACTTTACTAGCTTGTACATTAAGTTTCCTTATGTTTTGCATTTGAACCTTATTATGCAAGCAAACATTTTCCAAAGCAACCCCATGATCTAGGCCTCAATTCAAAAAAGTGGATGAACCATTGTTTTTAGGATGTCTTTTAGAGTCAAAATGACCTATTATATGCCATGGTTTGGATGTGTAACTTGGAAATTCCAATTTCCAATTTGAACTTATTTAACTTATGCCTCCATTTTAGGTCATTTTTATCACTTTTTGCTACAAGCCTTTTCAACATCTCATGACCTCCCTAATAGCCTTAAAACATCATTCTAAGCATGTTTTATGTTGAAGATTTTTCCATTTGAAGCTTGGAAATAGGAGTTATGGCCTTATGCTTGAAATGACCTATAATCTCCAAATGACCAAAATGCCCTTGACTTGTCAAAGCCATAACTTGAGTTCTACAAATCCTATCAAGGACCTCTAGTACTCTATAGAAAGCTAAGAAGATGAGGAACAACATTCATGTTAATCAAAAGTTCATAGGAATCATCCTTCTTGGGCAAAAGTTGGATGCAAGTTGTGTGACTTTCAAGGACCCAGATTCACATACCTCAGATGACCTGTAACTTGTCAAAGTTATAAATTGAGCTCTAAAAATCCTATCAAGGACTTCTAGTACTCAAGTTAAAGCTAAGAACAAGCTCTACAACATTCATGTTGGGGGTAAGATGAGATGACAATCACATCTTGAGCTAAAATGACTTGAATATAGGGATCAAACTAGGGGATTTTACACTGTCAAGCCTCAGAAACCCTAGCTTAAAACTTCTCAAACTCCTCAATCATGATGAGTTGGTATAGGAATCATCCTTATAGCATCTCAGTGCATCAATCCATGATCACATGGCTCTTGGATTAGGTCTCAACCCTCTCCAAATCATCAGTTGACCTAGGGTTGACCCAGTCAAACCCTAATTGCACCACTCATGGCTGAGTCTTCTGAATCTTGTACAATGACCTCTCTAGGCCTCATGATGGCTTTCAAGACATCTCATAAGCTCTCTCAAAGCTTCAAGTCCATCCTCATAGCTTCAGAATCATCTGAGGAGCTCCCACAACTCTCAAGTTAGGAGGCACACAACCTTGGTTTCAACCAATCTTTCTGAGGATCTCTTAACTTCTCTGACAAGGATATCAACCCTTAATCATCTGAATAACCTTCTTGGCTAGCTTCAAAGTCTCAATTGGTACTCATACCTCTTGATGAACTCAAGCTAGGTAAATAAATGTTGGTCAAATTTTGGGGTGCAACAGCTGCCCCTATTCAAACGGCTTGAACCTGACTGGGTGAGGAGCGAACGGCTCTCAGCCAATCAAGGTGTGAG
This sequence comes from Lathyrus sativus, assembly GCA_963859935.3. NCBI lineage: Eukaryota > Viridiplantae > Streptophyta > Magnoliopsida > Fabales > Fabaceae > Lathyrus > Lathyrus sativus. The sequence goes on from OZ012740.1 coordinate 424,666,065, forward strand.
ACGATTGAATACCGATAAACCCGAAAATTTGCCAACTGCACAAGTACACGGTACTCTGCTGGGAACAAATCTTCGAGAACTGAAATAATAGCTGCACGACAACTAGCTGGAGAATTGGTCACACGGTAACCGGTAATACATGGTCGATCATGCCGTCAGGCATCAAGATTCCTCGGGACTCATTAGGTCAACCATCAGGTTGATCACATTAAATCATGCCGTCAGGCATTCAAAGAAAACTTTTGGGCATCAGCCGGACTTCATCAGCAAGTCGGGAATAGAATTCTTGGTCAATCATGAACCAATTGGGAATATCCAAACCTCTGCCATCAGGCACTCCGCATCAGCTGAGAGAACTGCTTCATTAATAGTTGGACTTCAATCATGAAGTCTTCAGGGGAAGTTTCAACTTCACTGTTCAAAAACCTGTTGGGGATGACGCACCTCCGCTGGGGGATTCTGGAGAACTATCAAGTAACTCTGCTTCGGGGATCTAGAAATCATTCTGGATGAATCAACTCTGCTGAGGACTTCAAGAATCATCTCGGACAAATAACTCCGCCGGGGACTTCAAGAATCATCCTGAACCGGTAACTATGCTGGAGCTTTCAGGAGTCACCCTGAGCAAACACTCTGCCAGGGACTCTAAGCATCAGCTTGAGCAACCACTCTGGCGACTGCACTGGGGATTTTAAGAATCATCTTAAGCAAGCGACCTCGCTGGGGAATTCAAGAATCATCTTGAGCCGAAGACTTCGCTGGGGAGAATTTCAGGAATCATCCTAAGCAATCAATTCTGCGGCGGAACACCTGCAAAACAAGAACGGTAACAACCTAGATCATGTTTATTATGCATATGTTTCGGCAATGGCATCATGCTCCACACGGTGGAAATGCTATGCGTTTATGATAAATGCTATGCAGTCATGCACAATGATGCGATCCCGTCAGCAAAATAAATGCTGAAGGGAGAATCCTCCTGTCAAGGAGAAAGAACCACTCAGATAGAGGAATCATCCTGCTGAGGCGAACAAGGTCACACCAATCTAAATTGGAATCCGCAGGGGACACAACTTCAATTGACTGCTGCGAGGGAACGAAGCTCTACGAGAACCCGGACCTGCTGAGGGAAAGCGATATCAATCGCGGGAATAAACTGCGCGGCCTTCCCGGCTACTCTCCTGGAGATAACGACTCCGGTGGGGAAACACAGCATCAGTTATTCAACACTCCACTGGGGAAAACCATTCATGGCCCGAGCGGCTTCCAAGGACTCGTCTCTCTTGGGGATCTGCAAACTTGGCTGAGGAAGAAGAAATCATTCTGCCTGCCAGGGAGAGTACGACTCTGTGGGGGAATCTCAATTCCGCTGGAGACTTCAGTCTGGTACCATCAGTTGCTGCACACTTCAGTATGACTTAGCTGAGGAGATGACGTTCCTTCAGGATACATCTGATTGGGGAGAGAATCTTCTCTGCCTGGGGAGACATATCAATGCTCACGATCTCGCGTTCAGACTCTGCGGGGAGAGGCTGCTGGACTTTGCTGGAGAAGGAGGAATCATCCTGCTTCGGGACGCGCACAGCGCACTGCCTGGAATATGCTATGCCTGTAACAACACAAACAAACATACAAAATACCCTCCTCAAAGGAACCCATCAAGGTTATTATCTCGTGACAATATTCAAGTAATTCATTGTTTCAACAATCAGTGGCCTAGGCCAGTAAGTTTATGTATGCGCATTTTATCAAAAACATCGGCGTTCTTTTTCGCAAACAAAACGGGTAAATGCTAAACAGGCAAACAAAATTGCTGAATAGTATACGTTTTATTGATAACGAACCCCTGAATGGGTAAAAATGTTTTACAACAGATGCAAGCTCCTGGAATGAGGAAGCCGCGCAAAACAAAATATAAATATACATCAGTATATACAAATGTCGGCAACGAGGCGTAGACGAACACCATGAGTTGATCCCTCTATGACCCACTCGACTTCGATACTTCTCCGACGCTTCAGCTTCAGAAGAGATTGATTCAGATAAACGGCCCTCAGGTCTTCCAAACCACTAAACAAAGAAAGTCCACACGCGGAACGCAGTCATTTGCTTTTTCAAATCCCTAACTTTTGCATGAACCGCCCTTTGCGGGTTTTCAGTTCACCGGGATACCCTTTCTTGCCAAAGTCGCCCATCCGGGTTTTTGACTTTGCGGGTGTACATTTTTTTAATTTATATCCCTAATTTTTGCCCGAACCTTTTTCCTTTTTTATGGTTCGCCGGGATGCCCCATTTTTGCCTGGACTCTCTTTTTTTTTTCCTGTCCAGCGGGTCGCTTTCAAGCAAAGTATTTTTTAACTGTGTCCACGTTCACGGGGGATGCAAAATCTTCACCATCCATCGTGGATAACAACAAAGCTCCTCTCGAGAAGACCTTGCTGACGACGTACGGACCTTCGTAATTGGGAGTCCACTTGCCCCAGTGATCGGAGTGTCGAGGAAGAATCTTTTTCAGGACGAGATCACCCGTCTGAAAGCTTCTAGGACGCACCTTCTTATCATAAGCTTTCTTCATTCGGCTCTGGTACAGACGACCATGCGCAATCGATGCTAACCTCTTCTCGTCCATCAGGCTGAGTTGGTTCAGTCGGTTCGTAATCCATTCTGCCTCGTCGAGTTTCACATCAACCAAAACTCGCAAAGAAGGGATCTCCACTTCTAACGGTAGGACTGCTTCCATACCATACACCAAGGAGAAAGGAGTTGCCCCGGTCGACGTACGTACCGTCATACGATAACCGTGCAATGCAAACGGCAGCATCTCGTGCCAATATTTGTAGGTCACAACCATCTTCTGAACGATCTTCTTTATGTTCTTATTGGCCGCTTCAACGGCACCATTCATCTTCGACCGGTAAGGAGATGAGTTGTGGTGCTCAATCTTGAAACTCTGGCACAACTCCTTCATCATCTTGTTATTCAGATTCGAACCATTATCAGTAATGATCCGCTCGGGAATTCCGTAACGACAGATGATGTCCCTCTTTATGAATTTAGCCACCACCTGCTTGGTCACATTAGCGTATGAGGCTGCCTCCACCCACTTGGTGAAGTTGTCGATAGCTACTAGAATGAAGCGATGACCGTTAGATGCAGTGGGCTCGATCTTGCCTATCATGTCGATGCCCCACATGGAGAACGGCCACGGGGAGGACATGACATTTAACGGGCACGGCGGCACATGAACTTTATCAGCATAAATCTGGCATTTGTGACATGTCTTCGCGAATTTAAAGCAATTTGATTCCATCGTCAGCCAGTAGTATCCTGCTCTCAGGATCTTTCTTGTCATAGCATGCCCGCCGGCGTGCGTACCAAATGTGCCTTCATGGACTTCTTTCATGAGCATACTCACCTCTTCCTCATCTACACATCTGAGTAGCACGAGATCGTGGTTTCTTTTATACAACACTCCATCAGGATTGAGATAAAAATTTCCAGACAGCCTCCTCAGAGTCTTCTTATCCTGGGTTGACGCACCCGCAGGATACTCCTTAGTCATAAGGAAAGTCTGGATGTCATGGAACCATGGCTTGCCGTCGGCGGCTTCCTTGACCGCAAAGACGAATGCAGGTCTATCAAGACGAGAAAGGACAATTCTTGGAGCCTCATTCCAAAAATTGACTTTATACATTCAAGCCAACGTGGCTAAGGCATCAGCCATCTGATTCTCGGCCCTGGGCACATGATGGAGTTCCACTCGATCAAAGAACGGAAGTAGCCTCCTGGCATAATTCATGTAATGCACCAAATTCGATTGACGAGTCTCCCACTCCCCTTTAATCTGGTTGATCACAAGCGTCGAATCACCATATACGTCTAGATTCTTGATTCTCAAATCAATTGCCTCTTCTAGACCCATGATGCATGCTTCGTACTCCGCCTCGTTATTGGTGACTGGAAACGTCAGTCTTGCAGTAAACGGGATTTGGGATCCGTGGGGAGTCGTGATGACCACCCCTATGCCACTTCCGTAGGAATTAACCGCCCCGTCAAATATCAATTTCCACTGGAACTTCCTATCTGGCCCCTCGTTGGGCAACGGCTCATCGCAATCCTTCGCTTTGAGAAACATGATATCCTCATCAGGGAATTCAAATTTCATCGGCTGGTAATCCTCGATCGGCTGTTCGGCAAGGTAATCAGACAATACGCTTCCCTTGATGGCTTTCTGGGACACGTACTGAATGTCATATTCCGTTAACACCATTTGCCATCTGGCAATCCTACCCGAAAGAGCCTGCTTCTCGAAGACGTACTTGATTGGATCCATCTTCGAAATTAGCATGGTGGTGTGATTGAGCATGTATTGTCGTAAACGTTTGGCAGCCCAAGCTAGTGCACAACACGTCTTCTCCAGCATCGAGTAACGAGATTCACAATCTGTGAACTTTTTACTCAAGTAGTAAATGGCATGCTCCTTTCTACCCGTCTCGTCGTGCTGACCGAGAACACACCCCATACTGTTTTCAAGAACTGTCAAGTACATGATTAATGGCCGTCCAGCCACTGGGGGTATCAAGATTGGAGGTTCCTGAAGATACTGCTTTATCTTGTCAAATGCCTTCTGGAAATCCTCATTCCAGATAATTGCCTGATCTTTCTTTAAAAGCTTGAACATCGGTTCACACGTGGCCGTGAGCTGAGAAATAAACCTTGCAATGTAGTTTATTCGACCCAAGAAACCGCAAACTTCTTTTTCTGTTTTTGGCACTGGCATTTCTTGTATGGCTTTTATTTTCGCAGGATCAACCTCGATGCCTCGTTCGCTTACGATAAACCCCAGTAACTTTCCGGACCGAACTCCGAAAGTACATTTGTTAGGATTCAGCCTCAACCTGAATTTCCTAAGCCTCTCAAAAAGCTTCAGCAAATTGACCAGATGTCCCTCCTCCGTTTGGGACTTCGCAATCATGTCATCAACATAGACTTCAATCTCGTGATGAATCATGTCATGAAACAAAGTTACCATTGCTCGTTGGTAAGTGGCCCCTGCGTTCTTCAGACCGAAAGGAATTACCTTATAGCAAAATGTTCCCCAACGAGTGATAAACATCGTTTTCTCCATGTCCTCCGGCGCCATCTTGATCTGATTGTAACCGGAGAAGCCATCCATGAACGAAAACACGGAGAACTGGGCTGTGTAGTCGACCAACACGTCGATATGAGGCAACAGGAAATCATCTTTAGGGCTCGCCCTATTCAAATCCCGATAATCGACGCACATTCGTACCTTACCATCCTTCTTCGGTACAGGCACTATGTTGGCGACCCACGGAGGGTAAGTGGTGACCGCTAAGAAGCCAACATCAAGCTGCTTCTGCACTTCTTCTTTGATCTTAACAGCTATATCTGGTCTCGTCCTCCTGAGCTTCTGCTTGACGAGAGGACAATCTTCTCGCAGCGGCAAGCGGTGGACCACGATGTCCGTGTCAAGTCCGGGCATATCTTCGTATGACCAAGCAAAGACGTCACTATACTCTCTTAGCATCTCGACTAATCTCTGCTTGACATCATTCTGCAATGTGGCCCCTATCCTGACGTTTCTGATGAGTTCTTCGGAACCAAGATTCACGATCTCAATCTCCTCTTCATGAGGCAGAATAACTTTCTACTCTTGTTTCAACAAGCGGGCCAACTCTTCGGGAAGGTCTTCATCTTCATCAATCTCTTCTTCGGCTTGATAGATCGGGCAATCGAAGTCGAAGTGAGCCGTAGAGGGTCCAGAGTCGATGTCATCTGTTATGTGGATCCTGCAATAACAAGGGTTAAGTTTAAAACAAGGATGTGCAGGTTAGCACAAACCCCATTGCCATTTTATTGTTTTTCAAAACAAATATAAAACAGGAATAACAGAGATCACAATATTTGAATATGAAGAAAACGCCTTTGATTTATTAACAAAATGCATGTACATAATCCAACAAGGCCCTGACAATAAAACCACTATGCCCCGGGTAAGACATAGGGTTGTACAATGATTGGAAAAAAAAGTAAATCATTACTCTTTGCTTGTCATCGGGATGATATCCTTGACGGACCAATTGTTGAGGCCCTTGCCTGGCTTGCTTGGCTGGATCCAAGAGTCGAGGTCACGGTCGCTATCTCCGCTGTCTTCAGACACCGCGTTGATGCTTTCGAAAATCATCCCGCCGCTGGTAAACTAGATCGGCCCTTTACCTCGAGACGCACTGCTAGAAGAAGAAGAAGCTTCAGCTCCAGGAGAATATCCCAACCCAAACTTATCTTGCTTGTTAGGTATCTCCAAAACTCGCCCCTAGCCTAGGGTAGATCCGTCTTGGACAACGGCCCGAGCTTCCTTGAACGATGAGAGAGTCATCTCTTGCTTTTCAGTGACTACAGGAGCTACGTCCTTCACTTTGACGGCTTCGAACGCTTGGCAAAGAGTTTCATGGATTTCGCCATCCATTTCCACATACTTGAAGGACGACAAATGGCTCACCATTATGTCTTCCTCGCCACACACGGTTACGATGCTTCCCCCGACAGCATATTTGAGTTTCTGGTGCAACGTGGAGGTCACGGCACAAGCAGCATGGATCCACGGCCGGCCCAAGAGACATTTGTAGGCAGGCATGATGTCCATAATATAAAAGACCGCGTCGAACGTTTCCGGGCCAACTTGGATTGGCAGGGTCACCTCCCCGAAAACATGTCGTTTAGTTCCGTCGAACGCCTTCACAACCAGATCACTGGGTGTGCAGATCACTCCACGAGTATCCAACTTCATTAATGCCTTCTTCGGAAGAACATTAAGCGACGAACCCGTGTCCACCAGCACGTGCGACATAATTGTGCCCCTACACTCTATCGAGATGTGCAGGGCGCTATTATGGTTTCTCCCCTTCGGCGTCAGCTCCAGGTCCGTGAAACCTAGCCCATTTCCAGCATTTACGTGGGCTACAACCTCTTCTAGCTGATTTACCGATATTTCTTGCGATACGTAGGCGGCATTCAACACCTTCAGCAGCGCGTTGCGGTGTGCTTTAGAACACAGCAACAGGTTTAGAATGGAAATCTTTGAGGGCGTCTGATGGAGATGATCTACAATCTTGTAGTCACTCTTTTTAATCAACCGCATAAACTCCTCGGCATCTTTAACAAGCAAGTCTTTTTCTGCCCCACGCGAGACCTCCTCTACGACTTTACTTTTACCCTTATCAGCCGCATCAGCTCTGACCGCTTTATCCGCCACGACCTCTGGTGGTGCAAATACTCTTCCGCTGCGAGTGATACCACTGACTCCTGCAAGGTTCTCCACAGTCGTCCCAAACGGTTCTAGCTCCAACCTCTGTCCGTTGCAGTAGACTTCAGCCCCATAATGCCACGGGACAGCATTCGTGCTCTCGAAGGGTATCGGCCCAGCTTTAGTGATAGTAATTTTAGGCGGTCTGGGAGCAGAAATAGTTATCGTCTGGCGAGGGATGGTGATGGTGGCGACTTCATCGGCCTGCTTCAGCACTACCTCTCCTGACCCACCTTCAGCCCTCCAGCTAAACTGCAGAATCCCTTCAGTCATCAGACTTTGAATTCCTTCTACCAACTGCTCACACCCATCAGAACGTGTGGCACAGTCCATACATAGTTATCCGAAACCTGGAAAGAACCCTCTTTTCAGCAACTTAGCTTTAACGAAGCTAAGCGGCGTCTTCAGATCTCTGACATCAGTCAACAAATCTGCACTCTCGTCTTCGATAATGGCGTTCACGCCGCCTCCCCTATGATTTGGCATAGGATTCTTCGTGACATTTGGCACATTGTCGGAGAAGTTGATGATCTTGGCATCCACCATGTCCTGCACCTTATGCTTGAAGGCTTTGCAGTTCTCTATTGTGTGGCCTGGTGCCCCTGAATGAAAATCACAAGTGGCATTCGCATCGTACCCTGGCGGAGGTGCCCCTGTCAAGGGAGCCAGCGTCCTCTTCTGGACCAACTGCAGCTGAAGCAACGTCTGCAAGAGTTGCGCGTACGACATGGGCGGTGTCTCGAAGTGACGGTTCACCAAAGGTGCCCGATTCTGATACTTCCTGTATCCCTGTTGATTCGGTTGCTGCTGCGGAGCTGCTGGGATATTTATACTGGCCACCTGCTGCTGAGGGCCTTTACCCTTCCTTCGAGCGTTGGTCACAGCGCTCGCTTCTCCTTCTCGCCTTTTTCCAGCATAAGGTTTCTTTCCGCCTCCCCCAGCTGAGGATGACTCACCTTGAATTTTCCCGATCTTGATCCCATTTTCGACGTGCTCACCCGTGATAATGAGATCCGAGAATGTCCCAGACATACCGCTGACCAACTTCTCATAGTAAACCCCTGGGAGGGTAGCAACAAACATCTGCACGAGCTCGCGTTCAACCATCGGCGGCTGAACCCTAGCTGCCAACTCACGCCACCGCTGGGCATACTCCTTAAACCCTTCATTGTTCCTCTGCGACAGTTTCTGCAGTTGAACTCGGTTCGGGGCCAAGTCGCTATTGTATTGGTAGTGGTGCACAAACGCTTCAGCAAGATCCTTCCATGTGCGCACACTAGTGGGCTCCAGACCCACGTACCACTCGAGGGATGGCCCGGAAAGGCTGTCTTGGAAGAAGTGCATCAGTAACTTCTCGTCTTCGGAATGAGCAGACATCTTCCTGTAATACGATCTCAGGTGGACACGAGGGCAAGTGGTGCCCTTATATTTTTCAAAGTCAGGTACCTTGAACTTAGGAGGCACCTTGAAATCAACAATTAGGCCCAACTTGGACATATCAACGCCCAAAGTATTCTGATTCTCGATATCTCTCATCTTGTCTTCAAGTGCCTTGAATCTAAGCCGAGCTTCAGCATTCAGCTCCCCTTCAGCACCTCTCTGAGAGAACACATCGTCCTGACGATCCTCTAGCCATGGCTGGGGCATAAACAGATTCCCGACGCCTGCATTGCCGTTGCCCGGCCCGATATTGACATTAGCTCCCAGACTCCCATTACCGACGCCCGTCGTATTGTGTCCGATGTTGGCCATCACATTGCCGTTGGCACTGCCGTTGACCCCGGTCACTGGAACACCATTCTGCGGAGTTTCAACTGGTGGAGGAGTAGGCACGGTCCCACCGTGGAGTACGCCGCTGCTATAAACCCTTGAAATCAAAGGCTGAACCAAAGTTCTAAGCTGCTCCTGGCCATTAGCGACCGCTTGCATGAGCTCCATGAAGCGATCCATTCTTTTGCGGAGTTCCTGAACCTCAGTTTGCACTTGCTCCATGATCCTGATTTGATTAGCACTAGTCGGATAGCGGTGAATCGGTCTCTGATCAATCCTGGAACCACCTGGAACAACCTGAAACAGCCTGCGACGACCTGAAATAACCTGTCAAATCACAAAAGGGTTAGGAAAAACAACAAAATGCTCGTCATGCAAATTCTTCATGCAAATGCATCCGTGTGTCTGTGCGTTGGGGAGATCTCCCCCGATCCTAGTGCCTGAGTGCCAGTGCTGATAATAATAAGAAGTCCAAGTCCAATCATGGAAATAACAATCTCACATATAAAGAAAGCCCATAAAGGCAGTACACAACATCAGCGAGTACAAGATGAATCAACAGCGTGACCTCAGCCAACAAGCCTGGTGATGGTCAGCATACAACAATGATCAAAACAAAAGGAATACAAATAGTCAAGTACGGCCACGGGCGCGATACTCTTCTAACAACTCCTTCGTTTCTGGATGATCCGGCAGAGTGAGTAACCCCTCGACGAGCAATTCCCTCTGCACAATGGTATACTGAAGTCCTTCGACCGAACCTTCCCATGCTCCTTCGCCGAAGCAATCTTCTAACTTCCGCTTCTTGGACTCAAACGTCAGTTTGCGCTCCTTCAGGTTAGCGAGAGCTCTGTTAAGCTGGCCTTCGGCGGCGTATCTGCGAGCGGTTTCTTCATCAAACCTCTTCTCACTATCCTTCACCTGGGCTTCCAGCTTGGAGATCTGTAGCATCAGCTTATCCTCTCTCTCTTTCCTGGTGGCCAGGGAAGCCCTCCAGTGCTGGTTGGACTTGGATATCCTCCGATATGCTTCGTCCAAGTGCTGCTTCTTCGTAGCCAGTACGTCGTTGACATCTTTGAAGTCTTGACCCATGCGCTCACGCTCGACTATCTGCTTAGTCAGGTCTGTGCCCAGCTGGTTCACCAACTCTGTCTGCCTTTTGAAAGAATGAACGACTTTGTTCCTCTCGCTTTGGAGCTGAGCCAATTCTTTCTCCAGTTCCTCATTTTCCCGCTTCAATTCGTCTCGCTCAGCTAACACCTGATTATGCTGCTGAATGGGCACAGTAGTAGGCTCTTCAATCATTGGATGGCTTTCTGGCTTGGCAGGAAGAAACGGCATCCCTATAGCATTTGCTCTGGCTCTGACCCAAGTCACGTACGGAGGGTAGGCTTGACTATTACTTCTCCCTAGCAATGGTTTTCCCCTCTTACTGATACCATTCCAAGCGCGTGGAAGCTTAGATAACAGATCCCCCTCTAGAAGACCAGTGAGGTACAGAGATTCCTGCACCTCTTCATCCTTCGGCGGAGCTCTCAAAGCATATGCAAACTGTCGGACCAGCAAAGACGGATTATAGTTTATACAGCCTTTCTTGCCTATCAAAGGCACGTTTGGAAACCCGCTGCAGCTGAAGATCACCTCAGTACCCAGCCTATCTCTGTCAAACCAGTCAATATCCTCTGCAGATAAACTCATCAGACGCTCGGATCACTCAGCTGTGGCTGCAGACGAAACAAAAGGACCCCTCTTGGGCAGATGACTATCAAGCCATTTGTAAAGCAAGGGTACACAACATGAGACATTCTTGCCCCTCCTGTTTTCGTTTTTGTAGTGGACTGAATGGTAGAGATCTCCTATCAAGGTAGGGACTGGATTCCCTGAAGCAAAGATATGAAATGCATCGAAGTCTACAAAATCAGACATATTGGGGAACAGAATGATGCCATATATGCACAAAGCGAGGATGGCATTGAACGCGACCCAACATCCGTCTTTGGCGCACTGCTGAGCCTTTCCCACTAAAAACTGCAAGGAGAACCCAGGAACCTTGTTCCAACTAGTCAACACCAACTCGGAGGCGTCCAGATGAAGTGAAGGAGCTAAACCAGCCAGATCAGGCTCAGCGTCCATATGAACAAAAGGCGTCTGCCTCTTGATAGGCACACCTAACAAATCAGCATATTCTTCTAGCGTAGGTGCGAGAACAAAATCCTGGAAAGTGAAACATCTCAACGGAGGGTCATAGAACTGTAGCAGAGCGTGCAACCCATTCACCTCGAACACAGAAGGTTTACGAACCAAACCAAGCAACTTGCCATAAGAGTTTTTGAACTCATCCCTCACAAAATCATCTGCTAAAGCTATCAAACCAGTCAACTTAACCACATCAGGGGCAGGGAACTTGTAAGCCACGGTCTTCCTCAGAGAACCCATAACGATACAATAGGAGGCAAGAAATCCTGGATCGGGGAAAACGGTACCTGAAACACAGACACACATTAATGAAATGCAAATGAGTATGCGAACTAATGCAAAATGCAATCATGCAATAGGAGATCAAGGAAACTGTGCGGTGGAGATTCTGTATCAACAAAACCATAACGCTGCTCTATCAAGAACAACCACTGATAAGAAGAAAACCCTGGTGTAGGACCACAAATCTGCTCTGTCAAGAACAACCATCTGATAGGGCCATATACACAGGATCATAATTCTGCTCTATCAAGAACAAATGTCTGATAATAAAGACCTCCGATACAGGACCAAGAAACTGCTCTATCAAGAACAAACATACATCTGCTGATGAGATCTTCAGACCCCAATCATAAATCTGCTCTGTCAAGAACAAACAACTGATGACCAAAACTTTGCTCTATCAAGAACAAACATCTAGTAATAAAACTCTGCTTTATCAAGAACAAACATCTGATAATGAAACTCTGCTCTATCAAGAACAAAACATCTGATAATGAAACTCTGCTCTATCAAGAACAAAACATCTGATGATAAGATCCTCTGATCAAAACATGTTCTATCAAGAACAAATACACATCTGATGATAAGATCCTCTGATCAAAACCTGTTCTATCAAGAACAAATACACATCTGATGATAAGATCCTCTGATCAAAACTTTCTCTATCAAGAACAATCATATATCTGCAGATGAAAACCTCAGATCCCAACAAAACTGATCCACTATCAAGAAAACCAGGTGGTCTAAAGGTCAAAGTTTCATGCAATAAACCCAACCCTGCTCCCAGGTATGGACCTAAACTGACTCAGGTTCGGCATCCTATGCGTTCATCAGCGTCACAGACATTCAAGAGGGGTGATACGATACCCAGAAGGTGTGGCATCACCAGCTCATGAAGCGACCTCACTCGGCTGAATCACAAATGATCGGTCCCCAGAGTCGACAATCCACCAAACCAGCAACCGTCTCAACCCAAAGGGTTGAAAGAGAAGCCAACCGGGAGAACCTCGTCTGAGCGTGAATTTCATGAGACACTAGTGCCTGCAAAGCAAGCACGCGCCCACTAGTTTCCACAACTAATTCTATGGTGCACTCAAGCCTGGGTCTGGCTTCTCACTCATCAGAATGCCCCTCCCACAACAGCACAGATAATCATATCATACTGAAAATAAACTGCGGGAAGTAAAAGGCGAGAAATAAAGTGCGATGAATAAACACAACCCAACAAGTAATCATACAAGCGCTAGGATTGACTCTCACAGGGGAACCGGAGAACCAAAGATTCTGGGTTCGATCCCCAGTAGAGTCTCCAGCTGTCACTTTCGCGAAAATAAGGTGTCGACACAACAGAAGAGTCACCACCTTTCGTTATTTATCCCTCGGAGCGGGAAAGGAAACGATCGGAAAAACCTAACGAAAAAGGGTAAGACAAGGTCGTCGCAGCCATTGTCTGGGTTCGGGAGTCGGTTACGCAAGGGGAAGGTATTAGCACCCCTCACGTCCGTCGTACTCGACGGGATCCATGCTTGTTGTGTTTACTGGACGTGTTGGTTTATCTATCTACCTGTCAAGGCTGGCTTAAAAAGAAAAGAAACTTTCTCGGCAAAGCGTCGCACTTTATGCCTACGTATTCTCATCAGAGAACGAGAAATCAGAGTCAACGTAGTTCGACCTACGACGGGTTATGGGGAAGGTGGCTCCCCAATACATCAGTATTTTGCCTACGTACTCTCAACATATATGAGAGATCAGAGCTTACGTAGTTCGGGACACTACGGCTTATTTCCTGTTTTTTACGGAAGAAGTGTTTTTTTATTGTGTTTGCCATTTCAATCGCACTAAAGACTATGACCTGAGAGTGAATGCGTCGCATGTCACCCAAAGGGTACCATACTAAACATCCAGACTGTGGAAAAGAAACTCTCCCACAATCCTTTCTCAGATAGCTTAAGGCTCGTGACGTGCGAAAGAAATCATTCATGATTACTGTACTTTAAGCTGTTTTGAGATGAGAAGAGAACAGGCTCAACTAGGAGGGAGACTATCAAGTCCTACTGTTGTCATGCCAAGGATTCATCCTATGGTTGAGGTTTGAAACAGGGAACTCCTAGAAGTTGTCATGCATAGGTTTTAACCTAAAGTTCTATCATCATTCCCTTATCAAAGGAAATGAGATTCCTAAGGGATCATGTCAATGATACAGAGAACAGATAAAGCATTAGCTTAAACAGTAAACAGTAATACGGTAAAATGCATGCAATGCAAGTGAGGGAGGAAATGTGTGTGGGGCATCAGCCTCCACAAGCTCATCTCAACCTCAAGCCAGAATGAATAACAGTAATCATACTGAAATAAAAACATGCTATCAAGCAAGAACAGTAAACTATAATCATGCAGAAGAAATGAAATAAGATGCCATCAGGCAAACAAACCACATGGGCAAGGGAGCTGGGCTCTACCGAATACCCGCAAGCAAAGCCATACAGTAACAATACAAGCATAGGGAGCAACTCAACATCTAGTGCAGTCATGCTCCTAGATTCTACTTAGTCTAGATATGAACTTATTCTAGTGCATCAAGCAAGTCAAATAAAACACATCAATACAGAAAAGAAACAGCAAAGAAAGCTTCTCAACTCCTCTCTCCAAGCTTCAGCTCTTCTAACAGCAACTCAGTCTTCAGACTTCAATTACACTTGACAAATATCCATTTGCTTCTCCAGGTTTCAACCCTTCAACATAAGTTTCAACTTATCCTCTTCTTCAAGCTTCAGCTCCTTAATCAGTTCCACCTTCAGGCTTCACTCTTAACCACAAGTATCAACTTGATTCCTTCAGGATCTTCAGACTTCAAAGTAAGTATCAACTTCCTTTGATCTTCAAGCTTCAGCTCTTCAATTAATCTCAATTGCTTAGAAGTGTCAACTTCATCCTTCAATCTTTACTGGATCTTCATTGGGTCTTCAAGTATCAACTTGTCTTTGTGCTCTTCAAGCTACAGCTGAAATGGCAATGCTCAGGGAATCATCCTCTTCCCTACTCTTCAATGAAGTCTTCATCTTCAAACTCAAGCCCAACATCTCTCAAAATACTCAAACCAGAGGAAATCACTTAACTGGATAAGCTGGGAAAGCTGGGATATTAAACTGCTTATTGACCACCAAAGGTGACCTATAAGGGTTCAACATCAAAGGAAGGGTTCCCTCAAAGGTTCTACCTCCTAGGTACCATCACTTATCCCTCCAAAGGAGGGAGGTGAATACCATGGAAGGACCTTGAATCACAGGGGGGAATGGAGGCGAAAGATACCATTCATGTTTTAGAAAGAAGTTAACTAGGTCTAAGCTCTTCCTAATTCCTAACCCTAAAACAACAACAAGACCAACAAGACTACAAGCTCTCAAGCTCCTTCTTCAATCTCCAAGTCTTCTACTATGCTCCTCAAAGCAAGACCAAGCCCACCAAGCCAAGCAAAGACCCACAAAGCAAGGCAAACAAAAATACAAGCCCCCAAGGGCAACACAAACAACCCTCAATTACAAAAGTCAATTAAAAATAGTATACTACTATATTAAAATCTAATATAATTTCTAGGGGATCCTATATGGCTACCCTTAATACCCTTATATGTCCCAATATCTAACTTGACCTAGAAACCCAAAATTCTAGTGTTATTGTGGACCTATGTTAAGGATTGACCTAATTCTACACAACCTAAAGTCATCTAAGCAAAACTAATCAAAAATTAATCACAAAATAAATCCAGAGGGGAGCTAAAGTCCTAATCTAACTATCCTAAAAAGAATGGCTTAAACATTCAAAGGGAACTAGCTAAACAAAATCCTACAAATTCATGCATCAACATAAAAGAATTAACATACTATTTAAAAGAGAAAATACACAAAAAAATATTAAAAATGCATGAAATGCAAATATTTTTATTTGATAATTTTCTAGACATTATCATGAAATGGGAGAAAAATCCCCATGCAAAAATCATTAATTTCCTATTTAATATAATTTTTCAAAGATTAATGAAAAATGGAGAAAAAGAAATTAAAATAAGAAATATTTGGTGCAGATAGCAACTATGTTCAGTTCATTATGCAACTGGGCCAAGACTTGGGGTGTGGATAGAAACTCATTTCATTAAGCCCAACACAATCTTTTAATGAAACGCAGCGCTTCATGCTGGTTTCAAACTCTCTTCACAAACGGAGATTAAATCACGGCCGTGGGATCTTGGTCTTAGTCAAGGGTCAACTTATGATCTAACGGTATCCCACTCATCTTCTTCCTCCAGCCATGGAAATGGAGGGAAAGCTCCATAGTTGCAGAGCTTGAAACCCTAATTTGAAATCCATCAAATCTCAATGAAAAACTAAAATTCCAAACCCTAATCTGTCCAGAATTTCATGCTGATCACAGCCATGGTCTTGAAATCAATTGAATCATCCTAAATCTTCAAACCCGATCCAAGGTCAAAATCATGCTCAAACTTCAGTTCTCACAATTCTTGAAATTAACTACCTCAGAATGATCACCACCTCACACTGATTAATTCTTGATATCTAACTCATGCTATATCTCAATATATCTCATGTTCTTGGTCCAAACAAAAATGGTGTCATCAACTGAAACCTCACCAATTGCTCTCAAACTCTTCAGAATCCATCTCTTATTGGTCTCTAACCGTTCTAACCTAACAATTCTTGCTAATTATGCCTAAATCATGGTGTAGAAGAAAAGTTACTAACCTGTTGAATCTTGATTAACAGATGGGGTAAACCTTCACTTCAAGCCTTCAAACTCTTCAGAATCAATCCTTGAATGATGATCTTGCTACTGTTTGCAAAAGATTGGACCAAGAAAGCTTCAATCTCCAAAACCGATTATGACTTGCAGCCTTCAAAATCCAAAAGCTATCTCCTCAAATCTCTATGGTTTTGCTCTCAATTTGGTCTGCACAGCTTCAATATGATCAGAGGAATGTGTTTAGATTGAAAGAATGAATGGAATTGAATCAGAATGTGGATTTTGATTTCAACTTGCAATGGAAGCAAGTGAAATGGCTATCTCTCTCTCCTCTCAAATCTCTCACCAACCTTGCACCTGAGCAAGTTCTATATATTATATAGAGTGGTTTAGAATCATCTAGAACCATCTGGAACCATCCAATGAGAAATTGGAATTCTCATGTCATGAGTTTATGGATTCATCTCATCTCACATGCCATCTCATGACATAGCCCTTGCAGCCCTTGTAACTGACTTGAAATTCTCCCTAAATGAGATATGTGGTGTGTTAAAACACTTTACTAGCTTGTACATTAAGTTTCCTTATGTTTTGCATTTGAACCTTATCATGCAAGCAAGCATTTTCCAAAGCAACCCCATGATCTAGGCCTCAATTCAAAAAAGTGGCTGAACCATTGTTTTTAGGATGTCTTTTAGAGTCAAAATGACCTATTATATGCCATGGTTTGGATGTGTAACTTGGAAATTCCAATTTCCAATTTGAACTTATTTAACTTATGCCTCCATTTTAGGTCATTTTTATCACTTTTTGCTACAAGCCTTTTCAACATCTCATGACCTCCCTAATAGCCTTAAAACATCATCCTAATCAAGTTTGATGTTGAAGATTTTTCCATTTGAAGCTTGGAAATAGGAGTTATGGCCTTATGCTTGAAATGACCTATAATCTCCAAATGACCAAAATCCCCTTGACTTGTCAAAGCCATAACTTGAGTTCTACAAATCCTATCAAGGACCTCTAGTACTCTCTAGAAAGATAAGAAGGTGAGGAACAACATTCATGTTGACCAAAAGTTCATAGGAATCATCCGTCTTGGGCAAAAGTTGGATGCAAGTTGGGTGACTTTCAAGGACCCAGATTCACATACCTCAGATGACCTGTAACTTGTCAAAGTCATAACTTGAGCTCTACAAATACTATCAAGGACTTCTAGTACTCAAATTAAATCTAAGAACAAGCTCTAAAACATTCATGTTGGGGGTAAGATGAGATGACAATCACATCTTGAGCTAAACTGCATTGAAGATAGGGATCAAACTAGGGGATTTTACATTGTCAAGCCTTAGAAACCCTAGCTTAAAACTTCTCAAACTCCTAAATCATGATGAGTTGGTCTAGGAATCATCCTTATAGCATCTCAATGAATCAATCCATGATCACATGGCTCTTGGATTAGGTCTCAACCCTCTCCAAATCATCAGTTGACCTAGGGTTGACCCAGTCAAACCCTAATTGCACCACTCATGGCTGAGTCTTCTGAATCTTGTACAATGACCTCTCTAGGCCTCATTATGGCTTTAAAGACATCTTATAAGCTCTCTCAAAGCTTCAAGTCCATCCTCATAGCTTCAGAATCATCTGAGGAGCTCCCACAACTCTCAAGTTAGGAGGCACACAACCTTGGTTTCAACCAATCTTTCTGAGGATCTCTTAACTTCTCTGACAAGGATATCAACCCTTAATCATCTGAATAACCTTCTTGGCTAGCTTCGAAGTCTCAATTGGTACTTATAACTCTTGATGAACTCAATCTAGGTAAATAAATGTTGGTCAAATTTTGGGGTGCAACAATCTTCAGCGTCCTTAACAAGTAAGTCCTTCTCTATCCCCCGAGGGGTTTCTTCAATGACTTTACTCTTTCCTTTATCGGTTATTTCAGCTTTGTCCGATTTGTCCGCCACAACCTCAGGTGGAGCAAACACTCTTCCACTGCGAGTGATTCCACCCATTCCCACTAGGTTATCCACAAACTGCCCTGAGGGTTCCAATTCTAACTTCTGTCCATTACAATAAACGTCTGCCCCATAATGCCACAGGACAGCGTTGGTGCTTTCAAAAGGTATCGACATAGCCTTGGTGATGGTAATCGTGGGCGGTCTGGGTGCAGAAATGGTGATCGTCCGGCGAGGGATGGTGATGGTGGCAACCTCATCATCTTGCTTCAGCATTACCTCTCCAGATCCACATTCGGCCCTCCGGCTAAACTGCAAGATCCCTTCAGTCATTAGACTCTGAATCCCTTCTATCAACTGTTCACATCCATCAGGACGAATCACACAGCCCATACACAGTTCTCCACAGCCTTGAAAGAAACCTCTCTTCATCAGCTTGGCTTTAACGAAGCTAAGCGGTGTCTTCAGATCCTTGACATCAGTCAATAAATCCAAGTTCTCATCTTCAATAATGGCATTCACCCCACCTCCCCTATGATTCGGCATATGGTTCTTCGTGACGTTTGGCATATTATCTGAGAAGTTGATGATCTTGGCGTCCATCATATCTTGCACCTTGTGCTTGAAGGCTTTGCAGTTTTCTATCGTGTGGCCGGGTACCCCTGAGTGAAACTCACAGGTTGCATTCGCATCATAACCTGGCGGATGTGCCCCTGTCAAGGGAGCCAGGGTTCTCTTCTGGATTAGCTGTAACTGATGCAAAGTCTGTAACAGTTGAGCATAAGACATGGACGACGTCTTAAGGTGACGGCTGGATAGAGGTGCCCTGTTCTGATACTTTCTGTACCCTTGCTGATTCGGCTGCTGCTGCTGCTGCTGTGGCTGGGGTTGTTGGACAGCGGGGATGGTTATACTGGCCACCTGCTGGTGAGGGCCTTTACCCTTCCTTCGAGCGTTGGACACGGCGCTCGTCTCTACTTCCCGTCTTTTGTTACCATACGGTTTCTTTCCTCCTCCAGCTGAGGATAGATCACCTTGAATTTTCCCCAGTTTGATCCCATTTTCAACATGCTCGCCCATGATGATGAGATCTGAGAAGCTCCTAGACATACTGCTGACTAGTTTCTCGTAATAAACCCCTGGGAGGGTGGCTACAAACATTTCAACAATCTCCCGTTCAACCATCGGCGGCTGAACCCTAGCTGCCAATTCACGCCACCGCTGGGCATATTCTTTGAACCCTTCGTTGTTCCTCTGTGACAAATTCTGCAGTTGGACTCGGTTTGGAGCCAAATCACTATTATAATGATAATGGTGCATGAATGCTTCAGCAAGTTCCTTCCACGTGCGCACCCTGGTGGGTTCCAAACTCATGTACCACTCCAAGGATGGCCCAGACAAGCTATCCTGAAAGAAGTGCATCAGCAGCTTCTCGTCTTCAGAGTGAGCGGACATCTTTCGGTAGTATGACCTCAGGTGGACGCGAGGGCAGGTGGTGCCCTTGTACTTTTCTAAGTCGGGTACCTTGAATTTGGGAGGTACCTTGAAATCAGCTATCAATCCCAACTTGGACATGTCAACACCCATAGTGTTCAGGTTTTCGAAATTCCTCATCTTGTCCTCGAGTGCTTTAAACCTCAGACGTGCTTCAGCAGTCAGCTCTCCTTCAGCACCTTTCTTTGAGAACAACTCTTCTTGACGGTCTTCTAACCATGGCTGAGGCCCATACAGATTCCCAGCACCTGTGTTGCCGTTACCCAGCCCAACATTGACATTAGCTTTAAAATTCCCATTACCGACGCCAATCGTATTACCATTGAGCCCCATGTTAGCAATCACATTGCCGTTGCCATTTCCATTCCCCCCGGTCACGGGGATGCCATTCTGAGAAGTTTCAACAGGGGGAGGGGTTGGAATACTCCCACCATGGAGTACACCGTTGCTGTCAACCCTTGAGATCAGAGGCTGGACCAATGTTCTGAGCTGGTCTTGGCCGTTGGCAACCACTTGCATGAGCTCCATGAAGCGGTCCATCCTTTCTCGAAGTTCTTGAACATCAGTCTGCACTTGCTCCATTGCTCTAGCTCGATTTGCTCTGGTCGGATAGCGGTGGATTGGTCTTTGATCAATCCTGGAACAACCTGAAATAACCTGGATACACAAAAGGGTTAGGAAAAACGACAAAGTGCTCGTTATGCAGATGCTTCATGCAAATGCAAACGTGTGTCTGTGCGTTAGGGAGATCCTCCCCGATCCTAGTGCCTGAGTGCTAGTGCTGATAATAAGAAGTCTGAGTCCAGTCGTGGAGATAACATCTCATATATAAGGAAAGCCCATCAAGGCGGTACACAACGTCACTGGATACAAGCATAATCAATAACATGACCTCGACCAACAAGCCTGGTGATGGTCAGCATACAACAATAATCAAAACAAAAGGATTACAAATATAGTTAAGCACGGCCACGGGCTCGAAACTCTTCTAACAGATCCCTCGTTTCTGGATGATCAGGCCGAGTGAGCAACCCTTTGACGAGTAACTCCCTCTGCGTAATAATGTATTGAAGACCTTCAACTGGGTCTTCCCATGCTCCTTCGCCGAAACAATCTTCTAACCTTCGCTTCTTGGACTCAAACATCAGTTTGTGCTCCTTCAGGTTAGCAAGAGCCTTGTTGAGCAGGCCTTCAGCAGCATATCTGCGAGCGGTTTCTTCATCAAACCTCTTCTCACTAGCCTTCACCTAGGCTTTCAGCTTGGAGATCTGTTGTTTCAGTTTACCCTCCCGTTCCTTGTCGTTGGCTAGGGTGGCCTTCCAATGCTGATTAAACTTGGATATTCTCCGGTACGCTTCATCCAAGTGCTGCTTCTTAGTGGCCAGTACGTCATTGACAGCTTTGAAGTCCCGACCCAAACGCTCGCTCTCAGCCATCTGCTTAGTCAAATCCGTCCCTAACTGGTTCACCAGCTCTATTTGCCTCTTAAAAGAATGGACGGCCTCACTTTTCTCGCTTCTGAGTTGAGCCAACTCTTTCTCCAGTTCTTCATTTGCCTTCTTCAGCTCATCTCTCTCAGCTAACACCTGATTATGCTGCTGAATAGGCACGATGGTAGGATCTTCAATCACTGGAGGGCTTTCTGGCTTGGCAGGAGGAAACGACATCCCTATAATATTTGCTCTGGCTCTGATCCAGGTCACATACGGAGCGTAGGCTTGGCTATTACTTTTCCCCAGCAATGGTTTTCCCCGCTTATTGACACCATTCCAAGCGTGCTGAAGCTTAGATAACATATCCCCCTCTAGAAGACCAGTGAGGTACAGAGATTCCTGCACCTCTTCATCCTTCGGCAGAGCTCTCAAAGCATAAGCAAACTGTTGGACCAGCAGAGATGGATTATAATTGATACAACCCTTCCTGCCTATCAAAGGCACATTCGGAAACCCGCTGCAGCTGAAAATAATCTCAGTACCCAACCTATCTCTATCAAACCAGGCAATATCCTCCACTGACAGACTCATCAAGCGCTCAGACCACTCAGCTGTGGCTGCAGACGAAGCAAAGGGACCCTTCTTGGGTAGGTGACTATCAAGCCATCTATAGAGCAGGGGTACACAGCACTAGACATTCTTACCCCTTTCTGTTCTCGTTTTTG
Organism: Lathyrus sativus; assembly: GCA_963859935.3. Taxonomy (NCBI): domain Eukaryota; kingdom Viridiplantae; phylum Streptophyta; class Magnoliopsida; order Fabales; family Fabaceae; genus Lathyrus; species Lathyrus sativus. The sequence continues at coordinate 424,688,002 of OZ012740.1, forward strand.
TAGTGGACGGAATAATAGACATCTCCTATCAAGGTAGGGATTGGATTCCCTGATGCAAAGATGTGAAATACGTCGAAGTCTACAAAGTCGGGCATATTGGGGAACAAAATGATGCCATATATGCACAGAGCAAGGATGGCATTGAACACGATCCAACAACCGTCTTTGGCACACTGCTGGGCCTTTCTCACTAAGAACTGCAAGGAGAAACCGGGAACCTTGTTCCAACTAGACAAGACCAACTCGGAGGCATCCAGATGAAGTGAAGGAGCTAGACTAGCCAGATTAGGCTCAGCATCCATATGAACAAAAGGCATCTGACTCTTGATTGGCACACCTAAAAAATCAGCATACTCCTCTAGTGTAGGTGCACGAACAAAATCCGGGAAAGTAAAGCATCTCAAAGGAGGATCATAGAACTGCAGCAGGGCGTGCAACCCATTCAACTCAAACACAGAAGGTTTACGAACCAAGTTGAGCAGTTTCCCATAAGACTTTCTGAATTCACCTCTCACAGAATCATCTGCCAAAGCAATCAAACTAGACAGCTGAACAACCTCAGGAGTGGGGAGTTTGTAGGCCACAGTCTTCCTCAGAGAACCCATGACAGCACAATAGAAGGCAAGAAAACCTGAATCGGGGGAAACGGTACCTGCAACACAGACACACGTTAATGAAATGCGAATGAGTATGCAAAACAATGCAAAATGCAATCATGCAGCAGGAGATCAAGATGACTGTGCTGTTGAGGAGATGAAGGTGAAGATTCTGTGTCAACAAAACCACAATACTGCTCTGTCAAGAACAACCCTATCTCTGTGTCATACCCTAAATTTGTCCTACCCTTCTGTGAGTATTTTCGCATTTTTTTTGTTCCGTGCCATTTAGACACGTGTCATCTCGCAATTGGTCGATTTTTCAGAAATTTATCTTTTGACCAATCAAAACGTGACACGTGGCCTAAAAGGGCATTTTTGTGAATTTTAGTTCTTTTCTTAATTGTCTAAATCCTTTTCTTTAAAAAAAATATATTATTAATAATAATATTTTATGCATATATAGTTTGTTCTATTTTCTTAAAAAAAAATGTGTATTATTTTTTGTTTTTAGTTTGCTTTACTTATATTTGTCAATATCCTTTTATATATATATATATATATTTAATATTTATATAGTTGAATAGTTTTTGTAAAATTTAATTTAAATCAATTATTATTTTTGTGTTTGTTAACAATAATAAAAAAAGCAAAAAAACAGGATTTGGGGGAAGGCCCAGTTGAGCGGCCCGTTAGGGTTTAGCTGCAGTTTGTTTTTAAGGAAGAGGGGAATCCGATTGAGAGAGGACCCCAAGTTACTGTTCATTATCCCTAAAAGCCAAATCCGGCCGCCACCCCCAAACCCTAAAAGACCTCAAAACGGCGCCGCCGCCCCAAAAACCGTCCGTTTTCCCTCATCACCGTTGCCGAAAACCTCTTCCCTCACCAGAAAACCCTAAATCGCCAACTTCTAATCCCCTCTGAAACCCCTTCAACACCGGTTCGATGCTCAAACTGCGGCGATGTGAGCTATTTCAGGGTTATCCCATGAAGATGCGTTGGTGAAACCCTCACGGTCCTCGATCCATCATACGAAGTCAAGAGTCCATTGAAAGGGCGCGTGGTGATTGCAACTAGGGCAAGGATTATTCCGGTTCAAGAATTTAGCTGTGAAGGCAACTCGTGAGTCCCCGTCAAATACGAGCGTCTGTGCGGTAATTTCAGAGCCTTTTCGTTATGCTGAGGTCTTGTTTTAAGGTTATCATGATGTTAGCTTTAAGACATGTCAAAAAGCTATGAACGTTTCGTTTAGAGTTTTTTACGTTTTGCATTGCATAAATCATAGTTGAACTGATGGAAAATATATGAAATAATGATGTCATGCGCTTCAGTTGATGTATGTTAATGCTGTGTTAGACCCAGATTTGCACTGAAGGATGTATCGGTATAGCACCCATTTGTTTGTCTGTAGGTCAAGGCTGGTATTATGGAAACTCTGGTTTTGGAAACGCCGCGTTAAGATGGTTGGATGTTCCATTCAAAGTGTTTGGTTCTGCAGGTCCATATGAGAAGGATGAGTTATGATAGAGGCTCAACTATAATCTCGGTATTGTTTTTCTATTGGTTGTGTTCTGTTTGGTTGCAGGTTCAAACACCGCAAAGTCACCATTGGGCATCATGCAATTGCGACATCGCCGAGTTCGGTCAAGCCGCGAAAAGATCAAACCTTCAGTTTTTAACACAAAAATGCAGCAGCAAGATGAAATCATTCGTATTTTCAATCCAATTCTGTTTTTATCCATTATTGTTTCTCTAAGGGCTTGTGTTATTATTTGTGACTAGCTTGTTATGCAGGTTTGAGGTTGAATCCGAGATTCAAATTCAAGTTTGGTAATTGTTGCAGTTTCATATCAAAGAGATGGAAGCCGACCTTTTAGCATTCGAAAACACGACATCCTTTTGGTCTGTTCATCTTCTGTTCATAACAGCAACAATATACATCGCCCTTCAACAAACAACTTCACCCAGCAAGCTCATACTCGTATTCGTTCGAACTCAGTACTCGGTCATGAAGCATTTGATTTCAATGATAATCAAGTCAAGTCGTAGCAACACCATATCCTCACCTTTGTTTAAGATTTCCTTCCCGTTACACTCCGGTTCCGCCACAGACTTGACAACAATGGCATCATCAAATTATGATTCGCGGTCTACGGCTGAGCTCAACCTCTCATCTGCTCCCAGCTAGGATGCGACATCCTCGGCTTGCAGTGATGTAACAACCGCGACAAAACAGAGTAATACACTCGAGACGGTAACAGAGATGAGCCACCTCGATGATATTACGTAGTCTAAATCTTCATCAACAATAGAGCAGTTTGTGGTAGCAAACACCCATGTCTCAATCGAGACCAACCTCTCTTCATTGCCAACGTTGCTGAGTTGCGACAACTCCGGCAACGACTCCGTAAAGCATCAGGTTGGGCCAATCCCGTTTGTTTAAGTTATAACTAGGTTCAATCTGCAGGTTATTGGTGTTTCTGTTGGTTTGTTCTTGTTTTAAACAGAGTTCTGATGCTGTTACTGAGTATTTGTGTGACAGCGCAGTGTTGTAGACATGCCGGTTGATTTCTTAACGATCATATTTTTGTGTTACTGCATTACATTGGTTTAGATATTATTGGATTGGTTGTTGTGATATGCATACTGTTTTGTTGTTATTAGATTGAATAAAAGGTATCATGTTGGTTCTCGGGTTCACCGTTTTTCTTTAAAACGTTTGATTTCGAGTTTCTAATGAGCTGAGAGTGCGTTATATCTTTTGGGGCAGATTTCTGCGGTTTCAATTTTCAAGTGTTTCTTTTTTAATCCAGCAGAATTATTTTCGCAGCTGTTAGTTGTTCGGTATAGTTATCTTCGGTCGAATACGCATATTTGGATTTCATCACGCGTATTTGGATCTCATCGTTATATAGCAGTTCACTTCGTTGTGTATTTATTTTCATTTGTCGGTTGCTAGTTCATTGATGCAAATGGCTATTAATGGGATCTACATGTTTACATCGTTTGAATCAATTTTGAGGGTGTATTTTATATGCTAAACTTGGCCACGGTTTTTGCGGAATGGCCTATGGATAAGGTGCCGTTACGTTGTTTGTTTGTCAACCATCATAGCCTTTCGTTGAAGATGGATAATAATGGCATTGGAGAATCTAGCTGATAAGAAGACATTCTGCTGCATTAATTTTCCATAATCATTTTTTAACTAATATTTTTCTTTGATGTGTGCAGATTAATTAGTTGAAGCATAGTGGTTGAGATGTTGGTAGTCATTTGATTGATTTGTAGATTTATGTATAAAAATGTGAATAATGAATATTGAACTTAATTATTGTTTGTTTTTATATTAACCTTATCAAGTTGAATATTGTTTTCAGAAATAATAAACTCTCGATTTATCGAGTCCTTTTCCACCCATGTAAGTCGAGTGTTTTCAAAGCCTCGCCATCGACCTTTGATCACCATACACAACATTTTAAAGCTTAATCCTGGGCTTCCTTACAGTGATACCTATTTGATCAATTATTTCTAGTTGGTCACTTAGAAGGCTAGCCCACTTTGCTAGTGCACACGCTTAAAATTTAAAATTAAAACCTCGACTCACCTTGAGTACTTTTTCAAAACAAATTAAATCTTTGAAGTCAAGCACTTCTTGGATTTTTGGACAATCATTATTGAGGTGTACACCTTAAAATAATGTATCGTTCGACTTTTTGTTTTAGCACTTTATTTTGGACAAAGAAATATTATAGGAATCTAGCATTCTGTGTGATATTTTTGTCGTTCATTCAAACATTCTCCAAATGAAAAAGGTGTCGTCGAGATCTAGCATTTTGATAATACCCCAATTAATTGGTTGTGAGGCCTACGTCTCATTTATCAAATAATTGTCATTTCTCTCATTTTCAAATCCAATCTCATGTCCTCACATCTCATACCTCAAACTATTTTCATACCTCATTTCACTTCAAATCTTTTTCAAACATTTTCTCGATCAAACTTCGAAAGAAGGAGGTTCTTGGAGTCTAGCATTCCTTGAATTTTCGAGTGAATAATTCTCGAGGCACGCCCTTTGAGTTATTATTCATTCAATCTTTCGACCTTTTTAAATATCTTTTTTCGATTCACACCTCGCAAGAAGGAGGTTCTTGGAGTCTAGCATTCCTTGAATTTTCGAGTGAATAGCTCTCGAGGCACGCCCTTTGGGTTGTTATTCACTCAACCTTTCGACTTTTTCAAACTGAATCATTCTCAATATTCTCCTGAGTCGATTGCTCGTCCGCATTCGCAACCCATTTCATTCATAATTCCTCGTGGTCTCGATATTAGGAGCACCCTCAGGGACTAATATTGTTTCTCACAATCCTAACACTTGACACGTCGTCAAGTCGGTTCCATCTTCGATCAAATCCTCGACTCGTCGTCGAGCCAGTTCAAAACAACTTCCTTTTGGCCTCGCATGCCATTCTTCGATTCAATCCTTTCACAAACTTACGAAAGAGGGATATTCTCAGAATCAAGCATTCTTTGAATATTTGAATGAGTGACTCTCGAGGTGTGCCCTTGAGTTGTTATTAGTTCGTTCTTTCGTTTTCAAAATATTCAACTCTTTATCTCCAACCTATTCAGTTAATTTCCGAAAGAACTGAGTTCTTGGAATCTCGCATTCTTTGAATTCTTGAGTGACAAGCTCTTGAGACGCGCTCTTGGGTTGCTTGTCAGTCACCCTTTCGTATCCTTCCCAAACTTCCAACCTATTCAACCTCATTTTTTTCGTGGTCGTTACCACGAACTACGGACGCTCTGATTCTTTATTCATTCTTGAATATAAGATACGTAGGCACAAGATTGCGATGATCTTGGCGAGCACACTTCTATCCATCTCCATTTCCCCATCCTTTCCCGTAGTCGAACTACGAAGCTCTGATTTCTCATTCTCGTCCGAATGAGCATACGTAGGCACAAGGGCCCCAGTCCTTGGCGAGCACCCTATTCTCTAACCACCCATCTCTCCTTTGCGTCTTTAACCTTTTACCCTACCAATTCTACCTTTAACAACGAGAAGAAAAACAAGTAAACCTAAACAACACTCCCCGCAATTACCTTAAGAGGTTCCCGTCGAGTACGACGGACGTGAGGGGTGCTAATACCTTCCCCTCACGTAACCGACTCCCGAACCCGGAACTTGGTTGCGACAGCCCTGTTCCTATCCTTTTCGTTTTCAAGAGGTTTTCTCGATATTTTCCTCTCCCGTTTATTCGGGAAAAATAAAGTTCGGTGGCGACTCTGTCGAACCGCATTTCCGCGCCTTTCGCGCGAGGGTCGTTTCTCCGAAATGTCTCCGTGATTTTTCGAGGTGCGACAGGTGGCGACTCTTCTGGGGACATATTGCTCCATGCAAAGAGAGAGTCGAGCCTATCTTTTGGTTTGTGAGGAGTGTTTGCTTTTGGTTTGTTTTCTTTTTGTATTTGTTCTCTTGTAGATTTTATTTATGCTTGTTACCTTGATTGCCTGTTGGTTCTTGGGATGACATCATGAGTAAGGCTCTACACCCGAGCTTTGGTAAAAGCAGAGAGAACACATAGTTTAGAATTGGTAGTCGAGTAGTGTTAGTCTCTGAGGACTTGCTCCTTATGGGCCTAGCATGAAAGCTCCTCCAGAGGAGACCTATTCGTAGATCTTGTTGTAACACAGCTAGCCTGTTGCACGACTTGATTAATGAAGGGTCCGTGATTCTGGGAACCTTTTGTTAGCACCAGTTCCGATATTGGTGGTCGTGTAATGTTAGTCTCCAAGAACTCGCTCCTTGTGTGCCTAGCACGAGGACCCCGCTCAGGAGAGACCTTATCGTCATTATCGTCGTAATACAGCCAGCCTGTTGCGTGACGCTAATACGACTAGTGTCCGTGATCCTGGGAACCAAACATAGAGACCATCCTGTAAGAGGGTTTATGGGTAGAATGTTTAGACCTTCCCGTATAGGTTGTACCTGTCAGTTTTCTTTGAGCAGGAATTATGGTTATTTATCTATTACGGTTACCAGCTTCAGGAGTTGTTGGAGTTGTGATCCTGTGATCCTGGATCTTGTACCTTGCATTGCATCTTGCATATCATTTGCATTGCATTTCATATGTTGTGCATTTTGCATTCCCAGTCCCTCAACAGATTCTTATGTCTTCGTTCCTTCCTCTCCAGTAAATCAAGCTGATTCCTCGACACCAATACGCAACTAGAGCCAATACCAGACGAGTGATGGAGCAGATTCAACAGGAGCAAGTCGCCTTCAGGGAAGAGTTGGATTCCATGAAAGGAAAGATCGACCAGATCCTCGAAGCCATCCTCACAGCCAGGAGAGAGGAAGAACAGCGTGAAGCCGCCGCTGTTGTCAATGGACAAGGGTCTACTGCCATCCCTTTGGCCCCAATTCCGAATTCTCATGGGATGCCGTTGAACTTCAACAACGCAGTCGAAGGAAACACTTCTCAGCCAATCCCAGCACCTGGAGTTACCGTTGGAGTTATCCCGCACGCCCAGCCTGCTGCTGTGCAAATCCCGGTTCCTCATGTTGAAGATACTCTGATGGATCAGTATGACGACGTTCAGAACTATCATGCTGCTATCCCCATTGCCAGTCCTGTCGCTGCTCAGGATTCTGAAGCCATGAAGATGTGCCGAGATCTAGCCGAGAAACTCCGCGCCATGGAGGGGCATAACTCAAATTCTTTCAGTGCTATGGAATTGTGCTTGGTGCCTGATGTTGTCATTCCTCCAAAGTTCAAGGTGCCCGAATTTTCAAAATACAAAGGTCTCAGTTGCCCAAACATTCATCTGAAGATGTACTGTCGCAAGATGGCTGCCTATGCCAGAGACGAGAAGCTCATGATCCATTGCTTCCAGGACAGTTTGTCTGGGGCATCACTCGAATGGTATATGCAGCTGGAGCGTAACAGTGTGCGCACTTGGGCTGAGCTAGCTGATGCATTTGTCAAGCAGTACAAGTACAACACCGATCTTGCTCCTAACCGTACTCAGCTTCAGAGTATGACTCAGAAGGACAATGAATCCTTCAAGGAGTACGCGCAACGATGGAGAGAGCTAGCTGCAAGGGTGCATCCACCTCTTGTTGACCGTGAATTGATTGACATCTTCATAGGTACCTTGCAAGGCCAGTACTACGAAAAGCTGATCGGTAGCGTCTCCGCTGGATTCTCTGACTTGGTGATCGTCGGTGAGAGAATTGAGGAAGGGCTGAAGAGTGGAAAGATCCCAGGAGGTTCTAACAGCCAGGCCAATGCCAAGAGGCCTTTTAATGGATACAAGAAGAAAGAGGGCGAAACAAATGCCATCTTCGTGCAGAAGGGGCAAGCTTCTCAACAAGCTCCCGCTCCTATGCCTTATCAAGTTCCCTACTATCAGTATCCATATGTTGCTGCTGCGCAATATGCTCCAATGCCTTATCAGCCAGCTGTTCAAGCAGCGCAAGCTCAGATGCCACGGCAACAGGCTCCTCAGCAACAAGCCTACAACCAACAAGGATATCAGTATCCTCCTTAGCAACAGCAGATGCAAGCAACTCAGCAACGACAAGGTGCTCGCCCACAGCGTCCGCAGAGGACATGGAGGCCAGATAGAGTCTTTGATCGTCTACCAATGCCATATGCCAAAATCTTTGCTCAGTTGATGGAGAAGAAAGCTGTTATTCCTAGAGATTTGGCTCCTCCAACTGTCATTCCTGCCGGCTACGATGCAAATGCTCATTGTGAGTTTCATAAAGGCGCTCCAGGTCACACCATTGAGGACTGCAGGGCTTTCAAGCACATAATTCAAGACATGATCGACAGGGATGCTATCAACTTCAATGGGAAGTCTCCAAACATCATCAACAATCCGATGCCACCAGTCAACTAGCGCCAACGGCAGATTAATTCCAGTCAAGTCCATTCTCTGAAGAAGGCCGTCATGCTGCCATTTCATTATTCGCCGTTTCTTATGTTTTGTCTTTGTTTATTTAAGTATTGTATGCTTTGAACAATTGCCATTCGTATTTGGTTTTCATTAATGTATCGTTTATGCATGTTTTGAATTAGTTGTGTCGTATTCACTCATTTTTCGCTTATCACCGACACATTTATTTACTCCACTTTACTCACTGTTGTTTAGCATGATTTGAGGGAGGATGATGAAAACGAGATACCCATAATTGCAAATCGTATGCTTTCAGACCGAATCTCGTCAATGATGTGCAGGCATTGCTTCAATTCCCCATACACCGGAGATATAAGGAGTTAATCCCTAGTAAACCACTTCGAGCCTAGAAGTAGCAGTTTCCTTCGGATATTCAAACCCTTACACTCAACCTGGGGCAGGGAAGTGTTCAGTTAAGCCAATTCCACACTCGAATCAACAAGCAAAATCCAGAAGACGGTTGTTCATCAATGACCCATGCTATGGCAGTCACAACAAAATCCAGAAAAAATCAAAAGCCTGCTAAGTCAGACACCTTAGAGGGGACTTAGGCAAAATCAAGGCAATCCCGATGGATCTGACAAACGAAGTCAATCCATGCAAAAGTTAGGGATCAAAACAAAAGCAAAAGAGGACCCCGAAACCCTCAACAAAAATAAAATAGGATTCAGTGGCCACCCAGATCAAAGGGGCACTGACATTCATCAAAGCCAAAATAAGGTGACTGCCACGTTGAGCGAACCTTGAACCTTCAAGCTTACACCGTCCAAACAAGTGTAGGATTAATTGAGCGTAGGACTGGAGATCATTAAGAAGAAGGGGTGGGTACAAATCATACTTTGAGCCCAATATCCTTTGTTTCATAACCGTGAACCGGACCATGTTACAACCCTTGAAAGACCTAATTGAGACGAGGTTTATTCTGAAAGCATACTATCGCAAGGTTGCGTAACCTGACTCCTCACATGATTTCTAATCATCAGCATTGGTGTCATTTCTCTTGATATATCTTTCACACCAATCAAAACAGCACAATGTCTGGGCTAGCAGTCCATTCGTCTC